>ML681966.1:57224130-57260095 GCA_007922195.1 Podocnemis expansa | reverse complement strand
CACACACACACACACACACACACACACACACACACACACACACACACTAACAGTTGGAAGGAAAGAGGAGAGGGTGAATTACAGGTCATTTCTTGAAAAACAGGAAATGTTGGTCTCAGCCACAGATAATTTCATTAATACTGATTGGTCTAGGCATTCTTTTAGATCCAGTTTAAAATAAGCTTTTGTCTACATTATTTTATTTTTTATAAATTTATATTTAATGGTTTTGCTATGAAATGTTTGTTTTATCATTTCTAGAAATCTTAAAGACATAGCTAGGGCCATGAAATAGTTAAAGTAATTAATGCAATGCAAAAGCTAATAATGGGAAAGTACTCTAATACACACTTGAGCTAGAATCTTCTCTGTGAATAATTAAAATTCTTTAAAGTTCATTTCGGTATTTTTAATAAAGTATTTCAATAAGATTAATTCCAGTTTTAAAATCTTTTTATGCTTAAATGAGTACTTTTTTAAAGCCATCATTAAAACCTCGTTATCCTAAGTCCACAGGAGCTGAAGGTAGTGTTGACACTTGTTGTCATGCATTATAGAAATTCTTGTAAAAAGCATGAAATTAACAAATACTTTCCTATTGGAAGTAGTAATCTTGGAGAGCTTTCAGACAGATTTGTTGTGATTATTTATAATACTCTTCAACATATATTGTTGTATATACTGTATTTCACCTCAGTACTGTCTGCCTTTTAAAGAAAATATTCTTGCTCATGTATATAAGGATAATTACTAGTACAAGTCTGGATAGTCTTAAGATTAGTAGTAAAGGTTTCAGGGCATAAACCAACCTTTAATTAATGAGGGCTAGGAAGAAACTTTCCAGGTTGATGGGTTATTTTACTACTGCTATTGCAGAGTTTCTTTGCACCTTCTTCCAAAGTTGCTTACATTGGATGCTAAACTATATGGATTAGAATACTAATCAGAGATGGAACTTCCTAAACTCCTAAGTAACAAGCAAAATGGAAGTAACAAAATTTTCTCTTGGGAAAAGCACACTTTACAGTAGAAGTGAAAGAGAGAATTGTTCATTAGAGGAATTTGTCTATAAAATGGTTTTTGATGGAAAATGATCATTCATCTAAATCAAAACTTTTTGGTAGGAAATGGTTTAAACAAATTTCCATTTTCAATTTTAAAAAGTATGGAAATAAGTTTCAAAATTGTTCAAATATCCCTTTTTAACCTTTTCAAAATAAATGAAAATTTCAAGATTTTTTATTTTTGTTGTATAAAAATAGTACAGAAAAAAGTCAAAATTCAAAACACTTAAATTAACCAGTTTTTTTAAATAGCTTTTTGGTTTGTTAAAATTTGAGATTTCCATATTTATCCTCATTTATGGTGATGACCCTATAATATGAAAATTAAATAGTAAAATAGTAATATATGAAAAGACTAAATAATACAAACTGCATAGGAACCTCATCTCCTATAACAAAGAAATGAGGAAATGTGAAGAACAAAAAACCAAAGAAATAAAAACAAATAAATAATCCCTAACTAAATCAGAGCTAAGAAGTCTAGAGGAAGATGGTATCAAAGAAGATATGGAGATTTCAGAAAAACTTAAAAACTTGAATATTTCTTTGCGGCATTCCTACATTTGTCTACCAGTGTCTTTATAAGTCTCTGTACTGCCCCAGACAGTGATGAGGGATATATATGCCACAGAGTTGCTCTTTATACCTAAGGTAGTAAAGATGAGAAATTATTAGAGATAGCAATATCAAAAAAGAGGTGATAGAATAATTTAATGTTTAAATTATGATCAGTCTCATGGACTGGAAGACATATCAAAGCACAACGATGAAGTTAAATAGCACAGAGGTACTAACAAAATTAAGATTTAGAATGAAAAAAAGTTTCTCTGCTGATGGTGGTCACCACTATATCTGTCTTTTTGAAAGGCGGCAATCCAGAAATCTTAGGGAATGGAAAGAGTCTGTTTTGCTTCCAGATGAATTGGGTTCAGTCCAGCTCCAAGTTGAGCAGAGCCCAAAGTTAAAGTAGTATAATTAGATGAATGAACTGTAAAATGGACAGAAACTGTCTAGATGATGGGGCTCAGTGGATAGTGGTCAAATGCTTGATGTCTAGTTGGCTGTCAGAAAGAAATGGAGTGCCCCAGGGGTTGTGCTGAGGCTGGTCTTGTTCAACATCTTCATTAATGATCTGGAAGATGGTATGGATTGCACCCCCAGCATGTTTGCAGATGACACTACGCTGGAGGGAGTGGTAGATATGCTGGAAGGCAGTGATAGGATACAGAGTAGCCTAGACAAATTCAAGCTATGGGCCAAAAGAAATCTGATGTGGTTAAACAAGGACAAATGCAGAGTCCTACATTTAGGATGGAAAAATCCCATGCACTGTTACAGACTGGGGACTGACTGAGTAGGCTGCACTTCAACAGAAAAGGACCTGAGGGTTACAATGGATAAGAAGTTGGATATGAAGCAACAGTGTACCTTTATTGCCAAAAGGCTAATGGCGTACTGGGCCATGTTAGTGGGAGTATTGCCTGCAGATTGAGGGAAGTGATTATTCGCCTCTATTTGGCACTGGTGAGACCTCATTTGGCATACTGTGTCCTGTTTTGGGCCCCGTACTACAGAAAGGATGAGGATAAATTGGAAGGGCAATGAAAGTGATTAGTGGATTGGAGTTCATGATTTATAAAGAGAAGCTGATAGAATTAGGCTTATTTAGTCTCAGAAGAGAAGAATGAGGGAGAATTTGATAGAAGCCTTTACCTGAAAGGGAGTTCTAGGAAGGACAAAACTATGCTGTTCTGAGTGGTAGTAGGTGGTAGAACTAGGAGCAATGGTGTCAAGTTGCAGTGGGGAAGTCTATGTTAGATATTAGGAAAATCTTTTTCACTAGAAGGGTGGTGAAGCACTGAAATGGGTTATCTGAAGAGGTGGTAGAATCTCCATCCATAGGGGTTTTTAAGGTGCAGCTTGATAAAGTCCTGGTTGGAATATTTTCGGTTGGTCCTGCTTTTTAAGCAGGGGGTTGGACTAGAAGATTTCCCAAGATCTCTTCCTACCCTAATCTATGATTCTGATTCTATTATTTCTGTTCAACTTCTCCAAGACCTGGCACCGACATGCTAAAAGAACAAGCCTTGGCTTATTTTTTTTTCTGAGTTTCCAGGATCAGTGGGACAGCAAGCTAACATTGTGATATTGTACAGATTCCACAGGTCACATGGTGCAGAACAGTTGGATCAGAATGGATGATCCTGATGATAGCTTTGTCTTACCTCACTGCTTGCTGAACATGAATTCACCTGCCATGTACATGTTTCACAGGAATTTCAGCTATAATAAATAGTATGTGAATTTGACAAAAGAAATCATATTGCTTATATGCAGAGGGATAAGTTGGTATCCCCGAACAACTAGAAAAGAGGTAGGTACCTAAACTGGACACATTAGGGACAGCCTATACCATAGTCCATATGTATTTTCTGTTTCAGGTAGAACTTTTAGGGAATTTAAGGACACTTAAAGTTCAAAACCCTTTATCTGATAGTTTTGCAGAAGACAAATTTTCAACAAAATAATCTCCCTGAAGGATTTCCTTAGCAAGTAATTAAAATTAAAAGTTATGTAACTACCTTTCATATTTGTTGAAAATAATCCCTTAACGTGAAAAAAAATACTTTTATTTTTTCTGTAAAAAAGTTACTGATGGTTTTTTTGATGGTGGCAGTGATGGGTGGATATGGCTGCATGGCACTAAATTGTATGTAGGCGCACCCAAATATTTCTTGAAGTCATTTTTTCTTTTGATGTAGGAACCTTGGTCCAAATGGATAATGAAGAGAGCATTTCAAAATGGACCCAAGCTGCAAATTCTAATCCAAATTCAGATTTTTAACATCCCAAAAAGCTCAGGGGTGTCCAGATCTGTAGTTTTGGTTTAAATAGGTACAGAGATGGGGGAAACTGCAAAAATTCATTTTTGATTGAGATTGGGATGTTTGTATATCTCCTTCTTGCTATACTTTTCCCTTCAAAGATTAGTGGTGGTTGGTTACAAAAATTCAGTTGTTTATCTGCTGCTGTCTAAATTTAGTCCTTTTTTTCTGCAAATGAGTCTGGAGAACGCACAAATACTGCAAGATGTTTGGTGGTTCCCACAATCAGTTGGCTAGGAATTACTTGCTCTTTCATGGTATTTCTGTGCATCCCCTTTTGGTCTTTCTATGTATATAAAATTGTTATTAAAAAAAGTTAACTGACTTTTGAACTTCACAAAATATTCCATTTTGGAATCCAGTACAACAATTCCTTCTCATACAAATAATTTGACTTTTTGTACTGAATCCTGGTGAAACTAATAGGACTATTCACATGATGTGGGATCCCATTATGAATTTGATTTCAGTTTTGAGGAGAAGTCAAGTTGATTTTTAATATATCAGACCAGTTTGATCACACTTAATAAAATATATGAGTGTAATTTTGGAGAAAACAGGAATTTTTTGGTCTGATCTGGGATATGTAGTACCACTGCTGTATCCATCTAGACATTTATACAGTGCTCATCATTAAAGTCTGTGTCACCTGAATCTGCATTACCATATAATTCCACTGGCTTTGATTAAGGAAACAGCAATAATTTAAGCTTTTGTGTGTTATGATGACAGTTTTGTGAGTTCTGCAGAGCTTGTGGTTCAAGTAATGTAGGACTTGTAAAATGGTGATCATAATACTTAGTAGTTTAAATTGTTGCCAGTTCCTTAATCAAAGCTAGTAAACTGGTTTAGAATATCTTTCACTTTCTAAATATGATTTAAAAAAAAATGGTAGGACCCTTATCACTGGAAAAATAATCAGTCATTCTCTCTAGGACCTATAAAAACATAGTATGTTTTCCTCTTCTTCTTTGTATAATTATTTAACCTCTTATATTTAATTCTGCTACAATTTCTGATGCTGATGCACAAAAATGAATTGAACAAAATCAAGTTTGCTCCTATTCTGTTAAACATGGAGAAGGGAGAAAATAATTGCGGTACATGTAAGAAAAGTAACCAAATAAATGTTTTCAAGCTGAAAAGAATTACAGTGAAACAAATAACTGTGCCATTGATATCAAAGTAGATGATCACATCCTTTTAACCAAAGGTTTATCCTTTCAAAATGAAATTAAAAGCTGTGTGTAGAATCATAGAAACTGGAAGGGACCATAAGAGGTCATCAAATCCAGTCTCCTGCCCTCATGGCAGAACCAAGTACCCTCTTAACCCATCCCTGACAGGTGCTTGTCTAATCTGCTCTTAAAAACTTCCAGTGATGGAGATTCCACAAACTGCCTAGGTAACTTATTCCAGTGGTTAGTCGCCCTGACAGTTAGGAATTTTTTTTCTAATGTCCAACCTAAACCTCCCTTGGTGTTAATTTAAGCCCACTGCTTCTTGTCCTATCATCAGCAGCTAAGGAGAACAATTTTTCTCCTTCCTTCTCATAACAACCTTTTAGGTTCTTGAAAACTGTTCTCACGTCCCCCTCAGACTCCTCTTTTCCAGACTAAACACACCCAGTTCTTTCAATCTCCCTCATATGTCAAATGATGCAGAACTCTAATCATTCATGTTGCTCTTCTCTGGGCTTTCTCCAGTTTGTTCACATCTTTCCTGAAACAAAGCGCCTAGAACTGAACACAATATTCCAGCTGAGGCATAATCACATGTAGTGTGATATTGCATAAAGTAATGTTTCAGGAAGTTTTTCTACTCTTTAATTCCATTTTCCTAGTGAGATACCATATTGACAAGTGTGGTTTAGACTCCACGGTTTTATATGACGCTGCTAATTGTCTAAAATTTTGTTTGTGAAATGTTTGAACAATTGAATACTATGTTCTCTGCAATGATCCTATCAATCCAGTGATTAATGTGTCATTTTAGAATTGCAAAATCAAATGTGAAATTGGCTTTGGAAGATGTCACCTGTTTCCAAATATGCACCCTTACAGGGTAGTATTTCTGGAGCTATGCTATTTCCTTGTCATGCTCATAAACCACAAAAGAAACTTCCATATTCCACAGGTCTCACAAATGCCAATAATAATCTAGGGTATAATATAGACAGTCTAAAGAAGACTCTTCCGCCCCACCCGATTTTTGCATATTCTTCAGGTACAAGGTTTTCAAATAAGGCACGCCACAGAAAGTATGCTCATTATGACATTTTGAACATACCTGCCATGAGGGTCTTGAGATTCTCCTGATTTTCATGGCAGTTGTGAACCTTGCATGAGGACAGCATCTTCCTTCCTTTTTATTTTCAAATCAGAAATACCCCCAAGATCTCACTACTTGATATTTTGGCTTTCTGCTTCTTCTCTGCATCAGAACAAGGAAGTGCTCAGGCACTCAACAATAAAAAAAAAAATATTATAATCTAAACTTTTCTTCCTTTGGCATTTAAGAAGGTCAGAATGGGTTTAGTTTTAAAGAGAACTTCAAATAGTTTCTTATTTTAAGGAATTTGTCTATCTGTAACAGTAACTTGAGCCTGTAACACCTTTATGAGTAATTCATATACATATAATTTTTAATACATTCGTATATAATTTAGCATGAGTACAAGTATTGACTTGTAGGGTGCAAATTCACATGAAAGCCTAGGACCTGACTACTTGTAAGAGATAGCCAAGCTTGTGACAAGTTGTTTGACTTCAATTAAAGTTTAAGGAGGGAGGCTACAACTGAAAAGTCCCCTAATTCCTTAACTTCAAGTACCTCAAAACTCTGCTTATGTGCATATTCAGTGGTTGATCTGGGGCTACCAACATATGTGAAATGTATTGTTGTTGTTTAATGTTTTGCACGTGGGAAAGAGAAAATGATCAGCAATAATAAGGGAAGATATGAGCTGATAGAGTAACTTATGGCTACCTTTAGCCACTGTAGCTTATGTTTGTCATTTTAGGATGCAACTTGCTTGGCAAAAATGGGATGAGTGTTCTGGTTTGAGCCAGTTCCTCTCTTTTTTTTTTCCACTATCACATTCTCTCCCTTTCTCCCCCCCCACTCCTTGCTTCTTTTGCTAATGTATAAACCACGTGTCTTTCTGTTGCCATAACTGAATTACTCTGATAGAAGAATCCAACATTTGGTTAAATTATGGAAGATGCATAGGACTTATGTGTTCCTCTTGCTTATGCGCTGTGGAAGTGATGACAGAGTAGCCCCTAGACTTACTTGAGAAACTGACATATCACACCCAATTATGCAGTCTCCATGGTCTCTTGCACATTTCTTCCCTGAAACTTAAACTTTCACTCTCACACTCTCTCTTTTTTTAAAAAGAAATTCCTTATTTAAAATGGAAGGAAAAAATGCTGCAGGGCAAAAGGAGTTTGTGTATTCACTTAAAAGAAAAGCTATTATAAAATGAGCCCTAAGAGAGTTCCAGTATATCAGGTTATATGTAATTGAAAATATCTTTTTTAAATCAACATACAAGGATAGCCCAAATAGACTAAAGCTTACGGAGAATCCAGACTCAGTCCCTTACTCCAGCACTAACAGAAGCTTGGGCAGCTGTATGAGTAGCAAATCTAATGCTCAGATGCAGAAATTCTCCCTCAGCTCTCTGACGTTTTCCTTCTGCTTTTGTCTGCTCTGGATGGTACTGAGGGGTCAAGGGGAGAAGTAGCTAGACTGAATGACAAAGAGACAGGCAACGGGAGAAACAAGGAGATCTCAAAGAACCCCTCAAATACCAAAGAAAATGAGCATGAAGTAACATTTACAAACTTTCCATCACAAACAAGAAGTTCTGTGCCATTTTTAAAAACTAACAAATGTATTTATTCCATGAGTTTTCATGGGCACAATCCCACTTTGTCAGATGAATGAAATAGAAAACATAGCACATTAGCTGTCAATAAATAGATACAGAGAAGGGTGAGTCACAAGGTTAACTCAAGCAAATCTAGAGGGAGAGAATGCAACCCTATCTTTTTAAAATAGATAAAAGTTGTCTGGATTAAAAGTGTGGAATAGAGTGACAGGAGCTGAGAAGGAAACAGATTGGAATGTGAGACTGCAGAATTGGAATTCATATGTAAACTAGATACCCTCAGACCAGATTTGAAAAGAGATCCTGAATGGCTAGGTCATTACAGAAGGTAATTTCCCTTGTATCATCCTATTCAGTTCCTGCCGCCCTATTCCACACTTTTAATCCAAGCGACGTATTTACTTTAAAAAGACAGGCTAGCATTCTATTCCTCTAGATCTGTTTGAATTAAGCAGTACCTTATTGATGAAGGCTTATAGATGATAATTGAATTAAGGCCGTAGAATGTGTATTATGATTTTGTTTTATATATATATATCTCCATTTGTTTCTATTCATCCTAATTTTCAATGCAAGATGAAAATATTTTTAAATATCAAAATGTTTATCTGGATGAGGGGAAAAAAATCTTTCCAAGTCTACATGTAAGTCTAGAATAAAGTAGGGAGAAAAAACTGCTTAATCTGTAAAAACTGAAATCAGATAGATATGAACAACATAGGATCCTACTTACAATTATTACAGAATCACTTCTCAGAGTGCAAACTATTTTTCACAACTGATGGTGGGAAAGATTCTATAAAAAATCTGAGTCCTCCCCACCAGTAACAGAGAGTGATTTTTTTTTTTAGTGTCTACATAATTCATTGCCCTCAGATCACAATTATTTTTTAGATAACTTCTATACCACAAAAACTGTTTTTATTAGTTTCTTAATGGCTGGCACTTATTACAAGACAATTACAGTAAAAGGATTTACACACAGTGTGGTTATTTATCATGTGTTTGTAATATGCATATATGAAAACATCTCTGCTCTGATTTACGTACTCAAAATTCAAGCAATTGCTAACAACATAGACTTATTGTCTCTCTCCTGTGGGTGATGTCCAAAAATATCCAAAATGTACATGAAAGAAAAGTACCAAAAACAAAGTAAATGAACAATCAAAATTGAAAGGGGGGGGGCAGGGCATCTTTGACTCATTTCTCTCCATCATTTTACTGACTTTCTTGTAGCAACACCTAGACAATCATTTGGACCAGGCAGTCACTGTGCTAAGCACTGTACAAATATAATGAAGACTTGGAAGAGCAATGCCCAGTAATGCTTGTCAGTGGAACACCTGGCTTAATCCCAGGCCCTTTAGTTCCTAATTGTTCTACAATCGGATTGCTCATCGCAGTTTCCGCTGTCCTACCAAATACCCTATTCTCTCCTTGTAAATCTCCCATTGACCTGAGAAGGGTCATACAGAGCTGGTGAGGGACTGTGCTCCCAACCTATAGCTTATCAGAGACATGACCCTCTTTGATGAACTGTGGGAAATTAGTTGAAGGACAATTTATATCTAATCTTGTTTTCCCCACCATACTCCACTGATACAAACACTTTTCCAGTCCCATACATCCACGCATCTATTTTTCTCTCCCAATGACTTTCAGTAGCACACATTTTCCTCTACCTTGCTCTCCCTTCATGCCTTACACTTCCATCCCACTCAGGTCCCTGTTAAGTAACTCAACACTGTTTCCATGCTCCACACACATGCAAGTTCCCTCCCCTGCAGCACAAACAGCACTTCTCATGCCCTGCTATCTAATCATGAGCACCACAGGATGATTCAAATACCCAGCCTTAATATTGGCCACATGCTTTGTTCAAATAACAGGTTACAGACTTACAACTACCTATAGTGTAGGTGTAAGCGGGGAAAATGGACCTGCTATTGTGGGGAAACTTTCCAGGCTTGCATACCACACCTGTGAAGATGGGTAGCAAAAGGATCTGGGTCCCTGCTCCCACTTCCTTTACCCAAAGGCCTGCCTGACTTCAAATGCTTCCCTCCAATCTCCTGTGTGGAGGAGGCTGTGTAACCCCGACAAGGCTGGGCCCCAGAATTTCTGGGAGCTCGACCCCCAATCTTATCGTGGCCTCTCAGGACAGGGCTAGGGTGTCCCCACTCCGGGGTGCTGACCGCACTGACCACTCTTCTGGCCCACCAGTCACTATATACAGTTTACAGTTTATTTAAGCACACAGAAATAAAAAATAACCCAATAAGAAATAGAGAAAAGGGGAAAAGAAAACCCCCAGTACCACCCTTTGGTGTGGGGGCACTACACACAGAGACTCTGGGGCCTGAGGAACAGTCTCACAGCCTGTTCTCTGCATTGCAAGCCCTCTGCCCAGGCCTGGCTGCGACTGGATGATCCAGGGGACCAGATGCAGGCTCTGGCTCTGGCCACATGTCCCCAGGCTCCAGGGCCAGGGCCCTTCTTCCCGGCATCAGCCCCCCCTTCACTGCTTCCCAGCTGCTCACCACACCCAGCTCCAGATGGCTGCAGCTCTGGCTTCCAGCCGCTGCTCTGGTTCCATGTGACTCTCTGGGATGTTCCTCAGGCTCCTCTGGTCCTCCTGCCCTGGGTCTGCAAAGATCAGCTCAGCACCTTGGGCTCCTTCTCTGGCCTCCTGCACCCAACTTCAGACAACTCTGGCTCTCTCTCTGGCTCCAGCTCTGCTCTGCTCCGCTTGACTTGGCTTCCTGCTGGTCCAGCTGCTGTGGGTCTGCTCTGCACAAATCAGCTCAGGCTGGCCTCCCTTTCCTGGGTTCTCTGGCTCCCAGCTGGTGGCTGCTTAGTGCTTCCTCCTTAGTTCTGCCCCACACACACTCTGGCTTACCCAGGCATGTCCAGCCTGCAGTTTCAGCTCAAGGGCAGGGGCTCACTCTCCTGGCTCCCTCATTGGCCTGTCCATCCAGTCGATCAGGCCATCCTGGAACACTGGTCCCTTCCACTGGCCTTGGGGCTGTCTGTTTCAGAGTCATAGAACCATAAGGTTGGAAGGGACCTCGTGAGGTCATCTAGTCCAACCCCCTGCCAAAAAAGCAAGACCACTTTCACTAAATCATCCCAGCCAGGGTTTTGTCTAACTGGGCCTTAAATAGCTCCAAAGATGGAGAGTCCACCAGTTCCATAGGTAGCCCATTCCAATGCTTTACCACCCTCCTAGTAAGAAAGTTTTTCCTAATATCCAGGCCTCGACCTCCCCAGCTGCAACTTGAAACCATTGCTCTTTGTTCTAGCCTCTGTTACTACTGAGAACAGCTGAGCTCCATCCTCCTTGGAGCATTCCTTCAGGTAGTTGAAGGTTGCTATCAAATCCCCCCACAGTCTTCTCTTCTGCAAGCTAAATAAGCCTAGTTCCTTCAGTCTTTCTTCATAGGGCTTGTGCTCCAGCCCCTTGATCATTTTGGTTGCCCTCCGCTGGACTCTCTCTAATTTGTCCGCATCCTTTTTGTAGTGGGGAGCCCAAAACTGGACATAGTATTCCAGATGCGGCCTCACCAGTGCTGAATAGAGGGGAATGATCACATTCCTTGATCTGCTGGCAACACTTTTTTTGATGCAGCCCAGTATGCCATTGGCCTTTTTGATAGCACGAGCACACTGCTGACTCATATCCAGCTTCCCATCCACCAGAACCCCCAGGTCCTTTTCTATGGTGCTGCTACTTAGCTGATCTCGCCCCAACCTGTAGCAGTGCATGGGGTTTTTCCATCCCAAGTGCAGGAATTTGCACTTGTCCTTGTTGAACCTCATGAGATTTATATTGGCCCACTGCTCCAATTTGTCAGGGTCTCCCTAAATCCTGTCTCTGTCCTCCAGCATGTCTACCATTCCCCCCAGCTTGGTGTCATCTGCAAACTTACTGAGTGTGCAAATCAATCCCATCATCCAGATCATTAATGAAAATGTTGAACAGAACTGGCCCCAGGACCGACCCCTGGGGCACACCACTTGTTACTGGTTGCCAGCTAGGCATGGAGCCATTGATTCCTACATGCTGAAACCATTGATCTAGCAAGTTCTCTATCCACCTTATAGTCCACACATCCACCCCGTACTTCCTTAACTTGCTGACGAGAATGCTATGGGAAACCGTATCTAAAGCCTTGCAAAAGTCAAGGTATATCACATCGACAGCTCTTCCCACATCCACAGATCCAGTCATCTCATCATAGAAGGCAATGAAGTTGGTCAGGCATGATTTACACCTGGTGAAGCCATGCTGACTGTTCCGGATCACTCTATTTTTCTCTAAGTGTTTCAGAATGGATTCTTTGAGAATCTGCTCCATGATTTTTCCAGGTATTGAGGTGAGGCTGACAGGTCTATAATTCCCTGGATCCTCCTTTTTGCCCTTCTTCAAGGCTGGAGTGGCCAATCAAAAGGCCCATTCAGTTTCAGTAAGGGACTATCAGTCCCCTTACACAGGGGTCTCAAACTCAAATCACCATGAAGGCCGCATGAAGACTAGTATGCTAGCCTGAGGGCTGCACCACTGAAACCTTTTCATACAACTATATTGCAAATATTAGAAATGACAGTGTCATTGCAAGCAGCAGAAATAGCTTTAGGGGCTGCATGTGGCCCGTGGGCTGCATGTTTGAGACCCCTGCTATAGTGGTAGCATACCTTCACGCAGCTGAGGTTGGGAGTGAATGTTGAATGTGGGGTTGTGAGGAACTGGATGTGTGGACTGAGGATGATAGCAGCTTAGAACTGAAAATAAGTTTGCTGTGGAGAAGAGCCTTGAAGTGTGTCTGGCTGTTAAGCTAAAAGGTTGGTGTGGTGTTCATGTTTTCTTACATATTTCCTGGATTTTTAATGGTTGCGTTGACAGAAAAAGCACTTGAACCATCTTTTAAGTTTAATTTTATTTTGTGAATCTGTATCTGATCTATACTTTAAGGATGAATGACAACTCCCCCCCCCCCCAAAAAAAAAAGGTAAAAGAAACCCTAGGTGCAAGTGGTAGACTGTACCCTAGAGCAGCAATATAAACTGTTCTCATCCAGGCCCATATGGTAATTGCTCATTTGAATGGGAATTTAAAGCAGCTGAGTTCTGCCCAAACCCTACTACTGCATAATACTTTTGTGGGTGGGGAAAAACAGGAGACACTCTTTCCCACACAAGTCAGGATCCCAAAAGTATCTTTTTCCTATTGACCTATTAAAATCCTAGCAGAGGTGACAGGCTTTCATTTGCTGCTTCACTTTGAGGGGGTGGTTTGTGTTTGAAAATGATCAAAGAATAAGAGAGTGCTTGCTCTTGTACAAAATGGTGGTAAATATACATTACAGTACCTGTACATTGTTCATATTAGGAACTGAAAGATGTCTACCAGGAAGCAAGAGATGCCAAACAAATATGAAATGGTTCAGAAATGCAAACAAGAACACACAGTACTTCAATTAATGAATTACTGTTGAAGCTGCGGTCTGGCCAATGTGGTCCTCCCTCAAATATTTCACAACTGTTTTGAAATATAGAAGAAAAAAAATTAGCATATGATGAACAAATGCTTTATTGTATTACATTCTAAGGTTCATGGTAATATATCAAATTGAGAGTTGTTTTCAAATAATTCCTGCCCTACATAAGTCTATAAGTTACTGGGGGAAAAAAAAGCATAGTTTGGCTAAATTTCTTTATTTTAGCACTAGCTTACCATTTTAACACTGTATTAGTGTTAACTACATTAACCTACAATATTTCACAATGGTCATTCTTAGAAATAGGTAGGTTGGTGTTTGTTGTTTATAAAGAAATAGACATGCTCTCTAAAATCACTTCTTCATTATAGGCACTCATACAGATGAAAACATGCACACTTACATTAAAGAGGATATATAAATTGTGTGTATGTATACCATTTTTATAAACTCTCGGCCTCCAGAATATTAACCAACCTCTAACTAACAAGGATATTGAGAAAAACTCAGCTGTGGACAAATAATTGGCCATTTAGGATTGTTCCATATTCTTCAAAAGCACTTTGTATGGGCCAGATACAAGAAACTGAACTTAGGTGGCCCACTGATCTGATTCGATATGGCATATCTTTCATTCTTATTAATCTGCAACCTGGCTGCCATAAAATTCTATAATAACTGT
The DNA here is from genome assembly GCA_007922195.1 of Podocnemis expansa. Lineage (NCBI taxonomy): Eukaryota > Metazoa > Chordata > Testudines > Podocnemididae > Podocnemis > Podocnemis expansa. The sequence continues at coordinate 57,246,065 of ML681966.1, read as the reverse complement.
GCGTCATTTATATGATTTAATAATATGATAGTCAGTTACACTAGGTCAAAAAATTTATAATGGATCTCAATCTTCATGCTTTTATAGTATAAATTGATCAATTTCTGGGGTCAGAAAGAAATTTTCCCCATATGGAATAGTGTTACACATTTATTTGCACTCTGGATTTCTAGACCTGCTTCTGAAATATGTCATTTGTTGTTGCTGGAGTCCAAATACTGGACTAGATCAAGCACTGGTCTATTCTGTTGTTAAATTTTTTTATTTTCTTAACTGCCAGGGAAAATGGTATTGATCCACAGGGATTATTAATTTTGCTGGGGGTCAAAGAAAGGTACCTGACTCTATAGGATTTTGAGAGCATGAAAAAAATAAGAGAACTTTTTTTTCTTCAAAAAGAAACAAGACAAAAATACACCAAAACATGGCAATCATAAATGTTAAAACCTTTTGAAAAAGTTAGCCGCACAGGTGAGGTGCACAAGTGTCCATAATATTTTGTTTATCCCTCTACAGAACATTTCTACCCCTGTTGTTTTTAATTGAATGTAAAGTGGGCAGTTAATTTGCTCTTAGACAAATATATTCCACTGGCCCACCCCCACCCTCAGACACTTTGAGTTAATAAATCAGGAGGACTGTTTAGATTTAAATGAGATATTCTTGGGATATTTTCGTCTCTGCATAAAAAAAATAGACGTGCCTATTTGCTTTTCCATTTATAGCCCAGAGATATGATATCTAACTGCACTTTACCTGCAGAATTCTGTTATTTGAGTGTTAATCACAATATAATAACACAACCAACTCAAGCAATTAATTATTTTTGCTGCTGGGATGTGAATGCAGTTGTTCTTCCTTCCTAAAGTCATCCCTAGATCCAATTAGGAAATCAACACACTTCTGGTTCCCCTGGGCAAATGGAAATCCTAACCATGCCAGCTGATCTATCCAGGCCTGGCCAGATGATGTGTGCCACAAGCCATAAGTCATAACTGATCCTTCTAAAAAGTTGAAATAAACAATAGTTCAACTGCTCCTCCCCCCATAATCTTTTCTATTGATATGACTGAAGGCAAGGTGAGTATGCAATGTCCTGTAGTGGATTGCAGCAGATTACTCTCTGACCCCCACTACAGTAGGGGAGCACAAGAAGAACTGTGCCTCAGAGGAAGGAATTTGAGGTACAATTCTAGGTAAGTTTATGCCCCCACCCCTTGCTTACGACTGTACCTAAGAGTGCCATATAGCTTTAGGATAGACGAGAATCCATGACTACTTGACTATTGCCATGTTCACAAAGAAATAAGATATTTATAATTTTTTCAAATTAGAAATTTATTTGTTTAGGAGCAGTAAGAAAACGTGTCCATTTTGTAGGTAATTTCAGATGTTTTGAAACTCATAGTAACTTCTAGCAATAAAATATTAAAATGACCACACAGTTGGCAAATGAATACTCAAGGCCAAGTTCTCCCTTTCTCATTCAATAGTACCATTCTATATGAATAATTCCATTGACTCAGTCACTTTATGAATACAGGACTAGAGTTTGTACAAGGGTGTGGGAATCTGAACATCACTACTTAATAGTAATCCCTGATTGTTACAGAGTTAAACTGAAATTGTCCAAATTCTTTTTAAGGATTTTTAAAACAAGCTCTGTAAAAAACACAGGGCAGTTAGTCTATCTCTCATCCACCCACCCACTCACTGGAAACTCAAAGTATTCTCAGTGAAGTTTAACATTTGGAAGTGTTAACTTCAAGTACGCTCCATGCCCTGGCCATCTTGCACTCACTGGGCAACATGGATCCATGTTTCTGGCATTTTAAATCAATATACTTAATTTGGATGGTTCATCTACAGATTTGAAGTCCAGAACCAAAGCTTTCCTAAGAGGATATGCTCATGAGAATGAGTGATACATATTCAAACATTCACTGCCACAGAGATCCTGCTAGCTATAAGGTAGTGAAGAATATAAAGGACGGTAAGATTCTCAGTGACTGGCATGAACAACCTATATTGAAATAAGCAGGGGGGAGATTGAAATAGGTCTTCACTGAGTTTAAGAATTGTAACCACATGCTGATATAGAGGGGAGAGATGAAGGCTGAATTATAGGTAATTTCTTATGGTAAGGAAGGGCAGAATAATAAGTGGTTGGTCTCAGCTATAATAGGTTCATTCATTCTTTAGCATTCTTAAATGGTAAGGAGCAATGGTGGTGGTGCTGAATTACAGAATAGTCTGTGGTCACATAGACAGCCCACATGTAGTAAGTGACAGGTATGTAGAAACTAGTGCACACCCTCATATCATCTGTAAAAGATGATACAATGTAATGGGAGTAGAACACTTAGCACATTTAATGATCAGATGACTGGTATGCATGCATAAGATTAGCTAGTGATTTGGAGGGAGGGATATGGGAACCATGTACTGAAGAATTTATATGTTGACGTGGCATGAGGATTTGTTGTTATTTTTTCAGGGCAATAAGAAAAATGGCATGTAAAGGACTTCCATTTCTTAGAGAAAGTTATAACTTTCTGATAGACCGACCACCTAAAGAAAGAGCAAAAATTCCTAACTATCCCATGCTTATACAATGATCTACAGTATTCTGCTTTTTTGATTTAAAAAAAAGGCATTTCCTTCCTTGATAACACTTGTATTACTTTTCATTATTAAAAAAAAGTCACTGTTATTGCTGTTGTTATTCTGCTCTAAGTACTAGGCAGTGCCTCTCAATAACTAAGATAAAACAAAACCTTGCGTTCTACATTTTATATCAGCTGTGTGTAACCTCTCCCCAGTTAAATTCTGCATATGTACATAAAAGAAGAAACTTAAAGGGACAATTTGTAAAAGAAGCAATGAGTGAAAGAATCCGAAAAGATACAATGCTGCTGTATTAAAAAAAAAAAAAACCCTGTAGATTTGAGTATACCCGCTTACTTCCTTTCCAAAGTGGAAACTGTTGGAACTTAAAAAGAAAGCTCTTACTTGATCAGGTTTTAAATATGTCCATAAAATATTACATGAAAGATTGGAAAATATCATAATATATCTTCTATGTCCTAGAAATTATTGCCATCCAAATCAAGATTTCCTTGACTTGGCCATCATATTTTTATTGATTAGTTATCTATATTTGCCTCTTTCCTAAGCTTTAGCACATAAAAGCATTTGTTTCAAATATGATACAGATAATAGTTTGTGCCTCTTTAATAAAATTACATTGCTACACCCACTGCTTTTGCTGTCATACTATCTTTGATGAATAGGTAATTTCTGTCACCCATTTTCAAATCCAATAGACTCAATAATGTCATTACTAATGTATGAATATTTACAAGTTGGTTTTCTGCTTTTGATTATTGTTCATACCTTAAACAACCATAAGAACTTAGTTCAGTAAACTGATGGATGGGTGGCACTTGAAAAGGCCTGGCAATTCAATATGAATAAAGAGGTCAGACCATATTTCCTCTGGCAGATCCACTGCAGAGGTGAATTTGGCATATCAATCCTTTGAGCCTTTCTGAAGCATCCTCTTCAGAGTTAGAACTTCTAAATACAATGCAATGTGTGAGAATCTAGGAATAACTACTGATAAATATAGATTGTTAGGTATGACAGGGACAGATTAAAAAATGACCATTCTACTAACATTTTTTAAAAGATAGCCAACGCATCTCATGTGTGGGTAAGCAACATTATCTGAGTTCTGTAGCTCATCTCAAATGAGTGCCATTATAAAATTTATACCATATCACATAATTATGCATTGTGTGTGTGTGTGCCTTATATTTTACTGAAAAGCAATTTTAGATAGTCAATACATATCCTCACTGAAGGGAGAAAATAATTAAAATGAATATATATAGAAATATTTTTAAATATCTTAAAATACTGTTCTCCATATATTGCAATATTAGTACCAATGTCTCAGGACCTATCAGGTTAACAGCCAACTGATGTATAGCTCGTGGAAAATTTCTCTTTCAGTGGTGTAAAGCTCCAACTTTAAGTTCCTCTAGGTCAAGAGGAATCTGGATTTTCTCCCATGAAAGCTCATGCAATAAATAAATAGGTTAGTCTTTAAGTGCCACCGAACTCCTTGCTTGTTTTGCTGAACTAGACTAACACTGCCACCCCTTTGGAACTTGGATTTAATCCTGTAAGTGTTCCAGAATGGAACATTACCTTCCTGCAATTCAGACCACTGAGTTTTGGGATGAAATGCCACAATTGGGGAGGCAATAGGAAACTTTATCATAGCAGTATTTTTCTTAGTGGAGCTTTTTTTAAGCTGCTAACAAGTTTGTGCCATTACACTTAAGTTGTGGGAGACATGGACTAATACGCAGAATCCTGGTGGGGTGTTCAAAAGTGCTTGATAAACGTAACACAACATAGGATTCTGCTCAGGCATCCGTGCCTAAAATTTTCACGTGTGTCCATCATCCATATATATGGATATGAGAAAATGCTAAAATGTTATGTGTGTAAAGTTATGGGTCAAATTTGGAAACATTTGCACCTACTGAACGTGGAAAATGCACCTTTGGACATGGAAAAAATAAAATAATCATAAGCAGAAAGGCCCTATTTGTTATTTATTCTTAAGTATTATTTTAATGACTAGATTTATATGCAATGGTCTCATGCACACATTTAGCTAGAAATGTTTGAAAATTTGGCTTCATATAAATTTGGCTTCATATATCAAGTTAAGAATAAAAGTTCGGAAAATCTTATTTTTAAAATGTTTAGAAATATCTGTACCGAATAAAGACTTGAAACATCTTGCCTTTAAGAGTGGAACATGTTTGATTGGAACACATTATAGTGAGATTACTATGCATGATCTAAAAACCTATTAGTTGAAAATTGATAGTTTTACCTCAGTAAATCTTTGTCTTGAGTATTATTATACGTAATTTTGGGATGCTGCTTCACTTAAGTAGAAGACTATATATAAGAAAGCACATCATTGTTTTAACTGATTGCTGTTATTTTTATCAGCATGTTTTTATACATAAGGTTCTTATTGTCTATGTAGAAATGTAGAGGCAGAATCAATTTCCTCTTTAACATATTGATAAACAACTCCAGATATGGGGGCTGGGTTGGGGGGAAGAAAGTAGATTTACCTTTGTGTGACCTACATAGGAATGTTTGAAAAATTAATTCCAGAATATTATGTTGACATTCCTTTAAGTTGTGGATATGATTTACATAGTAGGTCTTCTACAGCCATCCAGCTTCTTTCATCTTGATACTGTAAATTGCTTTCATTTCCCCCCACCCCCGATCTGTATGCTTGAGGTATTGTTGTGATAAATTATGAAGGTACAGAACTGAAAATGGTGTGTAGATTGTCTAAGAAATTGAGTGCAGTCAGCCTTAAAAGTGGTGGATGATGTGCTAAAACAGCTACCTTACCCTGGTCATGTCACATACGTCGTCAATGAGCAGCTGCTTTTAACTTTGTCTTTTGCCCGGAGCACTGAGAGAAGCTGGATTTATTGAATTAATAACTGCTTTGTTTTGGGGTGTTTTGTTTTCCTGTGGCTATGAAATCTGGCTATAAAGTTAGCAAAGCGTAAGACAGGTCTCCTTCACCAAACAAAGTGATTTCTTTTTTGCCTTTATTTACTACTTAATCTTGAAGGCAGAAGGTAATGGGAAAACCCCACCTAGAATGGAATGACATGTTCCTTTGCAGCAGAGTAAAGGAAGAGGATTCAGCACATGCATATAAATGAGGGAGTAGGTAAAAAATTGACTGTATAGACTTCACAGTTAATATGTAGCTGTTATATGTTTTTATAAAGACAGATGTATCTATCAGCCTATTCATGTGTTTGAAATGTTGCTTACTAGTGATCTCCTTAAATTAATTCACAGTTTATATAGTGAATGATCAGCAAGTATGGAATAATCTCTCTTTTGATTAGGGTCCCTTTTTTGTGAGAAACTGGATTTTAGCAGGCTGGCTATGAAACAGTGGCGGTATGTTACACATATGGAGGAGTTTGCATCAGTGACCTTTAATTCCTTTGACCATGGAAGTGTGAGGTAAGTGCCCTACCACAGAGCTGCAGGGCAATTTTGATTAATGGGCTTTTATTTTGGGTTACTATTTTTCACGGTCACTCATTTTCCAGAAACAATACGTGAGGTAACGCTTTCAGATTTCATCAACCATGGAACATAGTAAGCTAATGATTCTCGTTTTATGGTTGCTATGCCTTGTTGAAAGGATTGAAGGCAAGTTTCTGGGTCAAGGTAAGAAAGGAACAGAGAAAAACTGTTATCACATGCACATCTCCACATGTAACCTCTCATGTGGCCTAGAGAATAATAAGGCCCATACTCCTGAACTCAGCTCCTAGTTCCTGCCCTACAATTGCATAATGTCGGATAAGTCCCTTAACTTTTTTCAGTTTACCTATGTAACAATACTTGTCTACCACAGAAGTAAAATGTATTACGGTAATAGGAAAATGAAGGCTTGAAAAATACTTCAGTACCTTCAGCTATACAAGTTTTGGTTTTAGCAGAGAAGTGGACCCAGTAGTTCCACAATTAGTGAATTTGTCAGACCTTAGAAAGACTGAACTGGTTTATTTTATGATTTATTCATAGTCCTTATTATTAATGAATTTTTTGATGTGTAGAAAACATCTTAAGAAATTTATGGAAACTAGAAGGCCTATCTACACACACATTTTGTACCTGTAAAATTATTTTGGGAAGGGATCAGTGGTGTTGTGGGCTCTGGGTGTACAGGCCTTGAGCCCCAAGTCTCAGCATCAGAGCCCCGGGTCTGCCACAGCAGGGTGCTTACTCAAGCCCCGAGTCCCAGCACCCAAGCCATGGGTCTTTTCGCCTGGGAGGGATATAGTTTACCAAACTGATTATACAAATATTGTGCAATTGGTATACCTTTTATTTGTCAACAAGGCTTTAATCACTGAACTGGTTCCTGAGATAAAAAAAAGTGCTCCTGTTAACTCCTTTTCTAATACCTGTCTTATAACTATTTCCAAATGGGTGACAGATCACAAATCTTGTGAGGTAATGAGCACCTCCTTCATTTCCCATTAATCTTGCAGGACATGGTCACAGCTTCACAGACCAAGTTCCACAGGAAGCAGATGAATTGGAATTCAGAATAGGGTAAGTCTATTTTTTCATATTCTCTTCAGGAGGCATTTCAAGGCAGGGAGGGGTTAAAGTGAAAACTAAGAGAAGCCAGAAACCCATTCCTCCATCCCCTGAATTAACCCCATGTTAAATCAACAGCCTTCAATAACCATCACCAAAAATGAAACAACAAATATGTTCCACTGTACACATTTTTAATGGCAAATCCTCCTTGCAACATACAGGCACAACTGGGTAGACAGATGGTTATAAAAGGGAAGCTAGAATTATGTTCATAATATGACCTGCCTTGTAAATGTGATTATCTTTTTTTTTGGTGAGGGGAAACTACTTTGTAATCTTGGATACCTGCCTAATATACTGACTGAGCTATTATTCTCCTTCAGAAAAAATAAGGAATAACAATTTTGTAGGAACTTCAGAATTAACGTTCCATGCTCCCTCTGCAGGTTGTATTGAAAACAGCAAATCACTAAGCTACACTGGCTACATAGAAAAGAGTTGAAATCAATGGGAGCCTGAGCCAAAGGCCGGTGGAAGGTCTGATGCTGGTTTTAAGGTCAGGCCTTTATGATCTTGGTGAACAAAGAAAAAGGTTTTGTCATGTTGAAATGCACTCTAAATTTACACATTTAATTGAAATAGAGGCATGTCTCTTTCATGGGAAAGTCAAAAACTATTTTCAGACTCCTAAAAGAATACAAAAATGGGATGATAAGGGGGTGTGTGTGTGTATGTGTGAACTACATTAAAAGAACATTATTAAGGGTACAAGTCAAGCATTCAAAAGTTTGTAAATGCCAGAGTTAAGGCTGCTTGTGAAACCTTAATTCAGTCCCGTGTAATGGGTTTTTTCCCACCCATAATAACAGCTACATACTGGGATATCTTACTAGCAAAGGAAAGATGAGAAGTAGTTGAAATTTGCTTTGAAACCCAGGGTTTTGGGTGTTGCTTTTTTCATGATGGTATGCAGGGGTACAGAGGACCAGCGCCTTTTTTGCTGGCTCCGCTGCCCAGCTTGGGGGATGGGATCAGCAAGGGAAAGCAAATTACCAGCTCTTTCTTTCTTTCTTTAAACAAAATAAGCACTGGTCTTGGGGAATGTTAGATGATAAAAGTTCTTGCGGATCTGAAGCTGGAACAGATTCTTGTTCACTTTCTTAATGTTTCTGATAGGCAGCAAATAGTATTTTGGTTGCTTGTCTCTAATGCATTACATTACTAGTGTATCTAGTAAATGCTGGTGTAGGAAAAAACCAAAAACTACAATGGGGAAGAAGGTGAAAGGGAATGCCAGAGATTCTATCTGAGTCATTCCAGTGCTATACTGTACTTTTAAATGAAGAGCAGCAGAATGGTCTAAGAGTCTCTGTTAAGAATCAGGAGTTATTCTACTGAGCCAAAAAGCATTTACTGTAGACTGTACTGTAGAGAGGCAGCGCAAGACATACTGGAGAAACTGGCCCATTAAACTTCCACCTCTTTTGTTTATCAAATGAAAACAGGGAAGTGGCTTCACAGGTCACTGAAGAAATTTATCCAAAAGCAATAATTAAGCCTTTAGTCAGCCTTTGGACTTCACCAATGATTCTGGTTAAGGAAATGATGGCAGCATCAGATTCTGTGTAGTCTATCTGAAAGTAAATGAAGTCACTTTAAAGCAGGGGTCTCAAACTCAAATCATCATGAGGGCCGCATGAGGACTAGAACATTAGCCTAGTACATTAGCCCAAGGGCCGCACCTCTGAAACCTTTTTCTTACAATGATTTTGTAAATACTGGTAGCAATAGTGTCATTGCTGGCCACAGGAAATAGCTTTAGGGGGCCTCATGCGGCCATCAGGCTGAGTGTTTGAGACCCCTGCTTTAAAGGATTCTTATCCGTTATCACAAAAAGGTGATATGCAATATGCTTATCTGATTCAATCTGGTTTTCCACACTGGATCTTAAAAGTGGGTATCTGCATGTGGAAGTGGATTCAAAGAAGAGAGGAAAAGATATATTTCATAACAGAGCAAGACATCTGACAATTTAAAGGGATGGCTTTTGGCCACTGATGCACCAGCCACAACTGAGAAGTAATGGAAAAGGTATTACAAGGAGTGCTCTTCCTAGACTTTTTGTTATAGATGGATGATATCTTGGTGTGATAAAACATTTTAACAATAACCAAAATATTTTCAAGATGTCTGTGAGAAGATAAAGGCCAACGGTCGGAAACTGAATCCAAAGAAATTTAAGCTGTTTCAAAAAGAGGTAATTTACTTAGGGCATGTTAAAAGAAAGTGGGTATTTCCACTGACAAAACAAACAAACAAACAAACAACAACAAAAAAAAAACCAAACCCACCTTCATTCTGTGCAAACCTAGCCAACTTCCAGAGACTCAAAGGTACAGAATTTTATAGGATTCTGCTCCTATTGCAGATAATTTATTTATGGGTTTGCAATATTGTAAAACCTTGTTATAGGTCAGGTTAGAAAGGGAACCATTTCAGTGGTCAACAGAAAATGATATTAACTTGTCAGAGTTGGAAAAGACTTTTGTGATTGTTCCTGTCTTACCCTGCCAGTGTTTCAAAACCCCTTTCATACTGGATACTTATCTGGTGTAAATGGTTGTTGGGAGTGGGGCTGACACAAGAACACAAAAGCTTGAGAGAGAGTGGTAGCTTATTATGGAAGAAGTCCAGAAAGACATCATTTCACCACCCAAAAGGAATAACTGGCAGTGATTAAATTTGCTGAATTTTTTTCATCGCTATCTGTATGGGGGAAAGTTTGCAGTCAGGACGGTCGTGCATCCCTGCAATGGGTTTCTTGGATTCAGGAATCCTGAGGGGTAACTTTCTAGGTGATTGGAAAAACTCCAGTATTAGAGTTTCACAGTCACATACTGGCCTAGCTACAAACATGATAATTAAGGTACCTTATCCAGAAGAGACGCTAACTCTGCTTTAATCAGAAGAGCAAGCTTGCTCAGGGGAATAAGTATGACCAGGAAGAGACATCGTTTTCTCTCTTCTCATCAGTTGTCAAAGTACAAAAGTTTCTGGTTCATGAACTGAAACAGTGCATGTGGAGTTACAAGAATGGACTCCAGAGTTGTTAAAAGTTTCCCAAAAAGAGAATTCTGGTGTCAGAATAGAGTATATTAATGAAAAATCATTTGGCAAATGCAGCCACTGTAGAATGTGATTACTCCATGCAACACCACAGGTTTTAGGTCACTGAGAAATCTTGGGTTTTGAAGATGAAATGTTGCATGGGAGAAATCAATAGGCAATGGGTGTGGATAGTGACTAGCTGAACCAGATTCATTGGAGAATAAGGTTTTGAAATTGTTTTGATCTCAGAACTGCTGGGTATTTGGGGGTTACAAAAACCGTAGCCAAACAAAGAGAGAATTTATTTTGGGTAAAATGCATATAGAATGTAGAAAACTGGTGGAGGAAAGGTGATGAGGAGAGCCTCTCTGCAACAGTATCTCAATGGAGCACATTGCTGCTGGTGTAATTTGACTTCTGCCTGAGACAGAGTTGGGCAATTAATATTTACTGATAGCTATGGACTGCTTCACCAAATGTCCTGAAAATTTCCCAGTAAGGAACCAAGAGGCAATAACAGTAGCATAAGTTCTAGTGAGCAAATTTTTCATCAGATATGTGGCTCTGGGTGAGTTACATACAGATCAAGGGAGAAATTGTGAATCCAAAGTGTTCAGCATGTTTGACATTTTTGGGACCCATGAAACTTGCATTACCCTTGCACTGCCCCACCTCCACCAGTTTAATGGAATGGTGGAATGATTCAGTTGAACTTTGGTGGCAGGAGCTGGCTACCTGATAAAATGGCATATCCCAATTCTTTTGGTGGCTTGTATCTAAGGAGCCAACAAACTTCCGGTATTTCATTCTGAGGAGGAACAAATGAATTTGGAGCATTTGGACTATGTAGAAACTCTATAGCTCAAAACCAAGAAAGCTCACCCCCTTACTAGGAAGTATTTGAGGTTGGTCTCTAGGAAAATGACTCAGTGATGTTCAGAAGAATGGCTTTATTTGGTTCCACACTTCTCAGAGAAAGAAGGCTAGGAGCCCTAAATGGATAAACAAGCACTAGATGGAAATGAGGTACTTTGACAGTAGGTTGGATATTTTTGGCAACAGTGAAATAGTGGCACAAAGGAATTTTGGGTTCCATTCCAGGTTCTGGAGATTAATATATTCTACTGGATGCAAGCTTTTCTGACTGTTTACACCAAATGGTAACTCCTTTTGTCTTGTCCTCTCTAATGTCATTGGGTGTGTTCACACAGGCTTCTTATTTCAAAACAACAGAGGTTGTTTCAAAATAAGAAATGCCATGTTCACACGATGTACTCCCATTTTGAAACAAGGAAACCCCTTGTTTCGAAATGGGAGCTGTTCTTTCGAAAGGGCTTAAACTTACTTCCCTTTCGAAAAAGTGTAACCCCCCTGGGGTTTTAAGGAGCATGGTCCCTTTAAATTTTTGCCCTGTGGGAGAGGTGGTGGAGCTGAGGAGGGGGCTGGGGCTGCAGCCAGAGGCCTGGGAAGGAGGAAGAGAGGGAGGAAACCCTGCTGTAGCCAGGGGAGACAGAGGCCTGACCTGGCATGCCAGGCCAGCACCCACAGAAGGACACTGTGCTGGGGAGAGTCACCCAAGGACAGAGCAGCATCCAGTGACTGGCCATCTGGAGCTGTTGGGCTGTGAGTACAGCACCTGGACTCAGGGGGGGAGGTTGTAGTTAGTTAAGTGGGGAGGGTGTCGCTCTGGGTTCGCAGAGAGCAGCAGAAGAGGCATCAGAGGATTTTGTTTGGCTGGGAAAGTGCTGGTGCTGAAGACTAGGAGTTGCTGGACTGAACTCTGGACTGGGACTGTGCTGGGACTCCTGAACTCATGGTGCAGAAGCAGAGCTCACGTCTGCCTCCAGCCTGCTGCATTGTTGGGCCTGCAGGGCCCGTGTTAGCTGTTACTCTGGTTACTGCTGCCCCATCTCCCCTGTTGGTTTCCCCTTTGCACCTCTGTAAATAAACCTTCCCCATTCCCATAATCCCTGTGCTATCCCAGTGTGTGTGTGGTCACTCTGGGGGTTTGGAACAGGTGCCCCTGGGGCAAAGGGGCTCTCCTTGCTGTGTCCCTGCGCATACCCTCTCTCCATTCTCCTTTTCTTTTTCTTTCAGCAGGTGGTCTCTTTTCACTGTGAAGGAGCACCCAGAGTGTGTGACATAGGGGTTTCTGTCTGCAAGAGTTCCCCGTACGGGCCACCAAGTGTAACACCCACGTGGCCAGGCTGAGTCTGCCTTGCAGATAGCTCTGGCCAGAGAAGGGTATGCGCAGGGACACAGCAAGGAGAGCCCCTTTGCCCCAGGGGCACCTGTTCCAAACCCCCAGAGTGACCACACACAGACTGGGATAGCGCTGGGATTATGGGAATGGGGAAGGTTTATTTACAGAGGTGCAAAGGGGAAACCAACAGGGGAGATGGGGCAGCAGTAACCAGAGTAACAGCTAACACGGGCCCTGCAGGCCCAACAATGCAGCAGGCTGGAGGCAGACGTGAGCTCTGCTTCTGCACCATGAGTTCAGGAGTCCCAGCACAGTTCCCATCCAGAGTTCAGTCCAGCAACTCCTAGTCTTCGGCGCCAGCACTTTCCCAGCAAAACAAAACCCTCTGATGCCTCTTCTGCCGCTCTCTGCAAACCCAGAGCGACCCCCTCCCCACTTAACTAACTACAACCTCCCCCCTGAGTCCAGGTGCTGTCCTCACGGCCCCACAGCTCCAGATGGCCGGTCACTGGATGCTGCTCTGTCCTTGGGTGACTCTCCCCAGCACAGTGTCCTTCTGTGGGTGCTGGCCTGGCATGTCAGGTCAGGCCTCTGTCTCCCCTGGCTACAGCAGGGTTTCCTCCCTCTCTTCCTCCTTCCCAGGCCTCTGGCTGCAGCCCCAGCCCCCTCCTCAGCTCCACCACCTCTCCCACAGGGCAAAAATTTAAAGGGACCACTCTCCTTAAAACCCCAGGGGGGTTACACAAGCTTGTTTCAAAACCAGTGGTTTCGAAACAACCCTGTGAGAACATGTTATTTCAGAACAAAGTGTTCCGAAACAACATTTGATCCTTCATCCCAGAGTGCTTAGCACCCTGGAAGGAATGGCTGCCCCCTCAGCACCCTGGCCAGGGAACCCTCAGCACCCCAGCTAGGTTGCAGAGGGGGACTGCAGGCACCCGTGGGGTGAAGCGCAGCCTGGCACCTCACCCCGCCGGCTTAAAGTCCAGGCTGCCCCCAAACCCTGCCATGGGGTCGGGGGCACTCGGCTCAGTCTGCTGCTGCAGGGGCTGGGGTGAGCGAGGCACCAGGGAATCCTGGGGCCGTGCTCACCCTGGCCCCTGCAGTGGCAGGCTGAGCCGGGCGCCCCCGACCCCGCAGCAGGGTTTGGCGGCAGCCCCGGCGGCAGGCTCCAGCCGGGCGCCCCCAACCCCACAGCAAGGTTTCGGGGCAGCCCGGGCTTTAAGCTGGGGGGGGGGGTGAGGTGCTGGACTGCACTTCACCCCGTGGGTGCCTGCAGCCCTCTGCAGGCACCCGCAGGCTGCAGCACCTGGCTGCGCTGCACCCCATGGGTGCCTGCAGTCCCCTCCCCAAGCGAAATAGCATGTTCGCACTGTGGACGTGCTATTTTGCTCCCTTATTTCGAAAACACTTTTTTTGTGTTTCAAAATAAGGTGTTTCGAAATAACCCTTTATTTCGAAACAGCTTGTTTTGAAACGTCTTGTTTTGAAACAAGCCCTCTGTGTGTGAACATAGCCATTGTCTCTGTCTTCTTTCTTCTATGACTCTTGGCTCAATGTTGCAGTCTCATTCTCCTATCCTACCAAATCCCAGTGTCTAATTCCCATATTCTCATCTCATTTCCTGTCGTCTTGGCCTGGCATTCACAGTCAGTCTGGTTTCACTGACCAAGTCTCAATCTCTTTCTTCTGCCCCCCTCCCAACTCCCAGGGCCTCTTCTCTTATTCACACCCAGTCCTGTTCTTGCCAGGCATTCTTATTTCTCTCACTGCTTACCATCTCCCTATTGGATCAGTGTCTCCTTCCGGTTGTCCCATTCCCCTTCATCAGTGGTCTAGAGAGTGTTTCTTTATCCAGCCAATACCAGTTTGCCCCCAGTTCCTCATCCAATGTGTTTCCTCACCCCATACCAACTGTCTCCTCGACTCTCTCTCTCCTGTCTCCCTCACCAGCTTCCAGTCCCCCCAAGCTCTAAGTGCAAACATCTCTGCCTAGTCAGTCTGTCTTCCCCAGATCCTAGTCCCAATCTCTTTGCCCAACTAGTACCAGTCTCTCCACTCAAACTCCTAATCAGAGTTTCTTCCCCACCAAACTATAGTCTCAATCTCACCAGACTCCTTATCCCAATATATTACTTTACCTTATTCATGGTCTGGTTTTTGATCCCTTAGCATTCGAGTCGGATGGCTTTGTCTTCCATGCTGTCTTGCTGTCATTGAAAGCAGAGGTAAGACAAGTTCCCTGATCTCTGTTCTGTTGTCTGGGCCAGAACATCTGTGAAGAACTATTCTCGAGAAAGTCACTTTGAGACCCTGTAGTGTGAGGCTGGAGAATTCTTGGTCACTCTGTGAGGATGGTGTCATGCACAGTCTGATCAACATGAGGAGCAGCAAGTGGATGGATCATGCTAGGATGACCAGATAGCAAGAGTGAAAAATATCAGGACATCTGGTCCAATCATGCTTAGTGCTGATGAAATCTTCAGAGGGTCTAAATTTTAAACTCTAGCAACTCTCTATTATGCATGTGCAAACTGAGATTTTTCAAAGCTTTTTTTTTTTTAATCATATTTGGGAAAATTTCATGGGGATGGTAAAAGGTGCATCCCTGATAAAAAAACTGTCCCTGCCTTGCCATGCATGTTGGGAGGTGGAAAGGTGTGCGGTGCTAGGTCATTTCAAAGAAAAGTCCTAAAGAATTTTTTTAGTATGGGTAAAACAATATGTTCTCAGAAACAATGTGTTTTCAGAAATGGCTGAACTGTTCAGACTGACATTTTTCAAAGAAATTCGGTCTGAGACAAACACATAGGCTATGTCCACACATACATCATTATTTCGAAATAACCCATTTTGAAATAAAGTCCTTATTTCAAAATAAGTTAATTTGAATTAACAGTTTGTTAATTCGAATTAAGGGAAAGCCTGCTTTCGAAACAGCCGTTGTTTCAAAATGGTTATTTCGAAACAAAGCTATTCGAACACCATTGTTTCGAAACAACCATTTCAAAACAATGGCTATTTTGATTAGATGTGAGGTTTAACAGTTTTGAAATAACGGTGTGTTGTGTGGACATGCCACTTCTTATTTTGAAACAACCTCTGCTGTTTCAAAATAAGAAACCTGTGTGGACATACCCATAGAGAAGAAAAATATCAGTCCTAACAGTTTGTTCCATGAAATTATAAGTCATTGCAAACAGTGTTTTACAATAGGAAAATACCAATCTATGGTTCCACAGCCGGGAACTTTCTTAGTATTCAGAGACTGGTGTGTGCCTATCGCTACCTTTACAGATAGAGAGAGATCTGCAGAGGCCTGGAAGGCAGTTCTTATGTTGCTGGAAGCTAGTGGTACAGCGGGCACAGATTTCATACTCTTTCATACCAAAGGCAGGTGATGATGAGGTGCCTCAGAACCCTGGGCACCACCAGGCAATGTGTTGCATGTGTAAATTAATATTAATAAAAACATACAAAGTACACCAAATAGATTTTTTGAACCACAAAAAAGACTTCAGGGTTGGAGTTTTGAAAAACATTTAAAATGTTTTTCATGTTATATGAAACAATTCACCAGTTCGGCCATTGCTATTGGCATGAAATGCAGCAAACCACTTAAGCACATGCCAGACTTTAAATATTGTGAACATTAAGTGGAAAACACACTTGTCACATTTATGTACATCTGCATTTCCTGCTTATGACTAGAATCAGATGAATGACAGTTTTAACTTTATTTCCAACCCACCTGGAAGCAGGAAGTAATGGAAGAAAAACAAGGTATTACTCAGGATACATCCAACTGAGTGTTGTAAAGAAAAGGTTTGGGATATGATTCACATTGATTAAAATAATTGGGATATGTTTCATATTGATATTCAAAGAATTTAGGGCCTAATCTAGCATGGTATTAGGTACCCTCAACACCAGGAACTGGACATACTCCATACCTCGCAACAAAGTACCTGAAGGACCTGATCCAGATTTTGATTCACCTAGGCTCAATCTAGTTTCTGCTGCATTTAATCAGTCTTTTTATTAACTTTAGTGGGAGCTAGATGAAACCCTTAAGGTTGTGAAGGCCCCAAAAGAGGTGTTGGGTACCTTCCACCTCCTGATAAAGTTCATGGGAGTTGAGGGTTCTCAGATTCCTAACAGGTGATGTTCAGCACCTTGCAGGATGATTCCTTTAGTGTCCATTTGAAAATAACTTCCAAACTGACTAGAAACTAGGGTGTAGAGATGTCCTAATTTTAGAAGGAAAGTCCCAGTTTTCGGGGCTTGGTCTTATATATGCACCTGTTGCCCTTCACCCCATCCTGATTTTTTTACACTTGCTGTCTGGTCAGCCTAATAGATATTCAGAATAGTGATGAAAGACAGAAACTCTGACTCTCTCTTTTTGGGTCAAGCGTCAGTGTAATCATGCTTGATTGTTATTTGTTTATTTATTTGAACATGATGTTTGGATTGGATAGAGAGCTATCAATAGGAATTAATAGTGGGTTTCCAGGATCCACCAATAGCCAAACAGGTTAATTTAAAATGTACTGTGTCTGGAAAAATTTAAAAAGAGCGCAGCGTTTTCATGGTATTTTGTATGACGAAATACTTATTTTCACAGGTTGATTGT
Source organism: Podocnemis expansa (assembly GCA_007922195.1). Lineage (NCBI taxonomy): Eukaryota > Metazoa > Chordata > Testudines > Podocnemididae > Podocnemis > Podocnemis expansa. The sequence goes on along the minus strand of ML681966.1, from coordinate 57,228,930 downwards.
ATTTTGTGGATTTCCTTGTTAGTTGCTTTGTAAACAATAAATGAGGTTAAAATTGTTTCAATACTTTATAGTTGCATCAAAATGATATGGCTGTCCAGCAGATAAACTTATTCCGTTGTATCTGTTCTAGATTTATACTAAAGCAAAGTTCTGCACAGCCACAAATGATTTATCTTTTGTATATGGAGTAGAGCTGTAATCATTCACTCTTTTTCAAATCTAGTTTGGCAACTTTACCTCACTTGCAGTTTGCATTTTTGAAAGTGAAAATATATTCTGCAGCTTTTGATGTGTTGATTGGTAAAAAGGTAAAGACAGCTGCACACATGTCTCCTGAGACATTGCTCAATGGCTAAATGAAGACCTCTAGTGCTTTCTTGTTAGCCAAGATAGATCTACATCCAGATGAACCACAATTAGTCAATAGTGAAGGCTATAGGTCCATGTGATCATAAGCCACAAATCAGTTTTCCCTGGGACTTAGTTATTGGCAGATTGTGCCTTAGGCTATGCCCTGCTGCTGCTTGCCTGACTGTAATTTCTCTCCCAGTGAAGTTTTTAAAGTCACACTCTGAGACTATAACAGTGATCTCCTGACAACAAGGCTGTCACTAGCCTGTCAAATATCAATCGGTTATCAAAAAAAATGTCTGCTACTTTAATGCACTTGGTTTTTCACTATTAACAGGGCTTAATGCTGCAATGCCTTTCTTCTTCCATAGACATATATTTTTGTCTATTTAATCTATCAATGTCTGCCTGCTTAGCCCCATATCTACCTATTTATATGTGGGTCAAATACTTCCCTCCAATGAAATCAGAGGGGATGCACCAGGAGCTGTGTGTTATCATGGATCATTGACAATGTATAATAATACTTACATAAGAACAAACCCAAACTTTGGCTTAAAACTTAAACCTCATTCAAAGTTTTAAATTTGACATTACTTTGCACTTCTTAGTTTTGACTGAGATCAGAAGCAGAAATACATTGGTCCCTATTATAACTGTTCTTTGTAAGTAATCAGTGTTACCATGATGTTTCCTATACCATCTTGTTCATTTACCCAATAGCAATTAGCATGGTATCTGGGGGAAGTGCACTGGCTGGTCAGTCTGATGGGTGCATAGGGCCCAGGAATTAAAACAGACAGAGGTCTTTTTGGTTACATTGGTCATACAGACCTGAAACTGCCATTGACTTTAATCATGTAATTTTCTTGTGATGTTCTCAAAAAACTTGACAAGAATTAATTGACCCTCACAGCATTCCTAGAAGTAGGTAAGACATATTATCCCCATTTCACAGATGGTCAAAATGAGTTACAAAGGAGTTAAGTGATTTGTTCATATAGCTATTGAATTGCAGAGGCATGTGTAGAATCCAGGAGTCTTGACTTCTTGACCCCTTGTGAAACCCCAAACAACCTGCTACTGTGTTCTCAGTGAGATGCCAACATGGTGAGGTTTCTTTGCTTCTGGGAAGCAGATTAATTGAGTCAAGTCACACCTTTCTCAGTGCTGCTCTGCAAATAAAGGAGAAATCAAGGCCTGTGGAAGCAAAAGTAAATCTTTGATGGATTGAGCATATATAAAATATGCTGTATAATTTCCAGCACCCTGTGGTGATGATGATTAGTTGAAGAAACACTATGCTCCTGTCCTATTACATCTTGAAAACCCCCTTAAAGTACACAAAGATAGTTTAAGAAATTAATTGAAATGTTGGACAATAACATAATCAGGGATATCTATATTTGCAGTCTTTTCTCCATGCTTGCATACATCTTCTGCCTGTCAAGTACAGCAAATAGCTAATTAGCCCCCTTTTAAGTGCTTCATGGCTTGCGGAAGGGGTCACAGTCATGCCTGTCTGAGAGCTCCTACCTTGGTGGGAGGGTTTCCAGAAAATCTGTTGTATGTTCAACACTGAATGTGCATGTACCTTTTTCCTTGGCTATAGAGAAACCAATAGAGATTGGAGAACACCTTCCTCATAAATTGATTTATTTACATTTCTCGGAATGCATCTGATCCAGTAAAATTTTATAAACGCATTAGACAAAATCCTGAAGTCCCTGCTCTGTCCTTATTCAGCAAAATAGTAATTGGGATCAATAAGACCTTTACGAAGCATGGACACCAAGATTTTACTTACTTTGTTTCTAAAATGTCAGTGTTGATACTACTAATGAGCTCTGCTCTCATGCCTTATATTCATTCCTGACTTAGTCACTTCATGACTTCACTCATTCCTGACTTATTCAGGCAAAGCCCCACTGAAGTTGGAATTGAACTAATAAGCGCTTTACACTGTCAAAGTGCTTTAAAATATTATCTAATTAATCTTCACAATGCCTCCATCAGTTTATATTAAATTTTAAAGTAGATAATTCTGATTTGGTTACTAGTTATGTGCTTTGGTTCTCCATTAATATACAATTATTTAAAAATTAAAACAGTGGTGCAAAGTTCTTTTTTTCCTCATGAAAATCTTCAGATTAGACAGGCCCCGTTGCTAGATACTGTAGTGTATGATCTCACGTTATTTCATGATGACCACAAAAATAGTTTACAGCATCACTGTGTTATGATTAACAGCTGTCCGATTGTGGTGTTTTTACATGGGTGAGGCAAAAGCCGCAGAGCACAAAACAACATGAAGGTATGAGTTACAAAGCTATTTCTTCATAGAATGATACCAGTTGCTTGCCACCTTGTCTCATCTATTGCTTGTGCTATTTTTGATGCACACATAAGACCTAATTCTGCCCTCACACTCATGTAAGTTCCATAGTTTGAATTACCACTTGAATGAGTGAAAGGAGAATTTGATCTCAATTATTTAATGTTTCTTTTAGTCTATTGATGCTAAAGCAATGTTTGTATCCAAAGTAGCATGACTAGATAGAAAGTGTGAAAAATCAGGAAACTTTTTTGCAGGTGTTGGGAGATATAGTTACATATGATTTATAAGACAAAGCCCCTAATACTAGGACAGTCCAAAGGATATCAGGATGTCTTGTCACCCTTGTCCACAGTCAAGGCTGGATTTCCAATTAGTCACAGTAGGCACACGGCTAGGGGCACCAGTATTCTAGGGAAGCCTGTGCCCAGGGGTGAACGTATTTCCCTCTACAAGAGCTAACAAAGCTGTTTGGAAAACACAAAAGTTAGCCGTAGGCAGGAAAGGGACTAAAGATGCTGTGTCTGGGGTATGTAAGGTGTAAATCCACATAGTCCACAGTAACGAGTCCTGTTTCTTACAGAGATCTCCCATTATGGTGCAAGACAGTTAGATAAAAACCTTTAATTATGTGACACTACACAGTCTAATCTTTGTAGTTATGAGCCAGATTCTGCCTCTTTTACACACTGAGTAGTACCTCCTTTCAAAAATATTCACATAGGGGTACATATGTAACTATCTAAGTAGTAAATGCTGTCAAATGGAAAATATCTAAAGGCAGCTGAATATCCTAGGATTTTTGTGAAAAGCAGAATCTTTATCACAGATTTCAAACAAGTATATTCTCTGATATATTTCAAAGATGTATTTAGAAAATAGATCAGCTAATATATGGGGGAGAACTTTTCAGGTGCAATTAATAACCAGACCACTACATTGGGAAATTGTCACAAAATGAACTAGATAGAAGAACTTTCTCTTCTTTGCAGGCTTTTTCTCCTGTCATAACATCCATCCTAGTTATAATAAAAAGTCTAGAACATTTAAGTAACTTGTTTGTTGTTAAAAACAAAAACCTTAGGAACATGCAGATATTGTAAAACCTTGCTGTGAATGAAGTAATTAAGTTATTTCTGCAATAAAATGCCTTCATATTCCTGTATGAAGACTTCCACAACATGTAAAAACAAATTTCATTCCAGTTTGGTTTTGGCTGTAACTTTCAACAGAATGTTTACTACCTGCCAAATGGTATAGCCACATCACAAATATCTATATTAGAAAAGTATGTATTGTATAAGGTAGGTTATGTAGGATGGTCTTGGAGTTAGGCTTTGTCATAAACTTCCTATATGACCCTGAGAAAATGATTGTCTTTCTATGTCACAATTCTCCATCAGTAAAATATTGCTACCACTGCCCCAGACTAACAGTTGTGATGATAAATTAATTGGTGCACAAGAGGCAATCAGAAGAATGATTAGGCTGGCAATTTGGGATGCATGAGACTGGCTTCAATTCTCTGCTAGAGATTAGAGTCTTTTGCCTTGCGAAACAATTGTTGTTTCGAAATAACATGTCCAAATGGCATTATTTCAAAACAACTGGTTTTGAAATAACCCTCCTTTCGAAACCAAAGTGGTTTAAGCAGTTTCGAAAGGAGGGCTCTTGTTTTGAAAGGAGGGGCTCCCTCCTTTCAAAACAAGAAAATCTCGTGTGGACATAGGGGCTTTTATTTTGAAACAACCAGTGTTGTTTCAAAATAAAAGCCTCGTGTGGACATACCCTATGGGTCTAGACTTCCTGTGTAACCTTGGTCATGTCATGTAGGTTCAGTGTGTCTTTTTACCGCACTGATAAAATAGGGATCATAGTACTTCCCAGCCTCACAAGGGGGTCATGAGGATTAATGCATTAAAGACTGTGGTGTGTTCAGATACTGTGGCAATGGAGGGGGGCATATAAATAACCTAGATTGATCAGACACTGATAATTTGGACCATGTAAATACATAGATAGGTAAAAGTGGGTATCAGATTTTGTCCTCCTCAATTCTCAGAAGATTGTGTGTGTGTGTGTGTGTGTGTGTGTGTGTGTGTGTGTGTGTGTGT
>ML681966.1:57138971-57224120 GCA_007922195.1 Podocnemis expansa | reverse complement strand
TGTGTGTGTGTGTGTGTGTGTGTGTGTGTGTGTGTGTGTGTGTGTGTGTGTGTGTGTGTGTGTGTAAGAAAAAGGTGGAGTACACATAAAACTAGAAAATATCACCTGCCAGTTCCAATCATGCAACTCAAGAAATCTAAAGGAATTTACAATGTACAAATGTTCTGCTTTGTAACTACTGAATTTCATGGTTGCATATTTGCCACTTGTGAATTTGTAACTTGATATTGGCAATTTCCAGATGCTCGAGATATTTGTGCACATACAATATTCAGAAAGTAAATACACATTGTAGCCTGTATATTTACTTCATGGCTCAGTGATATGTACTAATTTTTTATAGAAATAAAAACAAAAGACCTCTGAGTTGTCATTCGAAAAGCTATATTCAAAATGGCATAATTGTGTGAAACATATAGATATGAACGATTTTCATTCCAAAACAGGTTTGTACAGACATGGTGGGTATAGTTATTTGTCAAGACAGGAAGATAAAAGTACAAAGCATTGAGGATGGGATGGTCTGAAGCTAACTAACTGAAATTATAGATAGGCCTAAATCGATTATTTTACTTAATCTACGTCCATAGCCATACTATACAAGATGGGATGTAGACTCAAACTACTGCTGGTATTAGTTTTGCATGCCAATACCTGAAAGAGGTTTTGTAAAACTGAAACCACTCCAGGTTTTGTTAATCTTTTCTGAAATTTGAAATAGAGAGAGGACAAATTTATAACCACTTCTTCAATGTTTCAAATACTGGGAAATTCAGATAAATTGAAATCCACATTTTTAAAGTTTATACTTGTGTTCTTAGAAACCAAAATCTAATTAATACATTGTTCCATACATCTATAGCAGTGGTTTTTAAACTTTTTTCCTAGGGACCTAGTTAAGAAAAATCATTTATGCCCATGACCCAACAATTATGTCTTTGAGCAATGCATTCCAGTTTTGTGGCGGCAGCAGCAGCAGCAGAGGGTGCCACGATCCACTCGTGATGATCTGCTCCTAGGATCTGGTCTGGTGTGCCACTGGGAACCCCCAATCTTCACTCTTGAACCCCAACTTACCCCACTTAGTTAGGTGGATCCCCACACTTGAGTTGGTCCATTGAGCCTCCTGCATGTAATCAATCCCAGGCAGTGGGTGTGCATCCTCTGGCCAGTCAGGCTGATGGGCCCTCCCAGCGAACACTCCTAGCCCCAAGAAACCTCAGTGGGAATTTCTGTCCTATGGAGATTGGGACCCTTCCCCAATCACTTTATACTCAGAGACACTAGTTCACCCATTTATCAAAGAAATGGGAATGCCCAAACTCACTTATTCACATCCTCCAAAATCCACACAACTTTAGATGAAACAAACACTAGTTTATTGATAAGAACATGATTTTAAGGGAGTATATAGCAAATCAATGCACAATGATTTAATAAAAGACTCAGGAGTTATCACAAGCAAATAAAAGATATAAAACACATGCTAATCTAACAATGCTGTCCAGGATTACTCTCTAGTTTATTCTCCTCATTGTTACCCAGAAGACTGGCTGCTGGAAGGCAGTTCAAGTTGTCCCCCTCCCTCCTGAACTATGTAAAATACCTGGAAACATGCTTCACATCTGTACACATACACTATGATGCAGGGAACATGATTCCATAACAATAAGGTAGAGCATTCAAAAGGGAACTTTGCACGGCACATTTTGCATCAAACTACACAATTACATTGCAAAAGGGAAAAGGGTAGTTACACAGATCATAATCTAGGAGTGCATGGATGTGCATCCCATGATGCCAGTACTTGAAGGTCTGCAGACCAGCACTGGGTCCCAATCCATTGTTTGAAAACCAGTGACCTACAGGGTAGATAACATAAGAGGGTAGGCATGAGAAAAGGTTCTTTGTTACAAATACTCTTTAATCTCCATCTCCATTGAAGGTCTAGGACATTTAATGTGTGAAACTATTGTGTTAAGATAATTTTGGTTGGCCACACTGCTGAACCTAAACCCCTAAAGAAGCCATACGTTACTCAGCTCTTTACAAGCAACATGTCAACTTTGTACTAATGCAGAATAATAATATAAAATAAACTTTATTTTGCATCAGAGATTTTAGTCCCTGGTCTAGCAATGAGTCCTATGCAGATAGGACTCCAATGCATATCCAGTTCATTGCAGAACTGGAACCTAAATTTCTAGTCAACTGTTTTGCACCACTATAGACTTTAACAACAAATTCAAAAATGAAAGTCCAAAGAGGCAGCATATTTTAATCATAATAATACATATAAAAACATCTAATCCCAGGACCAGAGGATAGAAAGCACCCCTCCTGTGGTACGTGGTGAATAAACAACAAAGGAGCCACAAGCAAAATCAAAAGGACACAAACCAATTTTTAGCTCAACAGACAGTCCAGTTGCTCTGAGGTACATGAAAAGAAGTCGCATTCCTGAGTTATGAACCCTTCATGGAAAAAGTGAATTAAATCTGAATTTTGTGAACATTGTTTAAATATGTCAATAGTTATTGAAGAGAGCTATTCAGTTCCCTTATCTTTTGACTGTATAAACCTTTCTTTTATATATATTTGGCTAAGGAAGCTTGTCTCCTTTTCACTAATTTCCTTTGTTTGTGACCTGCTACTGCTGCCAAATTCATCGGTATGCATCATCTCCAGTAATATTGAGAGGTGTACCTTCCATGATTCTTTGCCATTGCATGATGAAGCGCTCTATTTATATTAAAATGAAGAAGCTCCTAAGGGAGACATAGAACAGAATGAAACAACAAACAGAGCTTTAGAAACTGAGAAGTGACAGTGACAGCAAAATGGTAACTGTTGTTACAAAATGGCCCAAAGGACAGTAGAAAGACTTATAGCATGAACCATAGTGGCCTGAATTTGGCAGCTCTCACAGACTTGAGGACTTGCTAAGAGGAGACATTTTACAATATACAGGTTAATCAAATAATTTTTCAAGACTTGCACATCTTGATTTGGTGTTTCATTGTCATAATATGGTTTTGAAGGGTTTTTTTTTAAATATAAATAAATGAAAGAAATTATTTGAACAGTGAACCATATTTCATTTAGATCAACACACTATAACTATATTGCTATAGTTTACTTAGCCTAGATAATAAGAAGGAAAACACACAAAAGTCACATCATACAGTAGTTAATGGCATGCTGCTTTCAACTCTGGGGAAAGGAGAGACTGAATCAACCTGCTACAGAAATGTGCCCTGAAGGTCAATTTGAATCAGAGGGAGGGCTGTAAAGAGGGTTATTAGAGGTGGGAGAACAGAGCAGGGAGGATGTTGTAAAATAGTTTGGAGAAATGATACAGTATGAATCTGATTAAAGAAAGCATGATGATTCTGTGCCTTGTCTTCTTTTGGCAGAAGCAATCCATTTGGCCAGTGGAAGGGGGGGAATGCAGATTGTAAAAAGGTGACTGTGAAAACTATTTTTTTTTGGCTTTCACTCTTTAAAAAAAACAAACAGAAAAACCTTTTTTTATAATGTATAAAGAAGTACTGAAAGGATTTATTCAGGAAAAAGTTTCTTTTTCATTTCTTGGTTCTTGCATTAAAAATTCAGGCTTTGTCCAGGCTGGAAGACTGTTGCAACTGGAAAGGTAGTGACTTAGTAGAATCAGAAGAAGCAAGAGTGAAAGTTGAGCTACTAAGGGAGGAAGGGGTTTTTAGATGGCACTTTAAATATTTTAAGTTTTGTTTTTTGTTAATTTAACTTCATAATGTCTAATTCACATTTTGAAGAAATGAAATCTTCTTCAAAGATTCAGCATCTCCCCCCACCTTTTAATTAAGTCACTCAAAACTCATAGGCTATGTTCACACGTAAACTGTTATTTTGAAATGAGTTATTTTGCTTTAGGAGAAGGGCACCATGGGAGGTGTGGCAACATGGCCCCCTCCCTGGGCCATGCCCCCACCCAGTAAAGGCTAAAAGGAAGGCAGCCTGGGAAGGAGAAGGGCAAAAGTGTCATTTCAAAATAATGGTTATTTTGAAATAACACGTCCGAACATCGTCTTTTCGAAACAATCATTTCAAAACAATGGCTTTTTCGATTAGACGCGAGGCTTTACTGTTTCGAAACAATGGCTATTATTTCGAAACAACGGGTCCCATTGTTTCAAAATAATGGAACGTCATCTGGACATAAGAAATTTTATTTCAAAACAACGGCTGTTGTTTCGAAACAAAACTCTTATCTGAACACAGCCATAGAGGTATCTGGTGCCTGTCGCTGGTCTTGCATCAAAAGTATTTTCAGCTGCATTCCCAATTCAGCAGAGACTATATTCAGGAACCAGTCTTCAGTGCCAGAATCAGCCACCAAAAGAAGACATTTATCCAATCAGAATAATTAAAATTAAAAAAGTATGCAAAGAAGTGGGTGTTCAAGCAAAATTAATTGCTCTACTGTGGTATAAATACCTATAGCTTCTGTGTAAAACAGGTGGAAAGAAAAAGAAAATCACCTTTTAGAAGGGGAAAGCATATGATAAAACAGTTAGACTGACCTATCCGGTTCCTAACCTGCAGAAAATTAAGCCCAAGGCCAATTCCCTAACTTTGTTTTTTTTTTTTTTTTTTTTTTTTTTTTTTACTGAATTATAATATAGATTTAAAATCTTTGAAAACATTTAAACTGACATGTCAGGGGGTTTTAGCCCAATTTTTATATATGTATTTGTGTTAAACAGTAACAGGTAAAACCCCCAAACAAAAGATGTGCCTTATTTTTCTGATCTTGATTCAAAATTGTGTTTACGTTAAAGCCTGTTATCTGATCTATTTAACACTGTACTCCAGAAATCCTGCCCTTAACAAGGACTACCTGTCAGAAAGTATGTATTCACCAAGGACAGCAGTTTTCCCCAGTATCCAAGTCACTTACCAGGTTTGGAGGACCATTCAGGAGGAGGCTGTCAGGTATGGTTCTTCATTGTATTTGCCAGCATCTTTATAATGTTTAGAAGGATGAAAAAGGTGCTGGGGAGGCAGGGGGGAGGAATGCCTGTAGGTTAGAGAAAGCATCCCTTCTTATTGGAGCCAAGCATGGGAATCTTGTGAAGAATTTGGTTCAAGATTACAAGATTGCAAGTAGATCTAGCTCCACAGTTGACTGTATATGATATAATTTGATGAAAAAATCTTCCTACAGAGCTATTGCATTTTGCTATTGTATTTTGTCCATGGCATGTGAGTAGTGGTAGAGGTCACTTAAAGTTCTGGCATAATGTCCTGAATGTTATTGATCAGTCTGTCATGGTTCCTCCAAGTTTAGTAGGGTCTGCCTGTTTACCTTTTTCCTTAATCCAAATTTGTCTTAATCCCTGTTCTTTTCTGGAATGTACCTCTGTGCTCACATAACATTAGCTCAACTTCAGTTTCTACTCTATGCATTATTGGGCACAGAGATACCTTTGTATGAATGACCTTTCTAGCACTTAGAAAGATACTTAAAATACTAACCAGACCACACATAAAATGTGTCTTCCCAAAGAGGTTAGAGAATGTAACAAATTTACTGCCTGTCAGCAGCTGATGTAGGAACTAACTGAAACATTTTCTCCCAGAATTTTCCAACTAGGTTGGACTGCTTAACAGAAATGAAATTTTAAAAGAGCTGAAAATATCTTCTTCTGTTTGATCTTATGTTTAAGTCACAGATACAGTAGAAACTAGAAATACTAAGTGACTTAACCTGTATTGGTTGTCTCCATGAATCAGGCTTCAAATTAAATATAACACAAATAGTAGGCTGAAGAAGTTCATGAGTATCCATGCCGAGCAAAAAAACCAAACAAATAAAACCCTTGCAAAAAAGCTTCTATGAACTGTTCATGTACATAAGTAAAATATGAGCAAATCATTCCTGTTTTATGATCACCATTCAAGCTGTAATTGTTTGAGTATTTTTGTAGTTTCAGTCAAACAGCCAACACCATACTATTGGGAACAAATGTATGCATTGTAGCTTTCAATATCCTATAGACAGGAACATTATGTGAAAATGAAAATATGTATAGTGGTTATATCTTATGGGCTAGAACATGAACTAGTACAGATTTGCACAACTTTATTTTAGGTCAAGTTTCTCCATGTCACTCTAGATTTCAAATAAGGGAGATCAATTTTAATTAAGGGTATGGCTATAGAAACCCTATAAAAGTGGAGGGAAAACAATCATATCATTTTTGTCACTAGGCAGTTATTGATGTGTATTTAGAAAGATGAGAATTCTGTTTTTGTTAATTAGTCTTCTTAAATGTGTTACAGAACTTGGTATTAGTGAAGAATGAGAAACTAATTTTAATTTAGAAAAATCAAATGAATGAAAAAATTGAATATTTTAATATGAAATACACAAAATACCATAATGAATCTGAGGCCCCTTGAACAATAATATCTGCAGAAAATACATTTAGATGAGGGAATGAATCCTTATAATAGAATAATTCAGTGCAACACAAGAGAAGAATATTTGTACTCTAAATTTGATAGTGTAAAATAATACAACTAAACTCTGCTTCAGTGGGTAATAAAAACATACAGCTGCTAAAGTAATAGGTTTTCCAGACCTCAGAGTTATGTGCTTAGCAATTTAGTCTGGCTGTAAGTTTTACAGTATTATCTCCTGTTAATCCATCACATTAATTTATTCTTCCTTTCCTAATCAGGATACAATATGTAGGAATGAGCAGTCTAGAAAAATCTGAAATTCCATCATGCAAAATTTTATGGGTCACGTTCTTAAAAACTAGAGACCTAAACTGCATCCCCTCATCATATGCATACACAAGCAATTGCCTATGTTACATGTGTAGATGCATGTTTTCATTATCAGTGACCTGTGTGCATGTGCAAATCCAGTATTTAAGGGACCTTTTTTTATCACCTTGGTATCTTAGTACATGCTGAAGGGGCTTTGCCTTGGTGAAGGCCTGGTGAGGTGAGAGTCAAGGGTGAGATGGACTCATTCTTTTAAGTGGGAGGGGCAGCAGAACCATTCTGCAGCAATTACTGCCAGTTCCTGTAGCCGCAGCACCACCTCCACAAAAGAATTTGGTCATTGGAGCCCCATAATTATGGATCTACTGTCCCAGGCCTTCGTTAGTGTGTCCTTCCTCCATCACTCCAAACTGCGTCTCTGTCAAGGCACAGGGGTCACCCTAAAAAGCAGTCTGTGGCATAGGAAGGTATAAGCTTCCTGTACCTTGCTCTGTCCTTCTTTGAACCATGTCCTACTTTGTTCAGTGCCTTTGGTGGTCCTTAGACCACAGATTTAGCCCTTACGGTGTAACTACAATTTGGACACCTGTTTGTTTGATTGGATTTTTAAATAAAAGCCCTAATTATTAGACATTGCTGGTCTGACCAGATAAATTGCTTTGTCACTAAAGGTCACTTGATTAATGAAAAGGTCTGTATACATATTATGGGGAATTGTTTTGGCACTGTTTGTTGATTCCAAACTGAGAGGGGGGTGGGGGAGAGAGATTTTGCTTCGGTTTGAACATTTAAATCTTTTATTTTAGAACACAAGAAGCACTGTACATGATAACAAACCAACTTCTCTCAGCAGTATAAATAATTACTGTAAGAAATTAAGGTGCAAAAACATGCCTGCTGTAATTGTTGCATACTTATTAGAAGCTTTCCTTTTCCAGATTCTCTTGGTATTTGTTGCCCACGATAATGTGAATACTTAAGGGGAATGTGTAATTAGCGACTGTGTAGCTCATTCAGTAAACATTTCTCAGCTGTTTGATGTGACTGAACTGAGCGTCACATACAATTTTACACTTTTATCCTACCAGGCAATTGACAGGTCTCTAATCTCTGTCTCAGAGCTTTCACTCTGCTTGAACTTTGGTTCATAGAGGTCATTTTCCAACCACTTGGGAACAGGAGCCACGTCCGTTAAATCCCACAGAGTCGATAGATACGATAATAGCTTTAGGCATATTTTCTTAGAACTCAGGGGAAAAGACAATTTCAATAAATGTAAAGCTATACTATCCACAGTCCACAGAATATGCAGGCAAATCTCATAGGAGAAACTCTTCCTTTTGCCTCCAGGCAAGAATCTCTTTAATAATAACATGCTTTTGTTTATTTTTACTACCCACATTTGTTAAGGACAAGAAAAGGTACTAACTGCTTCCTTCTAGCACTCCTTCCCCACCCAAACCAAATAAACAAAAACAAAACAGCAACAAGAACAACAAAAACCCTCAAAAAACAAACCACACAACAAGCAAACAAACAAAAAAAAAGCTAGCAAGCAAGAACTTGCAAAGTGAAATTACCAGGAAAATATTCTTCTAGCACTGGATCATGTGGTTAATCTTCAGAAGTAATAAGTATATTAATTTTTGTTACATATTCCTGGTTGTTAAAACTAGTATCCATGTGCACTCACAGTTACCTGAACAGCATATACTGAATATTCAGTATGTTAGCCCGCCATATGAAGCATTAATAGGGAGACGGTATGTATAAGGAATTGTTAATAGGAACTAAGTTTCTATCTGAACATGAAATATGTCGCTAATATGTTACATAAGTTTTTGTACACAATGCTTTGACTACATTATTTTAGATCCTACAGATCACAGCTCATCAAAATGAGCTCATAGGTTATGTCTGTCAGGATAATTAACAGACACCTCCTCTGCAGCAGATGTCTGAGATAAGCAATAAAGGGCATTTGCTTCCCTTGACATGGCATTAAAAGAACAATGAATATTAAAATAAAAATGAGTTTTCATATTTATCATAGATGTCTAGCATAAAAATTAAATAATCAAACCTTGCTAAGTTGTCAAAGTCTCATGTTAAGACTGAATACATATTTTCCAGATCTTTAAACATTTTTTTGTAGTTTCTTTTTGGGAGGGCATGCCTCTGATATATTTGTGATACAAAGGAATAAATCTTGAAAGTAAAGTATCTCCTCCAGCAAAATATTTTATTCCATTTGCCTTGGAGAATTCTGCTGCAGGGGTGGGAGGAATGGATGGAGGAAGCTATCTGAAAAAGCTTCACATTCAATAGACTATGAGATTTTTCATTCCATTATCATTTTAAATATGACGTTTCAGTTGGTCAGTGGTCAATACAGATGTTATCTGCAAGCTGAAATTGTTAATTTCAATACCATTTCTGTTTCAAATGCCATGATTTCAACTTTTACCCTAACATTTTATTTGCCACTTTTCTTACACATATATTTAGATGAAATATGCACAACAAGTGGTACTCTCTCTCTCATGGTGGGGTATGTGTGTTTTTCTTTAAAAGAAAGATCTTGCATCACAACAGAGCTTGCTTTTTAACTTTTAAAGGTTCTCTGAATACAGATCAGTATGGGTAGAAAATGTTTCTAAAGGTGAGACAAGAATTTTTGTAGGCACTTGTCAAAGAGATGAGAGAGAGAGAGAGAACAAAGGAAAAAACATTTTGGAATAATTTGCCTTGTATAAAACTCTTAATAAGGCATAACAAATGTACAGAAGCATGCATTTGTCAGCAAAAAGTCAGTGGCTCGCAACAGAAGAATTTTGAAATGGAAAGTATATCAGTGTCTGTGAGAAGAGCTTGACTTAGAAGCCAACATTGATTGTCACTTGTGCTTCACCGGAGGCTTGATTAGTTTCAGTACTGGGAGAAACATTCTTTCTGTCCCATGGTTTCAGAGTGACAAGCATTATTGTAGTCATGCCAGAGGCCACTCCAGGCTGAACCCCATTAGTTCAATAAAGAGCCCTGATACCTTTCATGGTGGAAGATCAGAAAAAAAGGAAAGCAAATTTCCCCAAACTATGATATAAGCACAGCACAGGAAGGAATGTAGAGAAATGCATGTGAAAGGATGTAGGGGGCATGGCCATTGCTTTATACTGAGTTCTTTTGGAAAGTAGGAGCTTCCATGTGTCTGTATATGAAATGGATTCCATGTCTATCTCCTTCCCTCTGTCCAGAGTAGTTATACTTGATGTAGAGGCTGATGAAGTCTTGTATTTTAAACTCCTCTGCCTTCCCTAGTTATAGGATATACTGTAGTCATCATTCTTTTTCAAAAGACTTCTCCTCTAAGGACCTTTTTCTGTAAACAGCTCTTTCTCCCTATGCAAAGAGGTAATAATGAGAATCTTCAGTTAAGCTACTTGTTGGCTTTATCCAGTGTTGGTGCATGTTGGTCCTGGACTCCTAGGATATAAGGGAGATAGAAAGGGTGAGGTAATGTCTTTTAGTGGACTAGCCTCTGATTTTAAAAGAGAGAAGCTTTTGAGTTACACAGAGCTCTTCCTCAGGTTTGGTCGCTTCTTTAGTTCTGTTGGCTTTTGTCTGGTTTGCGTGCTGCCTGATGAGGACAATGAGACAATATTTAGTCATATTCGTCATGTCAGACATGTTTATGGGGGCTACATGTGGAAGTCTAAAAATGTAGTCAGCATGGTAAGTAGCTCATAGGCTATGTTCGCACAGGGCAGGCTTGTTTCAAAACAAGACGTTTCGAAACAAGCTGTTTCGAAATAACATGTTATTTCAAAACACCTTATTTCGAAGGACAAAAACCTTGTCCTCGAAATAAGGGAGCAAAATAGCAGGTCCACAATGGCCCTCTGCAGACACCGGCAGGGTAAAGCGCACAGCCGCGCTTTACCGCGCCGGTGTCTGCAGCCCTTGCAGGCACCCCTGCCTGAAGAGCTGGGCTGCTTCAGGCGGGGGTGCCTGCAGTCCCCCTCTGCTGGCCAGGGGTTACCCCTCAGCACCCTGGGCAGGGTGCTGAGGGTTCCCTGGCCAGGGTGCTGAGGGAGGGTGGCCCTGCCTCCCAGGGTGCTAAGCACCCTGGGAGGAAGGGTCAAATGCTGTTTCGAAACAACTGTTGTTTCGAAACAGCATGTCCCGCTGGCATTGTTTCGAAAGGAGTTGTTTCGAAACAACTCCCTTTTGAAACAAAAGCAGGTTTAAGCTGTTTCAACAGAACGGCTGCATTTTGAAACAAGCAGTTTGCTTGTTTCAAAATGGCTGTACGTCGCGTGGCCATGGCAGTTCTTATTTCGAAACAACCCCTGTTGTTTTGAAATAAGAACTGTGTGTGAACATACCCGTAGTGTGCAAAGAGATTATTTTATATCCTTAGTTGAGAAGCAACATCGTAAGCAATTGCAGCTCCTGTGTGGGGGGCTGTATTTCTTTCTGCTTGGTCAAGGCAGAGAAAGCCAATCAACTGGCACAGATTTCATATTACAGTCAGTTTAGCTCAAGTATCCAATCTATTGTGCTATGCTTGAGACTAATGTGTTAACCAGTTTGAGCAAGGTAGTTATAAGCTACATAAATGCTATGGACTATTTATTTATTTTATTGATGTTACAAAGACACAGAGGAAGTTTATGGGAAGTTAAGGCATTTGGGGAGTTAAACAGAGTTACATGCAGTCAAAGGGAATAACAACAGAGAAACAGAGTTAAAGGAAGAAGTGAGAAGGGAACACACGATCTGCTAAGAGACAGACAAGAACATACTCTCCAAGAGGCTGATCCTTTCAATTCTATGTCCATTGAAGATGATTGGAAATGTTCCACTGACTTCAATAATGTAGAATCAGACAATGGATGAGATGGAGTCTGGGGGGGAAAAAAGGAGCATGTGATCATTGAATTAAAGATTGTTTCATAATACATATGCACAAAGGGGATGAATTAAGGATGCACAGACAACTGTAATTCTGACTAACTTTTGAATGGTTGACTTTGAAATTTTAATATTCTTTTAACATAGTTTTTAAAAAATGTAATTTTCTGATTTTTAAAAAAACAAACTGAAAATCAGAAATGTCATTGGATTGGCACCTATAGAAATCATTGACAAGATTGTAAGCTTTGGAAATGCACAAAGTGCTTTGCTGATAGAGAACTCACAACAGTAGCATGTTCTCATCTTCTGTGAGGCTCAGCTGTAAAGGAGGATGACACACACACTGACAGCAAGTTTCACATATATTTGCTGACAGCAGAGGAACAATGAGACTCAGAAATGTTGGGTTGTGGTCCAGCCTGTGGAGAGGTATGTGCTAGTGAATATAGACTCTTCTATTCATTTCCAGTAAATGTGACCCTTCCTCCTCGGCCTCCCCAACTTATTCTTGTTTCTCTTCAGTCTCTTCTCCACCCTGGTTCCCCATCTCAAACCCATTCTCCACAGATTTCTTCTCCACAGGTTTCTCATCCCAGTCCCCTATGTGCTAGTCTTGCCCCTCTGGACTTTTCTTGTCAGTCTCCCTTGCGCTCCAACTGTCCTGGTTCAGCCAGTTCCAGCCTGCCTCTCAGCCCCTTCTTTGATCTGAAAATTTCAGCACAAATAGTTAGCTTGGCAAAATAATAAGCATTTGAAAACAATGTCTTATACTGGAAGTTTTGGGCAATGTTAATAATGCGCAGCGCTCTCGGCCTCACTTTAACACATTTTTGGAAAATAAAGAAGAATCCATAGTTCCATATTGTTGCCAAAATACCCTTCCTAGAATATAGTGAAGCCCATGTACCATTTTGTGCTGCCATTGGCATTTACTCCTATGGAATTTATTGCTTCTTGATGAGTTCTAGCCTCCTCTAGCTCTGACTATGGATTTGAATAAATGCTGTCAGACTCTTATGCATATACAGAGCCCCACTGAAATAAATTAATCTTGTGGAGGTTCAAGGGCCCACCTGGATAGCTATTACAAGATCAGTGTGTGTACCAAATGCATTAACTTAAACTATTTAACCACTATGATATACATACTTTTGTTTTGCTTTCTGTAATTTTTTATGTCTGTGCTTTCTATTTTGATTAATAGAATATACTTATTTACTGTGCTTTAGCCAAACAACATAAATTCAAGAGAAATATGGTAGAAGTGATTCAATAATTAAAATTATTAACCGATGTGTGTTTTATAGCTTCACTATTCTAATGTTCTCACTAAAGTATAGACTTTATAGACACCAAGTTTAGACTTTTTCATTATACTTTAATGAGAAATACGTGAACACACAGGGAGAGGCCTTGCTGAGTCCTTTTGGATCTGAGCCATGTTTAATCTTAGCCATCTATGTATTGCAGAATATATCTAAAGCAGAGAAGTATTTCTCAGAACAGAAAATGTTTGGAGACCAAAGGTCCAATTCTGATGTCATGCATGTAGCCTCAATGGAGTTCCTTGGACAAATTTTAGTAAGTTTATGTTCAGGCACCTGAAACACAGAGATCCAGAGGTTTAAAGACTGGTGTAGCTGTCTGTCACAGACCCCTTTAAAGTGACAGAAGATATCATTTGTTAAACTGACGTGTTATTTTTATGCTCCCTGACATTAGGGCTATCCTTTTCAGACAATTGTTTATTTAATATATGTTTGCCAATAGTTCTTTCTCTAACAGGACGCAGACTTCCTTTCATTTGTCAGTATTTTACAAAGATCAAGTTATTCCTTTGATGAATTTGGCCCATTGGTTTTTTAAAACTATCTTTCTCCTGCTGCTGGAAACTACTGGAACTCAATCAGCACCTCATCTGGAAGGATTGACTTGAAACATTGATTCTCAAGATGCTGGATTAAGGTAGCAGGAGAGAGGCAGATTGATCCCATTTGTTGATTCGTGTCACAGTTTTATGTTAGATAAACTTACTTTTAAAATTTGTCTCCTTAGACTGTTTTTAAGATACATTTTAAATGGCCCTCTGTCCTGTTGCTTCAGGTAATCAGTCAGGGGAATAGGGCTACAATCCAGGAATATGCTGGTATAACAGCACACTACCAACTGAACTAATTGCTTATGCTGGCCCCAAAGACCTTTAGCTTTACGAGACATTAACTGATTGGCTTGACCTGTAATTAGATGCATAATTTTACATGAAAGAGAAAAGTTTGTATCAAAGAGAAAAAAAAAACATGTATTTAAACTGGAAAATATTTTTGCTTCTGATGTTGCTCTATATATTGCTTCCTTATTTTAAAAAATTAATCAAATTGTTTCCATGAAATAATTTTAAAAAATACATTGAAAATTGTGTTAATTTAAAATAAAAGAGAGATATGCAAAAAAAAAATGTCTTCCCCTCCACCAGGCTTGGTCCATTGGGAATACTTCTATAGCAATTGTTTTCAGCCGCTGTGCCATGACACATTGGTGTGCCGTGAGATCTGTCCAAGTGTGCCATGAAATTTTGTACAAAGGAAATGAAAATCAATGTAAAACAAAGAATGTTTCATCTTAAACAATATTCTACCCAACTAAAATTTCAACTCATGAAATTCATGAAAATTATTCATCAAATTAAAAGGAAGGAATTGGTCTTTTGATTTTAAAGTGTGAACATTATTAATGAAGGCGGTCAAAGGGCAAAACGGAGATGATGTTTATTTTTTCCATTGGATTTGAAACATTTAATGTGTTTGATCCTTCTCTAGCTCATTGTACACACCGTGTTCAAAACTTCTCTAGTAAGACCATAACCATAGTACATTTAAGTAAATGTGACATTTATGAACAATCAGTTCAGCTGAAAAAAGTGGGTGTGCCATGGAATTGTTTGTCTCATTGAAGTGTGCTGTGTTACTGAAGAGTTTGGGAACCACTGTTCTATAGATTTCAATGACCTTTGAATCAGGCCCATTATTTGGCACCTGTAGATCTTGCTTCTACAAACACTGTACATGCAGTTTTTGCACATGAATTCTCCTACTAAATTGATTGGGACTACTCACATGTGTAATGTCATTCAAAGTGTTTCCGTGTTTTGAAAGGTCTGGGTCAGAGATTGTAACATTGTGCTGGTGAACATTGTTCTCAAATCAACAAAATGAAACTGAGTAGTCTGCTGCCCTGCTTAGCTGTTATTTAAAACATAAGTATAGACTTTATATTGTGGTTGAAGTCAGAAGCTTAGCATCCTTTTGGGCAAATACTGTTCACCTTACTCATGCAAAACTTGTTGATTTCAGGTTTTGCCTGTGAAAAGTGATGATTTTTGCCTATTCTACATCTACATTCTAATTTAAATTAAAATTTAATGTTAATTTCTGCTTAAGTGCTAACACAACACTTCAAAGATAGGGACCTAAATACCAGTTTTGAAAATGTAGTACTGGGAACATTTACTGTTTTCATCAGTTAAAATTCTAACAATGCTACTTGCTATCTCATTGATGAAACCAATTCTAAAAGTCCCATGTCAATGAATGATAGGATTGCCTTCTCTGTACTCATCAAAATTCTTTCTCTAAGACTTTTTGTTATCTGTGTAAATTAAACAATCCTAGATTACTGGTTATATATTCTAAGTAGCTCTTTGGAAGCTATGTGATCTGATCACCTGCCCTTTTCTCTTTACAAAAGCTTGTACAGATGCATCTTGTCAGAGAGAATGTCTTCCTAGGTTTGTGTAGACTGCAGAAGTCACCTGGGAAGTAGGCACATTCACAGTGAAATCACAAGGATCAGGAACAACAAACAAACAAAAACGCCTCTTAGATTCTATCTATGATAGCCAAGGAGATTTTTGTGTGTAGTGCAGTTATAATCATGTTGCTTCCAGGGTATTAGAGAGAGAAGGTAGGTGAGGTAGTATCTTTTATTGTGGCAAGCATCACATTTATGCATCTTTATTTTAGGGTACATCTTTTCATAATCTTTCCAAATGCAGTTCAACACAAAGCACGGAGATTTTTTTTATTTCTCCAGAGTAGAGCAAGATATCCAGGGCAATTAAGTCAGGGGAAGATTACTTATCTGAGAAATAGGGGTCAGTAAAGGTATTATGAGATGCAGAAAAGATCCCATGGGATGGTAAGTGACACTGTACTGATTTTCACCTTCAGAACATCTGGTCCAGTATGTAAGGGCAGACAAGAGGTATCTGTGTAGAGAATACATACTGTGGTGTAGTAGTTTAAATATTTTATCAGGGACACTTGGAGCTGAAGTCGTTACTCATAAGGAAGTTATGCAGATCTTCCCAACTGAACACCAATAAAACCTTCATGCTAAATAAACCTGGGTTCTGCACATCACATGTGCTATAGAAAAACTATTTTAGAAATGTTTGAGTTATATTTAGGGGTCTGGTAACTCTTTTGTACAGTACATGTGTGTAGGTGATATTTATGTCATAAGTGGCATTAACTGCACACCTTTGTGTTTGCCTAATGTTCCATCTCTGATGAGCACTCCTTTGGACATGCCAAACTTCATGTTATTAGTAACAAAGGCAAAACTGGCAGAGCCACTGAGAGCAGGCTATGCATCCTTAATTTAGCTTTCTTTGAGTGTATGCATTATCATACAGTCTTTAGCTACATGATCATGTACTACTTGATCTACTGATGAAAATTATGTGAACTAGATATTTGCATTATTATGATTATTATTCCCACAGAACCTCTGCCTCAGTCAGTGCACAGGATGGACTATGATCTTAGAATGAATCAGGACTGTATATTGAAAAAGAGTTGTCTGTAGGACCCTTGTTTCATTTGTTGCAGAAGTTGGAAGGTGTTTTGTGAAGAAGGCAGGGGCTTGCAGGAGCAGAAAGGAGGGTCTCAGGGTTAAGGCAGTTAATGTCACCCTGGAGAATGGCATTCTGTACCTGCCTCTGTTGCAGAATTTCTATGTGATACTACACAAGTGTCTCTTAAACTAAGCTTTTCACAGGTGGTCATTAATAGTGCATTCCTTATTTTCTGGGTACCTACCTAGAGACCTTACAGTCTGATTTACACAAGTGTTGAATGCTTGCTGCTGCAACTGAAGCAACAGGGAGATGTGCTTTGAACATATGAAGTGCTATGTAGTCTATAAATTAGGTCCTAGGCATTTCAGAATAGGTCTCCTGGCAGGACGTCAACTTTTGATATTAATGTGTCTGTGCGTCAGTTCCCTATAAGTAAAACAAGAATAATACCACTCCGTTACCTCCCAAGGTTATTGTGCAGATAAATTCATCAATATTTGCAAAACCCTCTTATGCCATAAAATAGCCAAAGAGGAAATTAATAATTCTGGTTCTGGATCAGGATTTGTGGCCAGCAAGTAAAGCACAGAGCCAAACGTGGAATTATGATGATAAAAACAAATTTTAAATATCAACCAAAATATCAAATAGCTGTCCATTCAAGGAATACTGTCCCTACTGTGCAGTAAATGAGGCAGAGGTTCTGTGGAAAAAAAAATAGTATGCGACTATAGGATGTTTAAATAAGACTGTGTATGCAAATAGTGATACACAAGGTAGCCAGATGAAGATGACTCAGGCAGCCTTAATTCTGGCATTTCAGAGTTTGATGATTACTTTTTAACCTTACCATTATTTTAATGTAAGAGGTTTTTTGGTATAATAGTTAAACAGAGGGTTACTTCCCATTGCGTAAAAGCAATGCAGTATAGCAAAAAAAAAAAAAGCCCTATCTGTCAACATGAAAGTTAGTATAGAAAGTTGGTAGGATAAGTGGTTTTCATTTTATAGTTTACAATTCAGTTTTTTTGACTAATACAATCTTCTGAGGCAGAGAAGTGAAATTGTGCCAATTGTATAGTTACAGGATTTAAACCAAGTCAAAGGTCCTAAAATAATTAATAGACTAACTTTTCATTGAATGAAATGAGTTGTTGACAATATTTTTTGACACTTTCTGCCAAAATGTTCTAATTTTGAGTCAGTGATTAAGTATGTATTAGTTGGTAGCTTAGTTCAGAATATTCTTTGAGTAGAAAATTATTAGTAGACTTATGGAACAATAGAAATACAGGCCCAGAAGAAACATCAAGAAATTATCAAGTCCTGACCCCAGTGCTGAAAAGTGACCAAGCAAACATAGACCATCCATGATGGATGTTTGCCCAACCTGTTCTTAAATACCTCAATGAAGGGATTCTACAACCTTCCTTAGAAGCCTGTTCAAGAATTTAACTACCATTATAGTTAGAAACTACCCCCCATCTGATCTAATCTCTTCTGCTGTAATTTAAGACCATTACTAATTCTGCTAACTTCAGAGGACAGGAGAACAATTAACCTAGTCCTCTTTATAACAAAGCTTAACATATCTAAAGGCTATTATTCACTGCCCTTCAGTCTTCTGTTCTCAAGAAGAAACATGGTTAGGTTTTTTAACCTCTTTTCATAGGTTAAGTTTTCTAAAACTAAACAATAAAGTGTTTTCAATAGCTACTTCACAAATCTTTTTTATAGTATGTCTGAGTTAATTCATTTTCATAGGTGTAAGAGGTGATTTGTTTTCTAGTTAGTAAAAAGGATGCTAAAGGGACAACCTATTCACACATTATACAGTAGCAGAGTGAGTTACTTTTCATATTGGGAGTATGATTCAGTGCAGTTTTCTCATGATCTCCTTGTGTGATATCTTAATAATACAAGTTATAGTTTCCATTGGAATGAAGTCTCACCCATTTGGTGAGTTATGTATAGCTATGAATGTCACAAGGTTCCAGTGGGATAATCACATCTTGGTATGTTAAATTTGATACATCATCATTTTATAAATCCTTTGCCTAGTTCTTGGCCTTGGTAATTCAGAGATAATATCAGAATTTCCTATTCTCTCAATTAAATCCATTTTTAAAAGAAGTAATTTATCTCAAATTGAAAAATGTTAAAAAGAGGTGGAAGGAGATTTTTTCAAATTAATAGGATGCTTTAGCAGGGATATTGGGATATAACATCATGAGCTTAGTGTACTAAGGTTTTAACTAACATTCAAATCTAGACAGAAATATGGCTGGTTTTCTTATATGTTAGCATTAGCACCATGAAATTGGCTATTGAGCTAACTGAGCCTCAAATGACAATTTTACAATACTTCTACCCTAAGTGCTGAAGAGCAGGCCACAGAACCCAGAGGAGTCTCTTCCCATTTTTCTATGACAGAAATTTGGAGGCAATTTTTTTTAACTCTATTATTTTGCATGAAATCTTGCATCAGTTATCTGCTTTAGCGCAGCTGTCTTACAAGGATACAAAAGGCTCAAAAACTTGTATTTATAACAATATAAAGGCTTTATTTATATTCTAAGAAACAGTGAGCTGGGAAACGGACTAGTCAGTTTCCTCTTGTTGATTTTAGATCAATTTCATTAGTACATGATTGCAATCCTGGGCCTAGAGCTTTCAAACACTGAAACATTTTGAGTAACATTACACATGTGTGTAGTCCCACTCAATTAAGTATGAGAATTCATCTGCAAAAATTTATATTTGCCACAATGGGATTGAGTACAATGTAAAGTGTTGGTAGGAACAGGGTTTTTAGCTACTGGATGATGGGCCTGATTCAAAACCCACTGAAGTCTATAAGCAGGATCTCAGTGGACTGAAACTATTGCAGAGAATGTACATTTTTTTCTTTTTCTCTCTCTCTTTTTGAAATTAACATGATTTCCAATGATTTTTAGAAAAAAATATTTCATGGAAACAATTCTATTGACTTAACTTTTAATAGAAATCTAAATGTAGGATCAAATGACCTGGCTGTGTCTTGTTAAGTAAGTAATGCTACAGAGTAGTAGAAGAGGCAACACCAGAAACAAAAATATATTCCAGTTTAAACATGGTTTTCTTCTTTGATGAACGCTTGATGTAAAAATATGCATCTAATTACAGATCAAGCCAATCAGTTAATGTCTTGTAAAGCTAAAGGTCATCAAGGCCAGCATATGCAATTAGCCCAGTTGCTGGTGTGGTGTTATACCAGTATACTCCTGGACGGTAATCCTATTCCCTGGGCTGATTGCCCTCTGTCCTATTGCTTCAAGTAATGTAAATTGTATCTTCTCCCTAGATAATCGAGATCACTGTTGTCTTGTCTGTCCACTCACTACTGATACCCTTTCTATGCTGCGATAATGGTTTTGGAGGGTAATCAGGGAAGGTGCCTTCTTGACTCGTATCTCATAATAGATTGTCCTCCTCAGGCAAAATTGAATAACCTCCGACATGGCCTGGAGGCAAGCAATACGAATCCAATAAGACTGCAGGGTCAATGTCCTGTCATTTTTGGCGAGGAAGTAATTATTCTGCACTAACATTCAGTAATAGGAGCAGGAAACTGCTGGAAACACCTTCATCCTTATATCCAGAATAGTTACCTTAACAGGATATTCCTCTAATAAGAAGTAATTCTGTCTTCTTCCAATGACCTTGCCATCAGTTCCACTTTTTATACACATTTTATATATGTATTTTGTGGAGGCTTTTACCGACGGCATCTGTGGGAAACTTTAACAACTTCACTGCCTGTTGCTAAATATTTTCCACTTTTATGGGTTACAGTTGTGCTGTCTATTTGCTTTTACTGATTTGTGAAAGATTTATTATAAACCAAATACAGCTGTTCTCCCCTTTCATACACTGAAACTATTTTGGCAAACTTATTTTCCACTATGAAAATAAATTTAAAATTGCTTCCCTCACCCAGCTTTCCAAGTATGATCATCCAGTTGTTATTTAGTGGTGCAAAATAGGTGCCAGGGTGGTTGTAGGCTCACTTAGGGGGAAAAATGCATATACTTCAAAAATAAACAGCATAGAAAAGAAGAAATGGACTCTCTGCTCTGCGTCTTTTTGGTGGGATTTAATAGTATGCGCAAATCACAAAATGAATGAAATACAATTTCAAAAAAACCCACCTTACCTAGCAATTTAAACAATTTGTGTGTCCATTTTTGTATTTACAATTGTGATTCATATACGTTTAATTTAGGTACCTAACCTTTACCTTAGACTATTATTATTATTAACCTTTTAATACACTCAAACAGTTTTTCGACAGAACTTAAAATAGCCCTGTGCTTACTTTGAAAGGGCACACATTTCACTACATCAGTTTCCACTGTTGAAATTTGGACTAGTGCAGTTTTTTCTGTCATTTTTGAAAGAAATATTAGTTTTTAAATTCTTCAAGCTTTATTGTATACTTCATTGCAGATTAAAGTAATCCTTTCCCCATTTTTAGGCTGGAAAAGGTTCTTACTACCATTATTTAAAAAAGCAAGAACGAACAAAAAACCTTTCATAAATCTTTTAATGCAGTTGCTTCAATTTAAATGGTTTGGTGTATTATTTTTTCCTCTTCACAGAATGAAATGTTTTCTATTCCATGGAAATTATTGCTTTATTCATTGAAGGAAACCTTTATCTCCTCCCTCTTGAGATCTGTACACAGAGAGTAATGAAGAGCCTCATATAAGAGCAGAATAAGCACTTTCTGTGACTGATTGATGATTGATTATTGTTGGGATGTCTCCCCATGGTCTCTCATCACTATTCGTTTTTGACAACCAGCCTTCAACATGAAAAAGGTGGTTTGATCTGCATCAATTTGGTTTGTTAACTGTGACAAAACTTATACCAATATTGCTCATGTTCAGCTGTCGATGTTGATTTAGTTACTGAGTATTAGAAAATCCCATGTTAATAATACACCTAGTTCTTTGTGAAATATATTCCATTATTGGAGATGCTTAACAGCTTGT
Organism: Podocnemis expansa; assembly: GCA_007922195.1. Taxonomy (NCBI): domain Eukaryota; kingdom Metazoa; phylum Chordata; order Testudines; family Podocnemididae; genus Podocnemis; species Podocnemis expansa. The sequence continues at coordinate 57,202,532 of ML681966.1, read as the reverse complement.
GTTTAAAGGATTTTTACCTCTTTCTTCTGTGCATTTAAAATGCCATTGATAATAAAGCCTCAGCATAATTTAATATAATGAATGGAACTTTCTCTTCATTACTGTGTTGGCAGCTCACTGTAAAATTAATCTCTACTTGTGCGTTAGCCAGCTAAACTGCTAATGTACACTGTTTCATCCTTTGCTTTTTGAAACTTTTTAAAATAGTACAAAGTTACCTTTACTACTCCTGCCAAACTCATGAATTCTTGGTTCTTTTACTGAAAACTTACATGCTATTCAGATTTCACCTGGGAAAATGTCATTGTTTTGTTTTTTGTTACTTCATTGCAAAAGAAGAATTATTTTCTGTAAAGCATCTGAACTGTCAGGACACTTAACAAAACAGGGATATTACTTGTACAGAACCAAACAAAGCATTCTAAACTACTAGTAGGGCTCCATTACATGCAACTCCTTGTGTGTATCTTGGACCTTGTAGCTGTAAGTATATAAGAACTATCAATTTTTAGGAAGAACTCCTCATTGATTTCAACTACTCAGAAACAATTGGTTCAAGAAGTCCCTGAGAAAGAAGAAAAGAAAGATATCTTTCTGAACATATACATGAACAGAGATGATGTAAGCCTCATAACTACTCTCCTCTACAGATAGAAAAACTCATCACTCTTTGAATATACATGGATCCCATAAAATGTGTTTGAAATTTATTCATGGTCCCAAATAATGAAGCAGATCTTCAGTTGCTGAGATCAGTGGAGCTAGCTGCTACATCAATTCTAACTTAGGAGCTGGCCCCGTGTCCCTATCTCCTCATCTTATAGATGTGTGTGTATCCATGTATGTGCATTGTGTGTGTATGTATGTCCACACTGGTTTTCACCATAATCTGTATTTCTGTAATTTTTTTCATTTAAAAATACAAGTTTGGGAGACAAGTTCCAAAGGGGTAGCCTTTTTAGTCTTGTTCAGCAAAACAAACAAGGAGTCCTCTTGCATCTTTAAAGGCTAACATATTTATTTGTTTATTTATTCATTGATTGTATCCCACAAAAGCTCATGAGATACATACATTTGTTATCCTTTAAAAATGCCACAGGACTCCTTGTGTGTTTGGGAGAGTGATAGCTGATTGATTTGGCTGTTGTAAAATATATGGATATAGGATCCAACACTAATAAATAGTTAGCTCATTTTTCCTAGCCTCTTATGCTTGCATTTTATGTATTCTCAGGTGTATTTCCAGAGAGGTAGCTGTGTTAGTCTGTGTTCAGCAAAACCAGTAAGAGTCCTGTGGCACCTTACAGACTAACAGATTTCTTCAGGCATAAGCTTTTGTGGGCTCCAACCCAATTCATCAGATACATGAAGTGGAAGCTACAGCTGAGGTATATATACACATGCCAGGATGGTGCAGGGCAAGTGTTAGCAAAGTCAGTTCAGAGGGCAGATGGGGCCCATTCACACCAGCTGATTAAAGGAAGAGCATGTGTGAATAGGGACAATACTTTTTGTAACATGCTAAGCATTCCAAGTTCCTGCTCAGACACAGTCTGACTGTGTCAGGTATATTGAATATATATGCACATATGTATCATATATTTTTACTAGTCCTCTTAAAAAAAATTGTCTACAGACTCATGTAGAAAGTGATAGACAAAAAGTTAGGGGCCCCATCTTGAAAACCCTTTGTCATGGGGAGCACCACTCACCACTAGTAAGGTACCTCCTCCTGGTCATTCTGGGGATTAACTCTTTAGGTTTGATGCTGTCAAGGCTGTTTCTCCACTCCGGCACTCTGAGTGCAGATGGTGGGGGCCTGCAACAGGCCTTAAAACCCACTGGCTTTAAAGCCCGGTCTTAAAACTCTCCAAGGCCACCAATTCTTGGCCTTGGAGTGGTATTGCTGGCACCACCCAAAAGCAAAAAACCTCTTGAAACCCAAGTACTTGGGAACTCTTTCCTGTAAGGTAACCTCACTCACTTTTATTCCTTCCTCAGGAAAGTGACTGAACCCCAGCTTGGATATCAGCTGGACCTGGAGCAGAATCCCCTTTAGAAGCTGGCCGTGTGTCTGAGGCACATGCATACAAACCTTTTGCCTTTCAGGACACAGAACCAGAACTTACTTAAAAAGGGTAAAATCTTTAATTAAAAAGAACAGACAAGAAACACAGAGTTGCTTCTCTGGGATTTAATTTAGGTAGTTACAGGGTAGGGGGAGGGGATACATGTGCTCAGCACCGAGAAATCTAAAAACAAACCAAAAACAAACAGTCTGACCGTGTCTAAGTAAACATTCCCTGTTCTACTCATGCCTGGTCAGTAATAAACTTGGCTTATCTCTGGCAAGGATGTCGTGGGATCCTTCTTCAGGCCTTTCTACCTGGCCTCCTGCTGATCCTTCCAGGAGCTCTGCTGCATCCAAACAGGAACAGGCAAGGCTGCTGCTCCCATTCAAACACCTGTACTTTGTTCCTATTGGCTGTCCTGGGACTGACTGACCAGAGTGTTAACTCCTTCCTCCCCAAGGGTTACTACAGATGCCTCTTCACATGGTTTGCACACCATCCTACCATCTCTCTTTCAGATCTGCAGATCCTTTCTCATCAAGGGAACCACAGCATCCTCTTCATGACTCGGCCTTCCGGAAAGTTCTGTTGGTGTTTCCTCACTTCCAGGGTACGTTTCTTCAATTTTCTGTTATTTCCACAATGATGCAGGCAGTCTGCTATTTGCTGCCCCACTTGTCTTCACCAAATCTTGGGTGACTGGCATAGGAACCCAGGCCTGCCTTCTATTATGGGTTCTAATCCAAGGATTCTCAACACAGCAGTTCTGGGCTTTCTTCTCTCAGTCTTCACTGCTCTGGACTTCCCTGGACTACTGTTTACAGCTTTTAATTCTATGCCTTGCTATGGGTTTAGCAGTTCCCAACCCTATTCCCAGAAAGTAACTGCCTTTTCTCAGTAGCCACCCCTGTCTGTGCCTAGCTTTCTGGCTTTATAGGCCCTGCCTGTTCCTGCATGGCTGAACCTGCTTGCAATTGATACCTGTTCCTTGGCCTTTCCTCCAGATGCAGGCTATGGAGTTAATAGGCCTACCTGTCCAACTTATCCCCTTCCAGTACTACAAACAAAGAGTCTTGTGAGCTGGTCATCACATCATATCCTTATTCACAGGTGTGTAATCTTTAGTCCCATTGATTAATTAGTTTACAGCCATACTATGGTTTGAAAGTGTATGAGGCTAAAAATTATTTATTTACTTACTTACCTGCTCACTTGATGTGATTTTGTATGTAAGAAAATGTTTGCAGGGTCCTACATTTAAAAAAAAAATGTAAAAAGCCCCAGTAATTTCAGGACAAAAAGTAATAAATTTAGTGGAATTTTTCTTAAAAATGTGTGGTTTGGTTGTATAATAGACTAAATGTCACATGAGGTATTGGCAAGTTTGTTTCTGATGAAGTGGGTCTTTCTCTGATGAATGCTCATGCAATAAATAAATGTATTAGTCTTTAAAAATGCCACAGGACTCCTCGTTTGTTTTTGTAATTGTAAGTCATTGCATAAATAGTATTGGACAATAGAGAAATCTTTTTTATTGAACGGAATAATAAAGAAAGTAGCCTTCTATAAACTACACTATATCATTTGTTGGCACAGACTTACAACGCTTCATCTCCACCCTCCCAGCTGTCTTTACTTATTTCAACTTTTATTTTGTACAAATTTTCTGGTGTTTCTTACATGTGTATTTGTACATCAACCATTAAAGCCCATTGAATTGTTTGGGTTTCCTTTTATTTGTCAAGTTAAAGCTACTGTGAAGTATTACTGTTTTAAGTATAAGATTGATACATTTCTGGAAGTTTGTTGTCATGTGCTATGTAGTTATAGCCTGCCAATTTTTGTTTTTGTCTCTTTTTTTTTTACCTTGTGAAATGACGAATTATACATCAAAGTCACCAACAGAATAAAATGATTTTAAAGTAATTCACATTTGAAAATAATCATAGTACTGTGAGAGTAAATTCAACAAGCAATAGAACCTCTCAGATTAAGGTCTGGTCCTGCAAGATGATGATAACCTCCTGTGAGAGAAAAAAAAAATAGAGAGGAGTTCTTAGATACTATGGAGATGTAAGACACTCCAAGAATTTTGAAAAGCTGAGTACCCTCAACTCTTAGTCACTTGAACTAGGGTTGCAGTTCATTTGAATCCTGAAGCATGAGCTCACAAGGGGTGTTGAACACCTTGCAGGATAATTCCTTAAGGCCAAAATGTCATCTGCAGCCCATGCTTTTATATAGACACATAGGACATAGAAAATCATTAACTATTCAGAGAATCCCACAATACCCATGTACAACTCAGAATTTCCTTGCTTGAGGAAGTGCAGGTGGGCCATTAATGTTATTTTAACACATTATTTTGTTTGCAAATATATTTGGATATTTATATGGGCCATTATTTTCACTTTGTGTATGAGATACAGAAATGAAGGGCTGATGGTGTAGGAAGCCATTAGCTCTATTGTTGCTGTCATAACCTTGGGGAGGAGAGGGTTAACACCATAGATAGTGAGTCCTAGAAAAGTCCCAGGAGAGACAGTAGAAACAGGGTACAGGTTTTTGAATTGGAGCAGCAGCCCTGCCTGTTACCAGTTTGGTGGCAGCAGCACTCCTGGAAAGATCAGGAGGAGGCCAGAGAGACAGTCCTGAAGGATCCAGCAATATCCATGCCTAAGATAAGCTCAAGTCTGCAACTGACCATGAATGAGCAGAACATGGAACGTTTAGCCCACACAGTCAGGTTATTTCTTTGTTTTTGTTCTTTTTTGGATTTCCTCTGTGCTAAGCACATGTATCACCCTCTGCTGCAATCATGTAAGTACCTAAGTTAAATCCCAAAGAGGCAATTCTGTGTTTCTTCGCTGTTCTTAATTAAAGAATTTATCCTTTTAAAAATAAGCTCTAATGCTGGATCGTAGAAGGCAAGAGGTTTAGTGTGCGTGTGCCTCAGATTGTACGGCCAACTACTAAAGGGGATTCTGTCCCATTTTCAGTTGATGTCATAGCTGGGGTTCAATCATTCTCCTGAGGGAGGAAAAAAGGCGACTGAGGGTACCTCACAGAAAGGAATTCCCAAATGCACCTTGCTGGGTTTTCAAAGAAGTTTTGCATTTGGGTGGTGGCAACCACTTCAAGACCAGGAAATTGTTAGCCTTGGAGAGGTTTTTACACAAGGCTTTAGGGCCAGTGGGTTTAAGGCCTTTTGCAGGCCTCACTTTCTGCACTCAAAATGCTAGAGTGGGGACAGTTGCATTGAAGGGGAGTTCAACTGGATAGAAAAAAATGTGGATCAAAGTCCTCATGAGCCTCTCCAATAAAATTAATATAAAATATAGTATTAAAATAATATTATTAACAATAATGTTCATTAAAGTTAATTACAGGAGCTCTGTTGATCTGATTCATCGATACCAAGGTGAGACAGGACTGTTGTGCTCATCCATTCTTATCTCCTGCATAACTAGGCCCCTACCAAATTCAGGGTCCATTTTGGTCAATTTCATGACCTCTGGGGTTTGAAATTAGTTTGTTTCACATTTTCAGAAGTTCATATCTGAAATTTCATGGTGTTGTAAGCTTGGGGGTCCTACCAATAGCGAGCTGTCATGGCTAGTTCCCCACTCTGGCACTTGGAATGCAGAAGGTGAGGGCCTGCAAAAGGCCTTAAGAACCACTGTCCTTAAAGCCTTGTCATAAAACTCCCCGAGGCTACCAATTTCCTGGCTTTGAAGAGGTATTATTGCCACCATCCAAATGCAAAAAACCTCTCTGAAAACTCAGGAAGGTTCACTTGGGAATTCCTTCCTGAGAGGTACCTTCAATTGCTTTTATTCCTCGCTCTGGAGAGTGATTGAATCCCAGCTGTGATATTAGCTGAAAATGGGACTGAATCCCCTTTAGTAGTTGGCTGTGCAGTCTGAGGCACATGCACAAGAAATCTCTCACCTTTTAGAACCAGAGCTTATTTTAAAATGATAAATTTTCTTTAATTAAGAAAAACACCTAAGAAACACAGTTGTTTCTCTGAGATTTAACTTGGATAGTTCCAGGATAGTGTGGGGGTGGATGTAGATTTGTTCAGCACAGAGAAATCCAAAAAAGAACCACAGCAAATAAATACCTGAACACATGTAGCTGCACAGTCCCTGTTCCACTCATGCATGGTTGGTTACAGATTTAATCCTTTCTTAGACATGGATGTTTCTGGATCCTTCATGTGTGGCTCCTTAGCCGCCTCTTGATCCTTCCAAGAGCTCTTCTGCCACCAAATAGGTTACAGAGAGGGCTGCTCTTACAATTAAAAAAACCTATACTCTTTTTTTATTGGCTCTCCTCAGTCTACTCTAGGACTCACTGTCTATGATGTTAACTTCTTCCCCCAAGGTTACTATGAGAGTCATGTCGGATGAGTGTCAAAGCTATTGTAGGGGGTTGCAGGATCGCCACCTTCACATTGGCAGCACTTCCTGCTGCCAGAGTTGGTTCTTGGAGCTAGAAGAAGGTCTGATTTCCCTTGTGCCATAGCTGGGCCATTAGTCCTGGCCAGGCTAGGCAGGGAAATCATTTTCTCTTCCTCTGCTGGGCTCTGAAGGCAATGCAGCCACAGAGCTTCCAGCAACCCTGTGAGGTACTTGGAAGTGATCTGATCTTTCCCAAGAGCAGTCATGCCAGGGAAGAGGAAGTCCAATCCCTTCCCTCCACCCCCATCCTGGCTAGGACTAGCAGTTGGAGCCTGGTGCATGGTAGGACTCCCTTAGCTGGGGCAGTTGCAGTCCTACTCCTCTCTCTGCTCTCCAATAACTTGATTTCACAGGGCATGGGAGGGAGAGTCTGTCTGATTTCATGGTCCATGATGTGTTTTACAAAACCTTGAATTTGGTAGGGCCTTATCTATAATGGGCCAGAGAATGCTACAAATAATTTATAATGTATATCATTTAGAAAAACATCTAGTCTTGATCTAAAAATTTCCAGTGCTAGAGACTCTTTTGAAATGACTCTTGACCCCATGCACTGCTACAGGCTGGGAAACATTCAGTTAAGTAGCAGCAGTGTAGAAAAGGACCTGGGGGTCATGGTGGATGGGAAGCTAGATATGAGTCAGCAGTGTGCTCTTACTGCCAAAAAGGCCAATGGCATACTGGGCTGCATCAAAAGAAGTATTACCAGCAGATCAAGGGATGTGATCATTCCCCTCTATTCTGCACTGGAGAGGCCACATCTAGAATATTGTGTTCAGTTTTGGGCTCCCCACTACAAAAAGGACAGGGACATGCTAGAGAGAGTTCAGAGGAGGGCAACCAAAATGATTAAAGGGCTGGAGCACAAGCCCTATGAGGATAGACTGAAAGCATTAGGCTTATTTAGTCTGCAGAAGAGAAGATTGAGGGGTATTTGGTAGCAACCTTCAACTACTTGAAGGGATGCTCTAAGGAAGATGGAGCTCGACTGTTCTCAGTGGTAACAGAGGACAGAACAAGGAGCAATGGTCTCAAGTTGCAGTTAGGGAGGTCGAGGCTGGATATTAGAAAAAACTTTTTTACTAGGCGAGTGGTGAAGCATTGGAATGAGCTGCCAAGGGAGGTGGTGGAGTCTCCATCTTTGGAGGTGTTTAAGGCCCGGCTGGACAAAACCATGACTGGGATGGTTTAGTGGGAGTGGTCCTGCCTCTGGCAGGGGGTTGGACTAGATGACCTATGAGGTCCCTTCCAACCCTAGGATTCTATGATTCTGTGAAACTGTCCAATGCTAACTAATTTCTGTGTTAAATATTTATACCTTATTTCTAGTCTGAATTTGGTTAGCTTCAATGTTCAGCCATTGGATATTATAGTGTACCTTTCTTTACTATATTGAAGAGTCCCATATCAAATATTTCTTCTCTGTCTAGGTAGTAAGATCATTAATCAGGTCATATTTCCTCTTGTTAGACTAATAGCAGGAATGGCACTAGGGTTTCTGGAGACCCCTTGCAGTGCAGCAGACGCCCAGGCATACGAGTGACATCACAGTGCTGTGCAACAGCACAGTCCCCATTTTGGCACCTCTCAAACGTCAGCACTCCCCTACAACGCTTGCCTTGCCTACCGCGTTGCGCCGGCCCTGATAAATAGATTGAGCTCCATGAAGCTATCCCTATAAGGCATATTTTATAATTCCTAAATCATTTTTGTGGCTCTTCTCTGAACGCTCCCTAATTTATCAGTGTCCTCTTTGAATTGTTGACACCAATAGTTAAACATGGTATTCCAGAAGTGGCCATGTAGAGTTGAATACAGATGCACAACAAACATCCTACTTTTGAGATTCCTCTTTTCGTTTTTCCCTCACCAAGTCAGTATGGCCTACATTCTTTGTGCCTAAATGTATACATTTACATTTAGCTAGGTGTGGAAGTCACTGGCTATGTTCACACACGGGGTTATTTTGATACAACTTCAAAATAACACCTTATTTTGAAATAAGTTAATTCGAATTAACAGTTTGTTAATTTGAATTAAGGAAAAAAGCAGGAATCGAAATAGCATGTTCAGACAACAGTTGTTTCGAAACGAGTCACCGTTGTTTTGAAACAACATGTTCAGATGGCATTGTTTCGAAACAATCATTTCAAAACAATGTTGTTTCATCCCCACATGGGGTTTAAGTTGTTTCGAAACAATGGAACCCATTGTTTTGAAGCAACGGTGCATCGTGTGAACATGGCCTTTCTTATTTTGAAACAACCTCTGTTGTTTCGAAATAAGACTGCTGTGTGAACACACCCACTGTGTGCTGTGCAAAGTTGTGAGCCAGTGTAATTTCCTAGCTTTGTATGTTATTTCTTCTGTCTGATACGCTACGATCTGTGTATCTTTCCCTCATTTCCCATGGCTTGGTTCTTTCCCTCCTTGCTTTTGGTTTTTTCATGTGTGTGGATGTTAATAACCTAGAGTAGTGAAGACATGTAAACCAGGGGTGTCAGTCATTCCAAGTGGGAGGCCACATTGGCACGGAGGACACCTATTGTGGGCCATGTATCTGCATGGGCTCCCCAACCCTTTTCCTTGCCACATTCAGAGTGACATGGGCTCCTCTTTCCCTTCTCCTACCCTGCAGGCTCTCCCCCATCTTCCCTTTTCCCTATCCTCTGGGCTTCCCTTTGCCAAGCTGGTTCCCTGGCCCCCCTTTCTCCTGTTGTGCAGGTCCCAGCTCCCCCTTCCACTGCTTGGCTGTTCCCAGACCCCTCTTCTTCTTCTCTTTGCATTTCCTCTGCTGTTCTGGCAGCAGGCTAACAGTCTCAGTCACAGCCACAGGCAGGCTGGGCTCCTGTCTCCCCTCAATCCCACCTCCTTCTCACTATCAGTCATTCAGCATGGTGGTTTTTGGTTGGCTTAGTCCCAGCTGGCCATTAATGGACTCATTCCCACTTGGGCCCCAGGCACTTTTTCCTTTTCTTAGTTGGGTTGGGGGACAGTGCAGTGGCTCTCTGGGAGCTGGCCCAGCCTGCTGTGACTGAACCTCTGATTGGTTGGAAGATCACAGCAGAGCTGAGCTGGGGTTGGCTTCCTTTGTTCCCCTGTCCTCTGACTCACTCACACGATCTGAGTCACAAGCAAGCTTAACCCTGTTCTGCCCATTGCAGCCTGTGTTTGTTGTTCACTGCTGCTGCAAAAAGCTGCAGGTACGGACCAGGCAGCAGCTTCATGGGCTGGATCAGTGCCCTTAGCAGGTTGGATCTGGCCTCTGGGCCATGACTTTGCCACCCCTGATGTAAACTATTATTTTAAGATATGATGAGGATAGATTTGTACTACACTTGCCTTTATATTATTTCTTGTGTCATAGTTAGTGCTTTTGTTATTTCATACAGTAGAAAGCACTAATGAAAAACTTGTTTATTATTAAACATCTAGTCCAAGGCTGTAGGCTAGGAACTACAAAGAGGCTTAAGAGAGACGGGGGTTAAAATTCCATTGAAAGTCACTAAGGCTATGTCCACACATACATCATTATTTTAAAATAAATTAATTCGAATTAAGAAAATGTTAATTCGAATTAAGGGAAAGCCTGCTTTCGAAACAGCTGTTATTTCAAAATGGTTATTTCGAAATAAGGCCATTGGGACATGTTGTTTCGAAACAACATGTCTAAACAGCCTTATTTCGAAATAACCATTTTGAAATAACACTCGTTTCGAAATGAATGGGGTTAAGCTGTTTCAAAATGACAGTTCTTATTTCTAAATGACAGAGCCTGTCATTTCGAAATAAGAAAACGTCGTGTGGACATTCAGTTTTTTATTTCAAAACAACCAGTGTTGTTTCAAAATAAAAACTCGTGTGGACATACCCTAAGGGTATGTCTACACTGGCAAATTAGTCCAGATTAAGGAGGCTTAATCCGGACTAATTTAGCCCATGACCACACTAGGCTTTCCCTAGTTTGAACCAGGGGCGTTATTGGAGGGGAGTTGGGGCCTGGGACCCCCCCCCCATGTAGCCCTGATCCTGCTGTAAGGGCCCAATCTGTCAGCTGCCACTGCCACTCTTAAATTCTCAAAAATTCTGTTCACTTCATTGGAAGTTTTAGAGTGTACAGTACCTCACCATATGCCAACAGTGGATATTTATCACTTAGTGTAAGGCAACTATAGAATATTCTAAGAGAGATACTAGCTCTGCTTGCTAGGATGTGTTCTTCTTCATTCTGATACACAGATGCTTCAAGGGTCCTTCAGAGACAAGAAATTTCTGCCTCAACTTTCTAGTTCCCTCCTTCTCCCTTCTTTGAGTTTGTTCATCTTAACTTTGCCCGCTCCTTTCCATTAGTGAGCTCAAGGGTGATGGCGTGTCCCTCCCTCCATTGGTATTGACTGGATAGATGAAGCATTGTGGAATGACGGATTTTTCAGTTGATCCCCTTCCTCTTTTCATTCCTCTCTTTGCGGGAGGATAGCTCTGCAGTCCTGGCTTATTTGCATCATTCAGGTACTGTGGATCTCTCATCTCCATCTTATTTGCTGGTGTGGCTTTTATGTGGCTTGTGTATATGATGAGTTATTCTTTGGGTTGAAGCTGTGCTGTATGCTTTTATGTAGTTGCCTGCTGTGGTCTGGAAAACATTTCCATAACGGTATATTAGCTGGTCAGTCTGGATTTTTCAGATTCCTTGTCATAAGAGCGAAGCTTGGTATTAAATGTTACCGATTAAGTGTAACCTTCTGCATGTATCAGATGGCAGTAACTGGGGCTGGGTTCAATAATATGTCTAGCGAATCCTTTCTAAAATGAATAAAATGTGGCACAAACTCTCACTTAAAACCTTCCAGATTTTAAGAACTTGAAATTTATATCTCCTAGTCACCTTATGGGCATTTCTTTACCACTCCATGCTCTAGAGACCCTGGAAATAGAATATCACAAATTCATTTTATTTGGAAGAAAACCCCACAAGAATTGAACATTTACATAAAAACAGAAATTAGCAAACCCCAAATGGTGTATTGGGGTAAGAACAACCCCCAGTTCCAGATATACTCAGCGATGGTCAATGTGCATCAGAGGGGGGCTCTCCTCTGCTGGTTTGCCCCAGTCCAGTGAAGACCACCACTGAAGTCTAGTCCTGCAGATACCATCTTCATTTTCATGAAGTCTACTCCCGCTGCTCAATCAGTCACCTGTATCAGCAGGAGTGGTAGTTCAAACCAGTCTGGTCTCATCACACAAAGCCAGTTCTATACAGGGCTCAGAATCTAAACCAGAACACAGAAGGCCAACTTGACAGAGCTTTTACTGCTTTTTAGTAACTTAGAGAAAGTCCCCACTACCTGTTTGTCCAGGGAGATCAACTTTTTACTGGGTATATCTTGCAAAATGATACACCTTATAGTGAATAGTGTTGCTTTAATAAATCATTACTTGAGAGACGCATTAAACTCAAAAAGCTGTGGGAAAAGAACATTAAAGTTGCTAAGTCAGGCATTCAGAATTTGAAAATGCCAGAATTAAGGTTGCTTTTGGTGTGTGCTGTGATGCCGTCTTTCATGATATGACATATACTACTTTTTCCACAGGACATCTGGAACATTCAGTGCATAGAATGTGCTAGTTATTACTTATCTAATAGTGGTTTATAGTGAGTTGGCTTTATGTGACTGTTTTTCAGTTGTTGCTGAAAGTCTTACAAATGTTTCTGGGTCAAACACTCTGGACAAGTGTGCAGCTCAATTAGTGTAATATAAAGGAGCATTTAGATAGCTAATCAAACTTCATATTGAAGATCCATTGCCTCCTGTTGCTATTGTCTTAAATTTTACAAAAAAAGTGCTCATAGAGAAATCCATTAAGGTGTACAAACTGAGCAATTAATTGTATAATTATCGGGACAGCTGTGAGTGACTGATTACAGGAGTGGAATAGCTGCTGTTAAGAACTGCGTGGAATCCTGCACTCCAACCCAACCAAGCTTCTAGGCACATATGCAAATAAGTATGTTTCAGCAGACTAAAAAGAACTGCAATCCATCACGTTTCCCCTAAATTGCGCCGTATTCATATATGTCCAATTTCTAAACAGAAGTGATGCTATTAATGAAGCTTTAATAACTGTGTTTCTCTTTATAAATACAATCTTTTATCTGACTGCATTGACGTACGAATATATTATCACTGACACAAAGGCAAGTTCTTCACCATTCTGTGTTATGTTACAGTTGAACCAATAACATTATAACAACACTGCAAACATTTGTTCCCTCATTTGTAGATTACGTGAAATATAAGAAATAGGCTAAAGCCTAAAGTTGACTGCAGCACTTGTAAATTAATTGGAAAATTGGAAAACTTACCAATTGAATCAGATAGCTAAATAAGTATTTACAATGGGATACCTTAAATGCTGCAAATACAGAGGTTTTTCTCCTATACTGAGTATAGTACAGTAATGCATATGGGAATATTAAAGATACTGAGGTACTAAAGATACTCTCTCTTTCTTAAGTAATATTTGCAAGTATTTAAGAATAAAGCATTGTTACACTTTTTTTTCCAAGTACAACAGCAGCTCACTGTTCAAATGTGCATTCAGACTAAAAATGGCAGTCTCTTTGCATCTCTCAGGGAAAAAAAAAATATTAGACCACTGGTCTGTAATGAGGTTATAAATTGCTTTAAGGCTCAATTAGTTTTCCAAAACATACAATAGTACATAATATTTCCTAAAACATAAAAAAGTTTATTAAATTAATAAAGCAAACTACAGTTGTCAAAATAGATGAGAAAATCCCATTATGTGATGTTTTATCATCATGTCATTGTATCGTATTTGTTCATTAACCAGTTTTATTTTGTAAAATTCAGTAATTTGCAGTGGGTCTCCCTGTCCTTTTCAGAAATAAGTAGGTACAAACTTTATATATGTTATGGCAACATAATAAATTGCTTGAGCCATTGAAAGGCAATAAACTGAACATGCTACAAGAAGAACCAATGCCTTTCACTGGTATTACCTCTTTTGAGATGACTGGAGACTCAAGAGGCCTGAGAATTCTTAGTCGTGCCAGTTTGTGACTAATAGGTGGTCTGATGTGACAAGAGTGAACTGTCTAGGGAAATTGAAGCATCTTTAAGTTCAATAGCCTTTATGTCTCATTCTTTTGTAGGTTATTGTTGTGAGGCCTGTGGGGACCTCTTTTACAGTTTGCATTTACAGACAATATGCGATCAGCAAAATCAGTGTAGTTTTACTGTTGTTATTGATCTGCTGCCATTCCTACACTGGCTAATTTGCTTGTAAGCAGTAATTTTAAAAGCTAGTTATAGTTTTATAGTTTACTCAATTCATATAGTTATGTTTAGTCTAATTAAAACAATAACAATTTTAGCCAACAAAAATATTTTCTCCTTTTTAGAAGAGAATAGCACATGCTGTCATTTCTTTTTAATCTGAAGACTACTGCAAGGCAGGGAAGGGATTCTCCTCCTCAGTAACTGTTGACTATTATTGCAGTATTCAAAGTTAGCAAGCCCCCTTATGCAAGGCAGCAAACAATAGGTGTGTTACCTGTAATGCATAAGAAACTCATTAGTCATACTAAAAGGCAATATCTTATAAGACAGTTCATAATAAGATAATTTCAAACTTTTTGTTGGGCAGCTTCACAAGATATTTACTTACATGAATCACATGAGAGAGATGCATAATGAGGTAAATTTCAAAAAGTTTGGATTTTAGACTTTGATAAATATACCTAAATTTGGTATGAATGCTTGTATGAATGTAGCCAAATTTCCTTAATCTGAAAACTGAGCTGAGAATCTCATGGTTACTTTTTAATACAGTTCATGAATTCTTTGGTTTTGCATAACTGGCAATATACAATAGTGAACCACCTTTCTTGCAGTATTGTAGATCTTCCATTTCCAGTCCTCAACAACACTGGGAACACAGACACTTTTTATTTTTAAAGTTGATGGTTTTCCCCCCAAAATTTGAGTTCAGTTCAGTTTGAATTATGGCTGGGCACTTGGGTTATGCAATATAATACCATCCGTTCACCAGTCCCTGAAGCTGATATTGTACTCTTGCAGATAGTCAAAGAAATATTAATATCTTGTGGCAACAACAGACATATTGAAAACCAAATTAGACGTCTGAAAATAAAATGACCGTATAGTAAATTGGCACATGTGCATCGTTAGTGAGACAAAATGTTTTTCTGTTATTGCTTTTACTCCTGAACTGTAAGATTCCTCCTCTCAAAAATATATATATTTATGATTCAAGAAAAACATTTATGACAACAAGAATTGAACATAGTTGAAAGCTACCAGTTCCAGAATGTGTCATCGGTTGTGCACTATCTAGTATTAGGATTAGACACTGGTTAAAAGTTTGTTGAATTGCCGTGGTTGCCCTAGCTGCTCTGCTCTGCAGCTTTACCTTGCATTGCCAACATTTATTTGCTGTTTACTCTACCACATAATGTTGTACTTGATAGGGTTACTCATTGTCAAAGCCCAAATGGAAACAAATGACATTCTGGATGACTAGTGTAAAAGGTGTTTTACATGGAATTTGTAATAATCACCAGCAGATAACAAAGGAATTTGCTCTACTTTATTGTAATACTAGCAAGACTTGAATTACTAATACAAATGTCAGATTCACTGCAAATATTTTATGTAATAAATTTACAACTCTCTCTTAACAAGCCTTTCAGAAAAATTACCCAATAGAAGATAGATGATTTCCCCATAAGAAAAGTTAAAAGCTTTCAAAGGAAGCATTTCAACTTCTTCCATTTGGAGAAGTTATTCTCTATGTCTGTTTTTCTTCTATATGTAATTAACAGTTTGGCAATACAATTAGGCTTCCCAGAAATTTCAGGGGAATTGCTAGATATAGTGGAGGTAAATATTATTCCATGGCACATTAGGAATAATCATAAACCCTTCTGAGAACACCAGGTGCTAACTAAATCTGAATTAATCCTTTAGGGCTAGATTATGACCTTGCAATCTGTCCAATGCAAGGTTCAGTGTCTCATTACACTAGCTCTAGAACAACCTAGAAGAGAGATTGTAACTTGGAGGTTTTATGGAGCCTGTTTTCTTCCCAAACTGTTGTTACCTGTGATAAGTTCCAAAGGGTTAGTCATGTTAGTCTAGTTCAGCAAAATAAGCGAGAAGTCCTGTGGCACTTTTAAAGACTAACACATTTACTTTTTGCATGAGCAAAAGCTTATGTGAAAAAAAATAAATTTGTTAGTCTTTAAAAGTGCCAAAGGACTCTTTGATTTGTTATTTGTGATGTGTCCTTAAGCCTCTGTAGTTCTGTGCTGTCTGGGGCAGAATTAAGGCCTTAATTTGTGTCCTTTGTTCACATTCATTTCTTGAGTACCTTTGGAATTGGCTTTTCATTAACAATAAACTTCAGAATTATGTAAAAGAAAGAAACAGCAGTCCCCAAACCCCTCCTCCACAAAGATGGTCCATTTGAACTCTTGTCAGATGTGCCTTGTTAGATCTGGCTTTTAACATAGTTGTATTTTTAGATTGCCTTATTTGAAAAAAAAATAAAAAATACAACATTTAAAAATACACCAAGCACTAAACAAAACCACTCAGACATGCACATTTAACATTCCTTTCATTACCAAGTGATGTACTTGTGTATTGTGTTTAAAATCAGCAGCATCTGTTTTAGCTTGTTTGTGCTTAAGTCAGCAACTTCAGGAAAAAACTGCTAAGTGGAAAAGAGGGATCCAGATACTTCCGTTGCTTTTACTAAAACAGAGAAGAAAAGATACTGCTGACAGCTCTGCAAGATCTTTCCCAGCTCCACCTGCTCAGTGTTGTAGGTTCTCTGCAAAAGGTTTTAATGGGGCTATTGTAGAATTAGCCTAGAAACATCAGCTCCTCACCAGGTTGTTGTGTTATACCCACTTCCTTGACATATTTACACTACCACATACAGTTAGTATTCAGATATAATGGAAAACCATTAGGTTTAGGTCTCTTTAGTGGCTATCTGAACCGACTTCTACATCTTTTAGAATGTGAAAATCAGGGATTTTATAGATTTTACACGTATCTTTGGTATCTGGATTATTCATTCCAGCATTAGCAGCCATTTGTTAAATATGTTAATATTTTGTTTCTAAGAGTGGCTCCTTTAATTTTAAGCTGTACTGTGGATTATTTAGCAAAGATATGAAGGTGCCTATGTGTTTTTACTACTATAATTTTTTAACAATCTTGGTGAATAAATGCTAATATAAGAATTAAAATACAAATATTGTCCTAAATTTTGAAGAAACACACAAAAATTATCTACTGAGCTCCTGTTAAAGTTAACGAATCAAAGGGCTCGTAACTTATATAATTCTTTGGCTGCTTTATGACCAAAGCTTTAAGAGAGATTTTATACAAGCAGGCATCTCAGAGGCCAGTATACATTGGATAACCTACATCTCTCCATTCTGTGTTTCATATCTAGTTTAATGAGTTGTAATATGACTGATTTCATGCATATATGACAAATCATTGACTTCTCAACATAGTCAGAACATAGTCATAAACCCCTCCCTACCTAGTAATAGGTGTTAGAATACGTTTCGGTCTGACCTGTGTCCTAAACGACCTGTGAATTCTAATGAAAAGAATGGGAGGGGCTTTTGGATGAAGCATCTGTAAAAGATATGGGGCCAGTGAGGAAGACTATGAGGACTAGAAACCAGGGGAGCAGAAGAGAGATTCAAAGGGAGCTGATAGGGGTGTAAACCCACAGCTATGGAAGCGAGGAGCTCAGTCCTATCTCACAGAAGTCAATGGTTTGAAGGAAAGAATAACAGCACCTGCAATGGCATTCTTATGCTGATTAGGGGAACGTTACTATGAAGGATCATTTATACCAATACAGTTTATAAGGTTGCCTATAAGCACATTACATTTAAAGGTACAAACTTGCTTACATACATTACTATTTACTATTTTTCCTCAAGGGGCTTCCATGGTTGTTCTTTATTTCCCCCTCCATACAGCTAATAAAGAGAAACCATTTCTAAGGGTCCTGATCATTAAGCTGTCAGGAAATCAATAAGGATGTATCTTTTTTGGTGATCAGATTTAAGAAGAATTAAAAATGAAACCTTCATAACGACTTTTAAAATCACCCAGCATTAGTAGTTTAAAAAAATAAAAAGGCCAGGGAGGGAGGATTTTCAGCATCAGTATGAACACTTTTTTTTTTTTTTTTGGTTATTGCTATGTTTTAAAGTGACAGAAATAGTGTGCAATATTAATATTGCTAACAAAAACTGAGCTGAACTAATGATTTACATGTTTTGTAAAAGCTACATTAATCTTACTTCATAGAAGCCTTCACTGTTGCAACTAACCCCAGAGCTGTAAAATGAGTTGTAAAATGGATATGATGTTAGAATATTACAAGTTCTGTCATTATGGATAAGATTAACTATATAGTCTGATGAAGGTCTATTGCTTTTCATGATGCAGTGACGTCTAAGACAAGAAACTACTTAGTAATTATAGCTGACTTAGTGGAAATAAAAGGGCGGAAAGGGGGCACGTTGGAATAATTATGAGTGATGGAGAGATAAATGCTTTGAACAAGGTAATAGGGAGCTAATTTGTGCAGGCAGATAACAGAAAGGGTTAAGTCTCAAATAAGTTAGAGGCATTAATGCTGGAATAAAGTTATAATTTATTTCTGTCCAACTGAGTCATACATGAGAACCTTGTCTGAGCTGTGAGATTTCTCTTCTGCGCTCTTCGCAAGATTGTTATACAAAGGTTAGAGATGTGCTATGTTGTCATCTATGTCTTTGGAATGTAAACACACAAATTTTCAGGTTTGAAGACACTGGCTTATTGTGCACAGCATGTTTAGTCCATGGCTAGCATTTATTTTATTTTATCTTCTGTTAGGTGGCTAAACAGTGGTTTACGTGTGCATCACTAATATGAAATGTCCTGTCATTTGTATTGGTTTCATTTATATAGAATAGTTAAACATTAATAATTTTCACGCAAGATTTAGCATGGATAATATTCAGAAGTGGGTTAGAGACCTGGCTCTCCTTTTACTTATGCTAGTGTAAATGAGGAATGGCGCCGCTTGAAGTCAAGAGTCATGACAATGCCAAACTGATGAAAGAAAGTGGAGAATAGGATATAATAGGACTGATGTTTGAATTCCACTTTTATGCATTTAGAATGATCCTGCACCACTGTAATCAGTTTAAATATAGCACTAAATCCTCATAGACTACTGTTGGGTTGCACATATGCAACTGAGGGGAGAATTTGTCCCATAAAATAGGCACTTCGGTACCTGGCAACCAAATTCCACTCTAACTGACTTTCATGGTAGTCGTGTGTGTGTATTTGAAAGTGGAAGTTGTCACACAAGGTCAGATTTTCAGAAGAACTCAGCTCTCATTTAGGCACCTAAATCTTATCTTAGTGCCTAAATGGGAGCTAATCTTCTTTGCAAATCTCTTTCTCAGTGTCAAGTCCAGCACAGGCCATGTCAATGTTGTTCATATTTTCAGAAGGAAGAACATACCCATTAATATAAACCAGATTCAGGAATGAGTATAAAGCTATATGCGAAACCCTGGAGTATGTTAAGGTAACACTACATTTATCTCAAAACAAGTAGACCAAGGTGTCTAGTGACAATGCTATTAATACACTGTACAGGAAACCTGGAAGGAATATACAATTATGCTCAAATATGCTAATGGTGACCTCAGCATGTTTACCAAGACAGATAAAAGAACTTCAAGGGGTATAATCCTACATAGGTGACACAAGACCATGTTTAAAATAATCATGGATGCATGAATGGTTTGTATTGAGGTGAGCACAAGGAGAGTGGCACAAAACACTTGTGGTGGATACAGTGAGTTGTAGCATAATACTTCAAAAATGTATGGTAGCTTTTCCTTTCTACCTTTTTATAACCTAAGTTCTAAGAAATCCCATAAAAATTAGTTGTTAAAATATTTAAGATGAAATTTCTAGGTATGTTCCCTACTTTAAATTGGAAATCACCTATTACATACTGTATACTGCGATTACAGCAATTTTAAGGTAATTAGACTAGCCTATCCCTCCATTCCACATAATGTCCTTAACTGTTCTGCTCATTTGCTTCACAGCTGCCAAATGTGAGCAGCAACATTCAGCATGGGGTTTATGTGTAAGCAGAGAATGATGAGTGTTTATGCATTGCATTTTGCTCCCCAGTGGTCCCTACACATTCGCAACATCTAATGGCTACATAACATGAAGTTCACTGATCCCTGCTTTCCCTTTTCTATTATGCTGCCAGAAATGCTATTCTAGTTAAGTCTCATTTTACTTATCTTGTATGTCTCCAAGGTCAGATTTTCAAATAATGGTATTAGAACTGTATTTGCAAAATATATGTCTGGATGCAATCAAGTACTTTTGTGTGGTGAAATATGCAACTGTGCACAAAATGCATAACTCATTAGATAAGACTTTCTGGTGGTATTTTCATCAGGAAACTTGGTTTCCTCCAGCTGTTCTGTCAAGTCTGGTGGGACAGTGGGTCTGTGATGAGCGCTGTGAAGGCCGGGACATGAGGATTATCTTTTTTTTTTTTTTTTTTATTTGGTGGTGAAAGGTACGTGGGAGTCTGAGGCTATGTCTACACAGTAACTTTTATTTCAAAAGAACCCCTTTTGAAATAACCCATTTTGAAATAAAATCCTTATTTTGAAATAAGTTAATTTGAATTAACATTCTGTTAATTCGAATTAAGGGAAAGCCTGCAATTCAAATGACTGTTATTTCAGAAGGGATATTTTGAAATAAAGCCGTTTGGACCTGTTGTTTCGAACAGTTCTTTTGAAACAACAGGTCTACACGGTGTTGTTTTGAAAGAACAGGTCTAAACGGCTTTATTTTGAAATATCCCTTCCGAAATAACGGCCGTTTTGGGGGGGGGGGGCAGGTTTTACTTTTTCGAAATGATAATTCTTATTTCAAAAGGACAGGATTCATCCTTTCGAAATAAGAAAACGTCATGTAGACCTAATTTCTTTTATTTTGAAATAAAAGTGCCGTGTAGACATAGCCTGAGAGTGAGCTATGTCCCAGGCTTTTTCTTTAAATTCTGGCTTTTCAGATTCTGCTGCTAAGCCTGGTTTTTGGACTATGACAAGATATACGTGGCTTTTACAGCTCCCTACAAGAAACACCACAGTCCTGTTCATGCAGCCTAGAGAAAGAAGCAGCCAACATAGATCCTTCAGATCTGTCTAAAGGGGCCTCACAAAGCAGTCAGTCAGAGTCAAGTAGGCTCAGATAAAAGGAAGAAAGTAGGTCATTTCTTGGCTGGGGACAGATGGGCAAGGAAAGGTGCTCCTGTGTGGCTAAAGGATCTTGAGGGAAAACCAGAGTTGTTTCTGGCTATATTTGCTTAAGATGGGTTTGCAGGGAGAAAGAGGACCTAAGAACCTTAACCCTGATGTAAGGGTGAAGCTAAAAAGGGCCAGATAGGAAGAGGCCCAGGGAAGAAGCATAACAGCCTAAAATTGTGCAGTATGTAGCTGCTAGTTTACAAGGTCCCTGGACTGTAGGTCGGTCTAGATTTCCCCTACTGGCCACAGTAGTATAACCCCCAAGAATGCAACAGGAAAGCATGCAAAAACCTGAATTTAAAGGGCCCAGAGTCATTTCTGGAGTGCTGTTCATCTATTGACCAACCCTGCTGGTACTTTCTTGGCTTGGCCTTCCATCCAAGTCAGAAAGTCATTTGGACTTTCTGACTTGGATGGAAGGCCAAGCCAAGAAAGTACCAGCAGGGTTGGTCAGCACCCTTCATGGAGTACCAAGAACAAGAAAGACTGAAATACATCACCCTGATAGAAGGAATTGTTCAAGAGGTAAATTCCCCTATTACCAGGATCTCTGTAATGTATTGTTAACAGTTCTTTTTGTTTGTGTGTATGCATGGGGGTAGGGGTGACTTAGAATTTCCTTGGTTTTTAAATAACTTCATGTTTGAACACTCAACAAGAAAGGCCTGTGAATGTTACCAGTCATTATTTCTAATGAGTTGAAGATATATAATACCAACCTTAAGTAATTTAAAAAATTTGAAGGGTAGATTCAAGGTACAAAGATGTGAAGTGTCCCTTCTGTACTGGGCAATTAATCAGACTTTTCAGTTGCTTTATTTTGTCAGAATACTGCAAAGCTGCCAAAGTGGGCTGGTGAATTTGAGTTCTTAATTTGCAGTTGCCCTTTATGGTTTAGACCGAGGGCTGTATTAGTGAAGAAGTCTGTGGGGAAACCTCATCTGATGCCCAAAGTCTCTGCATTTGAGGGGTTTCCCTTATACTTGTGTTGCTGTTCCTCTGGCCTTGGGGCACAAGAGAGCTGAAGCAGCAGAGGCATAGCCAGACTTTCAAGCTCAGCTGAGAACACAGCCATGGAACCTCTAAAGAACAGTCAGCTGGGCCAACTCAGAAGTCTTGAAATATATGATCAGTC
Source organism: Podocnemis expansa (assembly GCA_007922195.1). Lineage (NCBI taxonomy): Eukaryota > Metazoa > Chordata > Testudines > Podocnemididae > Podocnemis > Podocnemis expansa. The sequence goes on along the minus strand of ML681966.1, from coordinate 57,180,422 downwards.
TCCCTCTTACCAATGAGTCATTACAACCAATAGAATTGTTGCACATGAATTTAGCTGCACAAGAAGGTTAATTCATAAACTTTAAAGCCAAAAGGGATCATTAGACCATCTTGTTGGACCTCCCGTGCATCACAGGCTTTTAACTTGAGTTGACTAGAGCACATATTCAAGAAAGGCATCCACTCCTGATTTGAAGACTCAGAGATGGAGAAATCCATCACTCTTGGGTAGTTTCTTTCCAATGGTTAATCATCTTCACTGTTAAATTCAAAATGGCAATATGGCACAGATTTTAACTGATTTCAGTTTCTAGCCATTGGTTCTTGTTATGCCTTTCTTCATTAGGTAAGTTCTTTAATACCTTGCATTTTCTCCTCAGGAAGGTATTTATACACTATAATCAAGTCACTTCTTTATTGGCTTTTTGATAAACAGAATAAATTTAAACCTTCCAAAGCATTTTTTCCAGCTCCAGAATCATTTTTTGTGGCTCTCTTCTGTTCACTCCCCAACCTGTCAGTCATTTTTTTTAATGTGTGCATCAGCAGTGTACACAGTATTCCAGGACTGGTTTCGTAAATGCTATAGACAAAAGTAAAATCACCTGCTTACTACTACTTATTACTCCCCTGTTTATACATCCAAGGATCATATTAGCCCTTATGCTACTGAATGGCACTGAAGATCCTGTTGAGTTTTTTTGTCCATTATGACCCCTAAGTCCTTTTAAGCATCCCAGACTATTGCCATAACTACTTAATCATCCTTCCTATCAACAAATCTGGAAAGAGCAACAGATCAGCAGAATTCTTCAGGACCCAGGGATCTGAACATAAAGTGGCAGTAAGTACTTATGGAGAGAGGCGTGAATGAGGGTTGGTGGAGTTCTGCTGTGAAAAAGTTTGGAAGAAGGCATAAAAAAAGGCAGAGGTTGGACTTTGTAGAAGGTGGTCCTGGAAAGCAGAGTACTTTGATGTTTGAGAGCAGACAGACATCTATGATATGTTATTGCAGGGGTGGGCAGTGGAGTCTGGAGCAAAAGGACAGGAATAGGTGCAGGCTGCCAGTTCAATGAGTGCACAGTACTAAAAAGCCAAGGGGGTCCCAAACCAATTATAGCTGGTAGCATCCCCCATCCCAGTGCTGTGACCCTAATCCTAGTCTAGTGCAGAGGGAAGCATCAGATGGGGAGATGGAGAATTGGCCTTTCCCTCATTTAGCTTGAAGTGGCAGCTCATGTCACATGGGGCTGGTCTCAGCTCCTCTCGCTGGGCAAAAGGTGGTTGGCCAAATCTGAGTAGTGCTGTGACTCTGTGCACCAAGTTGCAATGCCCAAAGCTGGAATCATAGACTCAAGCAATATTAGAGTTAGAAAGGACCTCTTGAGATCATCACTAGGAAGCTGTGGGACAAGATTTAGTATATTGGGGTAGTACAGGGGAGGCTCACCCCCATTCGAACCTGATCTCTGGGGCCTCCTCTCCCCTCCATTACTATTGTAATGGAACTATATATGCTGGATATAGTGCCCTGTGCAACAAAAATAAGTAAAGTTGCAAAACTAGTTCACATAAACCCAGGAAAATTGGGTTAAGGGTATATCTAAACCTACACAGCAGCTCCTGTCTGAAACTGGTACACAATTAGCTGTACTAACTGCTTGTAGTCATTAACCAGTGTGGCAGTCTCCACTCTGGATTCATTACAGTTCTCCATTGGCATTTGCCAAGAGCAAATGTAACATGATGGACAGCAGCAGGTGACTTCCTTTTATCTAGTATATCAGTCAGCTCAGTTAAGAGCCATATTGGCTATGTCCACATGAGGCTTTTAATTTGAAACAACGACTGTTGTTTCGAATTAAAAGTTGACATGTCCAGATGATGTTTCCTTATTTCAAAATAAGGAGATCCCTTAGTTTGAAATAAGGAAAATCATTTCAATACAATAAAACCTAGTTTTGTATCAAAATGAGGGTTATTTCAAAACTCTGGCTTTGAAATAACCCCGCCTGGCTGTGTTATATCAATATAACACTTGACTTTCCTCCCAGAGTGCTTGGCACCCTGGGAGGGAGTTCCACCCCCCCTCAGCACCCTGGCCAGGGAGCCATCAGCTGGCTCCCGCAGCCCCTGTCCTGGCGGCAGCCACCCAGCCCAGGCTGCTGGGGTAAGTGGGCTCCCCACCAGCAGCCCTCGAGCAGCTGGCACCCCCATCAAGCCAACAGCAGCAGGGAGGTCAGGGCAGGGGGGATCCCTGCCCTGGGGGCTGTTTTCCCCTGCCTGGCTCTCCTGGTGAGAGCCGGGCAGGGGACTGGGTAGCAATATGGCCCTGTCAGGGGGCCATGTTGCCATACCTCCCATAGTGCCCCTCTCCCGAATCGAATTAAGGATTTTATTTCAAATTAGCTTATTTCAAAATAACTTATTTCAAAATAAGCATCTATGTGTGAACATAGCCATTCAGATCTTGTCCAGAGTTTGTGCATCAAGTATTGTTACTGAGTCAGAACATCTAACATTAAATTCTACAAATACTACCACATTTTAATATCCCTAGTGCTGATAGCAACCCCATAAAAAGAGAATTTTTCACATTTTTCCAGTGCTACAAAAAAAATCTACATCATCAGAGCAAGACATTCTCTGCTCTGAAATGAAATCCACTAATATAATGTATACCGTATTTAATGTTTGTACTCCACAGGCCATCATGTCTTCATACTTCCCGTAGCATGACTTGTGATAACAATAGGATAGGTTGTTACCGGGTTACTGTCACAGACTTATTTTGCTGTGTTTCTTCTGGTAGGGAGATTCATTAAGAACCTCTTAAAAAAGAGCAGATAAGGACTAGGATATTTGCAACTCTAATAATAACAACAGTACAACTTCATGAAACTATGGCTATTTTGTCACCAAAGTTTCAATTTCATATTTGGTTTAGTGCTGTCTGGAGGAGGAGGGATTTAATGCAGAACAGTGTGTTATCTCTGCTTACCCATATAAATGACATTCATATGTTAGACTTCTGCTCTTAATTGAATTTTTGCTGCTTTATTTAGAAACAAAGATCTCTTGAAAAGATTAAATTGGTCCTTAAGCAACAACATATTTTTAAACTTATTGCTCTTATTCTCTCGTTGGCTGTTTTTATTAAGGAGTATTTTACAGTGGTTCGTGTGATAATATGGTACATTTATCTTCACATGGTGGATACATGGGGGCAGGAAACCACAGATGTGTGGTGTGGATGGAAAAATTAGCCCAGACAAATTCTGCCATGATAGAGCCCAGTGTTGCAATTAGTTTTGGGGGTTGGAGAAGAGGATTAGTTTGAAAGTACAAACATATTCAAAAAATGTAGCACCCTATAACCCATGAGAGAGCTATGAAGATTGTTTCTTAATCAGAAAAACCCTATATCAATTTCTTATAACTATTTTGCAGCATCTAATTAGTCTCAAGTAATTTTTTTTGTAAGGCAGCCTTTTGTTGTATTGACCATTTTAATGACATACGTTTTGCTGAAGGAATTCTAAAAGAGAAGGAAGGGCTATTGGAAAGAAGCAAATTGAATTCTTTGCATCAGTCTTCATGGCCGGGGATGGGAGGCATATTCTCACACCTGAGCCATTCTCGTTAATTGACAAATCTGAGGAACTGTCTGAGATTGAGGTGTCAGTGGAGGAGGTTTCGGAACAGATTGATAAATTAGACAGTAACAAACCATAAGGACCAGATGGTATACATCCAAGAGTTCAAATATGAAATTGTACAGCTACTAACTGAAATATGTAACCCCATCATTTAAATCAGTCCCTGAACCAGTTGACAGCAATGCAGCTAATATAACACCAATTTTAACAAACTAACTAAATATTTAAATAAAAAGGCTCCAGAGGCTATCCTGGCAATTACATATTGGTAAATCTAACTTCAGTGTCATGCAAACTGTTGAAAATTTAGTAAAGTATAGAATTATCAGACTCTCAGAGATGAGCACAATATGTTGGAGAATAGTCAACATAGCTTTTATAATTGAAATTGTGTCTCACCAATCTATTACAATTTGTTGAGGTGCTCTAAGATGGTGGCAGAGTTAGCACCTGTTCATGCCCAGTCCTTTAGGCTTCCACTGTACTCTGACTAATGCATCACTCAAAATCAATCTGACTCAACTGTGTTAGCATTGTTAAAATAGATGTTCAGTTTATTGGGCTGTGTTGAGTGTTTAGACTTTATGAAATGCTTCTAGGATGGCGCTGCATGTATTAACCTCACATTTTTAACATCTGTACCACATGTTATAAAGTGATATTAAATGGTTGCATTGTGAACCTCTACCAGAAAAAGAAAGCATTAACTAATCTAAAATGCTGCCTTCCGTAGAAGGTGTTATGTCCTGCCCACTAAGATGACCCATTGAAATCTAGTATGTCATTGAAACAGCAAAGAACAAAGCCTTTGTTGATTGTTCCCCCTACACCTATGAATAGGAGACATGCATGACTCATCCCATCAGCATAAACTCTGCAGGAAGAGATGAAAATCCCTGACAGGAAGAAAGTGGGTTATGATATTTTTTGGTGTAAAGAGTCCATCTACTGCAAAGACAAGCTTTGCTGGGTGGTAAGATGAAGCAGAGTACTCGAGGGACTATCTGTGACTCTGTGGTTAGACTGTTCAAGTTCTTAAGACGTTAACAGTTGATACTTTGTTGGTGAAATCCAAGTATAGATTTCACAGCTAGTTTGGGGCTTGTGTGCTGCTTCATGGCAGTCTGCTCTGAGGCTGATACTTAGGTTCGTGAGCCACTCTAGATATTGTTGGACCTGTCAGCTCATGTGGACAAGGGTGATCCAGTGGCTATCGCATACCTGGACTTTCAGAAAGCCTTTGACAAGGAGCTATACTAAATAAAAGTAAGCAATCATGTGATTAGAAGAAAGATCCTCTCATGAATCAGTAACTAATTAAAAGATAAAAAAGGAAGGGTAGGAATAAATAGTCTGCTTTTGCAATAGAGAAAAGTAAACAGCAGGGTCAGGAATAACTCCACTTAAATCACTTACTGTATTAGGCCTGTGCTTTCATAAATGATCTGTAAAAGTGGGTGAACAGTGAGCTGGCAAAACCTACAGCCAATACAAAATTACTCAAGATAGTTAAGTCCAAATCTGCCTGTGAAAACTTACAGAGGTATCTCTCATAAGACTGGATGGCTAGCCAAGAAAATGGCAGAAAAAATCATTGTAAAAATGCAGATTCACTGATGACTACGAAATAATGCATACTGGAAAAAGTATTCCCAACTCTATATGCAAAATTTCTAAATTCGGTGTTATCACCATGGAAAGATTTTGGAGCCATGGATAGTTCTAAAGTTCTGTGAAAACTTTTCAATGCGCGGTGGCAGTGAGAAAAAAAGAAGACAGCTAACAATGTTAGGAACCATTAGAAAATGGGTAGATATTTTCTGTTCTGTTTTCATAATGGCATAATTTTCATAATATAAATTCTTAGTGCACCTGTCCATTGAATGCTATGGTCTGGCTACCCATATCAAAAATGATATTTTAAAACTGGAAAAGGTGCAGAGAAAAATGTTTGGAGGGATAGAAGAGTTTCCTTACCCAGAGAAATTAAAAAGGCTGTGACAATGCAGTTTAGAAAATAGATAGCTAAGATGGGGGATACGATGAAGGTCTATCAAACCATGGATGGTAAGGAGAAAGTGAATAAGGAAGTGTTGTTTATCCTTCACATAATACAATAAGCAGCTGGTTTCAAACAAACAAAATGAAGAACTACTTCAGATATGCTCAGTCAGCCTGTGAAACTCATTACCATATGATATTGTGAAGGCCAAAAGTATAACCAGGTTCAAAAAAGAACTGGATAAATTAATAGGGGGTAGGTAGGTCCGTCAATGGCTTTGGCCAAAATGATCAGGGATGCCACCCCATTCTCTAGGTGTTTCTAATTCTCCAGCTGCTAGAAGGTGGAGCTAGATGACAGTGAATGGATCATTCAGTAATTGCCCTGTTCTGTTCATTCCTCTGAAGCATCTGTCAGAGGACGGGATACTGGACTATATGACCATTGATCTGACCCTGTATGGCCATTTTCAAACTTCTAGAAGAGAATTAAGATGTTAAGTGATAGCATGAATTTGTCAAGAACAAATCATGTCAAACCAATCTGACTGGGTAACAAGCCATGTGGACAGAGGGGGAGTGGCAGATGTGGTATATCTAGACTTTAGTAAGGCTTTGATGTGGTGTAGCATCACCTTCTCATTAACAAACTAGGGAAGTACATTCTAGATGGAGATACTATAAAATGGGTGCATAACTGATTGAATAGCCACTCTCAGAGAGTAGTTATCAATGGTTCACAGTCATGCTGGAAGAGCATAACAAGCAGGATACAGTGGGGATCAGTACAGGATCTGGTTCTGATAAGAGCACAGTTCAAAACAATTTGGACAAACTGGTAAAATGATCTGAGATAAGTAGGATTAAATTCAATAAGGACAATTGCAAAGTATTCTACTTAGGAAAGAACAATCAGTGGCATGCATACAAAATAAGAAATAACCGCATAGGAAGGAGTACTGTGGAAAGGGTGTCATAGTGGACTACAAGTGAAATATGAGTCAACAGTATAACACTGTTGAGGCTGCAGGGGAGGGAGGGGAAGCAGACATCATTCTGGGGTGTATTAACACAAGCACTGTAAATAAGACATGAGAAGTACTCTACTCCAAGCTGATTGAGCCTCAGCAGGAGCATTGTGTCCATTTCTGGGCCCCTCATTTCAGGAAAAATGTGGACAAAATTGAGAAAGTCCAAAGAAGAGCAACAAGAATGATTAAAAGTCTGGAATACTTGGTGTACAAGAGAAGATTGAAAAAACTGGGTTTGCTTAGTCTGGAAGAAAGGAGACTGAGAGGGGACATGACAGCAGTCTTCAAAGGTTGTTATGAGGAGGAGAGAAAAAAAATTATTCTCTTTAACCACTGATAGTAGGCCAAGAGGAAATGGGCTTAAATTACAGCAAGGAGGTTTAGGTGTCAGGGTGATTAAGCACTGGAATAAATTGCCTAGGAATCTCCATCATTGGAAGTTTTTAAGAACTGGTTAGACAAACTTCTCTCAGGGATGGTTTAAGATGGTACTTGTTTCTGCCACGAGTGCAGGGGACCGGACTCAATAACATCTCGCGATCCCTTCCAGTTCTATAATTCTTAGATTCCTATTGATCTATACATTTGAAAACAACCAGGAACAAAACATAATGTATAAAAAGTTAGGAGGAGTCATTAAACTTCTTGAAGTCTTGATTGCAAGACAGTGCTAATGGACTGGGCTGTATAAAGCTATTTGGAGCTTGGTTTTTATTTTAAACCATTTTATAATCCTGCACATTACCATATTACCTCAGAATTTTAGAGACAGATTATATTCATATTTCAAGACTGCTAGTTCCAATTAGTGTTAAATCTGAGCATGTATAAAATAACTTGGTTCATTCATTCATTTTATATGTACATAATCTAAAACTTACAGTTGCAATTTCCTCTGATTATTAGTGTGTAAACCAAGAATAAATCCATTTAGAACACTCAGATTGCACCAAAATAAGCCTAGCATATGAGTATAGGAAGGCCTGGAATGCTTTTCAAGCAAGCAAGAGGTGGGATAAAGGAGTTCATTTTGTTTTAGCTTGTGCCAGACTCCCAGAATAGACCTGCTTGTTTTCAATAAAGAGCTTTGCTGTGCTTTTATTGAGTTCATTATCAGTTTAATTGCGACAAATAAAGAAAAATAGCCCATTTTAGTGTAAAGACTTTAGGAAAGCCAGCCGACTTCCCCAAAGCAAAGTGACATTAAAGTAAGTGTTAAGGTTATGACACTGAAAGGACAGAACTCCAAAACAGAAAGGACTAAGGTTTACTAACATTCAAGTTCTCCCTTCTGCTTTCTTCAAGTAATTTGTGATATGGGACACACCAAGTGATCTGAACAGATGAACCACAGTCAGTGAGTTACTGGGAGGACACATCCAAAGTCCCTGTCAGTGTGACTTGCACTGATGTAGCTGTTATTTCTTCGATTGTAAACTTGTTTTTTTTTTTTCCTTTGACCATCTGTAGATGAGCAAGCCTCAGATTCCAGAGGAATAATAGAAAATAAATTAAGTAGACATGTGCCATGGAGTTTCAGTATTTTTTTTCCTGCTTTCACAATATAGTCAGCTACATCTGTATAATATTAGGAAATGTGTGCACTTTTGTGCATTTCTTTGCTTTAGTTGGTTTATGTCAAGACCTTTATGTTTACATAAAGCTGTTTAGAAGAATAAATAATATTAAAAAATTGAGAATAACTAAAGAAGTGGAATATTATTGTGCATAATTAACTGCAGAAAAAAGTAGAAACAGTGCTCTAGTTACTAAGAAATGAAGCATTCATGATGTAGAAAGAGTTTTAAATAAGACTTAATTTATCCTGAAAGTGGGCTTGACACAGGAGTTAGAGACTGCATTCATATGTGTGCTGTGCATGCACAGTGGACATTGTTAAGGGGTGTGAAAAAAAATTAGACTGTCTGTTTCTGGATGATGTATATAAACATGGGCCTGTCACACTTCAGTAATAATAACTTGTGTACATGCCATTAATAAAGGAACTAATTTAGTTTACATGGCAGTAATAATGTAATAAAAATATATATACAGAAAAGAGTAAAATCTTTGCTGACCTCCATAAGATGCTTTCCCTGTCCCTGTGATCCATTTACTGAGATGCAGAGACTGGAATATTCTGGTGCATCTGTATCCAGAAGCAACAATTACTGGGGGACTGTTAATAACATTTCTGTTACTTTTATCTGTAGTTTGTATAGCCTATGATTCGGCAACAGTCCATAGTCCTGTAGTTCTTGATAAAGTTACATTTGGATTTGCATTTCAGTACCCAATATATTGACATTACAGGAATCATTCAAATTAAAACACAAAGCAGCATTTTAGAAATATAAGGGTAAGATTTATTTTGTTAAAAGAATGTATCCGAATTTCATACATTAAAAATTCCTTTACCAACTGTGGTACTACCATTTCTGTATAACTGAATGGCCATCACTGGTAATAGAAGTTCACTGTTGGAACTGAAGGTCTATAGTTAGGCTTAAAGATAAATGTCTGTCAATGTGAGAAAGCCCAGATGAGGCATGCAAATGTGACAAATCCAATATAGCAAGGGACATAGCCATTTTTCTTACAGAAGTTTAATATAAGGCAGGATTCATTCCTTTGGTGTGTATAACTTTCTATAAACTCAGTTTTATGATTATTTCTGATGTATGAGTAAGTGGACACCATGCAATTTTAAATAGTTAATTTTAAATAGTTAACTTTAGGACAAAAATGAGTGAGGTGTCCCCAAATTAAATACATTTGAGTACTATAGATACAGGATTCTGTGAAATTGCTCTATCACTGTAGATCTTCATCACTTTACTTTTCCTTGTTAGGTCACTCAGTCATGTGGATTGACCTATATATTCATATGCAGCTAGATATTTTCAGATGTAGTGAAAATATTGAAAGTGCCCTGCTGGTTATAGTGTAATGAACTTTCATTATGTATACACCTAATTCCCTCTCTGTAATGGACTGTGGTCTGATCTACATTTCATAATCTTTTTGTAGTGAAGTATGTGTGGTTAAAGGTTAATTGAGAGCAATTGACTAATCAAGTATTTTGCCATTGAAAACAGGTGGTACTCACTTGAATGAATGCAATGCAGAAGAAACTGAAGACCGGAATCTAAAGATGAGATTTATGTTTGGAGTTAATAACATAAGCTATATGCTCTAAATTAAACCTTTTATTAATTTGTTGATGAAGCCTTTTATAAATTTTTGTTAGAAAATACCAATTTGTTGAATACAAAACTGTTTGTGGAAACATATTGTTTTGACACAAAGTTCACTAAGAAGGTCTCTCAGGCCCAGGATGGAATTTCTGGGGAGAAAGAGACTGCTCGCAGATTAGCCTACTATTAGGGACATATTCCTGAGAAGTCAGTGTATCTCACTGTCTTTGACCCAATAATTAATACAAAGCAAAACAGCTCCAACAAGCGAGCTCACTATTATATAGCCTGGCGGAATCTGGTATAGAAAGGACTTGAACCTGACTGTCCCACACCTAAAGTGAACACTAATTGCTAATTAGTGGCTATTTTGAAATGGTTCTCTGGCTACAATATAGTTCCTCCTTCCCAGAAAAATCAAGAGATCTCACTTCTCTTTCTCTGAAGAATGAAACCATATTTCAGAACCTCAGTTATGTTGTGAAATGCAATTCTTTGTTTTCCAGCCAGGGCAAGTGATGGATCATCTCAAAGTCCAAGTGGCTGGCTTTGCTGCAAACATTTTCAGTAAAAAAAAAAAAAAAAAACTTTCAGAGGAGAATATTACTTTAGAATGACTCTGTCACTAATGACCAGGGACATACAGAAAGTTAACAGGGATGATTGTTTTTAAAAATGGCAACTTGACACATATAGTGGCCTATTTTATCAAAGTGATTTGTGTACCAGCCAAGTTATTTTAAGCCCCCAGTGTTTTTAACTCATAAGATCAATGTTTGCTATTGAATACTTATTTGAATATACTTTTGGAAGGATATATAAAAAGGTCTTTGACTATAATTAGTGCATTCTTTCAGACCTATTAAGAATTTGTATTTAAATGATAGCTAATCATGGTTCCTTATAGACTGGAGATATTGGAGATCTGAACTACAATGTACTCTACAGGTGGGTGAAGGGTTTAATGCATATTTTCTGATTAATAAACAGCTGTTCAGGGTTTTTTAATAAAAGCCCAAAAAGCTATACACTTAGAAACTTCACAAATAATGCTACAATCATTTAGAAGAAAAGCTTTCAACGTATAATGGTTTTAAAATGAAACCATCCTATTTAATATAAAATTAAATATCCTTATTGTGCTACAGATACAAAGTAGGGAAGCAAAACAGATGAAATATTTGCATATGTGATCTCAGAAATATGGTATTTTAAATCGCTTTTTGTATTCTGTATAGTGGTGTTTGAATATAATTGAGCAGATGCACAGTTTTCTGTAACTCCCTTTGAAGGAATCATGGAATTGTTCCATCAAGATTTTCTTTTGTGAAATATTTGGAATTTCAGCCTCAGTCTTTGTGCACTACCCACAAGGGTTGATGGTACTATGCCAGCTACCAACTTCTTTGCAGCTGTGATCTGAAGCTGCAAATTTGTGTTGGAAAGCCAGTTTTGGACACAGGTGTTGGGAAATGCTAGATGGAATTTTTCAGGGTCCCCCACGCAGGTATGTGCACACAGCCATACTGTGTTGAAGCTCCTCAGAGATTCCCCCTGAGAATCTGGTAATCTAAGTTTTTGAAAGCTCATTGCATTGTTTACTAATATCCCTTCCCTTTCTACTAGCTAATGATTTAAAAACAAGATGCAGAACCTATCTAGTGACAGTATGGTCTTTGTTGAGGCAAAACACAGACACTGGAAACACTCTTTCAAAGTGAGCCCACAAACAAAAACTGTCCCCCAAATTATGTTCTCTTTGAACTAATTAAACTGTGACTGTCCTTCAGCTTGCAGAGGGCTATAATGTATTTCATTTATAGCACTCCTTGGTGATATTTATTTTGAGTCCATAATATACAAACGCAGAATCATGTGAGCCTTGTATCATGTTTTAGTGCAAGTGTTTCTCACGGTTTTATTGTTAGGGCAATTTTAAAAACGCATGCCCAGGGGTTAGGGTGTGAAAAACATATAGTGGCCTACACTATTGGACACACACATCCCAGCATGAGCACACAGGGGCTACTGTACGATTCCTGCTGTTCTCTGGTGAGCTAGGAGAGGTAATATGGCAGTTATTAAACCCCTTACAGAATGGTACAGCATATTTCCTCTTTGCAACTAGCCCTTGTTAAAAGGGGGAAGGTTAGTTAAGATCTCCCCTACTCCTGCCAATCATCATGCAAGTTGATTAGATAGGGGAAGAAAAGTCCAGCTCTCAGGAACGAGAATGCATTTAAGATTGACTCTCTGTATGTGCATGACATGAGGGACGGTCTTGCTGTCCCCTTCCCCTTTTCACATGCATGCAGGAAACAGTCACCATCAGGATCTCAGTCTGATAAGCTGGGAGGCAGTACTGTACTACTCATTCAGGTGAAACTCCCATGCAATCAACAGGATTTTGCCTAACTGGGGAATAAGAGATTATGTCCTTGATCATTTGTGTATGTCTCTGCAAAAAACTTTTTTATGAAGTCACTTTGCCCTAGTGAATTTGCTGTTCTGTATGCATGTTGTATTCACTTGATCCAAACAAGTCTCAAGTAGTAAAAGCAATACTGTGTGTTGATACTGCATGCTGTGCTCTTCAGTTGTGATAGAATAGTGCTAGTGTGATCACCAAGGTCCCAGTCCTGCAACGTAGTCTGTTAACATAGACCCAAGCACCTGTATGTAGAATCAGGACACAGTTCAATAATGGAATACAAGGGGGAAAACACTGCAAAAGTGCCCTTCTGATTGTTAGTACCACTTGCTGCCAGCTCTAGCAGACGCAGATGCTGCTGCATGAGGGCTCTGGCCTCTTTAAAATTTGTTAGATTGTTGCATGAAGTAGTTTTATCTCATTCTTTTTGATACATATTCCACATTTTTTCAACCATTTTTGCCCCTTTGAAATGTTGTATAAGTAGTAATTTGCTAACTTCAAAAATTTCAGGTACTTTCATGCTAAAAATGATTTCATTTGAAAATGGGGCAGTTTTCATTTTTAAATCATTCCATTTCAGCGCAAAAACTTAATCACAGCAATATGAATTTTTGGTTTGCAATGAAATACAGTATAAACCTGCAGCAGCTATTAGCACTTCCAATTCAATTTAAAAGGTTTTGTACATCTTTCGTTATAGTCTTAGAACTAAAGAAATATGATAGCTAATCATACTATAGTAAGAAGGGTCAAATTAGATACTTTATTTAAGAAGTGTTTAGTGTAAGATTAATGTACACTGTTGAGTAAATATTTTAAAAAATACTTTAATTATGACAGGTACCAGGACAGGAAAAAAAACATAATCTTAATGAGAATGTACAGACTGATAAGGATTTTTAATAACCATATATGTTCCTACGATATTTTCATATATTTTAGTGCATATAGTAAAAAAGCAAGAACAATAATTCAGACTCTATTCAGGTCATTATTGATGGCATATTGTACCATTCACTTTTAACATAAATATTAATCCTGCTTCAAAACCGGGGGAAGACAAAGTGGATGAGATGATATCTGTGTAATCTTAAAAGCTTGTCTCTCTCACTAGCAAAAACTGGTCCAATAAAAGATCTTACCTCACTTACTTTGTGTCTCTAATCCCTTGGGACTAACAGAGCTACAACAATACTGCATACATAAATAGATTACTATTCTTCATTTCAGCTACAGTGAAAAGATGAGGGTGTTGGGGAAAATAGGAAGAGAAGATATCTATAGAAAGAGGATCTGTCTTGACTTTAAGGCCCACTGAAGTCAATGGGACTCCACTAGGGTATAAGGATCAGCATTGGTGAATTGCTTAGCAGGATTAGAGCCTTTAAAAAAAAGAAAGGAAACAAAAGTCCAGGGAACGCCAGGCTTATTTTGAATTCATAGACCCAAAGCTCCAAGAGATCTGTGGATAAGAGGTGCCAGAAAGAAGAAATTAACAAAATTTCTTTATTTAGTGGATTTTAAAAGATAGTGACTTCCAGTCTCTGCCCCATACCATATAAGAGTTGAAAGATCAGGATTCCTAGAAGTTCAGACCAATTTGACAAGTCATGGCTAAGCAGTTTTCTGGAAAGGTGAAATTTAGTTTCCAGTGTCCTAGTGACTATTTGTGGTTCTTTGTCTTTCTGAAAGTTAGAGAAGAAAAAGGACTGATCCACTGTGCTCTCATACCCATCCTTAGTTTGTTTCATTCCAGGCTACAGCTCCTCTTTGGCTTCAGGGTCTATCCTCTCCTCTTAGCAGTCCTGGAAAAGACGTTGAGTACCTCAAGGAAGAGTTTGCCAACTCAGCAGACACGGCTGCCCCACTCTCAATGCTTAGACTCTCTCAAATCTCCCTTCTCACAGCAGGCCCTGCAGCCACAGAGTGATTGGCCATTTGAATTCCCTGTGTCGACAGCAGTCAGTCTACTCACAGAGAGAATGTAGTGCAAAAGTTGTGTCTGCAGAGAATAGTCACTCAGAAGATTAGCTCCTGTCTGCAGAAAATAGCAATAGACAGAGAGCTTGTGTCTGAATGTAGAGATGTCCTGTACCTGCTGATAGTGGAGGAGGAGGGCACATTAAAGGTTTGAATGCTGCCACCAGCCAGGTCAGTTTGTCATGCCCCACCCCAAGTTTGCCTTGTTTCAACCCCAGGTCTCTTCTTACGGCAAGCAGTGGCTTCTCCCTTTAACTCCTAGATGTTGCTCCTGCTTCCTTCCATGAGGCACAGCTCACCTGCTCCAGCAACTGCCATGCAGGGAGGGAATCCTGACGTACCATGTGACTAAGCGAGACTGGCAAACCCTGGCAGAAATCTGGGAAGGCACACCCCATCTCACCACTCCCTCCCCCAACACGTTCATTGCCTCTGAGTGAATGTGCTTGGTAAATTGCCCAGGGAAATTACTTCCCCATTGGATTACAGTTTTGGGAAGGGTAAAATAACATGATTCTCTCTGTCTATGTTGCTTTATATGTACAGTAGAACCTCAGGTTACAAACGCCTCAGGAGTGGAAGTTGTTCACAACTCTGAACAAAATGTTATGGTTGTTCTTTCAAAAGTTTACAGTTGAACATTGACTAAATTCAGCTTTGAAAAATGCACAAGAAAAATTCTGTTTTCCCTATATTTTTAGTACATTAATTTTAACACAGTATTGTACTGTATTTGCTTATTTGTTTCTCTTTCTGCCACTGCCTGATTGCATACTTCAGGTTCCAAATGAGGTGTGTGGTTGGCAGGCGACTTCATAGCTCTGGTGTTCATAATCCTGAGATTCTGCTGTATATGTACACACAGAGCAAATAAACATTTATGGATAGCTGTGAGCACAATGTTTTTATTTAAAAAATCTGACTGAAGTACTGGTATGTGTGTTGTGGTATTAGGTACTAAATTTGGGGCCTACAAACACTGACAGTCCCTTCATGTAACTGAACACCTAAGCACTCCAACGAAGTTAATGAGCACTAAGCAACACTAGACCTAAATATCCTGGTCTCCTAAATTGATATGCAAACTTTGGTGGTGCCAACAACAGCTGCTTTATTAATGCTATTTTGACCATCTATTAAGGGCTCATTGTCTTAACCCCTTTTCAGGATCATCTTTCCATGATCAATCTCAGTGAAGAAGAGTTGTGCTAGCTAGTAATATTCAATGTATTTTGAATTTTTATCTATACTTTCCAAACTTCTTAAGTCTGTAAAATGGGACCAAAACATTTAAAGATATTTTTTCCCCACTATATTTCTAGTGCTTCCAGATTCTGGTTGGGGCAGACATACTGAAAATGCAGTACTCTATCCAGCGGTGAATCATTTCTAGTCTTGGACAGACCCAAGAAGTGTAGCCTTGTGAAATGGAACAGATTTTTATACTTTTTTCAACTCCTTTTTTTTTTTTTTGAAACTCAGAAATATGAAGTTTTGGTTTTTGAATGATGCTTCAGATTTCTGTCTTTAACGTATAACTTTTTGCCTGTTAGCCTTGGTACTATAGTCTGATAAAAAGATCTAACACAATTCTCAGTGATTGTGAACTGAGTTTTAGGAATTTTCTTTATACTTTTTATACTGCAGTATGCCATTGTTGCTTAAATGCTTTAATAGTTTTTAGACATCACTTATGTAGCACTTAGTTCTCTTGGTAGGTCTGTGACCACTTACCTTAGTCTATTTCTGATTGTTCACAACCCCAGTGAGAACAAACACAGACTCTTTGCCCACTTCTGGAGCCAAGTACTTGTTTATATCAAGAATATCTCTTTCTGTAATATAACTAATCTGAAAAAGTAGTTACCCTCTTTTGACCTGAGTGATTAGCCAAAAATTTGGGGTCTGATAGGTTGTCCCAGTTAGGAGAAATCGGTAACAGTCAGTTGTTATTTTATGCAGGTTTTTTTTTAATTTATAAAAAATGGACAACTTGCTGTGCCTGTGAACACAGAAAGACTCAAATAGCAGAAGAAAACTTCTTTTCCTCACAGCCTCAAGAATGCTCTTTTCAACCTGCACCCCTAACTCAAAAACCTCTTGCCAGATCTTTCATGGTCAGCCACCGGGCTTTTTATCTTCATCTTAATGCCATCTCTTTCTCTCTCTGTTCTCCTTTTTTTATACAAGCATGCAATCTCAGTCAAAACAATACTCAGAGAAGTTCCTCTGACCAGTCAGTCCTAAACTCCTGGACTGGTTCACAATCCATTTTGTCGTAAGTGAGAGGCTTTTGATTAACCTGTCCTGACAGTTATGTTAATTGAAGGGTGTATTCTGTCTCAAAGAAGATCATGGTCCATGCATATGAGTATCTCTCTGCATAGCAGTGTCTTTTGCTTTGGACTTAGCAGTAAATATTCACTGAACAGGTGTATGATTTGATTTTAATTTGGCATACTTTTTTTTAAAAAATCTTCATTAGGATTTCATTGTCAGAATGTACCAGGAAAGATTTCTAACCTGTAACTACAGTAAGTAATGGTGTGTTGCATGGTGGAGAAGGGGAGAGAGGAGGGAGGAAAGAAAATTCTAGGGAAGATGCTGAGCAAAGTGCATAGGGATTTAAATGCAGGGCCAGCATAAATTGGGGTTTATGGCTAAATCCCTGTAGTGAAAATCACATTCACCCATAGATTCTTAATCGCAGACTCTTTCTAATTGACTGGTTTACTTTCTTGATAATAGTCCTATAAATGAGCATCAAACAGTTGAAAATACAGGGCCCAATTCATTAAAGGTGCTACACCACTGAGATTCCACTGACTTCATGCAGGCATAAAACTGTTGTAACTGAGTTGAGAATCAGGCCTGTGGTGCCTACCATGTTGACACCATATTATAATGCTGAAGGTCTTGTTGGCTTTCATATCCTACTTCAGTTTGTTTGACAGCCTGATGAATTGATGGGTTTGTTTGTTTTTCCCTTTTAGCACAGTGCTTTTCCTAGCGAGGTAAATAACAGGAGGCCTAATATAAATTTCACATGTCTTTAGTGTGATTGTTTAGGGCTATGGCGAATTCTCCACATTAAGGGTATTTATTGACACTTATTCTTGGGTAAACCAGGTTCCACTCTCAAGCATCATCATATCTCTCTTCTCCCTTCCCCACCCCCACCAAAATCAGCCTTGCTGTCAGTCCACCTTTAGTCCAGTTTATTGGAACCTCAAATTTCCATGAAGTTTCTTTTAAAACTTGTAATGATTCTCCATAACTTCTAATTTGGGTTGGTCTTGTTTTAAAGTAGTTTCTATGTTCCATACTTGCTTGTGCACCAACCACTGCAAGAATGCCAGAGTGCTTTCTAAAGAGCTCTTATATGGAATACAATATTCAAAAAGCATTGATTTGTACAATTTAAATTCATTATTTTGTAAGAAACATAGAAATTGAAAGTTTTCCCTATGAGTTATCATGAGTCTTAAAGATTCAGGAGATGGTGGTGCCAATGATAGAAATACAATAATGATCAAGTCATTGCAGATAGGCCTGACTCCTCTGAGATGTTCATAGAAAGTTCTTGCTTCAGCATATTTCTTTTCTAATTTCTTGTTTTGCTGGTCCAATGAATACCCACAATATATAGTTGTTTTTTTTTAATTATGGGTGTTTGTGTGCACACATGCATACAGGTGTGTACACATCTCCTATTACCTTGGCTAAGCTAGAAAGTCTTTTGCAATGTATCAGTAATTTGGTTATACATAAGATATTCTTTCTCCTACAGTGACTTATGAAACTTACATAAAATCTTATTTGTATCCTCTTCTCCTCTCACCTTCTTTGTTCCTTTTGATTCTGAAGAGTGTGTGTGCGTGCGTGCGTGTTAGTAAAATATCTAGGTGACAAATGTATTAATACCTCCTTGAGCATGTGGGTAGAAAAACTGTTGATTAAATATTTGTAGTTTCTTGTAGATGTTGATTTTATTTATACATGTTTTATAGAAAATAGTATTAAGTAAAACAGAAATGTGGGCCTGTGAGCTTTGCAGTGTACACTTAAGTAAATGTAAGTGCTGGTGAATGACACCATGTGGCCAGGTTCTTCCCCATCTACAATTTGGGAGAGCACCACCCCTAGCCCGACCTCGGAGGTGTCCGTCTGTAAGATAAATTCTTTTTCAAAATCAGGGGCTATCAATATTGGGTCATGACAGAAGGCAGACTTTAGGTCCATGAAAGCCTCTTTGGCAGTAGGAGACCACTTCACTATGTCCAGCCCCCCAGGATTTTATCAAGTCCGTCAATGGGTAGGCTCGCGTGGCAAAGTGGGGATGAACCATCTGTAATAGCCCACAATCCCCAGGAATGCCCGTACCTGCTTTTTCCGGATTGGCTGGGGCCAGTTCTGTATGGCTTCCAGTTTGTCAAGCTGGGGCTTCACTTTTCCCGTTCCCACGATATACCCTAGGTATTGGCCTCTGCAAGTCCTATGGCACACTTGGCAGGATTTGCTGTGGGGCCTGCAGTCCGTAGGGTATTCAGAACAGCCTCCACCTTTTCCAGGTGAATGTCCCAGCCTGAGCTGTGGATCACTGTATTATTAAGGTAAGCAGCGGCATAACTTTGATGGGGGCGCAGAAGTTTGTCCATGAGGCGCTGAAAGGTAACGGGAGCCCCATGGAGTCCAAAAGGGAGAACAGTGTATTGATACAGACCCTCAGGTGTAGCAAAGGCAGTTTTTTCCTTGGCTTCCTCGGCCAGAGTGATCTGCCAGTAGCCTTTTCTGAGGTCCAGGGTAGACAGGAAACATGCCTTCCCTAACCGGTCTATCAGCTCATCTACCCGAGCTATAGGGTAGGCATCAAAGCAGGATGCCTCATTTAACTTCTGGAAGTCATTGCAGAACCTTGTAGTGCCATCTGGCTTGGGAACCAAAACGATGGGGCTGGACCATTGACTGTGTGATCCCTCTATGACCCCTAATTCCAGCATCCTTTTTTTCTCTTCTTTTTGCCTCTGGGATCTGATATGGCTTGATAGTTACCCTTACCCCTGGCTCGGTGATGATGTGGTGGAAGGCCTCGCTGGTCCTCCCGGGTTTTTCTGTAAACACATCATGGTTCCGGTTTATCATCTCCATCACTTCTGCCTGTTGTATGTTGGTCAAGTCTGGACTTGTGCCCTACCCTCTTGTGGCAAGGGGTCTCGGGCTACCACATAAGCTTCCCTATCTTGCCAGGGCTTTAGGAGATTGATGTGATAAATCTGCTCTGCTTTACGGTGGTCTGGTTGCTGGACCTTGTAGCTGACTTCACCGACAGCCTCCACTACCTTTTACGGCCCTTGCCATTTGGCCAAAAGCTTGCTGTCTGCTGTGGGTACTAACACTATTACCCAGTCACCAGGCTGGAACTTCGCCAGGCTAAAACCCGGATTGTGATAAGCGCATTGAGCCTCTTGGGCCTTCTCCAGGTGCTCCCGGACTATGGGGGGAACCTGGGCAATCCTGTCCTGCATTTGGCACACATGGTCAATAACGTTTCTCCCCTGGTTGGGCTGTTCCTCACAGATTTCTCTTGCTATGTCCAGGATTCCTCGGGGGTGACGGCCATATAATAGCTCAAATGGGGAGAATCCTGTGGATGCCTGGGGAACCTCCCAGATGGCGAACATCAAGTAGGGTAGAAGGGTGTTCCAAACTCATCCATCTTGTGCCACCACCTTCCGAATCATGGCTTTTAATGTCTTGTTAAATCGTTCAATGAGGCCATCAGTCTGGGGGTGGTAGACAGAGGTCTGTAACATTTGGATGTGTAGCATAGCACACAGGTCTTTCATCAACTTGGAGACAAAGGGTGTTCTTTGATCTGTGAGAATCTCCTTGGGTATTCCTACCTTTGAGAAGATATTGATTAATTCCTTGGCTATCGTTTTTGACATTATATTGCATAGTGGAACTGCTTCTGGGTACCTTATGGCATAGTCTAGCACCACCAATATATACTGGTGACCCCGGGTGGACCTCTCTAGCAGGCCAATCAAGTCTATGGCTATCCTCTCAAAGGGAACCTCAGTAATTGGTAGGGGCACCAGTGGAGCCCATAAGTGTGGCCGGGGGCCATGTACATGGCATTCAGGGCAGGAAGCACAATACTGGCGGACCTCCTTATAGACCCCGGGCCAGAAGAATCTCCTTAAGATCCTCTCAAGGGTTTTGTCTACCCCCAAACGCCCCCCAAAGAGATGGCTATGTGGGAGGTCTAGCACGGTCCACCGATGGCATTGGGATACCAGTAGCTGTTCTACCACTTCCCCCTGGGCCTGGGTAATCCAGTATAACAGGTCCCCTTGAATTATAAAGTAGGGACCTGGCCCTTTGCGCTTGCCCTCTACCTGAGTTCCATTCACCTCTACCACCTCCTTCCTGATGTTATCGTATATTGGGTCATTGGCTTGGTCCTGGGCAAAACTCCCCAGGATGGGTCCTATGTCTTCAATCTCAAGGGGGGTTGCTCCACCTTCCCTCTCAGGAGTGGAGCTGCTAGGGTCCGGCCTGATCTCGGGTTCATTACTAGGTTGTGCAGTAGGTCCATCAGCAGGCCCTGGTTGGTTGCCAACAAGGACAGCCCATTGGTTCTGAGCTAGGATTCGTGTTCCTAGTTTTTTGGCCACCCGCCTCTCATGGCGGGTTTTCCGTTGCCCTTCTGTAATGCAAAATAGGTCCTGGTCAAACTCTGAGAATGGGACCGACAGGTCGCTAGGGGGGTCCCCCACCTCACGGCTGAAGCTCCCGGCCCCCTACTGGGCCCTGCCAGTGGAAGTAGGCCTGCAAACCCTGGAAAGTCCTGGCTGATGAGGACTGGGTAGGGCAGTTTAGGGACCACCCCTGCTGCTACTTTAGTTACCTTTCCTTGTATTTCGATCTTAACAGGGATGGTGGGGTAGTATTTAACTGTGCCATGCACACATGCTACCCCTGTGTTTTTGGCTCGGGGCAACTGGTCCTGACCTACCAGCTTCCCTGAGACTAAGGTTCCTACACTTCCCAAATCTACACACATCTGGGTTTTAATGCCATTCATCTTAACGGTCTGGGTATACTGGTGTGGAGACTCAGCCACACCTACCATATGGACCAGGTGGCAGGAGCGGCTATGTTGGCTGAAGACACACTGCATGGGCTCCTCAGCATTCGGGCACTGGGCCGCAATGTGCCCTAACTTCCCACATGCGTAGCAACGGTACCCAGCCCTTGCCATCCCCTTGCTCTTTGGGCTGCCAGGTCTCTGTCCATAGCCCTCACATGGAGAGCCCTCAGCTATCTTCACAGGGTTTGGGTGTAATCCGGCCACTGTTCTCCCCAGCGCAGGCCAACCTTGTGCCTCCACTGTCGGGGTCTGGGACCATGGGTTGCGTCGTCGACTCCAGCGCCTGACTTCCTCAGCCATCCATGCCATTTCCTTGGCTGCTAAGTGCCTCTCAACCAGGTCCACAAGGCTGTCATATGTGTAGGGGTCTTGAGTGCTGACCCACTCATGTAGGTCCAGCGGTAGCCCTCTAATGAATCGGTCAAGGACAAGGACCTCAACAACCTTTTTGGCACTGTGGAGGTCAGGCTGCAACCATCTTTGGGCCAGGTGGGCAAGGTCAAAGAGCTGGGCCCTTGGTGCTGGGCCCTCATGGTACTTCCACTCATGGAACTGCCGGGCCCTGGTGGCTGTTGTCACACCAAACCTAGCCAGTATTTCATCCTTGAGCTGTGTGTAATCAGCTGCAGCTTCTGGTACCAAGACAGAATAGGCTCTTTGGGCTTCACCAGACAAGAACGGAGCAAGAATACTGGTCCAGTGCTTTTGAGGCCAGGCCTCCCTCAGGGCAGTCCTTCTGAAAGTGAGCAGGTATGCCTCTGTCATCTTCAGCTGTCATCTTCTGGAGATAATAGTTGGCCCGCAGGGGGCACCTTCCCTCTAGGCCTTGGGTCTGGGTGGTCAGAGTTTTCAATTGGTTCACGACCTCCTGTAGAGTGGCACGGTCTTGGGCTGGCTGACTGATTAGCAACTGGTTGGTCTCCTGTTCAACCTGTACTGACTCTTGTTGGGCCGCCATCTGGACCCATAGGGCCTCCTGCTGGGCAGCCATGGCCTGAACTAGAGCTTTCACCAGGTCCTCCATTCTGGCTGATTTACCCTGCCTCTAGGCAGTTCTTGACATCCGCTTGGGATATGAATCCCTCCCCTGACAGCACACGTGGCTGGGTACTGGCCTGCTACTGCTGCGCACCGTCTGCCCTCCCTGGTGTCTCAGGCCTGGGGTAAATCAGCCACCTGGTTAGGTCTCCCTACCCAGGCAGGTGTTGCAGGCTCCCAGTCCCTCTGGCTGGGGGCCTTCTAGGAAAGGCTTCTGGCACTCCCCTTCCCCTTGTAGAAAGGGGAGGGGAAAGGGGGTGTGCCCTGCTCTGGTAGCTGCTGAGAGGGGTTCATTTTTTCTTCTCTGTGCTGCTACTCCAGCCTCTTGGCTTCCTAGACCTCAGGTGAGCCTCTGAGGCTTCCTTTCACTCATATCCTTCTTCCCCCCCATGTGCTAGAGGAGGTGTGGCTTTTATAGGGCCTGGGCAGCCCCTAATTGGGCCCAGCCATCTCTAATTGCCCTGTGGCTGCTTCTACTTTCCCTGCTGGGAACAGGGCTTTCAGCATTCTGGGGCTGACAAACCTACACTCAAGCCCCCTTCTCTTTGTTTGGGAGAAGAAGAGGAAGAGGGCCCTGCTGCTTGTTGGGCTCCTGGACCCTGCTGTCCCTGCTTCACCTCCACCTTCTCCTTTTCCTGCCTTCCCTGCTCCAGCTTCAGCTTCTCCTGCTCCTGTTCCTGCCACCACCACCACCACCTGCTGCTGTTCCTGCCTCCTCCACATTGCTGCTGCTGCTGGCTGGCCTCCTCCCACCCACCCACTCCCCTGCCCTGTGGGGAGTGGAGGGAGTGACAGAAGACTTCGAACCACCTCCAGCACCACAGCAGGAGACCACCTCGCCAGCCAGCCAGTCCCTGCTGCTCCTGTGTTTGCTACTACCAGCTGGAGCCTGCTGCCTCTACAACAGAAGAAAACAACTACCACCACTGAGGGGAGGCCTCCAAGAACAGGGACATTGCTGTTTGCAGCTGGGGGTGAGCCACCAAGAACTGAGCTATTTACAAACACCACCCCCAGCTGCTGCCTCCCTGGCCTCCCCTCCCTTCAAGAGGGCAGCAGGTTCCCCAACATTAGAGACTTTTTGGGACTGTTTGAGCAGCAGGGACTTGAAAACCACCTATAGTAGCAGCAGGTCCCCTTCCCTATTGCCCAGCCCTTCTTTCCCCACTCTGCAGTGGCTGGAGGGCCTCCCACCCTCTGTTCTGGCCTCCAGCCAGTTGTGCCCCCTCACCCCCTGCCACATCCCCACTCCCCGGGTCAGGAGCCTCCCCCAGCCCCTCAGTTTGTTTAGTTCCCCTGCCCCACCCCAGCCCCACACCTGTTTGTTTGGTTTACTTACCTTCCCCTGCCCCGCCCTTCAGCCTCCCCGTTTGCCTACTCTGCCTCTCCCTGCCCTGCCCGCGGTTCCCTTAGCCCCACCCCCAGCCAGGAGCTCACAGCAATGCTCATCCCTATCCAGCTGTTTTGTTTTTTTCCTCCTGATTCACTGCACCCCTGATAACTGAACAACTGTTCCCCCAAGTGCAGCCAGAGGAGCCAGCCCTCTGTAAGGGGGTTACCCCATACAAGCCCCTGTTCCTTTTCCCAGGCGCCCTCATCCCCAGGCTCCAGCCTAGCGGGGAGGAGTGGTCTGCCAGCCCCTACCCCACCCCCTGCCACGGTCCCCTGCCTTCCCCATTGCTCATCTCCTCTCCCCTGCCCCTGCCCCTGTCCACACCCTCCTCCCCTGCTCGCAGCTCAGTGGGAAGGACCAGTTCTCCCCACCCCTAGCCTCTACCCCCACCTCCTTGCCCCGAGTCACCTGCCTCAGCCTTACCCACCCCTGCTACTGGTCTCACTCCCAGACCCCCCACCCAAGGGGAAATGGAGACCTCCTCAGCCCCCTCTACCCCTTTCCCTCAGTCTGCTCCCCCATCCACCTCTGCGGCCATCCCTTCAACCACTGCCACTACTCCTGCCATCATTGTTGCCTCCAACCAAGGAGGGTCAGCGGCGGCGGGCATGGGAGAGGCCTCCAACCCTGCTGCTGCTGCCACAACCACCTCAGCTGGCTACAAAAGCTGACAGAAAAAGGCAGGCAAGGGCCATGCCATTACCACGGCCACATCATCGGCCATGGCCCCCTCGTCCCCTGTTGTTCCCTCCACCAGCTCTGGGGGTTTTCCTGCCCCCAGGGCTTACGCCCAGGTAGCTGCCATCCCTCCACCCACAGCCACACCACCTGCCCAAGCCGCCTCCTTGCCTACCACCTCTGGCGGCCAGGGCCCCTTCTCCAGCTTAACCAGGAGGCACGGGGTCCGTTGCCTCCTGGTGGCCTACTCCAAGAACGTGGAGACCTACGCGTGGACGATGGCGAGGGTGGTGGGGCCCTCGGCGATTATGGCGGCCTCCAAAATGTATGGCAAGATCGTGTTCTTCCTGTCCTCGGAGGCCGCCATGCAGGAGGCGGTGGTGAAGGGCCTGGCAGTGGGGGGTGTCTATGTCCCTGTGGAGCCCCTGGAGGACCTGGGCGTATGGGTGGTCCTCACCTCTGTTCCACCCTTCCTCCCCAACTCTGCCTTGCTTACCCTCTTCTCCACCCTGGGGAAACCAATCTCTTCTATCAACCCTCTCCCATTGGGCTGCAAGGACCCCATCCTCCATCACGCCCTGTCCTTCTGCCGGCAAATGCAAATCCAACTGCTGCCGGCAGGGGTGCATGACGGAGTAGCTCTGGAGGGATCCTTCCTGGTGCCCCACCAAGGGGCACTATACAGTATCCACTACTCCTCAGGGGAAGCTCGGTGCTTCCTTTGTAGGGCCATGGGGCACGTCCGGAGGGACTGCCCCCTGGCCCACACTGGAGAGGGAGCAACCGGGCCCCTCGAGGCAGGACAGGGTGCTGGCCACAACATCGGCGGCGACCCCAAGCCTCCAGCCACTGGAGCAGCCCCTTCTCCTCCTCCCAGCCCTGAGCCACCTGGGTCCTTGGAGGACAGAGGGGAAAAGGTGACTGGAACCCGGCAGGGAGAGGGGTCCCGCCAGGAGGAGGGTTCCCCTCCCCCTGCTGTCCCACCCTCATCCCTTCTCCCCCTGGCATCTCCGCCCTTGCCGCTCACTTCTGCTTCCCCCCCAGTGGCCAGCCCTCCACTACCACCTCGGAGGGCTGGGTCCTCATCATGGGGAAAAGCGGCAAATGCCGGAAGGTCCAGGCCCTCACGAATGGGGAGGAGGCCCCCCAACAGTCATCACAGGAAGCTAATAATAATTACAAGAATGACACTGACAGGCCTTCCAGTGTGATCCCGGACGAAGGCCAGCAGGAGGCCCCGCCTGAGGCCATGGAAGCAGCGGCACAGGGGGGCGGCGCTGCCCCCCTGCTGGAGGCCCTCCTAGATCCTTTCCCTGGGAAGGCCGCAGACGGAGCCGCCCGCCCCGCCTCTGAGCCACCTGTGACATCTCTGCCCGCCGCTGACGCTGTGGAGACTCTTGCCCAGGTGTCTGTTGCGGCTGCGTCTGTCGTGGCAGTGAGCAGGCTCCGCTCCATCTATGCGGAGATCAAGGCCATGGATCTGACCCTGGTCACCTCGGGGGAGGACGATCCCCCCCAGTGGGCCTTGATCTGGGCAGCGATCTGCTTCTGCTGCCCCCTCCCTTCCCCCAAGCCCACCCACTGCCTGCTGTTCCTACCCTAACCCCAGGGACGCCCCTGGAACGTTCCACCTGCCCAGCAGCGCTCAGGGTCCTGCTTCCACCTGAGGACACTGCGCAGCCGGACCCCGGTGGACCATCCCTGGTTGGACGGCTGCTCCCCCTCCCCCCAATAGTCCCAACCAAAATCCCCCGCAGTCCAATGCTGAGGCTCTGGACACTGCTTCCCACCTGCCATCCGTGCCCAGCGTCGGCGGGGAACCCTCACCCAACCCGCCATCTTCTGGTCCCGTGCCCGGTCGCAGGGAGCCGCACCCCGCTGGTCAGACCACCCAGGACCCCAGCCCCATCTCCGGTCCCACCCCTGACCCTGTTCCCGCCCCTGCCACTAACCCCATTCCTAACGTTGTCCTTACTGCCCCACCCGCTCTCATCCCAAGCCCTGCCCCAGACCCCTCCCCTGTTGCTGCCCCCCCCCCGAGTCAAGTCACCTCCCTTCTCTACCGACGACTCCCAGGGGGTGGCATTTGTGGCCCCCACCCTGACTGGGGCTGCAGTCCTCCCTCCGCTGCCTTTCCCCTTTGTGCCAGGGGCTGGACTGGACAATGCGGTGCTTCCGCCATCAGCGCCACAATGGGGCTCTGTGCCCTGTCTGTCTGTCCCAGCTGGCAGCGGGGCCAACATGGGGACCCAACTGGAGGACAGCCGGGACCCCTTCGCCCTGGACCCCCTGGCGCTGCGGGGTGAGCTCCGCGCCTTCCTGGCCAGCACTCGTGGGGTCAGGAACTGGGTGGAGCTCGCCCTGCAGCACTGGGGAAATTTCCACCTCATCCTCCAGGCCGTGAGGGCCATCCTGAAAGAGGGAAAGGGGAGCGGGAGGCGGGACAAAGTGGCCTACCAGAGGGCCCACAGCTTCCGTGACTCCCTGATGGCTTTTGGGTTAGGTCATGGATTGTTGCATGACCCGACGGAGGCTTGTGGTGCTCCTGCCACCCCTGTGGATCCCCCCCAGCCCTCCTCATGGCTCCAGTCACTCACAACCTTAAACGCCAGGGGCTGTAGGATGGGTCTCCGCAGGAGCCAGGTGCTCTCCTTCCTTTGGGAGGGGGGGGCTACTCTGTGGTGGTCCTTCAGGAGACTCATACGGATCCAGCCGCCGAGGCCAGCTGGCAGCTGGAATGGGGGAACAGGTTGTTCTTGAGTCACCTTTCCATCCGCTCCAGCGGTGTGGCCACCCTGTTCTCCCCCGACCTACAGCCCGAGGTGCTGGGGGTTGCCGAGGTTGTGCCAGGCCGCCTGCTGCACCTCCGGGTCTGCATGGAGGGGCTGGCATTGAACCTGATCAACGTCTACGCCCCAACATTGGGCCCAGAGTGGGCACCCTTCTTTCAGCGGGCGGCCGCCTTCCTTGGCACCTTAGATCCACAGGAGTTCCTGGTCCTGGGTGAGGATTTTAACATCACCCTTGAGGACCAGGACCGCTCGGGGACCAAGCAGTACCAGGCTGCCGCAGACGTCCTCCGGGAGATGATGGACCATCACTCCCTGGTGGACGTCTGGCGCGACCACCACCCGGACGATGGGGTTACCTTCACCTTTGTCCGGGTGGGGGCAGATCGGTCGCAGCACTCCCAGTTGAATCACATTTACTTGTCCTGTCGCCGACTCGCACAGGCCCACTCCTCCAGCATTAGGCTGGCCCCTTTCTCGGATCACCACTTGGTGATCGTGACGGCCTCTCTGACGGCAGAGTGGCCAGGGTCGGCCTACTGGCACTTCAACAACAGCCTGCTGGAGGACATGGGCTTTGTGGCGTCCTTCCAGGAGTTCTGGCTGGCCTGGCAGGAGCAGTGGCTTGCCTCTCCCTCAGCGCGGTGTTGGTGGGACACGGGGAAGGTGCGCACCCGGCTCTTCTGCTTTGACTACACTCAAGGGGCCAGCCGGCAGAGGGATGTGGCAATAGAGCAGCTGGAATGGGAGGTCTTGGAGCTGGAGAGGCTCCTGGCCACCAGCCCTGAGGATCCGTCCTTCTGCGGAATGTGCCAGGAGAAGCAGGAGGAGCTCCAGGCCCTTGAGGACCTTCAGGCCTGAGGAGCCTTCATTCGATCCCGGGAGATGGCTCCTGCTTCTTCTACACCCTGGAGAAACGGAGGGGGGCTCGAAAGCATGTCACCTGCCTCCTCGCCAAGGATGGCACACCCCTCAAGAACCCAGAGGAGATGAGTGGAAGGGCCAGGGCCTTCTATGCCAGTCTTTTCTCCCTGGATCTGACCGAAGGCGACGCCTGTAGGGTGCTCTGGAATGAACTCCCCACACTCAGCACGGGTGACCAGAGCTAGCTGGAGCTTCCTCTCACTCTGGCCAAGTTCACGGAAGCCCTCCATTGCATGCCCAATAACAAATCCCCAGGCATGGACGGGCTGACCGTGGAGTTCTGCCGTGCATTCTGGGACGTCTTCGACCCGGACCTGACCATTGTCTGGGCTGAGTCTGAGGGAAACGGGGAGCTCCCCCTTTCTTGCCGGCGGGCCGTGCTGGCCCTGCTGCCCAAGAAGGGAGACCTCTGCGACCTTTGGAACTGGCGTCCCGTCTCGCTCCTCTGCACGGACTACAAGATCATGGCCAAAGCCATCTCATTGCAGCTTGGGTCCATGCTGCAGGACATGATCCATCGCGACCAGACCTACGCCATCCCGGGCCGGTCCATCTTCAGCAACCTGTACCTGGTCCGGGATCTCTTGGAGCTCGGGTGTAGGGACAGTCTGTCGTTCGCCCTCCTGGCCCTGGACCAGGAGAAAGCATACGACAGGGTGGACCACAGGTACCTCCTGGGCACCCTGCAGGCCTTCGGCTTCAGGCCACGCTTTGTGGGCTTTCTCCGGGTGCTGTACGCCTCCGCAGAGTGGCTGGTCAAGCTCAACTGGACCCTGACTGAGCCGGTCAGCTTCAGGCGAGGAGTGCGTCAAGGCTGCCCACTGTCGGGCTAGCTGTACACTCTGGCCATCGAGCCCTTCCTCTGTCTCCTCCGTTGGAGGTTGACGGGGTTGGTGCTCCATGAGCCGGGGCTGCGGCTGGTCCTGTCAGCGTACGCCGATGACGTGCTTCTAGGACCCAGGCGACCTGGGGCGGTTGGAGGCTTGCCAGGCCATCTACTCGGTGGCCTCCTCCGCCCAGGTCAACTGGGTCAAGAGCTCTGGCCTGACGGTAGGGGCAAGTAGTCAGCAGGCCCCCTCCCACCCATGCTCCAAGCCATCCGGTGGAGCGCGGGTCCGCTGCTCTATCTCGGCGTTTATGTTTCTGCCACCCATCCCTCCCCGGATGAGAACTGATACAATTTAGAGGACAGGGTCGTTGGGCAGCTGCGGAGGTGGACGGGACTGCTGTGGTGCCTCTCCCTTCATGGGAGGGCACTGGTGGTCAACCAGCTCGTCCTGTCCATGCTCTGGCACTGGCTCAACACCCTGGTCCAGCCCCCAACGTTCCTGGCCCACCTCCAGAAGACAGTTCTGGAGTTCTTCTGGCCAGGACTGCACTGGGTCTCTGCAGGGATTCTGAGTCTCCCCCTGGAGGAGGGAGGGCAGGGCCTGTGCTATGTCCACAGCCAGGTCCCACCCCTTCTGCCTCCAGACCCTGCAGAGACTCCTTTGTGGTGCAGGTCGTCCGACATGGAGCCACCTGGCGCATACCCTCCTCCGCCACTACCAAGGGTTCCGATATGACTGGCAGCTCTTTTACATCCAGCTGAGAGGTGGTCCATGAGACCTCTCTGAGCTGCCGGCATTCTACCAGGACCACCTCCTGACCTGGAAGCTTATCTTAGCCTCCAGGGCCCTTGTGCCCACCGAGGGGGAGGACCTCCTCATGGAGCCCCTGCTACACAACCCCCATCTTCATCTGCAGGTGGCGGAGGCACCCTCCATGAGGTGGAATTTGGTCCTGGCAGGTGTCACCGGGGTTGGAGACCTCCTGGACTATGCCCGGGGGGACTGGGTGGACCCCCTCGTGCTTGCCCAGCACATGGGGCTCTCCACACTTCACCCCCCCCGGCACCTACTCCAGGAGATGAGGGCAGCTCTGCCTCCCCCCGCTCAGGCCTACCTCGAGTGGGTTCTGCGTGAGGGTACTCCCCACCCCCTCTCAGTCCTGGCTCTCCAGAGCTTGTCATCGGGCCCTGGCCCCGGCCCCCCGGGCCCCCCCCCCCCCCCGCAGTCCCCGTCCCATGCCCCGAGCCAGCTGCTGGGCTTGCAGCCGGCCCCCTTCTGAACCATGCCTCAACGATATCTGTAAACGCTCATGCTTCACACCATCCACTTCCTCGCCCTCGCATTCCGCCCCGATACCAAATGGCGGGACCTCCTTCCACCTGCAGAGGGCGAGGACCAGCCTTTATTCTGCCCTGACCCTGTGGCCCACCAGGGACATCAGTTGGCGGCTCCTCCACGGAGCCGTGAGCACCGGTGTGTACTTGGCGTGGGTCACCCTCCGCCCCGAGGCCTGCCCCTTTTGCGGCGTGAGGGAGACCCTGGTGCATGCCACTTAGAATGCGCCAGGCTGCAGCCCTTGTTCCGGCTCCTCCAGAACCTCTTATTGAGGTTCTGGCTGCACTTTTCCCCACACGTGTTCCTCTATGCACTTCCTATCCAAGGCCCCCCAAAGTCATGGGACCTCCTCGCCAACCTTCTCCTGGCCTATGCGAAACAGGCCATCCACAGGACCAGAAAGAGGAGGTTGGCTGAAGGAGGGGGCCTACGACTGTGGGGCTTATTTCTGGTCCCTTGTTCACGCACGTCTCCAGGTGGAGTTCCTCTGGGCAGCGTCCACTAGCTCCCTCAACAGCTTCCGGGAGCAGTGGGCACTGTCTGGGGTTCTCTGCTTGGTGTCCCCTTCCGAGTCCCTTGTTATACACCTATGACCCCACACCCATCCCTGTTTTCTCATTAGTTGTCCCCAGGAATTTTTTGAAACAGGTTCCAGTACCTCCTTCCCATAGGCTGGGGGAGGGGCTTTAGAAGTGGGTGGGCTTGTGCCGACCCACCACTGCCTGCTTCAATAAGAGCACCCTACTATAACCATCAGCCTTGGCTTTGTTACACACACACATAGTTCGTGCACTACATTGTGTAAACCTTTATTCTGTGTCATCTATTTTTGAATTTTTGTTTCCATCTGTTGACCTGCAAGTAGTTTATGACCTTTAGAGTAAATTGATTCCTTGTTTGTAGAAAAATTAGTGAGACAAATTCAGTATTCCTAATGGTCTGCTTTTATATATACCTCCACATGTATAAATTCATTTTACCTTAACAGAGATATCAGATTTATCAGCAAAGCTTTACATGGGTAATTTCTGTCTTAGAACTCCAGCTATATCGTGTCCACACCTGGTCCCAAAAGTCTTTTACTTTTCACTGGGACTCTGTATATGCTGCACTTACCATTGTGCTACTAAAGAGGCAGGAGGGACTCTTGGCATATGGAGTGCCCAGAGGAAGAAAGCAGGAGTTCTGTAAACTAGACATGTCAATAGGATGAAGAGCTGTGCACATAGCCAGTGATTCAGGCTCTGCTTACGAGGATATGGGGTGCAGGGTACCAATACCGCTGTGATAACAGAAGTGAATCTGTTTTGGCAGAAGAAAGAGGAACTGGGGAATTCAATGCCTTCTCTAGCAGGTCTGTAGCTTTTTACATATAAAATACACTAATGGTGGACTGGTTTCCTATGTTCTGGAGCTGGAGGAGGAGTTTTCTGGATTCTTGTCAATTCTGCCATTAGCATTTATTGAGTGGATTGAGCCCCATAGGAGGACAGAAGTGTATCCTGATCCTCTAGCTTCCCTTCCTCTAACCTTCCATTCTTAACCCTCCACCACCACCATCTTTCACTATGTTTGTGTGAATTTTGATATGTCCTGACCATGTCTCATCCATTGCATTAAATAGATGCCTACCTCATGGGCCTTTGGTTTAATTTTGGAAGCATTGCTGCAAAGCAGTGTGTGTTTCCATACACACAAAAGTTAGAGAAGGTCCCCTAATAAATTGTTTTTTTCACCCTGACACACAGATAGACTTCAACTCTCTCCTGTTTTACTGCTTCCCAAATTGTTTCTATATTCCTCTCATTTAGAAAGACACCCACCCCTTTCTTTCACATGGTTGTAATGAGTTTCAGTGAGACTAAAGCATACTTCATCTATTTTCTGAACTTAATATGTTTTTGAGATTAGGGAGTGACAGAGCCAATAGTTCCTCTATCTACAGCAGTTCAGGAAGTTTGGCATTTAGGCAGATTTATGTAAAAGTAAGTACATTTGCTACATGCACTAAGTATTTCAATCTTGCACCCTCTTCATACTACTGTAAATGCAATTACTCTTTATTTGGATTAATAGTATTTTTTCCTCTGTATGAATTAGATTATTTTTTCAGTGCTTGGACTCAGCATTAACTAGGACATTAAAAAAGAAGATGCTGTTCTGTCTGCCGGTGTGCCACTGAGTCATTATGTGAACTTGGGCAAGTCACTTAATGAATGTTTAATGGTTCTTTCTGGGCCAGATTCTGATACCTTTACTCATACTGTGCATTACTACTTGACTATTACCATTAGAACTACTCTCAGAGAAAGATATTACACAAGGTGAATAAATGTGGCAGAATCTGGCCATACCTACCAATATTCTCTCTCTCTTTGTGTTACAGTAGCATCTAGAAGCTCCAGCCAAGAGTGGAATCTCATTGTGTTAGGCACTGTGCAAACATATGGTAAGAGACAGTCCATACCCTGAAGAGACTGCAGTCTAAATAAACGAGACAACAGATCTGAGGGAAAAAGGGAAACCCACAAAGGTGAAGTGATTTGTCTAAGGTCGCTCAGCAGATCAGCACATAGGACCCATGATGCCTAATTCCCGTACCAACAACCAATCCCACTGTGGCTCCTCTATGAACTGGTAGTTGTGTAAGTACTAACATACTGGAGTATTAGAACTAAATTATTGTCTGTCGAGAACTGGAGGTTTTCTGATACAATGCCTGAAAGAACTACAAAGTATATGCTGTTACTGTAATTTTTTTTTGTCTATCTTCCAACTTATGACTGTAATACTCTGCTTCTTTTTATATGTATCTTCTCTTTGTTACTATAAAACCTTTGAAAGTCTATGAAAAAGGAAGCAAATTTTAGGAGTTTTCAATCATTATCTTCTGCCTCGCTTCTAGAAATTAAACAACAATACACACTGCATGTTCATGCAAGCCATTTGGAGATCTTTGCTTATATTTGTCTGGTGCAACTTTTCATATCATATTAGAATATTTATCATTCTAAAACACCTTAGGTATTGTGGGCTACTTCCTACAACTTGATATGTGGAAAATAGGTTTGCATGCTGTTTTTCTGTTTAGTTAACCTTGGGGGAAAATGTAGCTACACAGTTAAAAATTAATCTGTGGATACCTTTTGGTAAAGCTTTCAACAGTATAGAGGGATTTGTAAAGAAACTATTTTTTTTCAACTTTTAAAATACCTTTTTAAGTATAGTTTGAGAAGTAATCTATAGTTTCTAATGTTATGATTTGTTTGAGCTCTTTTGATTCCATCTTCTTTTTGGAAGCCAGTCACAGAGTAGGATACAGTTGTATAGACAATTCTCTCTGAAACTGTGTCTGGCTTCTGTATGAGCAATGATGATGTTGACTTTGAATTTGTCTCTGGGCTGCTGAGTTTTTCTCAGTTGCTTATATGTCATTTCTGTTTTCTGATTCTCCAAGTATGTTTCTCCCTCTTCTTCCTACGAAGTACCTTCTGATTTGTGAGAACTCCTGCAGTGTTATACATTGGAGAATATACTGGGTCGCAGACCCTGATGTACTGGGTTGCAGTGTCCACTGCCACCACCACTGAAAGACTGGAATGCCTTGCTGAAAGATGAAATTGTTTGGTTGTGGTGGCAAATCATTCTTTTTCAGCTGGCTCCTGAGAAAAATGGTGTGAAAACCACTGGATTATACCAACATTTATAATGTTTCTTTCCCTTTCCCTCCAGTTCAGTTTGTTGTATAATTGCACGAGCTAGTCCTGGAGCCACCTACATATTTGTACACATTGTTCATGAATCAGGACTTTATTGTGAAGCAAAAATCAAATCCACATCCTTTGCCACACAGTGAAATTGTTTTTTCTTAGCCAGCATGCATGTTTGCTATTTTTTTTAGTGAACTCTCTGTTCTTAAATGTTACTTAGATTTTGCTATTCTTTAAAATAATTTATTTGAAAAATATGTTCACTGAAAATGAACATGCTAAACTAATCAGGCAATGCAAATGTGGTTCAGTGGGACTGCTTTTTAAATGAATCATGCTTACTCAAATGTACAAATAAAAGAATTTGTTTCAATAACAATCTGGAAGCTAGCTTGTGTGGAACAAATGAAGTCTGCAATTACAGGAATTAATTTCCCAAAATCTGCTTTACAATTTACCTTTCTATTTAAAAAATTATAAAGTAATTCAAGGTCTTTGTTGAAGTCCTGCTTGGTGAGGGAAGCCTCTGAAATCCATTCATTTTTCCACCTTATCTCAAGTGAGCATAGAACTATTTGCTTGTGCAGACATTAGTCATAAAGATTTCTTGCAAGGGATTCTAATAAGCAAATCCCATTTGGATTTCTGCACTTTTTCTTTCTGGCTATACTTACAACTTATTTATTTATAGGAAGACGTCCATGTATTGTATATCAGATGAATATGAACTAACTGAGCTTCTTTGGCAGAGACTATCATGTCTCAGATAATGATGCTGACTCTGAGTATTTGTAAATACTCTTTATTTTTCCCCTTTTCTTCTTATGCTGCTACATCACCCTATTTATAAACAGTGAAGATACAATTTTGTTATACATCTACAACCCATTCATGTCAGTTTAAAATTGGATTGCAGAAGCCTAGCCAAGAACAAAATTGGCTCATAATACCCAGGAACCCACCATTTTGTACTTTCTGCTTTTTACCAGTGCTGTGGGAAATAATATCAGATTACAGTAATAGGGATTTGATATGTTGCTATTTCTCTTGGTCTGTAAACAGGCCCAGACCAAGGCATAGGCACAGTTGGCCTCTTAGGTCCTAAAATCATGTGATGAAATCAGAAGTTCCACTTTCACTTAAAATAACCAAATTTATCAGTACTCCTTGGTTACAAAGAAAAGCTTGAAAATGAGGCCTGAGTGTAAGGTATGTAATGATGACTGCCGAGTAGAGGTGGCACAAAATGTAGCTCTGAAAAGTAGGAATTTCCATATTCATCTGTCTGGGGTGTTAACTCCAAGAACCTACAGCTCTGGGGAGCCTGCCCAGCACCACCCCAAGAGCAGACTTGGTGTATGTTGGGAGAAGCCTGTCCTATTCACTCAAGCAAACATAATCGGTGTGCTAGGGGTGGGGTAAGAACAGGGGGAAGGAGGCTCCATTGCTACCACCCTTTTGGGAAGAAGAGAATATTGCCATTTCTTCTGTTGACTTCCTTGCAACTCCAAAATGGATGAAAACCCTATTTTGTGATGCTCATATTACCCTGGATTAATTTAATCTGGCCCTAACTGTAAACACTTTCTGGAAAAGTTCATGTCACATAGTTGTTGTCCTATACTGCTGGGGACTTGTGAGTGCTTGGCTTGCCATGTAGATGTAATTAATGATATTATTTTCCCCAGTATGATCTGTGAGGAAAGAAAAAGTTATTTTTATGTGGTCTGAGATGCAACATGTTTCAGTATTCAAGAAGCAGTCATTTCACATGTCTGAAAGCAAAAGGGCGTGCTTCTAATTGGCAGCCTTTTGCTAGTACTTCAAACTCCCAATGAATAGCTAACACATGTGATGTTCTTAGTCAGACTCCACCTCTCCAGAACACCAGACAATACATTAACATGTGAAAACACTGAGTAACTTACAGTTTCTAGATATATAACTCATTAGCAGAGACATTGTCTTATTTATCCCACTCCTAATTTATGGAATAACTTCATGAAACTCAGCAACCTCGATGACTTTTGTCAGGAACAACTGCCTAAGAAACTACTTCAGGGTGATGCTCAGAGTTCACATGGATTGCTCAAGATCACATGGTAAATTGGGATCCAAAAGAGGATTAGAACCTAGGAATCTTGATTTACAAGTCCCGGACTTTTGTTCTAGTAACAATATATGCAAGATTGAGGCCAGCCTCTCTTATAACAGTTTCCCCCCTGTATAATACCACTCAATTCATTTGCATTGGTGTAATACAGATCAGAATCTAACCCCATTTGTGCAGATTAGAGTTGAAAGCATTTTAAGTGAAACAGTCTGTTTGACTTTCATGTCCACTGTCACTAGCAGCATTATATAATAGATGAGGTAGTCAGTGGGGCAAAATACTCATGATCTATATTTCTAAATTATAGAAAATAAACAGGCTAAGAGTTGTCCTCTTGGGGTTTTTGTTTTTGTTTTTGTTTTTGTTTTTGTTTTTTGTTTTCTTCATATCAGTTATTTCAGGCCCATTCATGGACATACTCTTTACTAATGCTCTTACCATCATGCTGGGGATTTGGCCAAAATATAATTTTATGTTCCAGGCTCTTTTCTCAGTTACAATGAAGTAAATCAGGAGATGCTGCACTGAAATACATGGAATTGCATAGATTGTCTGTGGTCATGTAAATGAGAACAGAATTTGCCCCATTTTATCATTGTGCATTGGCAAAGAGTATACTTTTAGCAACTGAATAACTATGTGACTGAATAACTTTTCAAGGGATTTCACCTTTTTTCTATTTTGAAATATTGCCATTTCCTATAATTTATTAATTTTACCTGTCTGATGTGAGGAAATGTTATACTTTATAAAATGTTGGAGGTAGCAAAATTTTTAACTTCAGCATCTGTTAGTTGTAACTGGGGATTTTCTGTTTTATTGTGCCACAGCACAATGAATATTGTATATGACAGCAAACTTCCAGTGATAACTTGTCTAATAAAGGAATCTTCATTATCTGTTATCAAAAAGACCTTTATTAGGAACACAAATAAAGATAAATGTCTTTTGCCAGACTGCAATACACAAACTTCAGTGTTAAACTGATATCTCTGGGTTTTTTTTAAAGCAAAAATACACATTTTACTCTTGGAACAGAACTGATATCTGCTTTATTCCAGGCCAATAGATGAGCTCAAATTCTATACAAATCTAGTGAACTCAAGGGATTTACACAGCAGCATAAAAGCATTTTATTGTGCACTCCAGTGCTGTCATCCACAGCTAGCTAACAAATATGATAGATTTTTAATATAATCCACCATGTCCTTGCCAGTGCTCCTTGTATGGTACGTCATCTTGCTTTGGGCCAAGAGTTTGTTTCCCCAGATGGCCATCAAAAAGCTGCTGACAGGCCTTCTGACTGAGAAACTGTAGAACAGCAATCTCCCAATTCATTTACTACTACCGACAAAGAGAAAGCTGTTGATATCCTGATGCAAAAGCACTCTATCAGGCATTACATAGTGTCTGTGCTCTCAGCATGTTTTGGGCATGACAAGTCATAGCATATGTTTTTTTCACATCCCCCTGCCTTTCACTTCAGGGTAGAGTTTCTTGGAGTTGAAATTGGGGTAACAAAACAAAAAAAAAAATGTAAAAGCCAAATGCGACATCAGCAACTGGTAGCAAGTCATTCAACCATAAATAATATTTTGTAGACTTTGTTTTTTTTTTTAAAAAAAAAAACCTGTTCTCAAAGATTGTAGCTTGTAATTCTTCTGATCCAAACTTTAGCTCTGTTATGCAATCTAAACTATCTGTACTTTTGAAATTGATAGCCAATTGTTTTATTAATATTTAGGGAGAACGCTTTTCTCATGTTATAGCAAAAGGTCTGACAATCTATTGGTATCTAAGTAAAATATCCCCCATCCAATAAATATTATCTCAATCTAACATGGATTGATTCTGAAGCAAGTAGCCCCTATCTATTTGCCAATCTTGTTTCAATACTGGGTAAATCATTCCAGTATCCAGTGAAGTTGGAAGAAAAAGATGTGAGGCACACAAAAATATGCCATTTTATCTTAATCCAACTAGTGATCCATGGAACTTTAGGACACTGTATGTGACTTGCCTCCATTCTGAGCATACTAGTCGGATGAAGAGGAAATGTCACACACTGTAACATTTTTGTGTGCCTCACCTTCATATTATAGGACATCTGAACCAATCTGGTCCATTTTATAAAAATAAATGCATCTTTCAGGCTCCTGGCAACTTGTTAGTGCAGTCTTGGTTTCGAGCAAGTCTGGGTACCTGTGCTTTATAATATCACTGCCAATATTTATTTAATTATGTTTTTGTTGCTGTTTCTTTAAAACAAACCTATATTGGGGCATTTTGTATCTTCAATAACTTTTTAAAAGATGAATTGCATAGTATTTTTCTCATTTGATCAAATCTAATCAATTAAAAGTTATCAAAGAAATTGAAATAATTACTGTTTGTCTTCTCTTAATGACTGATTCATCACAAAACATTCAGGGCCACTCTAGCATGCAGCAAGAGGTCAAATACTCACTCTGTCACAAGTAAAGAAGAATCCACTCACTGGGAATCTGACCATTTTATTCATCAGATAGTTAAAAGAGCAATCACAGACTACATACTGCAGTTTTAAGCAAGCATAAATCATTCAGATGTGAACTCTGAGCCAGGGACAAATCCTAATGCCGGAGTTCAAACTGGATTTAAACTCTAAAAAAACCAACCTCATGCATATTTTGTTTCAGGTCCAGGAAACACACCCCAAAATCTATCAGTAAATAACAATTACTTAACACCTTTCATCAGAGGATTTCAAAGTGCTTTATAAGGTAATCAATTAAACAGCACAAGAACCTTGCGGGGGAGTTGTATATCCAATAACTGGTACTCCTATAAATACACAGGCTAATAGATTTGTGGTATTGGCAGTAGCTCCATGTTTTTCCTCTTAATGTCCTTTCTCCTCTCCTCTCCCAGTGTGAAATGTTGAAATTTAGGGTGGGGAGGGAACCTTTCTGAATAGAATAATTATGCTAATAGAAGTATGACATAGGTGTGAGGTAGCAGATGTAATAGTGATAGGCATTATACTGTGGTAGCTTTATGGAAGGTAACTAACTCTAGGCCCCGGCACACCAGAACCAGCGACACAGTGACCCAGGAGTCTTGAATCTTACTTCTGTCTATTAAACGACGGTTCCTTTATGCCATCAGTTTTGCCTGTTAACCTTGGCTCTATGGGCCATTTCGTGCTTCAAATTCTGGTTCAGTTTACTATCAAGGCTTAGTGCAATTATTAATGCAATGTCAAAGGGACTTCCAGAGCATGAATAAGTAATCTTCTTTCTTCCTGGCCTTTATTACATTTTCCACAAGTGATTTTTCACCATTCAAACACCTCTTAACTAGTGCAGTAGGAATTAAAAACGTAAAGTAATGCACTGGAAATGTTATTTTCTGTTGTTGTCTTCAGCTGCCAGTATCTTCTGTGGGACCATCAATAAAAAAAATTACAAGATAGGACGTAATCTTCCAAAATCATTGATTCAAGGAGGTCCTCAGAGTTTCTGCAGACTCTCCAGCACAGAATCTTTTTTTAAAATTGGTATATCTAAATTAAATAATCCAGATGGAAATCAAATATGGTAAGTTTTTCCTTTTGCTCTCAGGCTGAATGTCTGATATATGGAAATACATTTGAAAATTATTAGCACAAACAGAACTATTCTTTCATGTTGGAGCCATTATATTTTGAAAATATTCCTGCTCAGTAAATTTGCCCAAATTCTGATGTTTGTACATAAGCCAACAATTAGTGTTCACAAAAGAACATGAAGATGCACACTTAAAAAAAAAAAAAGAGAGAAAGAGAAGAAAACTAGAGAGGTCTCAGCAAAAGCTGTGCAGTGAAATTAGAGAGATTTTTGTTTTCCTTATTCTCATAGTTTTTTGCTAAGGATTGGAATAAAGACACTTCTACAGATTCTTAATTTACCACATGAAAAATAATGTGATGCCTTTAACTATAGATATATCTTAGATAAAAAGTGTTGGCTTACAGATTTATCTTGAAGAGTTGTGTGTAATTTAAGAATGAAAATGTTTCTGTGTGCTTTGTTCCTTATCATAAGTGGAATTGTTTTGGAAGTAGAGTTCACAGGGGACTAAAACTCAGATTTTTTTTGTCATACAGGGCCTTTTTTTCCTGCCTCACTTATTGCAGAGAGCAGCTGAAATGCTCAATGCTATACTAAGTTTCTAAGACTGGCAAACAACAAAGTAAATTCGCAATGTTATATGAACAACATCTTTTGCCTCCTGAGTTTTGGATCTTGCAAAGAAGTCTATTATTCCTGGGTGGTCACTGTAGAGATAGCTTCAAGCATAAAAATATAAGAAGTATGCATGAAATATGCCAGTATATTAAATTAACATCCTGCAAAATCTCCCTTTTTAAAATCCAGATGCTTATATTGCTTTTGACAGACTCTAGGCGGTAAAGTTTTAACTTTAAAGCAGGGGCTTTCTGTTTCTGTTTTCAAGTTAGAAATAATGAAAGGAAAACACACTGAAATTCCCACATTATTAAATAAAACATATAAATGGCCAGGGGCCAATCATTGTCACGCCATGAACAAATGCCTTATGGTAATACGTTCCATAACTGTTTGCTAAAAACTACCAATTTTAACACATTTGCACATGATTAGACACAATAAAAAGTTACTTATTGAAGCCAGTGTCGCACTAATGTTACTCCCACCCGGGGGGGGGGGGGGAGTGAGACTTCATTGTAAACCTGAATGATAGAGGTAGTGTGAAATAAGCTCCATGCTGTGAAAACAAATAACAAATACAGCCACCAAACGATTGACTCTGTTCTTCTGGTCAGGAGTGCATTGCCACTGTGTGACCACATCACTGGGAATAGGAGTAAAAGAAATGTTCAACTATGAAGATTTAGCTAAGTGAGTGACTAATTCAAACAGAATCTATCCAAGACCTATAGTTAAAATATCATCTTCAAATTGCTGTTTTTATCAAAGATTATTTTACTAAAACGATGCATTTGAGAATGGTTAGGATTTAATTTTATCCGTATGTTTTCCTATGGATGTATTCAGATACATCCCTTTCTTAACAATAGTAGCTTCAAGTTACATACTTACCAGGGAATGGGAAAGGGAAGGACAGAGCACTGCTCTGTGTGTGTGTGTGTGTGTGTGTGTGTGTGTGTGTGTGTGTGTGTGT
>ML681966.1:56946620-57138961 GCA_007922195.1 Podocnemis expansa | reverse complement strand
TGTGTGTGTGTGTGTGTGTGTGTGTGTGTGTGTGTGTGTGTGTGTGTGTGAGAGAGAGAGAGAGAGAGAGAGAGAGACTAACTGAAGTGGAGAAGCAAATTCTGAATCATTTATTCAAACTGCAATTCATGTGGATTAAGTAAAAATGTATTTGATTACCAGACTTTTCTATTTAAATCTTCATAGTTGAGTGTACTGTATATTTAGTGCTATATAATACTATTAGAGCTCTACAACAACTCTTCTTATTTGTTCTTTGAGAGACTTTGGATTAATAAATTACTAGTATATTTCAGTTCTCCAAAACAGGGGTGGCTTTTCACATGCAGATATCTCCCTTGTTCATGTGGGTAGAGTTATTAAAACAGGCTTTATTAAATAAAAGTATACATGTAATCATCACAAACACCAAGGATCACATTAGGAAATGTGCATATAGAAAGTGTTGAGCATAAATTAATCATAGAATCATAGACTTGTAGCACTGGAAGGGACCTCAATAGGTCATCTAATCCAATCCCTGCACTCATGGAAGTATTAAGTATCTAAACCATCCCTGACAGGTGTTTCTCTCACCTGGGCTTAAAAATCTCCAATGGTGTTGATTTCACAGCCTCATCAAGAAATTTATTTCAGTGCTTACCTACCTTGACAGTTTGGAAATTTTTCCTAATGTCCAACTTAAACTGTCCTTGATGCAATTTAATTCCATTGCTGCTTCTCTTTAGCTTTTGAGAATAAGAGAACAGTTTTTCTCCCTCTTCCTTGTAACAACCTTTTAAATATTTCAAAAGTGTTATTATGTCCCCCATCAATTTTTCCCTTTTCCACACTAAACAAACCCACGTTTTTCAATCTTCCCTCATAGGTCATATTTTCTCTTTTGAGTATTTTCCTGATGGGAACTCTACCTGAAGTATTGGCACATCCCGGATTGGAAAACTTTCTTGCCATGCCCATCAGAGCTTCATGGGCACCCAGAGGCTGTCTCATACTGCTTTGGTGCCCTTACAGTGCACGCAGGGCATGACCTTCCCTCAGTTCCTTCTGAACTTTCCATGATTTTGGACAAAACCTAGTCTTCTTTCTCTCAGCTCATCAGAAATCTTTTCCCAGTTGAAGTTAGCTGTTAACTTTACCCCCTAGTTCAACTGTTAGTTTTTATCTAAACATTAGTTGCCCTCTCTTCCTAACAAAAGAAAAAATCCCAAAAACCTGCAACCCTTTATTCCCCTACTATGCCCAGTTCCCAGGGATTCAACAGATGTGACACCTGCCACAACACCATGTGGGCCTCAGATGGTCACAATGCTTTGTATAAAATGCTTACGTGAAGAACAGTTAGCACATAAGTGGTCACACTGTAAGAACTTAAGCTCAAGAGTGTGAAAAGTTAGAGACCTCTGAGTGAAGCTCCTACTTGTGGAGAAGTCTCTCAGACAAGCCTCAGACTCGGGTCAAACAACCCCTGTTTCTCAACCTACCCAGACTTCAAAGAGACATCTAACTCCTCTGCACTCCTCAACAAAGAGGAGAAAATCCCTGGCTAAAGCTGATTGTCCCAAAGAGGCAATAGGCTCCTCAGGTATGTTGACTGGCAAGCCTGATAAATGGCCCATTTCATCTTCTTCAGACCACAAGAACAAGGCAGGCCATGCCCAGCAATCCAAGTCAGTACCTGGTAAAACCCCAAAACCTGCCACTTCATCAGCACCATTAGCATCTGTATTGCCTAAGCAAACTGGCACTGTCAACAGCCCACCCTTCAGTTCTGACTTCTGTGGTGCTTTCACATCTGACCTGGGCACTGACTCCCAACTCTGCACTGACTATCATGCAGATGGCTCTGTCAATACACTCCATGCCACATCCTGCTTCATAAGCACTGTCAACAAATTGTGCTACAGCCTACCTCATTGGCACCAAGCACAGTGCTGGAACAGATTGCACCAGGCAAACATACAGAGCAATA
Organism: Podocnemis expansa; assembly: GCA_007922195.1. NCBI lineage: Eukaryota > Metazoa > Chordata > Testudines > Podocnemididae > Podocnemis > Podocnemis expansa. The sequence continues at coordinate 57,136,989 of ML681966.1, read as the reverse complement.
GAAATATTGCTTTTCCGATGATGAGGATCCCCGTATCACATCTCCAGTGTCTTAGGTATACCGCATTGACAGACCCCTGACACTGATGCCACATGCTGGAACAATATCCCCAATCAACTTCTCCAGTGACAACAATCAAAGAACCACTTTTTTGTCTCAGCATGCCTCATCTCTCATACAAGATCACAGACATCATCCTCAGTTTGCTATACCAGCATACCCATGCCATCCTTGGTATGGTCCTCCACCCTCAGGCCAACCTCAATGGCCCAGATGAGACCCTTGGTCACTCTACTTGCAGGAAGAATAGGAAGTATGGCAAGAGACCACCCTTGCTAAACCAGGAGATTTTCAATCTTCTTAAAATGAAGAGAGAGTCCTGCAAAAAGTGGAAACTTGGACAAATCACAAAGGATGACTATAAACAAACAACATAGTTATGTAGGGGAAAAATCAGAAAGGCCAAGGTACAAACTGAGATGAAACTAGCTGAAGGCATAAAGAGTCACCAAAAAAAAATTTTTTTAAATACATTAGAAACAAGAGGAAGACCAAGGGCAGCAGAGGTCCATTACTCAACAAAGAGGGAAAACAATAACAGCAATGTGGAAATGGTAGAGGAACTAAATGATTTTTTCATTCTGGTCTTCAATGAGAAGGTTGGTGGTAACTGGGTGCCTGATGTAGGGGAGGGCGGTAAAAACAGGATAGGATCAGAAACTAAAATAGGGAAAGAATAAGTTAAAAATTACCTAGACAAGTTAAATATCTTCAAGTCATGATGAGGGCCTGATGATATGCACCATGAGGAATTGACTCAGATATCTGACAAATTTCCAAAGGGGCAGCCATGTTAGTCTAGTCCAGCAAAAAAAAAAAAAAAAAAAAACCAGCAGGGAGTCGTGTGGCGCTTAAGCCATTGGCTATTATCTTTGAAAAATCATGGAAGACTGGAGAGGTCCTAGAGGACTGGAAAAGAGCAAATATAGTGGCCATCTACAAAAAAGGAAATAAGGACAATCCATGGAATTATAGACCAGTCAACTTAACCTCTGTACCAGGAAAAATAAAGGAGCAAATAATTAAGGAGTCCCTTAGCAAGCATCTGGAAGAGAATAAGGTGATAAATGATAGCCAGCATGGATTTGTCAAGAACACATCATGTCAAACCAACCTGATAGCTTTCTATAATGGGGTAACAAACCTTGTGGATAGAGAGGAAACAGTAAATGCAGTGTCTGTATACTTCAGTAAGACTTGATACAGGCTCATACCATATTCTCATTAAACTAGGGAGGTACAGCCTGGATGGAGCTACTATAAGATGGGTGAAAAGCTTGTTACATAACCACTCACAGAGAGTAATCATCATTGGTTCACAGTCATGCTGGAAGGGCATAACAAGTGGGGTACCATAAAGATTGGTTCTGGTTCTGTTCAATATTTTCATTGGTGATTTAGATGATGGCATAGAACATACTTTTACAAAGTTTGCCAATGATACCAAGCTGGGAGGGCTTGCAGGTGCTTTGGAGGACAGAATCACTATTCAAAATGTTTTGGTGAGATGGCTGAGGTACAGAGAATGAAATTCAATAAAGACAAGTGCAAAGTACTCCACTTAGGAAAGAACAATCCATTGCACATATACAAAATGGGCAATGACTGCTTAGGAAGGAGTATTGCAGAAAGGGATCTGAGTATCATAGCAGACCAAAAGCTAAATATGAGTCAACAGTGTAACACTGTTGCAAAAAAACCCAAACACCATTCTGGTATGTATTAACGGGAGTATTGTAAGATGTGAAGTAATTCTTCTATTTTACTTGGTCCTGAGTAGGCCTCAGCTGGAGTATTGTGCCCAGTTCTGGGAGCCTCATTTCAGGAAAGATAGGGACAAACTGGAGAAGTCCAGAGAAGAGCAACATGAATGATTAGAGGTCTGGAGCACTTGACTTGTGAGGGAAGATTGAAAGAGCTAGGTTTGTCTAGTCTGGAGGGACATGCTAACAGTTTTCAAGTACCTCAGAGGTTGTCATGAGGAGGAGGGAGAAAATTTGTTTTCCTCATCTGCCAATGATAGGACAAGAAACAATGGGCTTGTACTACAGCAAGGGAGGCTTAGATTGGACATTAGGAAAAAATTCCTAACTGTCGGTGATTAACCACTGTAATAATTTCCTAGGTAGCTTGTGGAATCTCCATCACTGGAAGTTTTTAAGAGCAGCTTAGACAAACACCTATCAGGGATGATTTAAGAGGGCACTTGGTTCTGCCATGAGTGCAGGGCACTAGACTTGATGACCTCTTATGATCCCTTTCAGTTTTTATGATTCTATGATACTAAGCTCCCTCTCCTAGACCCTTTACCTCAAGAGCACATGAGCCAACCCAGAAAACACCACTGCCACCACAGACTGATATGGAAGAAGCAACAGATGACAGAGAGGACCCAGCACCTATGTCTCCACCACATACGTTTCCATCTTCACCTGGTGAAGTGATTATTTTACCACTTTCAACAAGGGCAAGCAATTTAAGACAGTTTCAAGATCTGTTCAGGTGCATGGCAGCCTCTTTAGAAATCTCTATGCAAGATGCACCAGAGTCTCAACATAAACTTCTTAGAATCTTACTGACTAAATAGGCGACCAGAATTGCTCTCCCTATGGGTGACACACTTCTGGATCCAGCCAATGATATACGGCAAACTCCCACCACCAACCATTTCTCTGGTTCACAGTCAATGCAGATCACTATCAATACACTGTTCTGCTGTTTGGCCTCTCTACAGTTCTGAGAGTCTTTTTAAAAATGCTTGCTGTAGTGGCAGTATATCTGCAAACAGATAATCACTATATTTCCCTACCTCAGCAACTGCCTAATAAAAGCACCTACCCTCCTTCAATGTACCTGAGTGGGTGCTTTCACAGTATCTCTCTTCCAACTCCTGCATCTCTTACTCAACTTAAAAAAATCAATTTTACATCCCACACAATCAATAGACTTCACAGAGGCTTGTCTAGACTCACAAGTGGCAAGAGCTTTCCTTCCAGGCAAGAGGTTCAACACAATTGCACATCTGGCAAACCTCACACAGAACAATCCAATGATCAGTGTCCACAATTGTCTACAACTACTAGGACACGTGGCTGCCATGACGTTCATCATAAGACACGTGAGGTTACATATGAACCCTCTCCAACTATGGCTTACAAAGGTATACAAGCCTTGCCACCACTCAGAGAACAGAACAGAAACTATACCATCAGAAAAAAAGAAGTCCCTACAATGGTGGACAAGACCTCAGAACCTCAGAGTATGCACACCATTTATTCAGACTCCTCCTTCTATTATTATGAACATGGACACCTCCCTGCTTGGTTGGAGCACATACCTACAAAGCCATACCGCCAAGGGAAAATGGTCATCACAAGAATCAATCCTTCATATAAAGCTACGGGAGTTTCAAGCTGTCCACAATGCCCGTTTCCACTTCTACGACATCATCATTCACCCACATGTAAAGGTCATGACAGACAACATAGCTTGCATGTTTTATATCAACAGGCAAGGAAGAGTATGATCAAATTCCCTTTGCACTGACGCCATGAAGCTCTGGAATTGGTGCATTATGAACAAGGTACGGATCTCTGTGTCATACCTCCTGGGTGTGAACAATACAATGGCCAATTTCCTCAGCAGATACTTTGCACAGGAATCCAAGTGAGAAGTTCAAACTGACCTGATAGACAATATCTTCCTCCAGTGGAGCTACCCCCTCATAAATCTGTTCATCACTCATTACAACTGCAAATGCCCAGCATTCTCTTCCAGAGCAGGCATTGGCAGAGTCCCTAGGGGACACATTCTTCCACCTTTGGAAACAAGGCCTACTATATGCTTTTCCACCCATTCTTCTAATCCACTGGAGGCTCCTGAATATCCTAAATGACAATGCAACAGTAATCATGATTGTTCCAGCATGGTCCTGACAGCCATAGTACCCTTTCCTATCTCTGATGTCAACAAAATTGTTGATCACCCCTCCAATTCTAAAGGACCTACTATCTCAACACAAAGCTCACACACTCCACCCAGATCCAAGAAAGCTGCATCACACAGCTTGGTTCCTTGTGGTTCCAACAGGATGAGTTATTATGTTCAGAACCAGTACAACATGTACTACTGAACAGTTGGAAAGCATCCACCCAAAAGACTTACCTCCAGAAGTGGCACAGGTTTTCCCTGTGGTGTGAACAGCACAATGCTTCTCCCCTGTCAGCCTCTATTCAGGTGATACTGGATTATCTTCTGCATCTAAAGCAAACAGGCCTAATGATCAGCGCCATTAAGGCACACCTCACTTCAATCACTGCCTTCCATAATTACACTCTAAATGGCCCCTTTTTTAACCCACCCAGTAGTAAAACATTTCCTCACAGGCAATTCAAAACCTATACACCAAATCTGACCACCCACCCCCAAGTGGGACCTTAACCTGGTACTCACAATCATCAGAAAATCACTATTTGAGGCACTGACAACATGATTTCTCATCCATACTTCCATAAACCTGGTTTTCCTCATTGCCATAAAGAACACAAGACATATCAGTGAACTTGCATTGGTTTTCTCTAATTCTTCCTCCAGTTTGTCCATATCTTTCCTGAAATGTGGCACCCAGAACTGGATACAATCTTCCAGCTGAGACCCAATCAGCACAGAATAGAGCAAAAGAATTACTCCTCCTGTCTTGCTCTTAATATTTCCACCAGTACATCCCAGAATTGCTTTTTTTGCATACTGTTATACTGTTGCTGACACATTTAGCTTGTGATCCGCTCTAAAACGTTCAGATCCCTTTCTGAAGTACTCTTTTCTAGAGAAGTTCCAAACAGGCAGCCGTGTTAGTCTAGTAAAGCAAAAAAAAAAAAAAAAAAAAAAAAGCAAGGAGTCTTGTGGCACTTAAAGATTAACAGATTTATTTATCACATAAGCTTTCGTGCGAGAAAATCCCACTTCATCAGACGCTTTGACGAAGTGGGATTTTTCTCCCTCAAAAGCTCATGCGATAAATAAATCTGTTAGTCTTCAAGTGCCACAAGACTCCTTGTTTCTTTTCTAGAGAGTCATTTCCCATTTTGTGTATGTGCAAGTGATTGTTCCTTCCTAAGTGGAGTATTTTGCATGGTCATTTTTAGGAGATATCATTTGCACTCTTTGGCATATGCACATATGTATTCACAAAAGAGTTTCTGGATATTTGTGATTTTACACATCTATCAGCTATTGAAAATATGAGATGCATATGGAAACATTATATGGCTTTGAGGTATCCCTTGAGAGTTTTGGACCCATAAAGTAAGTCATGCATTATAATTAGGGATGAACATTGCACTTTGAACAAAGAATCCTTGGAACATTTTCCCGTTGAAGGGAATTGAACCAAACTCAGATCATTTTTTGAAGTTTGCAAATATTTAATTCAGGATCTTTCTTGATCTTCCTCTCTCTCCCAGAGGCCTTTTGGATATTCAGATCAAATTCCCAGCACATCTGCCTATTCCCTCACTAACCCTTAGTGTTATTGTGCCTTGACAGATACCTATTGTGACAGGTTTCTTCTGGTAGAGCCCCACTGTTCCATTACACAATTTCTTCCCCAACATGCTCCTGGGATAATCAACAGGAAAAAATTTATTTGATGTCCACTGCCATGGCATGTAAAACAAAAATTTAATACTGGTTCAACCATCTACATCATTTTGCCATGCCCCCATCCACTCACATCCTACAAATACTTCATCAACATTCAGAACTAGCCCAGCAACTTGAAGATTGTCAATCCAATATCATGTAGGCAAAAAGTTTTTACTGATGCCAGCTTCCAAAAGGACTACCCTTGATACTAATAAATAGAGTGCCCCAGTTGGCCTCAGTCACTGTGGATTTTAATTAAGAAACTAATTATAGAACAATTCTGATTTTTTCTAAAAGCCCACAAAAAAATAAAAATGACTGAAAGAGAATACAATACAACTCCAGTCATTGCATCTCTCTGCCTAGCTATGCTGTGTAAAATCAGACAGTAAAATCCCTTTGTTAAATCAGATGCTCAAGAACCTTAAAAAGTAGATCTGTTGAAGTGAAAATGGTCTGTAGCTTGAAAGATACATTTTTGAGCAAAGTAGTGACCTACTGAACCAAGAGGAGTGGACTATATGTGCTACCCTAAGACAAAGATGGTAAGTGTAGGACATGACTGCAAGCTTTACTTGTAATGTAAGAATAACCGTACAGGGCGTGACCAATGGTCCAGCTAGCCCAGCATTCTGTCTTCTGACAGTGGACAGTGCCACATGCTTCAGGGGGAGTGAACAGAAGAGGGCCATTTATTGAGTGATCCATCCCATCTTTCAGTCCCAGTTTCTGCTAGTCAGAGGTTTAGTCACCACATCTGCATTCAGAACACTTTTAACCTGAGAGAGTGTAACTGAGTGTCAAGGCACGTGTCATCTGCATAAGCAAACTTTCAAGACTTGGTATATATTAGGTGATTTGAATATAAGTTGTATAATATTGGAGGCACTTGTGGGAGGTCATTCTTCTGGAGTCTCCAAGCTCTTGTTCTATTGCTAATATGCACAAAGAAGTGGCAGTTTCTCAAAAACGGAGCCATTGCATATATTAATGAGCTTGGCATTGTCGATTTTACCAAAAGGCCCATATGCCAAACTGGATCATATGCCAGAGTCAGATCAATGATAACTGAACCAGTCTTCAGCTTATGTTGGAATCCATTTTTGATTAATGTTGTAAGTGCCAGCACTTGATCACATGTGCTTTGACTGGCTAAACCAGCTTGCTCTGGTGCCAGTATACATTCCACAGATGGTGAAATCCCTTTGTTAAATCAGATGTTCAAGCATCTTAAAATAGATCTGTTGAAGTGAAAATGATATGTAGCTTGAAAGCTACATGTTTGAACAAAGTAGTGACCTACTGAACCAAGAGGAGTGGACTGTCTGTGCTGCCCTAAGACAAAGATGGTAAGCTCAGAACATGACTGCAAGCTTTACTTGTAATGTAAGAATAACCATATAGGGATGTGACCCAATGGTCCATCTAGCCCAGTATTCTGTCTTCTGACAGTGGACAGTGCCACATGCTTCAGTGGGAGTGAACAGAACAGGGCAAATTATTGAGTGATCCATCCCCTGTCTTTCAGTCCCAGTTTCCAGCAGTCAGAGGTTTAGTGACACCTAAAGCATGAGGGTGCTTCCCTGACCATCTTGGCTACTAGTCATCAGTAGACCTATCTTCCATGAACTTCTAATTCTCCTTTGAGTAGTGTCCCCATGGGTGCTTCACATTAGGTGTATGTGTGTCCCCGTGCCTTGGGTCTGAGAACTTTGGCACCCTTCTGTGCTCGCATAGCTTGACCCTCCCCTCCTTCTCAACCATCTGCGGTTATGGATGGATCCCAGCACTCTCCTCAGCTCATTTCAACAGTTTCTTGTTTTGATCTCTATACAATATCATTTTTCCAGTTAACCTGCCAATTATTCTTTCTTCATTTCTTCTCCCTGCTTTTCTTTTAAAAAAAAAATGTATTTTTCTCTTCTTCTCCCCATCATGCTGGGTCACTGGGCTTCAAATACTATGAACTGTGCCAAGACACAGTGCCAATCTCAGATGGCCACTCAGGTTGTATAACTGTCTCTTGTTAGTCAGAAGTGCTCTCATTGTAAAAACATGAGCACCAGAGAGAGTGACAAGGACCTGCACCTCACACTTCTTCTTATGGAAAAGTCCTTAAGGCCTGCTTCAGACTCAGGACAAGAAAAACGGGTTTCCCAGGTTTCTCAAGCATTTGAGAGACATCTGACACCACCAACTACCCGGTGGAAAAAGAGAAGGTTTCCAACCCCTTCTTTGAAATCTGCCTATACTAGGGAGGCTCCGCGTCCCTCCGGTATGCAGGCCACTAACAATATCTGGCAGATGCTTACAACTATTCCATCCACCTGCAGAAGAGCTGACAAAAATACCATATTCCCAGTAAAGACTCAGAATACCTATTCACTCATCCCCCACCAAATTGTTTGGTCATGGAGGCTGCAAATCTTAGAAATAAACAATGATTTAACAGATCTATGCCACACAACAAGGAAGATAAAAATACGGACATATTAGGTAGAAAAGTCTACACTGCCTTCACCTTCCAGCTTAAGGTTGCAATCTATTCAGCCCTGCTAGCTAGCTACAATCATGAGAATTACTTGAAACTCATGGATTTTACTGAATACATTTCAAATGATAAAAAAAGACAGTTCCATGTAGTCATCTTCTAATTTCCAGAATGGCTCTCCAAGCAGCATTAGGTGCTGCAGATACATCAGCCTGAATCATCACCACCAGCATCATAGTGTGTAGATCCTCCTGTCTCCACTCCGCCAATCTCCCACAAGTTCTCCAGTCTGAGTCATGGGAACATACGCACACCTAATGTGGAGCATCCATGGAGAAACATATCTCAAAGAACTCCAGTTACTGCACCAGGGTGAGTAACCTTTGTTTCTTTTTTGAACCCAGTTATACTTTTAGCCTCCACTGGCAATGAGTTCCACAGTTGGAAGTACTTTTGTTCTTTTTAAATCTGATGCCTATTAATTAATCTGGGTGATGTCTCATTCTTGTATTATGTGAAGGGTAAATAAACTTTCCCTATTAATTTTCTGCACACCATTAATGATTTTACAGATCTCAACCATATCTCTCCTTAGTCATCTTTTTTTTTTAAGAGCACTCCCAGTCTTTTAAATTTCTCCTTATATGGAACCTATTCTATACCACTAATCATTTTTATTGCCCTTCTCAGTACTCTCTCCAGTTCTAACATATTGTTATAGAGATGGGGCAACCAGAACTGCATGCGGTATTCAAGCTTGGCTGTAGCATGAATTTCTATAGTGGCATTATTATATCTTTTGTCTTATTACCTATCCTTTTGCTAATGATTTCCAACATTCTGTTATGTGTTATAAATGCTGCTGCACACTGAGCTGATGTTTTCCGACAACTATCCATGGGGACGACAATATTTCTTTTTTGAGTGGGAACAACAAATTTAGACCCCGCCACTTTTTATGTATAGTGGGTATTATGTTTCCCAATATGCATTACTTTGCATTTATCAAGACTAAATTTCATCTGTCATTTTGTTACCCAGTCTTTCAGTTTAGTGAGATCCCTTTGTAACTCTTTGCACTCATCTGTGGACTTAACCATCTGGAGTAATTTTGTATCATTTGCAGACTTTGCCAATTTACCATTAATCCCCCTTTCCAGATCATTTATTAGTATATTAAATGGCACTGATCCCAGCACAGAACTTTGGAGTACCCTGCTATTTTCCTTCCTCTGTGAAAACTGATTCTTTGTTCCTATACTTTGTTTCCTGTCTTATAACTGGGAGTCTGGTGGCACTTTTAAAGACTAACAAATTTATTTATCAGGTGAGCTTTCATGGAAGAAAATCCCACTTCTTCAGATGCTTTGAAGATGGGGAACTTACAGAATGGCAGGAAGTGGGATTTTCTCCTACAAAAGCTCATGTGATAAATAAATTTGTTAGTCTTTAAAAGTGCCAATTTCAAAAGGGATAGCCATGTTAGTCTAGTCCTATGTTTTACACCCCCTTGCATTTAGTTTCATTCCTTTCTGTAAGTTCACCCATCTTCGAAGCATCTGAGGAAGTGGGATCTTCTCCCACGAAAGCTCATGCAAAAAATAAATCTGTTAGTCTTAAAGTGCCACACAACTCCTTGTTGTTTTTTTTTTAAAGTGCCGCCTGACTCCTTATTTGTTTTGCTAGACTAGACTAACACAGCTATTCCTTTGGAACTTGGTATCTTTTATCTGGTTATTGAGCCATGAGAGTAGTTTCTCTTTTGCTTACTTTGCTTAAAAGTCTTTGGTGAGAAATTTTGTCCAAAGATTTTCTGAAAGTCCAAGTACATTATATGCACTGGATCACACTTGGCCACATGATTGCTGATATCTTCAAAGAATGCTAATAGATTGTGATTTCCCTTTACAAAAACTGCATTGACTCTTCCCCAGAGAGAAAAACTTGTTAGTCTTTTAAAGTGCCACAGGACTCCTTGTTAGTTTTGCTGAAATAGACTAACACAGCTACCCCTTTGGAACTCTTCCCTAATAAATCAAAGTCATTTATGTGTCTGATATTCTTTTCTTTGCTATAATTTCAACTGGTTCAAGTTAGACTTACTGGCCTGTAATTGGCAGGATTTCCTTTGGAGCATTTTTTAACAATTGGGGTTACATTAGCTATCCACCAGTCATCTTGCACAGAAACTGATTTAAGCAGTAGGTTACATGCCACAACTAGTAATTCTGCAATTTCATATTTGAATACCTTCAGACCTCTTCTGTGAATACCATCTGGTTCTGATGATTTATTATTACTTTATTTAACAGTTTGTCCCAAAACTTCCTCTATCGATACTTCACTGTGGCACAGTTTCTTAAATTTGTCAGCTATAAAGAAATGACTCTGGTAGGACAATTGCCCTCATGTCCTCTACTGTGAAAACCAATACAAAGAATTTATTTCGTTTCTCCACATCAGCCTTGTCTTCCTTGAATGTTCCTTTCTCATCTTGGTTGTTTGGCAGGGTTCTTGATTCTGATGTGCTTACCTTTTTTTCCTGATAGCTTTTCATTGTTGCTGCCATCACTATTACAACTCATATTTTGAATTTATTGTAATAATAATACCTACCTTTTATATGTCTTTTTTTAAGTCAGTAGATATCAAAGTGCTTTAGGAAGGAAGGATCTTTATCCCCATATCACAGATAGGAAACCACAGGCACAGAGAGGTAGTGTCCAAGGTTACCAGCTGACCAGTAGGAATAGAACAAAGTTCAAAGTGTCAGTGCTCTATCCCCTAGACCACACTGCCTCTTGCACAGTGTCTTTCATCAGCTAATTGAGGTGTTATAAAGACATGAACTTGGCATTACACTATCTGAAATTCATCTGTAGTTGTTATGCTACATGTAGCTAATGAGTACCACCATTATAATAATTTAGTGAATATATACTGTGCATTCTTTGCTTAAAACTAGAAAAACCTCCATACAACAAAACAAAATGGGATCTTATAAGACATTAATGGATAAAGATTTTGTTTGTTTGTTTGTTTGTTTGTTTGTTTTTAAAGAACTGAGGTATCATCAAAAAGAATTAACTTTAGCACAAGTGGTCAATGATTCCATTTATTTTCCAGTGGTGCAAAGAGTAAGGAGAACTGAATGAGTATGCACTTGTATACTCACATTCAAACACTTACAACTTTGGACAGAAATTTGTGAAATTATCCCACTCAGCTCTTCGGTGGTTACTCATCTAAATAGTCTTACAGTGGAGCCACCCATACATTCATGATGGATGTTCAGAATTTGCATGAATGTCAAACAGTTATGCTCATTCAGTGAGAAGAGAATATAGCACAATGCATACTAAACTATTTATTTTTAAGTTTTTCAGTGTAGCTTCTACATCTTAGTAAGGATCAGAGTGAAGCACCCATTATTAATACTATTTGTATTGCAATAGTGCCCAAAGACCAAAACTAAGGATCAGGAATCCATTATGTTTAGTCTTTGTTTTTTGTTTGTTCAGTGACTCTCCCAGCCCTGCTAAACTTAACAATCAAAGTAAAAAATGAGACACAACAGATGAATTCATCAAAAGGAAGAGTGATCAACTGAGCGTTTATCTTGATTGGTACCTAAGTCTGCTACTGCCAAACGAATATGAAAGGAGTCTAGAATATTAGTTCTTATAAGAATTTGGTCAAATAGGTTGGACCAAGAATTCCAATAACACTATATGTATGCACTAAATTGAATTTATAGACTCATTATGCACAACAACGATTTTCATTTCTATCACCCCTCAAACAGAGATCACTTAGTAGGATTCATGCAGTTGTTGTTATTATGTATATTATGCTACTGCTTATGGTTGTGATCAGGATCCATAGCCTATTGTGTTAACATGCTGTACAAACACAGAGGTAGATACAGTCCTTGCCCTGAAGCACTCAGCATCTGATAGCTCACTTATTTTAAGAAAAGATTTTGTTTTGTTTTGTTTTGTTTTGTTTTGAAGAACCAACATGGTGGTGATAGCTCCTCATTTTAACTTTTCCATTCATAACAATGTATCTTGGTATAGGAATTCTTAGTAACATATCTGAGTTCAAGAAGCTAGGTCAGCAAGGGACAGATCCATTCTGGAGACTTCATTCCTGAATCTTGGAATAGAGAGAACCCTTGATGTTACTCCCATTCAGTGATGACACCTGTCTGATTGAAGAAGTAAAGCTTTTGACTATGGAAGGGAGTGACCGTAGAAGGCAATATAACAATTATATGGGACCTCTGAATGTAGAGGAGAATGGAGGAGAGAACCCCTTTCTCCAACACACATTCTGCTCAATTATAGAGAGCCAGTATAAAAGTTACTTTGTAATATCAGTGACCACAATGTTGAAATGTTATATTTCTTGTAAAACCAGGTAGTAAAGGAAAAATATGTTATCAATTTATGTATCATTTCTTATTTTAACCATTTTAGTTTTGTGGTCAATATAATTCTAAACATTTTCATTTTGTGAGCAAATTAACAGCAGTAGAGAGCACATTCTGATAAAGTTAAAACAGGTGGAGTTGAAGAGAGGATTTCTGTAGCGTGCCAGTAGTCTTTCCAAGATAATAACCATCAAGTCCCATAGGGACTCCTTAGTGCTTACATGCTTAAAGTTCAACATATGCTTTTGTGTTTTATTGTAGCAGGGCCAGAGTTCTAAGCATCTTACAGGATCAGGCCCTGAGACCATGGGCTGTCACACCATTTTGGAATGGTATAAATGATTGCACAAGATGCAAAGCAATTATACCAAATGCCTTTGGTTTTCAGACTTTGAACTGAAGATCTCCAGACACTACTCACAAGTCTCAAGAGACATAGAAAAATGCTGGTATAGGACAGACAAAGTGAGGGGAAACACATTATTATTACTATTAGTGGGCTTTCTGGTAGGAGCATTTACCTCTGTAATAAATTCAAATGCCCCTGATTGCCAGTATTTCAGATGCCAGCTACCTGGGTCAGCAGCAAACAGTTCACAATGAAAATAAAACTGCTAGCACTGTATATGTGTCTCTTGATTTTCAGAGAAATAGGTTTTAAAAAAATCTGGTTATCTGCAGCCAGACAAAGTTAACCGCATAATTAAAACGCATAGCATAGAAGCTCAGACTGATTGGAGAGAATGGGTTATAAAACACTTTCACATTCAGGTACCTTAGTCCATATTATGAGACAGAAGATGTAGAGTAGTCCAAATATTTAAAAAGCATTAAAAAAAATGTTGACAGGAAACATTAGGAAGCTTACCTGTCTCTATCATTGCATCTGAGGGTCAGACTATCACCCCACATTGGTTCAGTTATGAAAAGGTGCAAGATGTATTTCACCCACCCTCACCTTTAGGATCATTGTACAACAGACAGGCACCTTCCTAGTTGTTGTGTTTTCTTAGGGCCCTTAAGAACTCCCAAAGGGTGATCAGTGACTTGCTTTGCCTTCCAATTCCTTGTATACATGGGAGTGCACTTTTTGCTGGTAACTCATGTGGGTGGGGCTTCCTGGCAGGTTGTGATTAGCATGGCAATATTACTATGGTAGCAACAGTAAGTGTGAAACTTCTAGTTAAAGATGCATAATGCTTTCTATTATAAACCTGTGTCTTCAATTATTCTTAAATTTTGGAAACTTTATTGTGCTGGCTGAATCTGGTCTCTGCTCAAAGCCTTTTAAGATTGAACAACTGTGTTTCTGCCATGAGTGAGTTTGAAGAGAATCAGGAGGTGAATAAGGAGGGAACTTTTCCCAGTATAAAAAATTCTTGTGAACTTTCTTGAGCAGCTCTACATCCTCAACAGCTGGGGATGAAAAACTGCAAATTTGGCATAGAAGCACCCATCACTGAGAAGCGCCTTTTCTGGCTCAGGAGAGAGCTGTTTTTGGTTTGATTGAGTTATGAGCCTTTTGCAAATTTCATAGTGAGAATTTTTTTCACTAGCATGTAAAGCATGCAGCTAAAGAAAGATTTACTGTGTGTTTGTGGGGAGGGACTCATTTAGCAATGGAGTGAGAGAGAGTGTGAAATATGTTTCTGCAAATTAGTCTTCACAGCTGGAGCTGGAGGAAGGCCTTTTATCTGTCTAAATAGCAGTCTAGATTTGTGTACCTTGCCCATCAATGTGATATCTGATTACCTGCTGACAGCCAGGCCTTGTAAGACGTGCAAGAGGAAGTCCTGCTATAGTGCACTGCAGGAGGTGCACATCTGGGAAAGACTGTTTGTATTGTATTTGGAGAGTGGCTGCCTTGCAATCTTTCCACCCTGCATCTAGTGAGGAACTTCTGCTTGAGTATCTTAACCATGCCACCTGGCTTAGTAGTGCCTCTGATCCAGCTAAGCTTGAAACCCCACCCAGCAATCTCTAGAGCTGCCCTGACTGCTTTTGAAAATACTGATTACTTCACACTCCATAAGTTTTTAGTTTCCTCAATAACCTACTATGATTGATTTCACTGAAGACCAAGTAAACAGGACCACCTCCAACCATTCTCTTGTTGACTCACTCAAAAAATTCTAAAAATTTTTCAGTACAGATTATCTGTCTATCTCAATCATAGCATATTCATCTGTATAATGTATAGCTATGCTTCCATTATTTTTTTCACATATTTTTCCTATTTAAAAAATAAAAATCATTAGTCAGTAATATTCAGAACTACCCTGGTAAGAATATCCTTGGCTTCTGTATTAAATTATTTAATTCTAATAGCAGGTCATCCACTTCATGCCTAATGCTTCTAGAATGCTTGAAAGAATATCACCCACGCTTGGATAACTTTGAAATTTAAGGATCTGATTCTGGCTCAGTTTTTAATTCTAAAGAGTACCTTATTCAGGAAATAGTCACACTGGTTTCATTAGAGTGGCAGAATTGAACTAGAGCCCTGCAAACCCACGGATATCTGCAGATATCTGCCTTATAGCCGCATCCACGGATACAACATGGATATCCGCAGACCATTTCTTGCAGATGCAGATCAGATACGGATCCACATATTTGTATCTGCGCAGGGCTCTAAAGTGAACCCTATGGTCCACAATGTCTTCTTCTGACATGCTAGTCTCTCACTATGCTTCACCTTCATTATCTGGAAAACACAGGTGTTTTCCCATCTCTCTCTCTCTCTCTCTCTCTTTTTTTTTTTTTTTTTTTTTTAGGGTGAAGATTGATGCAAATTGGTCATTAGTGATATTGATTTCAGAAGTGATCACTTTTTTTTGGATGCCTCTGTTTTTGGGTGATGGGTCCAATTTTCACTTAAGCTGACTGCTCTCATCTTCCAATGACTTCAGCTGGAAGTGTGTATGTTTAGCACAGGGTTAAAGGGATCTGAAAATGAGCATGTGACAACTGAGCAATAGACCTTTTCTTTCTTACATTTGGCAGGATCAAAACACATATTTTAGAAATCATATGCTAAGTCATTTTGCAGTGCGATTGGACCCCGATGCTTAGCATGAGTGGCGGAAGATAGTGGTTGATTTTTTTTTATTTTGTTTTGTTTCTCTCTCTCATGTTGTTTTTGAGACACAGAGACTGCATCCCTCTTTTCTTCTCCAATGCATAAAGTCTACAATAGGCCTGGGAGCAGATGAGTTTAGTTCACCAACCTCCACACCAAAAAGTTTAGAGTAAATATGACAGTCAGAAGGGGTTCTTTGAAGGTAAAATCTTTGTATGTTTGTTTGGAAAGTTTGAATTCCAAACTAACAGAGATTGACATAGGTCCAGTGCCTGCTGGAAAATGGCCAGGTGAGGTCTTTTTTGTATGGCCTGCAAGGTCTGTACTATCTTAATTTCTAGTGCAATAAGAGCTACTGTTTATCAAGCTGTGAACTAATCTGCCATTTTCACTTTCAGATGGTGCTGGAGCCAGGAAGTACAGAAAAATGCAGCTTAGTTTATGGTTAAATTTACATTTCTTGGCAATTTATTGGAAATATCATATACCTGTCTACAGTCTTAATCTGTCCAATTGAATCTGAATCTTAGTTATCTTGTGTTGATTCCACCATCCCTCAAACTCCAGGAAAGTTAAGGAGTCCACAACTTATCTTATCAAATTTATTTTCTCCTTGGGAGAAGAAATTAAGATTTACTAGTAACAATTTATTTTCTGAGAATACAACATTCAAATTTCTTGATCACCTGTTCTGACATGATATTGATTGCCTATAGTGTTCCTCCTCCTTGGGGAAATATAATCTGTTTCTGACATCTATCATCCTACCTTCTTTGTGATACAAAGATTTCATATAATTCTTAAGTGATGTCTAAATTGTTAGTCAATAAATTAGTCGTGTCATCAATCTGTTATGGGCTTCACAATGTCCCTTATGATCTCTTGCTCCTAAAATACTTGGGGAAAAAATCCTGAACATCTTAATTTTGGGAGGCAATTACTTTCACATCTAAACTTTTTTTTGTTTTTTTTCCACTCTTAGAGTAGAATCCTTACCCCCCTAAAGTCATTTGTAGTTTTGGTATTTAGTTCAATTAGCCACGATTTTACTCTTGAAGTTTTTAGCTCTAGATTTGTAAGTTGCTCTTTGCAGGAGAAAAGGTCTAATTGTGTTGAGCAAGTTGCATAATTGGAGTCTTCAATGATCTGCCTTTCACTCTGTTGCTTTTATACGTTATAGACATGCCTTCTTTTTTAGCATTTATATTTGCACTTCCATGGTCATATGCATTTTTCTCTGTTTTTACTGCTTGTGTTTATTACAGCTACTTACTATAGATGGCATTCAAAGCTCTTAAATATGATAGTACATTCATTTTTCTTACAATATTTTCTCTTTCCCTGTGGTATCCTTTTTTCCATTATGTTTCATTTTTCACAGACACTTCTACATATATTAAAAATGTTTGAATTCACTCATATTAACTCCAAATACATCTCTAATGGGATTTTATACTTAACATTTAGATGATCTCCAGATCTTCTGTATGGGCCTGAATCTTTTCCAGTTTCTGTTAGTTTTGTTCTCCCTTCCCAAACCATCGTGGTTCATCATCAGCCCATGTTAAAATTCTATTCACTATCCTCTTCCCCTTAATTTCTCTTTTGATTCTTGATGATGGTATCCAGCTGGTAATTTTTCCAAGGGCTTGTATTTAAGCAAATTCCCTATCCTTTTATTACCTGGGTCAGATTCTTATACCTGGCTTTTCTTTGAATAATGGGTTTTGGATACCCAATTTGAGTTCCCATAGGGGTTCTGATTTTCAGAAACTGCCAAAGCAGCCTCTTCCTGAAAAAACAGACTACTTCAATGAGTCATGATGGGTGCTCAACATTGCTAATCAATTCTGAAAAATCTTAATCTGACTTAATTATGTTGAACAGCTACAGCTTCCACTTATTTCAGCACTTCTGGAAATCCAAGCTAGGTCTTCTTGCAAATCTCTCTTATCAGTGGGTCTTTATTCCATGCAAAGTCCTTTTGCGTTTGACACATTGCTGTCATTTGACAGGTTTTTATATCAACATCAGCAAAATAGCCATGTTGGTAGATGTAAAACATGCTTTCTTTCCTCCTGGGTTTCTTTTGCCAGTAAGAAGTACCTGGATTTGTACTTCTGTTTGTCCTCCAAGTCCAAACCAAATCAGCTAAGTCAATTTTGTTAAACTGCAATACTTTTTTTTTATTAATTGCTATACATTTAATTTTTAACAGTCTCTTCCCTTTTGGTTTAAATTGTCTGAAGTTAATTATTCAGTAACTTGAGCTTATACAGGAGTATAAATGCTTTCATTAAATGTGTGTGTTTGTATATGTATATTTCTCATGGGCATTCTGCCTGAAAATATGCATCCATTAAATCAGGAATTCATGAGTTACAATACACCCTTTCAGGTTGGTTTGAATGTTCAATTTTAAATATAATTTTAAAACTCTAAATGTAAAGCATTAATCCTGTCAAACAGTTAGGCAAAACAGGAATACTTACATGTTAAACACAGCTTCCTGAAAACCAAGCTATGGTTTCTGGTTATGATGTCATAAAAGTGAATTATGAGCTGAATACAGTTATACGACAAATTAAACTATCAGAAAAAAAAGTTTTGTCCTATGCATCTATTTCTCTTTTTCAGCACACTATGTCCACTGGTCACTGGGCAGTGAATAGACAGGGAGCAAGAACAATCAGCCCCAGGAAGGCTAGTGGGAAAGGGCCTGCCCACATGGCAAAGCTCCAGTAAGTCTTTCCAAATGGCAGATTACTTACAAATGGAAAAGGAAAGTTTCCAGGAGTGCAATATTTTAGAAAGGAACAAAACCTTTACAGGTGTAAAAAAAATCATGGGTTCTGTGTGAGATCCTCCCTTCTATCTCACTCCAATTTACCGTAAGATACAGACAAACCAAAAAGCACCTGGCATATCTTGGGACCTGCTGATGTACAGGAGAAAAAGCTGTCAGGTGGGGAAAAAAGTATCCTTTTCCAGTGAGGGTATGTCCAAGTATTCCTCTGGCACAATGGAAGTGTCTATAGTAAAACAAACAAGCAGTTCTGTGGCACTTTTAAAGACTAACAGATTTATTTATTGCATGAGCTTTTGTGGGAGAAAATCCTACTTTGTCAGATGCTTTGAGTAATGGTCTGCTGGGAAAGAGACAGAACTTTGTATGGGGTGAACTCCCCCAGAAACTGAGAACTGTAGTGAATCACACCATTTTCCACAACAAGCACAAAGCACATTTCTTTAACTTTGCCTTCTCTAATAGAAACATGTAGTAATAGGTCTATTTATTTAAAACAAAAGAAAACTACCAAAACAAGACATTCCACTGCACACGCTTCTCACCTTGGAGAGTGGATGAGAGAAGAAACACAAGACATATTGAACCACATTGCTTGATGCATTACTGGGAGGCACATAGATACTATGGCGATGAGTGCAGCATTGAAATCTATATACAATAAAATAGAACAAACATGTCTAGAATGCAACAAGAAATCTGATTGAAGGGAAAGGAGTGAGTAAGAGAGAGGCTAAGCTGGAACTGGAATGTGAGAGAATTATGAAGAAGATCTTTGTATCCTGGAAGAGTGTTCTGGAAGATGTGCTGGGTTAAGTTAGATGGTATAGCTTGTGTCTGGCAAATGTGTTAATAAGAGAAATGGCTTTCTGAAAGATTTCATTCTTTCTATACTCTTGAAATCAGCATTAGTATTTTCCTTCTCATGTTTGGGATGTTAGAAGGAGAGGAGCATTCAATTCTGTCTTCTGTGGAAGAATAAATTGAACTCTGTGATGAAATCCATGAGAGGTCTTGGAGATAA
This sequence comes from Podocnemis expansa, assembly GCA_007922195.1. NCBI lineage: Eukaryota > Metazoa > Chordata > Testudines > Podocnemididae > Podocnemis > Podocnemis expansa. Next base: position 57,117,448 of record ML681966.1, on the reverse strand, counting down.
CTTTGTCTTTCACTCAGATCAGTAGTGAAGTCTGATAAAATAGCTCACATTTCCAGTAGTCTTCTCATGAATAGAAACCTTCCCAAAGACACAGCTTTGAGTTCTAAAACATAGCCTGGTTCTGACACCATGTCTCAAAAGGTGCCTGGGTGATAGCTGGAGGACTAGATTTAGATTCACTATCCAGGAGATTATGTAAATAAGGGAGACTGATGTTTTAGAAGCTTTGAGGAAGTTGCTCACCAAAAGGTAACTGTGTAAAGAGATATTAGATATTAATATTTATATTCTCAGTGTGAAGGATGAAAGGCTCTGATAGATACCATATCAGTCATAGTCAGTCTAGAATTATCAGAATGGAGGTTGGACACCCTGAGATTAGATCCTCTTTTTTTGTACCAGTGGCAAAATCTTGCTCAAGTTCTGAAACGGACCTCACATTTTTAATTTTTTTCTTTAGACAATTAGGGGTAGATCATTTTGCCACATGATTTCCTCTTCAGGCATCCAGGCTCGCAGGTCGCAGGCTGGGTCACTTTGAAGGACTGGGCTTCCATTAAGCAGATCATCCTCCTTGCATTGAATTATCCTTGGATAGACAGGCATAGGAGACAATACGTGGAAGAGTTTCATCAATATTGAGAATACTGCTTCATGGCAGAAGGCATTTAGGGAATGGTGTTCTCTAATGATGGAAATAGGGCTACCTGAGAGAACTTGGGTAATGACACTATCATTTGGGCATTCTCTGAAGTTTAGAGACCATTTCTCCCAGTAAAAGATTTTGCTGCTTATCCAGCCTCATTTTAGTTTTAATTTCCTTGAAATACATTGCCCACAGGAGCAGTTTGGATTTTTCCACTACTCTAAGAGCTGCTTGGTTTAAAAAAAAAAAAAGAATATATATATTCTAGCTAGCAGCAGGCTCCCACCCAGACTGGCTAACACAAGGAAGGACAGTGCTGATCATGAAAGACCCCCACAAGGGAACAGCACCGTCCAACTACCAGCCAATAAACTGCCTCTCCACAACATGGAAAGTCCTATCAGGCATCATAGTCGCCAAGCTACAGGACCACATGGGCCAGTACCTGAGCACAGCTCAGAAGGGCAATGGGAACACCACCAGAGGCTCAAAACACCAGCTGCTCATAGACAGAGCAGTCGCCCAAGACTCAAAGTCTAGACAGACCAATCTGAGCATAGCCTGGATTGACTACAGGAAAGCCTATGACTCAATGCCACACACATGGATCTGTGAATGTTTGGCGCTATACAAAGTCAACAGGACACTAAGGACCTTCCTCAAGAACTCAATGGGACTGTGGAAGACAACACTGGAAGTCAACTTAAGACAGCTTGCACAAGTGGCCATCAAGTGCGGCATATACCAAGGTGATGCGCTGTCCCCGCTGCTGTTCTGCATTGGCTTGAACCCCCTCGGCCAGATAATCACAAAGACTGGGTACGGATACAAGTTCAAGAGTAGAACTACCATCAGCCACCTCCTCTACATGGATGACATCAAGCTGTATGCTAAGAATGAACGAGATATCGACTCGCTAGTCCACCTGACGTGGATCTACAGTGAGGATATTGGGATGTCATTCGGACTGGAGAAGTGTGGCCGGATGGTAGTAAAGAGAGGGAAGGTAGTCAAGACTGATGGGGTGGAACTCCCAGCAGGCCACATAGCAGACATACAGACCAGCTACAAGTACCTTGACATCCCACAGTCACATGGGAACCACGATGAGGAGGCAAGGAAGACAGCAACATCCAAGTACCACCAAAGGATAAGACAGGTCCTGAAGAGCCAGCTCAATGGGAAGAACAAGATACATGCCATCAACAGGTATGCCCTGCCAGTCATCAGATACCCGGCTGGTATAGTGAGCTGGCCAAAGGAGGACATGGAGGCTGCCGATGTGAAGACCTGGAAGCTCCTCACAATGTACGGAGGTTTCCGCCCCAAATCCAACACCCAGAGGCTGTACACCAGCTGGAAAGAAGGCGGGAGGGGATTGGTGAGTGTCAAAGCCACTGTCCTGGACGAAACCCAGAGCATCCAGGAGTACATCAGTAAGATGGCACCCAAAGATGAGCTGCTGAGAGAATGCCTGAGGAAGATCAAGCAGAAGAAGTGCCATAGCAAGACAAGACCCTGCATGGGATGTACCATGGACAGATAGCTGAGGTGGCTGACATTGGGAAATCCTACCAGTGGCTGGAAAGGGCTGGACTAAAAGACAGCACTGAGGCACTGATCATAGCAGCACAAGAACAGGCACTGAGCACCAGATCCATTGAAGCAGGGGTCTACCACACTATCAATCAATCAAATCATAGGGCTGGAAGGGACCTCATGAGATCATTAAGTCCAACCCCCTGGGAATTGAACCCAGGACCTTCTGTATGTTAAGCAGAGGTGCTAGCCACTACACTAGACAGGACCCAAGGTACAGACTATGTAGAGAAGCCTCAGAGACAGTCCAACACATAGTGGCAGGATGTAGGATGCAGGCAGGAACAGCATACACTGAACGGCACAACCAAGTAGCTGGCATTGTGTACAGGAACATCTGCACAGTGTATGGGCTAGACCCTCCCAAGACCAGATGGGAGATTCCACAGAAGGTCGTGGAGAATAACAGGGCTAAGATTCTGTGGGACTTCCAGATCCAGACGGACAGGCAGGTACTGGCCAATCAACCAGACATCATGGTAATAGACAAGGACCAGAAGACAGGAGTGGTGATAGATGTAGCAGTGCCAAGTGACAGCAACATCAGGAAGAAGGAGTATGAGAATCTGGAGAAGTACCAGGGCCTGAAAGAGGAACTAGAGCAGATGCGGAAAGTGAAGGCCAAAGTGGTCCCAGTGGTGGTAGGAGCACTCGGGGCTGTGACTCCTAAGCTGGGAGAGTGGCTCCAACAGATCCCAGCAATGACATCAGAGCTCTCTGTCCAGAAGAGTGCAGTGCTAGGAACAGCTAAGATACTGCGCAGAACCCTCAAACTCCCAGGCCTCTGGTAGAGGACCCGAGGTTGAGGAAGACACATAGCACCCATAGGGGTGAGAGGGGAATTTTTTTTTTATTTTTATACATATAAAATAAAACCAAAACAAGAAAGATAAAGAAAGGGGGAAAAAAAAAAGAAAACACCTCTCTTAATTTCTCCTTGTCAGTTCTTATACTACTTTATGATGTTATTTAGCAGTATTGTAATGTTTTAATGAGGGGTACATTTCTTCTAAAGTGAAGTGTACATCTCTTGCTTAAAATAAATGTATGCTACTTTTACTTTCTCTGTTAGAACAGGTGCCCTGTGTTGACTGTGGGCTCAGAGTTGCTCCTTCTTGTCTCCTTGGGGTAACTGATGTGAGTACTTCCCAATCTTGGTGCAAGCCTTCCATTGTGTGTCAAATATCAAAGGGAAAACAGTATCTTTCCTGGTATGTGAATGAAGAGTTCCATGTATGGGTCATGATTTGGGCCAACAGACAAGAAGGAAATATTCTCAATCTCTAATGTACCATCTTTCTGAGTGCTGATGGTACAGAACCCAATGTATCATTTTGCTGGTCTCCATGTAAGGGACCAGTATGCTTAGCAAATTTAGGACTTGATCCACCATTTATTGGAAGCAATAGGATTCCTTCAAGGATTCTTGCCTAAGCATTTTAAGGTGATCTGTGAATGATCTTGGAGGATCTGGTTTATGAGAGGTTAAATATCCCTCTAGATGATGTCACTTTTTACCCACGATAATGTTTTAGAATTAGACTGCTTTTCACACTAATGATAGTAGTCCTCTCTGTATGGAGTTACATTGATAATGGTCCTCTCATTCTGGAAAATGTACAGTCAGGATTGCAGCAAATCCCAGCTTCAGATGTCACAGAGGAAAACTAAATGCTCTTATGTCCCAAGACAGGCCAATAAGGAGAACAGAACCTTGTGGACAGTCATGATCTGGTACAGTGCCTGGATAAAAATGTTTGGTACTGATATTGTTTTGAGTATAGAGAAACCTGAGGATTTATCAACTGTTTCACACTCTGCATTCTGTACTCTGTTGTCCGATTTACAAGAGTAACTGTAGTGTGATATTGATGTATATTAAGTATCCACTATTGGGTACAACAATAGTGTGTATAGCTCCCAAGTGTATTGACTCAAATCATTGATTTCTGTTCCCTTTCACCATCCCACCTATCCCCATTCTCCACAGTCAAGTCATTGCATACAAACTATCCACCGTGTTCTCAGGGTCTTCACTGTGAAGGGCATGGTCACGCTTCTTTATTTCTCTCATCTGCTAAATTACCTCAGGTTATGAAACTGTTTTTAAGGGTTTATATTCCATCAAGACCAATGTTAATTTCTGTCACAAAATTTCTTTAGGAAAAAAAAATCCAGTCTTATGAATGTTTCTCAAAAATGTGAGCAAAAGGCATTTCAAATACCCTTTATGTGAATTTTTGGATCTTTTGCTGCTGTTGTTTGAAAGAATATTTCAGAATATTTTTGCAGTCCGTATCCAGTGGCAATCATATTTTAATATATCAGTGGAGGAAAAGAGCTCTTGTTGATGTAGTAATACAACAATCAAATGATCTATATATAAAATAAATGAAAATCCACTTTTTATTAAGTAAAAATACTTTTTTTTGGTAATTTAAACTGGGAAATACCGTGGGGGGAAATGGCTCTTTTTAAGGATGATAAGCAAAGTAGATAGAGGCAGTGACTTTAAATTGGACATTAAACTAATCCAGGGCTATCCCTTAATAAAGGCTAGTGCTGGGAATTCTTATGGATTTTCTAACTCATTGTGGGGATGAGAGAGAAATGCAATAAATGTTCTATTACTTACACAAGCTGCTAGTTTTCAGAAAATTAGTCACCAGTGACCTTTTACCCTTTGTCTTGCTCTCCTTCTTGGTAAAAGTACCTGATCTGAATCAAATGTAACACTGGTTTATAGTAGAGTTTTTCCAAGATTCACAGTATATTTGCAATTGTGTAGGATTTTAAACATAAAATAAAATTGTTTCTTCTTTCTTTAATGTTTATTTGTTTAATCTAGTTATATTTCTACATGTCTAGGTGGCTTTTCAGTTTTGTTTCTAAATGTGAAAACCCAAAATTTGCATTTCTTGCCTTGGTATTATGCATTATTAAGCCAAGAATATTTGGCATAAGCAGTTGTATTGCTCCTAAGTAAAGTTAAAAAAAACAGAAACATGATATGATTTAATGCCTTCACCTAGTTCTACAAGGCATGAACCTTTCAGGGTTCTTTCTACTTTTACCTTAATGCTGAAAACTGACATTTATATTCACTACAATGAGACATAGACTTTACTTGGGGGGAGAAAGAAGACTACATTATTTGGTGTGCACCAGCTCTGTGGTGGAATTATATTGATTAGTTTTCCAGTTAGCAGTGAGACCTCCTTCTGACCCTATTTTCAGGGTCACTAGATCATAATGCAGTAGCATTTAGAGACTGGTGGCCCTCCCCATATTGCTTTCTGAGGGAAGTATGGACCTAAAAATTGCACATCTCTCTTTCGCACATATATATAAAATATTTTTGAAGGAATAGGGCTGGACTTTATCCAACAAATGCAGATATAAATTACCTATAAAATGTAATAACATGTGGCTGCAGACAGATAGGATAGAAAAATGAATTCAGCCTTTAGCAAAGAGACTGCTCTATAAACTGAATCTTGGCTAACTCTGTTCTGTTTCAGTCAGAGGGGAAAAAAATAGCTAGCAATCAAGTAGAACGAGGACAAGTAAAACTTTGTGATAGAGAAACATGCATCTGTATTTTAAATTTCTTTCTTTTCTTAGTATTTTCTACTTGAGAAATCGGCATACATAAACACACAAAACAGGAGATTTACAAGCTCTGTCCCAAGATAATCAGTCTCAAGGCAGCCCATGAGCAATCTGTTGACTTCCATCTTGTATTGTATGTCAACCATACATATCACTTATTAAACAAGAAATCATTTGTCAAACTTGCTGTACTTTTCATAACAAACATTTTCCATGGCAGGTGTATAGCAGACAAAGAACAGGGACAAAAAATACTTAAAGAATGCAGTGAGATGCTATTTTTAATTGCCATTTGAGGCTTACATTTGCAATCCTGGGTCCTGTAAAAGGATAAGGATTGGAGTCAAGGACTCAAATATCCTCACCCTAACACCAGAACCTTTCAGAATGCTTTTGAACTCTGTATTCTTTGAATGTGTTGTAACTGTAGGAGACTGCTCCACTGGTCCTTTAAGGAAAGGAAAACTTTTTTAATACTTAAAAAAAATAAGGCTTGGCTTTTAGCAGCTGCTGCCTCTTTCTTTGTATTTTCTTAATTGAAATTCAGACAGAAGCTAATGACTACCACATTACTGGTGAAATTACCATTTGGAAAATATAAACCTAGAAATTCTTCAGCAGAAATGCTGAGGCAAAGCTTTATGATTCACATGTTCTCTATATATAAGTGTCTGTAGAAAGAAGGAAAGAGTCTTTGCTGATTTGGAAGCATCCGCATGGTGGAAGATATGCCTAGAATATTCTAACTGAAGAATTTGCAATGTATTGCAAAGTCCTCTTAAAAAAATTGGGTCTTCAGCTAGACACAGTATCAACTGGGGAGGAGAGATGTGCAGAGAGAGCGAGCACCTCTGTAAAAGTAACAGACATATTATACTCTACTTCTCTCCACAGCTTACCCCAAAACCATTAAAATATAGAATTGATTTTGGAAGTGCAGGACAGCAGTAAATTTAAGCTGGTTAGTTCACAGATGCCTCTGTACATCCCAGTGATGTAGTTACAGCAGATGTTGTCCTTATATGATGGAGGCAGACAGAAAAGCTATCTATGCACCATTTGTGTTTATCCTTTATGTGTTGTACTCTTAAAGTTTGACAGATGTAAATGGTCTCTGCTTCTCATGGGGTAAAATGGGGCATAATTCCCATCCTGGGGCACCAAGCCAGATTTAATAATTACAGTGATCGGATAAAAGCATAAACCTGTCTATTTTGTGACACATAGTGGTTTATTTTTTTAATACAATAAATGTTAACTCACCAGTGGCTAAGCTATCACTATTGTGGTTTCTTTTGTACCTGAACAGTAACAAGATAAAATGACTTTCTGATGAAGAGCCAAATTTGTTACCATACTATCTGTGTTCAGAAGTTCCTGTGGGCTGGAAGCAAACAGCTGGTCCTTCTCCAAATAGGATACGACACAGGTATCACAGAGCAGGCTGTCATTACACCCAGCATGTGTGCCTTCAGTGATGAAAAGAGACAAACAGCTGTTAGACAGATAGAGTGAACATATTCTGTATGTACACTTCCTCAAGTCTTCGTCACACAGTACTTAAAGGATCTTACACTTTCAGATGGTCCATAACCACTAGTCTGGCACAAGACATGATTATATAGCTACGGGCATTTGGAGAACTGTATAATTATGTACAGTTTTCTAAGCTGCTCATCCCTCTAAAATCCAAGCATTGCACAAATATTAATAAATTTACACTGAGGTAAAGAAATGTAATTTTTATTTCATATAAGAGAAACTGAGGCAATGGGTTGGCATGACTTGCCCGCGATCATATGGGACATCAATGGGAGAACTGGGAATTGAACCCAAATCTCCCAAGTCTTAGTCCAGTCCAAGAGATGTTCATGTACAGTAATGATCATGCCCATTATGGGTTGTTTCAAAATTTGGGGACAGCCCTCCTCTCTCTCCCGTATCCTCCTGTATTTCTACTTCCTTCCGTCTGATATCTGTACGTTGTTTTAATCAATTGAAGTCTGTCCTGAGTTTCCCCATTTGATTATCTTTTACAAAATTTTGTTTGATCTTCCTTGTTACACGTTTGTTTTGGTTTTTTTGCTTATCCCTCCTTCCTTCTTAATCCCCTTTCTCAATGACTTCTCAATGCATTTGACACTTGTTTTATCAATATAGTCCACTAATGGCCCCTCTGTCAGAGGCTGACCTTTACAGAGAATTGGTAACTATGCTGTAGTGGTCTGTCTTCTAACACTTACTATTTCTGGAGTATTTTGAAATGAAGAGTTCTCACTGAAGCCCCTCTGTGATCTCTTTCAGATGACATCTGAAGGGGACCTACATCTTCAATAACCTTACTGCCATGCCAGTGTGGTCTTCTATTGTACATTTTCTTCAAATGTTCAGTTCAGACACATGGGTAAGCCTATCCTCATCAGATCTTCATAGCAAGTGAAAACAGAACTGCCAGTTGTATATGAGGATCACATAGTAAAGAGAACAGAGAAGCTGGCCGTGTAAAGAAGGCAGAATCAGATAACCAAGTTGTGTGGTGTTTCTTAACCTGTTTCTGGATGGATGCTAATCTAGATTAGTGGACTTCATTGTGGATGAAAGGATGAAAAATGAGTAAAACAATGGTGCCAGCATTAAGGCCTGTAACACTAGAACAGCTGATAAACAGGTTTGCATACAGTGAGCCCCAGAGAGAGTGAGACTGGGTTTTTACACAAAACCAAAAAGTAGAAGGAGGAATGGGCACTTGTGACATAGCTGAGATCTCTGGCTTCTCCTGGTAATTCTGGAGCTGTAAAAGGCTACCTAACTACACATAGGGTGGTTTAGGGAGCACATGATTCTTAATTACAAGGTAGAGATTGTTAAGAGAAAGAGCTGCAACCCTAGAGAAATGTCTTCAAACAGCAAGGACAGTGTATATCAAAAGAATGGCAGGATTAGGGCAGAATTTGTACATAGGCTAAAGCAAAAGCAATCCAGGGACCAGGACCAAGACAGATTGACTGAGAATGCAGGCATAATGGTCCAGTGTGCATGGAGTGGAAAGCAACACAAAAGGCAGAAATGAAAAATGTCCAGTGCAAGAGGTGTGGAAAATACAAGCACTTTGTATGCAACAGCTACAGGCAAAGAATGAAGTTGCAGAGAATTGCAATGAAGAGAGAGATTTCTGCCATGTAACTTTAGCAGATCCAAAGATACTCCATGAAATATGGACACACCAAAAATAGGCTCCAGCCACTCAACTGCCATATTTACAGCTATGCCATGAGAGCAATGACCAATTTGAACCCAACTAGATTGTGGAGCCAGGTGTGATGTAATCCCAGCAGCACTGATGAACAGCAATACTAGATTGGGTAAATGTGATCAAGTACTGGTGATAAACAGTAAAAGCATTCTGTGGCAGAAGGCACATGCAAGCTGTTAATAGCCTGCTAAACAAGAAATGTAATAGTTTGGAGTTTAATACTACCTATCGTACAGGTACACCTCATTGTACAGGGCAGTTCACGTCATTGGTTTAATCACAATACAATACCAGAATATCCTCAAAATGAGAGAAAATGGGAAATAATCACAGTGGACCCCAGCCAGCATTCTAACAGGAGAATGACGTCTAGAAGATAAGCTGAAACTAGAAATAGATTTCCAAAGCAACCTGTGGGATTTACAAAATGCAGAGTTCCCTTAGCCCTCTTGGAGTCACTCAATGAGGACTTGGCAAACTCACAAGAAGAGTGACCACAGCACTCATTTTGACTAGCACTACAGCCTCGAAATGATGAAAGAGCCTTCTGATAAACTTCAGAAGTCATAGACCCAAATCCAGTGAACAGACCACTGACAGGAAGACACTACTCATTACTAGTAAATGAGGACATACTACCTGACTTATCTGGGGCAAAAGTGTTCACTGTGATGTCAAGAATGGGTTCTGGAATATTGAGCTACATGAACTGTCCAGCCACCTGACAAGCTTTGCTGCATTTTTTGACAGGTACCATTGGAAACAAATGCCTATGGTATCAGCTCAGCCCCAGAGGTGTTCCAGTGTAAATGGAACCAAATGCTAAAGGGATCTTGAGGCATAAAGACTGTAGCTGATGACATATTTATGGTAAGGAAAATGACAGGGAAGAGGTAATTCAGGACTATGACATCAAGTTGTGATAACTCTTGACTGTTAGTGGGAGTGAAAACTTAGGCTGAATGCAAACAAGCTGGAAGTGAGGAGAAGTAAAGTCCTTTACACTGGATATATGTTGACTTTCAGGGACTCTGGCTAGACATGAAGAAACTGAGACCCATTAAGGAAGTACCTGGACCAAAAAACATGATGGGAGTTAAATGATTTATAAATATGATCAATTATCCTTCTAGATTCTGCTCATAACTAGCAGAAAACTGTGAAGCCTTGAGACAGCTAGTATACAACGATGCATGTGAAATTGCTAGGGCACACAAGAACAGACATCTGAAAAAAGCAAAGAAAACTATAAGCAAGGCATCAGTCCTAAGCTACTAAAACCATGTAAAGCAGCCAGCGTGATGTCTCAGAAAGAGACCTGGAAAGAGCACTGATGCAAAGCCAACAGCCAATTAAATTTACTAGTAGACCCCTGACCAATACAGAAAGAGGATATGCTCGGACAAAGGGAGCTACAGACTGTGCTCTTTGGAATGCAATGATCTCACCTATGGCACAAGAAGGAGGTGCAGTCAGATCTCAAGATGTTAAAAAACATCATGAAGAAGCCTCTGCTTAATGCACCCAAACCACAACAATGCGTAGAGAGACTGCGGTAATATGGTATGAGAATAAGGTAGTGCCCAGGAAAGTCACTACTGGTAGCAGAAACACTTGAGCAGAGTGCAGTTTCCAGGGAACATAAAACAGGAGAGAATTTATCAACATCCTTTGCGCCATCACAACCTAGCAAAGCCCTAGAAAGGATTTGGTGCTACAATCAGTGAAACAATTCTTACTACAGGGTTAAGATCAAAATGATCAAGTGCTATGGAGGTTACCACTTACTACAAAGTGAAGGATGAGTATATGTGAGAAAAAGAATTTTGCATAAAAGAGATTGGACAGCAGAGTTTAGACATGACAGCATGAGATTGTTTCCAGGTATGAAAACTGTATCTAAGTCATGACTGAGATAAGCAAGGGAGCTTGTCTACTGCCCAAGATGTGAATGTCTAGCTGAGAACATATATAAAAATGTGCCGTGTGTGCAAAGAGCACAGTGATCAACAGTAGAAGGAGACTCAACACTGAAATCCCAACCTGAGTGTGGGGAAAAAGTCAGAACAGACTGTTCTCTTTTAGTGACAAGAACTCAGTGATCAAGCTAGACTACTACTTCAGTTTCTGAGCAGTGGACACGGGAAGACACTTGGGCAAGAACTGTGTTGAAGAAACTGAAGGCACTCTTCACAAGGTATGGACATCCGACACTCCATGCTCAGATAATGGCCACAGTACACTTTGCAGCGAAAAAGATCAGCACCAAATGGCAGTTTGAGCTCAAGGTGTCTTCCCCATAACCCACAAAGCATCAAAAAGGCAAGCTGACAAGCCAAGAGACTCATGGCAAAGGTTAAACAGATGAGAGAATCCCTACTTAGCAATGTTAGATCATCATAATGCAGCCTCCAGGAATCTCAGGGGTTGGATAATAGTTCACCACAGAGACTGATGAGCCAGAGAATGACGGCTCTGCTTCTTGGGTGGAGTAGAGTGCTGTAGCTTAGTGGTGAAACAATGAATAGTACCCAGAAAGAGTTAAGAGAAAGTTACGCTAGGTAGGCAGCCTTCCACAACAAAAGCACCAAGGACTTGAATCCACTGTGTGCAAATAAGCAGGTCTGGGTGCTACCACTAAACAAAGCAATGGCCAAAGGCAATAAAAGAGTGAAGGGTTTTCTTTCTCAGCTGACACAGGCAATGCCTGGCTGACCATTCTCTGCAGGCAGGGGGACATTGTTTATTTTCCTGTCCAGGTCCATGCTCAATGCATAGAGGCATATGCTAGGTAGTTGCACTTCAGGGCAAGTGTGAGCAGAAGCCATGTAATGTCTGAATAATAAAACTTCAACAATGTGCAATTAAGCAACTCAATAACATGGCCATGCAAAACAAACAAAATTAGAGATGGATCCAGGCCAGAAAATACAGATCTGATCCTTTTTCCAAAAGGGATATTTAGAGTCACAATTATTCTTAAAATAAATAATGAATGAATGAGTTCCCTTATAGATTCCTAAGTATGTCATTGCATCTTTATTGATAATATTTTTTAAACACTGAGGAGTTGTAAGAATTACATGCACATTTCATTAATAGGGAATTTATGAGTACAAGATTGCAGTTATGGTTTGCGCTAATGCTCTATTCACCCTTTTGACCCAAACCCTTTACTATACTCTACCCTAATATTATTTTTCATAAGTCAGGAAACATTTTCCATATGTTTTGCAGTGTTATCCAAAGGGAGTTTGCAGCTGCACTACTCATACTTTATCATGTTCATACTGACTGAAGTGCAGACCCCTCCTAGTGACAGTACCCATCTGAAAGATCATAACAATGCGTTTTTGGCACATTATTGTTCTACTTCTGTGTCAAGCCTCCCCCACAGAACAAAATTGTTTCACAGTTTTTATTAAAATTTACTATAAATGAACAGCTGAAAAAATAAACAGTAAAGTCTGTGTGTATCTTATTTACTGTCATCACAAAAAGAATATCTGTGCTGGAACGTTATAATATAATCTAACAGCCAAAACTAACTTACAGAAATAAGCAGAGACATTAGAAAGGTTGAAGGCCAAAAAGTTCATTATTTGCAGTAAGCTTAAAAGGCAACGTTGTGGGGGAGGGAGTCAAAAAGAAAGTTGTCATGAAGCTAGGTGATGGTAAGGGGGGACTGCAAAGGGAGGAAGGAAAATGCCATAAGGCAAAAAGGAGAAAATGTATAGCAGTTCCAGCTGAAATTCTTTTCTGAATAGAAATAATATTGTTGTGCAAAACAACATTTTATATCAAAACATACTAAAATAATCTGACCCAAATCTGATGAGATTATTCCAACATATTGTAGCTTTATACGGCTTAATTTTAATATATAACTAAGTAATTCTGCATGGAGGCAAGTGACTACCCATGTAGTTTAAGTTGCACGATCAGGATCTATGCTGGGATTCAAAAAAAATTTTTTTTTAATTTCTGATATCCAGTGAGCCAAACTCAGATGCGGTGAAAGTGGATGCATTTCCATAGTCTTCAGTAAATTAGTGGGTGCTGATACCAGGTCTGAGCATAATACATTATTTTGTATTTTTAGAGAGAAGACATTTCTAATAGTACATGGATGCAGATATATCCAAATAGTTCAGTTGTTTCAGTAAATCCCACTGAACTCTGCAGCAGCAGATACAGTATAAACTCTCCCTGCAAGTCTGCTAATGAAATGCCTGGCAGAGCCAAAAAGGGCAAAGAAAAAAATAGAACTCACAGCTGCAATATCAACTTGAAAGTAGAGCTAGGAACAAGCGTGTTATAAAAGATGAGCAACAGGTCAGAAATAACACAATATGAAGGCAAAAGGAAGGAGAGGAACACTTGCCAAAGCAAGGAGGAAGATCAGGAAAAATTTATCAGGGGCACTACCATGAAACATTGAGATGAATAATTTAAATCAATGACATTAAAATGGCAAGGGGAAAATGTGTATAATTTGCATTCAGTCTATACCTTTTAAGTCCTTTGAGTTTCAAGCTGAAAACGTTTCCTTTAGTATCTCACATTAAGGGCCACATTCGCTAGAACAAGCTATTGAACTGTTTGCAAAAATTTCAGCCATGTGTAGAGACATAAAAGTGTACTTGCAGATGTCTTTTTTGAATATCCAAGACCAATCTGCTCCTTGGTAACATCAATTTATTCATGCGCTGAGCTCTTTGCATGGGACTATTGTGCGAACTTGGTTGGGCGGGGGGAGCACACCACTCCACACGACCACTACATTGAGATGGAAAAGGGAAATTATGCGTTAAGAAAACACACAAGCCCTTGTGCATTCTGGAAACAATGTCTATGGTGGCCTAACATGGACAGGCACAGATAGCTGCACTGGAATGGGCCAAAGGCAGCCCAAGGGAAAGGGCAAAAGGAAGAGTATTTCCAAACTGTGGGAAAGGCGGAACACCGCAGTCCTGGACTCAGGTAACAGACTGGAGAGTTGATTTCACTTCTGTAATGCCCACCGTACACCAGAGCCCAATTACTCACACTTCAGGTGAATTGACTATATTTCATGCAGATTTCATATTTTTGTGAGTCTAAACTTTTAAAACACTCTGGTGCCTTAGGAACATAAAAGGCCATATTCCTAGAAAAGTGTGTGTGTACATAAAGTGGGCTCAAGCCACAGAACACCCAAATACTCACCAGCAAGAACCTGAAAAAAAGTGTGCTTACAACATACACTGCCAGAAGCCTGGTGTGCTGGGAATGGAGCTCTACAAATGCACATGTATGCGCAGTTTCGAGTTACCGGCATGTACCAGGTATTCTAACTGTAAACACGTAGGTGGAAAATTCAGGCATGAGACATGACAGTGATGAGTTTAAGACCCTTGCTTATGCCTCTGTGACTGCCCATCTGATTCAAAGATGAATTTATTAGTTAACCCACTGTGTTGCTGCCATCACATTTAAGTCTGTCTGGATGAATTTCCAATAAGTGGACTATTTTGTTTTGTCTTGCTTGGCAATCAAGATCATTCACTTAAATTTTGAGTTCTGCACTGAAGATAGGTGGATTTTGTTGTTGTTTATTATTTATTTATTTATCTGTGACAGTGAAAAGTCAGAAGTGTCTGGACAGATGAAGCTGTGTAATATAAACAGTCTACAGTGTTACTTACTAAACCTAAGCAAGCTGGTTTCCCACATATCCTGGCTTCCTGGTCTTAATGATGGGGTTTGAGAGAAGGGACACGTGTAGGTATTGGGGAACTGAGCAGAGGTTCATGAGTTTGACGGATAATGCTCACTGTTCTGTCCCCCTGCAAATTTCTTTTTGTCTTTCTGGATGGATTTGGTTAACTGGAAAAGAAACTGTCTGTCTCTTTGCATTATAATTAGTTGTTCTGCCTCCATTTAAAGGGTTGGCTTGTGTGTTCAGTGAGGTGTAGAGTCAGTTCCAGTGAATGGATAATTATTTAGCCATCATCAGTATCTTAGATTGGATCCTTATCAGTAGTAACACAAGATTTCTCATAGGATTTTCATTGGTCAGATTAGGGAATGGAAAACTTAATTTTCTTTTAGGAAATACTAGAACTCTTGGGTGCAGCAGAAACTGGCATCACCACCTTTTCTTCATTGAACAGGAATCTATTAATATTAGCTGGTCATATCCCATGTAAGCCATATTCTGTGAGTACAAGGGAACCCTGGGAACTGTGGCTATGGCCACACCCAAAAGCTTATTTCAAAATAAGTTAATAAAGCCCTTAATTGGATTTAATTTAAATCGAATGAAGGAAAAATGCCAAATCGAAATAACAAGTCCAGACACAGGACTTGCTTTTGATTCAGGAGAGGAGCATGCTGGGAGATGTGGCAACATGGCCCCCTGCAGGGTCATGTTGCCACCCAGTCACCTGCCTGGGTCTCACCTGGGGAGCCAGGCAAGGGAAAAAGCACCCAGGGCAGGGATCCTCCTGCTCTGCCTCCCCCGCTTCTGGTGGAGCAGCTGGGGAGGGACCCTGGGGCACCCCTACCTGCTGTCCAGGGGCCAGGCCCCCCAGCCAGCTAGCCCTGCAAGGGAGCCTTGCTGGCAGTAGTGGGGGGTGGCCGGTCCTGAGCCAGCTTTCCCCCACTGCCCTGGCAAGCTGGCAGCAGGGAGGGGCAGCAGTCCCTGAGCCGCCTTGCGGGGCTTGCCCACTGCCAGCCCAGTGGCGGGTCCCTGAGCTGGCTCCCCCACCTTGCTGGAGCTGCCGGCAGCTAGCAGGGTGGCGAGTGCCAGAGTCCGCTCACCAGGCTGCGGCTGGGGCAGAGCTCTCCGGCGCCCCTGTTCCCCAGCCCCTGGCTGCCTGCAAGCAGCCATGAGCGGTGTGGGGTGCTGCGTCCTTGGCTGCTTGCAAGCGGCCGGGGGGGTGGCAGCTCTCCCAGCCCCTGACAGGCTCCCCAAGCTGGTCAATTTCACAGGCCGGGGCTGCAGGCCCCCAGAGTGGGCCGTGGGGGGAGCCGGTCGGGCACTGGCTAACCTCCCGGGGCTGCAGCACTCCTGACCAGGGTGCCGATGGGCTCCCTAGCAAGGGTGCTGATGGGGGTGGGCACACTGGGAGGAAGGTCAATTGTTATATTGCTATGTGGGGCATATCAATATAACAGAGCCAGACATTTTATTTTGAAACCACAGTTTCAAAATAACTGTCATTTTGATATATAACTAGGTTTTATTGTAGCAAAATGACTTTCCTTATTTTGAAATAAGGGATCTCCTTATTTTGAAATAAGGAAACGTCGTCTGGATGTGACTGTTTTGATTTAAAAGCAACGTGTGGACACAGCCTGTTAGACCATGGTTCTTCCTGTTTTCTAGGCTTCTATGTCTAGTGTCAGCTGCTGAACTACAGTATTTGAATAAAGAATGGCCTCAGACTTCTGTAAAAAGATAGCCCAGACCACTTAAAATGAGGACGTCTTCTTGAAATAATTTTCAACCATAGTGGAAATGAATTTCTATGTAGCCAGCAGATTTGTTACTCTAAAATAGACACAAACATAAAATGCCTGGTGAATAGGATGGCGTAGTCATTGTACAAATACCTGGTAAGTTAATTAAAACATTTTACTTGTATCTTGTGCTATGATTGGCTGCATACAAAGCAGCTCTCCCTATTTCATTTTGCAGTTAGACCATGGTTTGGTCTCTGAGAACAATAATAGTAGGCAAATGTACATAGGTCTTTTAAAAAGATTTTAAATAATTTTATAGCAACTTTCAAGTCAGAATTCTTTTAAACTGATATAGGAGACACCTTTGCCTTTTTTGGTGGAATACCTGTATGAAGAGCATTTTAAAGTAGAGAAAACATTTAAGAACTTAAAACTTCTACACTTGAAGTGCAAAGTAAACAGCACAGCAATGCAAAATGTTTACAAAAATGTATATTAGAAAAGGATGACTGCATCCATATATAAGTGCCACTTGATGTTAAAAAAATAGCCTCACATATAAAACCTATTCATTTACGACCATATTGTGAAACTCAGTCACTGGGCACATGTTCCATTGGAATAAATGGGATATAAACAGGAATGGATCTAACAGCCAACACAGGTCACTGTAAAGTGTGACTCATAGAGAAGTATTAAAGAAGTTGCAAAAATACAGCCAGTTTAGTGTGTACAAGTACATTGATGTTCAAGCATATGTATGATATCTATTTATATATTAGGAGTTAGCTCTCCCTTTTTCTGCATGTGTCCCACGTGTCTCACAAACATGTGGACAACTCTTACTAACATTCAAGATTTTGTCCCTTGAGAATTATTATTGTGGGGTCGGTACATTCACATCAAATGTTTACATTCAAGTGACCATCTGCAGCAATCTGGTCAAATGTCTTTGTAACTAATTGATAGGCATTTTTTCACTGCTGAGGAAAAACCGATCAATTAAACCTTTCAAAAAAGCAATCCTAGTGTGCTACATGTTGATGACAAATGTAAAATTGGTGCCTGGAATATTTAAATGTAGTGTGAAACAGCTAAAGCCATCATCCTTGTAAAGCATTTGAAAAGCCTGAATATTGATATACATACTTTATATGAAGTGTGCTTTTCAGGAAGCGGTGAAACGAAAGTCAAGAACTACACAGTTTTGTTCTCATGCCACCCTGGTAGGTTGCTCCAGTAATCAGCATTGCAGAATTGGCAAGTGATTAATGAATGAATTATCAGTGTCCAAGTGCCTACCAGATAGGGTATATTACTATTACCATGGTGTCTGGCTCCACCAACACCAAAGCCAACGATATGCGTGCAGATAATTTTTACCAACACCGGCAGTCAAATTTTAATGAAACTTCAAGGAAAGATGTTGTCATGATCTAGAGATCTTCAATGCAGTGGTAGGAAAGGAGAAAGCACCTGGGCAAGTACACTTGAAATTTGCTATTGGGAAGAACAACAGGAATAGGCAGTGGCTGCTGGAATTTGTGGCTGCTAGTGGCATAGTGATTACAGACTCATTCTTCCATCATAAACTGACCTGATGCAACCCAGATGATTTCACTAAGACACTCATTGATGACATCCTCATTAACAACCATTCCCAGGAAAATGTTCATGGATGCATGCAAGAGTGCTGAACTTGACATCAGCCTCTGCTGACAAAAGTATGCCTCTCACTTCAAAGACAGCTAGTTGGTGGTCTGAAATTAATCCAGTTCAACCAGAGTATTTTATTAAAGCCAAGGTATCAGATGGCTTTCTGTTCTGAACTGAGTTAGGCCACTGAAGTATTAGAGACTTAAGTCTCAGCCCCTCTGCCATCAGATGAGGAATGATGTTTCAAGACATTAGTGCTGACTATTGTCAGTCTAGAACTGGGGTATCAGCCCTTCAAATATCATCTCTAACTTAGTGAGGAAATGTGCATTGCACTCAGAGGTAAGAAAGAAGAGAGAGGACAATTTGAGTCTTCCAAGACATGTTTGATGAGAGCAAACAAAAGGCTGAATTGAGTTGACTTTGGAACATCATCACGTCATTGTATTGTAAACAGGTTGCCATCAGGCAAGATCTCTACACCCTCTATTCAATCTTACAGTGTTTTGTGAAGGAAGGTGGCACAGCTTGTCAAATAAAGAAATGGGATGGCATCAGCCAGTGCCTGCAGCATCAGTTGCATTTGAAGAAAAGATCATTTCAGGATGGTTGTCCATCATTTGCTGTCCATCCATTTGGTGAAACATTCCACCTGATGATAAATCTGCTTGGGCAAGAAGCAACACATACTGGTCTGGTTGTTAATCTGGATAAAACAAAGACCATGACTTATATCATCAAACAGCCTCCAGCTACAAATTACAGTCAACACAATATTAGCCTGTCCAATGGGACATCAAGCAAGGTGGCAGCTGTCAAAGATTTGGGCAGCATCATAGACAGTGCTGGAGGATGCTTAAATGATGTAGATGCTTATATAGCAGCAGCTGCTCCATGTCTTGGGCCTTTCAGGAGCCTCTGTGTGAATGTTATTATATCAATCTTGTTATAAAGCTGTAGATTCACAGAACCACAGTTATATCAACCTAGATAGGTAGCAGTTAAATATGGGAATTAAGGAAATCTGAAGAACCTGGATTGACCTTTTCATTCTCATCATCTCTCTCAGCTACTTTCTATCAAATGGCCCAACAAAAATCAGATATGAGAGTATTCTAAACCAAACCATCAACAGCCTCCACCTGCACCAGTTCATTTTTGGTGGTTTTCTTTGTATGGACACATCTTCAAAGGATCTGATGAAGTAAGATTTTTCTCCCACAAAAGCTCATGCGATAAATAAATTTGTTAGTCTTTAAGTGCCACAGGACTCCTTGCTTATATTGCTTAACTAGACTAACATGGCTACCCCTTTGGAACTTGGCATTATAAGAATGGAAGACCAATGAATCCCAAAGCATATTGTTGGGAGTATTTTTATTATTCTGTTAATATATTTGTATCTGGGGTTTTATATGTATATATAGATATGTTAATATGAGAGGTTAATGTTTTGTGCTGCTCCTCCACAACACTGGATTGTTAATGTTAAAGGAGCTAAGCAGCTGCTGGTGGCTAGAGGGCACGAGCTGATTGACAGGTCAGGTTGATAACAGGGGGAAATCTGCCCAGTAACCGAATCGGCCTGGCAACAGGACAAGATGGCTGCCACTAGAGTGCCGTGTGCAGCAGTGCCAGAACTTTCGGTCATATGAGCCTAGGAGGGAGTGTTTTCGGCGTGAAAGGGGCATGTCTTGATTGGAGGGTGAATTCAGAGGCGCGAAAAGGGTCCCCGAGGATTGGTCGGGGGTTTGTTTTTAAGGGACTATCTCTGAAGAGATGGGGCTTCCCTGCGCTGTCTCTGCTGGTGCCTGCATCTTTCGCCACTGACTGCCAGCCTCCATCCTAGCTCTGAGGGGAGAAGAGGGAGAGCTTCGGGATCTCTAGGACTATGATTGTGGCTGAATTCCTGGTTCTTCTGAATCGGATTCAGACTGCAGTTAGGGATCCCTTGGAGGCCCCAAATAGCACGGGTGCTTCAGAAAGTCCCCGAAGACCTGGGGCAGAGACTGAGAGGCTTGTGATTCAGGGTCCAGCTGCCAAGGACTTTGCTAGTGGGGCAAATAGACTGTCGATATAGGACAGGCCAGAAGGAGGCCCAGAAGTCGCCGAACCAAGCCTGGACTGCATCAGAGCGATCTGCATGGGATCCTCCCCCGAGGTTTTCAGAGTCTGCACCATCAGGTGAAGAATAACTGTGAGGCCCCAATCGAGTGGTGCGCCAGGGAGGGGGTACTTACCCTTGGTACCTGCCTGAGCTTAATCTGGGGGATTGGATCCATCCGGTTTGGGGGTGTAGAGGTGAGGCAGCGGCCTCCCTTAAGGGACCCACACTCCTGAGTGAATCTGAAGTACAAATTCAAGAGCTCAGGGGAACTCACCAGTTACAAGGGCTTTCCAGTTAAAAGGGTATTGGGACAAAAGTTGATTTTGTGCTCAGGGTCTGGGTTCATGGAGTTCTAACATTCTTATGTGTATATGCTTACTCAAACTTATTTAATCTTGTTTAGTGATTCAAATCAAGTAGCCTCATCCTTGTTTATATGCCCTTTATTTCCTAATTCTCCCTATCTCCGTAATAAACTAACTTTGTTAAGTTAAAATAGAGTGCAGTATTTCTGTGAGTTCTCACCAAGGAACAGCAGTCACACAGGTTGATAGATGCCTGCGGTAAGGGGGACCTGTAGTAAAAGGGTGCCCTGGTAAAAATCATCCTGCAACAATATGTAGCATGGAATGCTGTTCCATGGGCGCCAGAGCTTTGACGGCATAGCAAGATTGCCAGTGATGAACAGAAACAGAACATACAATCAGACCACCTTAAGCACCCTGCCAAAGATCAAACTGGATAGCACTCTGCAAGGCGACCATGTCACTTTGGGATTTGCCATTATGAAAATTATTGCAAAATTTAGGGATTTTAAAATGCAGTATCCAATGTTATCTTCTTCCTTACCATGGGAAAACAAGTGGGAAAAAGAAATCATGTTAATAAAATGGCTGTTCTGATAAGATAGGGGTTGTTGGGAACAGTGAAGAAGCAGGAAGTGCTGCCAGTGTGGAATCCAAGGATCAAAAGGAACTTTAGCTCTCATGGTCTTTATGTGGTGACTCTATCCTTTCACGTGTTCCAGAGTGGCAGTCCTGGAAGCAGAGCTGATTGGTACTGTTGTAATCATTAGTCTGATGAACATCACCTTACTCTTCCTATGTGGAACAGTGAGGGAGACAAAAGCTATGAATTGGTAGTTAAAGCTATTTAGAATTTTATTGACTTCTGCTAGTTTTTCAACATATTAAATAACAGTTTTCAGAGGGAACCTATGGGAAAT
Source organism: Podocnemis expansa (assembly GCA_007922195.1). NCBI lineage: Eukaryota > Metazoa > Chordata > Testudines > Podocnemididae > Podocnemis > Podocnemis expansa. The sequence goes on along the minus strand of ML681966.1, from coordinate 57,095,901 downwards.
GCTCCCTTACTATATCCAGCTATATACTCAAAACCCTGTGTAGCCTTAAATATGTAGTTATTCAGTAGAACAGCAGATAGCATTTATGGTTGGAAAGGTAGCAGTGTTGTTTTTTTCTGTACATTCAACATTCCCTTTCAGGCAGCTAGTACTTCCTTCCACACCACACAACTGAGGTGATCATTTTGTTCTTTTTATGTATATATACTGTACAATATTACTGATTGATTTTCCAGCCTACAGTGTTCTATTGCTGGTTTTTGTGAACTGTTTCTTTCCTCAACTCCATTATTTTCAGAACCAAAGATCTAATTTTGAAAAGCACTAGTTGTTTTTGTGTGGATAAGTCTCCAGGACTTTTAGTTGCTTAACCAGACCACCACGTATCCTGGAGCCCTTTTCCATTCATTATTACAGCCTTTCTGTCTTTCTCTTATGCTGTGTTTGTATATGGTTAGAAGAATTAGGATTTTATCAATAAACATCAATTCCACACAAATTGATTAAAAACTTTCCATTGATGATAATCAAAATGTATAAATAAGTAAAGAAAAATGTACCTTGAGAATTTTTTAGTGTTTGATTATAAGGATATTTACTTTATATATTTTGACATATGATGTTGACAATTTGGCTATGTCCACACCGCCCCACATTTTTTGAGAAAAGGTTTTTTTTTTTTTTGAAAAAACCTATTTTGAAATAAATTTGAAATAGTTTTTTCAAAAAACACTTATTTCAAAAATGTTATTTTGAGATAGGAGTTCTCCATCTCAAAATAAGGCAGTGGGCATTTTTTCAAAAAAGAGAGTCCACACCAATTTTTGTGAATAGACCCAATTGAAAAGATGGGCTGGCTTTTTCGAAAATCCCTTTTTTTGGCAGACAACTAGGTTTAACCCAGCCAGAAAAGCACTCCAGTATTTTGAAATACTGGGGTGCTTATTCCCCAAAATAGCTTATTTCAAAAAAAGGTGCTTTTTTGGAGAAAAAAAAAAGCCAGGTTTTGCTTTTCAGAAAAAGTGCTCTGGTGTTTTAATAGACCAGAGCACTTTTTAAGAAAAAGGAAAATCGCTCCCTGGACACAGGAAAGTTTTTTCGGGATATGCCTTCTTATCTAGAAAAACTTTCAACTGTAGATGTGCCCTTTGTCTTTTGATGGGTATACATTTTAACTTTTTGAGTCTCAATGTCTACTGTCATTAAATAATTATTATCTAACCACCCTCTAGTCTAGGGGTCTCAAACACACAGCCCGCAGGCCACATGTGGCCCACAGAGCTGCCTCCTGCAGCTCCTGATAACCCCCAGAATCCTTTCCAACCTTGGAGTTTTCAAATGCTGAGCCTCTCTGCAGATGGAGACCAAGCAGCTTCACCTCCCCCCTGCGTTATCAGCCACTGACAGGGAGGAGCTGAACTGCTGCCTGGGAGCTGCCCTATTCACATGCAGCAGCTGATCGAGCTGCTGAAGCAGGCTGAGCAGTCCAGAGACGGCTCAGTGTGGGAGGCCTTAAAGGAGGGTGGCCTGAGCCTGTGGGGATGGTTCACAGGGGGCTCCAATCTGGGGAAGCACCAGAAGGCCCCACCACTAGCCACAGCATGGGGTAGTATTTTTTCTTCCACCCGCCCCATTGCTGCTAAATTCCGGCAGGCAGGGGATGTTTTCTCCTCTGTCAGCCCCACTCAGCCAAATTCAATTTGGCAGGTGGGTGGGGCTTGTTTCCCCTTCTGCCAACCCCAGGGCAGCTAAATTCGGGTGGGCGGGGAGTGTTTTCCCCTATACCAGCCCCACTGGAGCCAAATTCAAGTGGGCAGGTGGGCGGGGGGGTGTTCCCCTCTCTGCCAACCCCAGCATGGCCAAATTTGAGCAGGTGGTGGGGAGGGTGTTTCCACGACCACTGGTCATAGCGCTGCCCCCAGGGCCAGGCAGGGGGCTGCTTATTTACGGTCCTGTGGAGGGCTCCAACCAACCTGTTTGCAGCCCGTCTTGGGATGTGGCTGTTCTCCTCCCCTCCTGGCTTGGGGATATATGTAGCCCCCCTCTTTTTAAAACAAAAAAACCCCCCAAAATCTTCTAAAACAATTTAATTTTATTTGAAAAACTAAAACTTTTATAAAAATTTAATTTCAATTAAATTTAATTCAATTTTAATAAATCAAACTGCAATTAATTTATTTCAATTAACATCAATTTGAAATAAAAAAATTAAATTTTAATTTAATTTTAATTAAATTAACCGGTGGTCCTTCAGGGTTTGAAAAAGTATATTTTTTGCCCTCAAACCAAAAAAGATTGGGAGCCACTGATTTATAATGTAAAATTTTAAGTCTGTTTGTTTACTCTTTGTCTTTTTGATGATTTTACCATCTTGAATGGAAGCAAATCTGAAAGGAAACGTGTGTTTTGGCTTTAGAAAGACTGTCAAAATTAGCACAGACTTCATGTTACAGCTTCAAAAAAGTTAATAAATTGACTTTTATTAGCACACTATATTACTCTTCATTTTTTACTGTACTTCCACATCATTGTATGAAAAGGTTTCAGTGGTGCGGCCCTCAGGCCAATATCCTAGTCCTCATGCAGCCCTTGAGGTGATTTGAGTTTGAGACCCCTGCTCTTAGTCTCTCCTTCCATAACTTTCCAAAACTGTGAAAATTAAGTCAATGAACATATTTTAAATGCTCAAAAACCATCAATGAGCACAATTAAATAGTCTTAGATAGACAAATTTTTTTAAAAATGCTTCAAAATAAAAATCAGTATCATGTTGGAATTATTAAAATTAAGAATTCTGCCAAGTTTATATATGATATATATTAGTCTGTACATGAAATACTCATAGTTTGTGTTTTACTGCATAGTAACAAGGATTAATTCTTATTAAAATACTGAAGTCAAACATGATGTCATTCAGGAAGCTTTGCCAAACAAGGTCTTTCCAATCATCATCATCATCATCCTTTATAGATTACGCAGCTGCTCCATGACAGTAGGCGCCAACCCCTCAAAAGTGTGAATACATAGAGGAGAGAATCTCAAAAAATAATATTTACTGGTAGGTGACCTCTCTTTTGCACATGTAAAGAGGCTAATATCTAAGGATTTCCAAGCACTTTGTAAACATTAATTAAGTTTCGCAGTATCTCTGTGAAAGAGATATTCATGTTCAGCGCATAAGTGAATAAAAAGCTGCTGATAGCCTCATGTTGCTCATTTGGTGTCTGTGTCGTGGTTCTTGCTGTCTCTTGACACCTGGCCTATCCTAGAGTTGTATCAGGCAGACAAGGATGAATTGGTTTGTTAATGGCAGCAGACTATTAGCTGAAGAAACCTTACATTTCAAGACTAGAGAGGCAGTGAAAATGGGTGCCAATGAAAGGCAAAATTACCTAGAGGATGGAAAACCTGGACCAAAAAGGAGATGGGAGCTGATTCAAAGAGCCCCAAGTCAGTTGCTTGGGACATGAACAGAAAGGTAAACGATTAGATAAGAGAAATCTGATAAGGTTTAGAGGCTTAGAATCTAAAGGATAATCTTATGGCAATCACAGTAAGTGATTTCAGAAAAGTATTTATTAATTGTTTTGGGGAGAGATTTTGAAGAAATGTTTATTTCAAATCCTAAATCAGATAAATATGTAAGTAAGCAATGCCAATTATCTGAACATAATATGGCTATTTTATCATCTTTGCAAGAGTAATAATCTAAGTTATGGAAAAGAGGGGAAGATTTTTTGTTTGTATATAGGGGCTGCTTTTGGTAGATAGTAAATATGTTCAATTATTGAAAAAATGGTATTTTAAGGCAAAAATGGCTGATCTAGTGAACAGAATTATCTGACAAACAGTCTAAGGCAACATATTCATCTCTTGTGTATATCTTTAATTGTCCTAGGTCTTGCATGTGGTTTACCTACATGATTCTTAATGACTTACATCAGTGTGTTTCAGCCAAAACCCTTGTGCAAGGATTTTTAAAAGTATGGAATATAGTGGCTGACTTTAGAAGCTGAATACATCAAAAAGTCAATCTCTGTTACTTAAAATTTATTCTACTAGACAGAACACAGAATTTTTTAAAAAAAATTATTCACTTTTATCTTGTTAAAAATTCATCAGAGGAAGTAGATTACATACACAAATCAAAGTAGTAATAATATAGAATCAACACCCAATATTAAGCCCTGGTCAATACTACATAGTTCACTTCAGTTTAACAGTGTTGCTAAGTGGTATGAATTATCCACATTCCTGAGCAACATTGTTTTGCTGACTGTAGACAGTGCCATGTTGGTGAGAGAGCTTGTCTCCCATTGGCTTAAAGTATCTTCAGCTGAAGTGCTACTGTGGCAGAGCTGCATCACTGCTGAAGCAACATTAGAAGTTTGCAGTGTAGGCCTGCTCCTAGTCCACCAGTAACCTAGTGACCAGACCATGAAAACTGTGTGATGTCAGTGGAAGACCTTCTTCCATCAACATAGCTGCAGTCACCCATGGAAGTAGGGTTATTAAGTTGATGGAAGAGCTCTTTCCAGTTGATTTAAACTATCTTCAGTAGAAGTGCTACAACTATGCAGTTGCATCAATGCAACTGTGCCGATGTAAATGTGTAGTGTGGATCTGCCACAGATACCATTAGGACCCTTTTAGAAAGTGCAGAGAGAGTGTACTCATCCACCTGGGCAGTCAATCCATGTGCATCTCTTTAAATATAAGAGGTTCATGGACTAAATCATTAGGTGAGAATTTGAAGAAGGAACAGAGGTCAGAATGGACAGGTTATCTGGCTAAGAAAAGCTGTTTTGTACTTGTAAATCCATTTCTGCCTTATGCCTTTGTTGCTCTATTTAAATTAAAGACAAGCAAAAAAAAGAGTGAATGTTTAAATATTCGTGTGTGTGTGTGTGTGCATGCGCGTATGCGTGCACGTGTGCACAGAGTGAGGAATGGGAAGTGGATAAAAATGTGAAGGAGTAGCATGGTAGTTGTCCCCTTCTCAGTACATACTACCACAAGACTGAGTAGAGCCAGGAAAGACCATGTTTCAGGGTGATGATTTAAAAAATATATGAAAAAGCTCTCTCTCTTCCTCTTAATCATAGATGGTGCAATTTTCCAAGTCCACAGGTCTTTTAAATTCTGCTTTCAAAAAAAAAGCGGAGCTTCATCATATTCATAAAACACTTTTTTCTCCCATCAGTAATAAGATGAGGCTTAGTGGGGATCAGAAAAATAGTAGTAATTCCCAATGAAACAAACTCCGATTTCAGTGTGGGGTTTTTTTTTTCACTGAGAGTTGGTTGCTCAGATTGTATCAGAAAAAAAATGTGCATACTTTCCCACTGGAAAGAGATCATATCATGGGCTTTGCAAACTTAAGACATACTTATGCAAACCTTGGACAAACATATGGTATTTTTCTTTAACCAAGTGACATACAAATATATTTGTTTCATGATTTTAGGTATGTTACTGAATTCAAATAGAGCAAGATATAGTCTGCTTGAGCTAAGCTTCTTTAATATGTTGCAGTGTTGTGATTAAATGTGACCCTTTGACATTGTACTGGCTAAAGGAATTTGCTTTCAGGTTTATTGGGCCCATAAGAATAAGAATTTGTTTGTCTTTTTTGAAAGGGCATGTATATTATTATTATACAACATTATCCTGGCATAGAAAACAGAGTATTTACTTATTTACTTATTATCTGTCACTGGCAAGGCACAAGGTAAAAGAGCTGGCGGAACTTGAGTGGTTTCTGCCCACAGGTCAGCTTCATGTACACAGAGCTTCAAAATCTGAAAAATCCCTGTGCTCAGTCAACAAATAAATTATTCCAGCCATAAACTGGAATAAGTAAGCAATGAGCTAGTCCTGCCTATGTCTGCGCCTCAGGTTCTCAGCCAAAAGAGATAGAGAATAAAGGATGATTGGCCTTGACAGTACATTGAGGACTGGATTTACCAGAAGACAACTGTGAGACAATTAGTAGGAGGATGAGCAGGGCTACAGGACTGGCTGGGAAGATCAGAACTATCTGCTCTGTCACTATAGAAATCCTTCACTCCTAAGGACCAAACATTTGGTGTCCTTGTCCCAACTTCCCTGAGTTCACATATTCTCAGGATCGATCACTGGTGAGCAAGAATATGACTATGTTATCGTACCTACCAACCTAGTGAGAGATTCATTGGTATCTCACTTACAACATATGTGTTTTTGAAAATTCCAATCAGCAACAGGGCGCTCAGAAGCTAGACTGATGCTGAGATGTCTTTGAAAATGACCCTTTGAGGTACAGCAATTGAAGAATGATATAATTTTAGAAAACCACCACCATGATGTCTAAAGCTACATGTATGTTCTGTAAGCACATCAAAAAGTGCTCAACCATTTTATTAAATTCTGTTGCATGCATTTAGAATTACAAACAACTTCAGGTATTAACTCATATAATTAAATTACAGATGTTTACCAGAGGTATGTGGGTAAGTGCTGAACAACTTTTTGGCACGGTTGGTGAACATATTTTATGTGTGATGTGTTTTTCTATAAGCTATTATATTAAGGAAGTTCTGCTTTATAGTAATTTAAAGTCAATTTCTGTGTACAATGTGTTCTGCTTTTAATTAGAGGTTTAGCTTGTGCTACAAAGACATATGCGTTACCGTACCACTCAGGAAGCAACACACAAAAGAAGCTGTAGGCAGCAGAAGGTCCTGACTCTTAGCTCTGCCACTCAAAGGAAAATGTGATTGGTTGTGGGACTCTGTCAGAAGCTGTATTTGTACAAAGAATGAAAGATTTCCACACAGCATCATAGATACATGTTGGTTTGCAGGGATAGTCACATCATTATATAAGAGCTCCTCCTTTTATAACCAGGGTTAAAGTATCATCTCGGCCCCCTTCATGCATGTGCGGACCTCAGACCAGGTAGGCATTTGCAACCTACTTCGCAGTACCACATGGATCCGTTATCCCTCTATAAACATATTTCTAATTTTATATGGTGTTTATGTCTATATCAATTATTGTCACAAACTAGCAAATATTGCATAACACAATAAGTATTGCAATTAACAATGGTGGGGCATAAGACCAGCCAACAGCCAGGAGAGGGTGGAATATGTGTTCCACTCAATTTTTTCTATTTTTAGGGACCCTTGAACACTGGCTCCTTAAATTTGTTGGTCCTGAAGCTACATTCAGGAGTGTTTCCCCTTACTTTAACCTCTGCATCCCCAATAGTCCTCCAGCCCCCAATATCCACTCCCCTGTCCCCAATATTCCCCCAGTCTTCAATACCCAACCCCAAAATCCACTCAACAGCAGACTCCCTGCTGACCTCTTGGGGCACCGGCAGGTGCAAAGCTCCATCCACACCAGAGTTGCAGGATCAGGGTCACCCCCAGTGCAGCAGAGGGCAGGGAGATGGACCAGCAGGGGGCCCTGGGCAGCAGCAGAACCTGGGGCCTGAAGGCCAGCAGGGACAAACCTATGGCTGGAGCCTGATGCCTGGTGGGGCATCCCACTCCAGCGCTGAGAGAGGCGGGGGGCAGTGGGTGCAGCCAGGGCTTTGGCCACCAAGCGGAAGTGCCTTTTTTGGGGCTGGGAATGGGGCTCCGGTGTCCCGCAATAGGGACAGGGCAGTGTGCTGAGGCAGAGGAGAATCGCCCCAACGTGCCCCCCACCCACTGCTCCAGGCTATGCTTTGAGGCTTCAGCCTCTAGCATAGCCTGTGCATGTGCAGGGGAGCTGGGCCAGCTGAAATGCCTCCCCACTCTCCCTGCCCTGCTGGAGCACAGTGTTCCAGCTCGGCTTTCTATTTGTAGGGGCCACAGAACACTGGGCCCCTAAAAATAGTGGGCCCTGGAATGCCATTCCGGTGCATTCCAGGGTACTTTAACCCCTGTATGTAACAAATAATTGATTCCTTTGAGAATATAAAACATCTTAGAGCACCATGACTGTGCCATAAAACAGGATATTTATTGCTGTTCAAGGCCAACCCCTGAAAAGGCAGCACTGAGATTGTCTTCTGAATGTTTTTAAATGGGTGATGGGTCATGAAGACTGGTTTTGGTCATAAAGTCTGATTCTAGTATTAAAACAATTGTCTGTTTGAGAGAGTCTTTGAGGAAATCTGAGGGTGCATTCCTTGGATAGGCTCAGGGCTATTTACATATAAGATTTGCTGAGTGGTTACTTAAGATTGTTAATTTAATTAATTTGTAGGTCCTCTATATGGAGCTTTCTGCATAAGGGTTTTTATTGTTTAAATCCTAAAAAATTAAATGCAACTTTTTGCCAGGAGCTACTGTGTATAACTGCACTTATTTGTGTTGACTTCTAGTGAAGAAGCACTTGTGTAAAACTATAGATATCTATCACATATTAAAAAACTAATAAATAAAATTATCAACAGCTTGCCTACTAACAGCCCCGAAAAATCTCTCCTCACCCATAAAAATCAAGCCCTATATTACTATCTCTTTAAAATATAAATTCTGTTTTGTTTGTGACCAGCTACTGGAAAACTTACGGGCCAAGTTCATTGCCACTAACATATTGATTTCATAGGGAGTTTTCCTTACACAGGAGGCATGAAATTGGACTCTATGTTTGACCTAAATCCACAAAAAGTAAGTAATTATTGGCTTCATAATACTAACTGTCCTTGCTAACATACAGGCCTTATATAACTTAGACCATTTTTAGCATGCCATGTCGTTAAGGCTAGACGGTCAGCCTGGCTTTCCAGCCTTAACCGATTTTCTTTGTTTCTGGTTTGTAAGTCAAAGCTTCATTAACTAAACACAGTTTAAGTAGATGAGTACTAATAAAAAGAAACTTTTTATTTCTCCAGCAAGTCAAAAACATATTCAGTAATATTTAATGCCACATCAAATAAATAATGAAAGAGCTTGACTTAAGCCTGCAAAAGCAAGGAAGTGCAGTAAAGGCTGAAAATCTGAACTGACAAACAAGCCTTAACTCATGCACTCTCTTGTGCCAAAAAAGCTTCTTATTACAAAGGCAGGAGTTGTTGAAGGCCAGTCTGAAGTAGCATGAATATTTAGTCTGTCTTAACCCTATAATTCCTTGGTTTTAATGCCTCTCAGGCAAGAATTACTTCAACACATTTTTGAGTGGCTGATTATAATTTGTTATGTATATGACTGGAAGGAGAAAAAAATGTTTTCCTTGATCAAGAATGAATGATTTGGTATTTATTAATGGGGGATTACAATCCTGAATATTTTAGCAAACCCCCCTTTTAGTTCTAAAATTAGAGGCCTTAAAAATATAACACTTTTATGTGGACAGTATTCATCAGGAGGCTATCATCTGAAACTTAAAGCATACTACTAGGAAAAGCTTCTCATTCAGCCAAATTAAAACTAAAGGCCAAGAGGAAACCTATGTAAAATTGGAAAATCTGTGTGGCCAGACACTTGTGCCTGTGACTTCAGTGGGAATCTGTGTGGGTATAGGGGTCTGCACATATAGGTCTGATAGCAGGATCAAGAACCAAGTTTGCAGAATCAAAAAGTTGCAATAAAAATCAGATAATAACCCACAGGCTTTGTTTGAAGCTTATCTGAACTGAACCCAAAACTTCTAAGATTTGCTCCTCCTTGTCTTTTGTATGCAAGGAAGAGAGTACAATTATTTTGCTAAAAATTAACCTTTACAGCTGGAAAGTGAACAAATCATACAGTTGGTTCCCTGAAAATTACAAAGCAAAATGGAGAAATGTTATCAATCTTCAGGTGAAGCGATAAATATTTCCACTTCCCAGCAAAAAGCATGTGGCATTTCTTTAAAGGCTAGAAGTTACAGACAAATGATCTGTATCCTGATGGAGACAGTATGAGTGACTTTGAGAGTTAGTGGGTTTATTTCCCCAGTAAAATGCTTTAATTTTTTTCTTCTATAAATAGCCTTTAAAAAGATAAGATTTTTTTTAACTTGGACCCAAAGTTACTTTTAGGTGGACAAAAGAACAGAGAAATTGAGATGAAAAAGACAATCCAGCCCAGACAGTCAATCAGCAGCAGTCTGACCATTGACAGATGTATGGAAGTTAATCCAAAGAAACCAGCACAACTGGCTAGAGTGTGTGCCAAGCATCCAGATGCTGTTGTTGAAGTATCTTTCAAGAACTTGGCGTCCAGGTCCTGTGACACAATTTGGAGAGGAATGTGGAAGAGAGGGAGGGTACAGTATTTAAGGATAAAATGCTGCTCCTTGCACCAATTTAAAGTAATGTAATTGTTTTATTTTACTGTGGTTTTGTTATTAATCACATCTGTCCATATCTGTCAGCATTAGCAAGAGAACACACACACACACACACACACACACACACACAGAGCCACATTTTCCAAAAGCACTCAGCACCCAGCAGTTCTAATTGTTACAATTTGGGCCAGATTTTCAAAGTGACTCTTCAAACTGGGTGTTGTGATCTTTAGAAAAACTACCTATTGTATTTATTTAGGTACTTAAATGGGGGACAAGCTCTCTTTAAAATTCAAACTTATGGTAGTTAAGAGTGCTGAGCCTTTCTATAAAGTTTAGCCTATTGGTGCAGTAGTCTTAAAATGTTGACATGAAAACTTAGCATGAACAAAATATACTCACCTAACTCTTTGACAGAGCTGATAATCTGAAAACTAATGTATCTGTCCGATGACATTGCTAACTATGAATTGAATGAAAAAGCAGAATTTTACAAAGCTGTTACATAACATTGTGGGTTTGATACTGATATTATTCCATATGTGATCATTATACTAGTTTCCTAACTGATTAACAAGTAATAACTCATGCATGCTTAGGGTAAGACCTATACTTGGAGGACTGGTGAGATGATAGTACAAATTCCATTCCAGGCTTTAAGGCTATTACATTTCACACTTTGGGAAAATTGTTTTTCTTGCTGCAATTCATCTGAATTTGTATTGTCAAACCACCTCTGAGTGTATAAAAATAGCAATAAAAATTGTACAACATACAAGCTCAAAATGAAGAAAAATTCTTCAGCAATACAACTTCCAAAGGGGTAGCCATGTTTTGCAATACAGGAATCAAGCCCTTATTATGCAGTTCTTACTGAGGAAGAACTCTGCACTGATGTGAGAACTGCAGGTGTGAACATTATGCGTGTTAATCTGACACCATTTAATTGATGTGCCGTCTTTATTTGAGTGTTTTATTGATCCTAGAGTGGTATATAATGAATATGAAATTGATAAACACTTGATGCAATCTAAGGCAACAAGAATATTGCATGTTACCACTTAAAATGTTTATTTTTTAAATGAGCACTAAAACTTCAAACAGCAACATGTTGTGATGTATTCAGAACAAGCAAAATCCATCTAGTGTTTAACCACATTAAAGGCCCTTTTTCTGTTTACATAATGATATGCTGTGTTTATCTTACAAACCATGTAAAATATTATTTAGCAGTCATAAATATAGTCTGATAAAATGATACTGTTCCCCAGAACTGCTAATCTATGTTAATACCGTTTTGGTAAGGGTCCTGTAACAGCTGTTAGAATTTTGTCCCCCATAGGTCAGAATGAGAAGACGGGAAAATCCTTAATAAAATGTTGTTAGAAGCTACAGGTGGGAAATAAAGAAGCTATTGTGACCTGTAGTCTTATTCTTTCATAAAGTCACGGAGTGCACAGCAGCTTCTGTGGTTGAAATTAGACAACAGGCTAGTGGCTTTTCAATCTCAACTTTTGCAGTTTGGTTATATCATTTTCTGTGAAGAACAGATGAAGGATACAGCAAGCACTGCCTGTGACCTTCCTTGCTGTTTTTAATAAGCACATTCTACAGTGTGAGCTACTCTGTCTTAAATGAATTATTCTATATTATCTATTATGTATTGAAAAAATACAGTAATGTTTATCTTCTGTATCCATTGTACTGTCAGATTTTAATTAACTCTTAGCTCCAGGTAAAGAAAATATTCTAATTTTAATAGTCTTATAATTACTATAGGCCAGATTCCACTTTTACTGATTAGTACCTTTTTCAGTGAGTAGTGAGTCTTATTATGGAGTAAGTTACTGCTCCGCATCAGGAAGGATGGTACAGCTTGGCCCTATATATGATCAGCATGCCATTGAACTTGTTCGCTGTATTACATTTCATTTTTATACTGTGTGACTGAAGAATGAAAAATCGAGGTTTGAGAGTGTGAGGATAGCCAGAAAGAAGGAAAGAAGAGGACATATTAATAAATTAATAATCTGGTTATCTGTTAGCAAAAATAGGTTCTCATATATTCTTTTTCCCTATTGGTGATAAATATCACAAGAATATATACTGCATTAGCCTGCTACAGCTGAAAAACTTTTATTTCTAAGGCTAACTACATTCCATACATTTTCCTTAGAAGAACCACGTATATTCTTTGGGCATTAAGCTTCTTTCAGGGATCAGCCTTGTGTCCTCTTATTCATTTTTCTTTTGGTTTCTCATTTTTCTTTCTTAGTATTGTAGCAGTATGGAGTATGAACATGAATAATATTTTTTTCTATTGAAACTGGAAATAACAATTCAGGGTGATATGTAGTTCAACAAACCTCACGTTTCTATAGTAATTCTCTTATTGAGAAGAACTAAAAATGTCTTCTGATTTAAAATGGTGTGTGTATGATGTTATATATTTATATGAAAACAAGTCAGTTACTGTCCTTCATTATATTATCCCTTTATTGCATAAAACAACTTATTTAAAAATACTCAACAGAATAAATTATTCAATACAATCAAATTTTCAGTTTTGAAATCATAAGAATCTGATTATGCATAATCATATATGATTTCTTATTAGTCAAATGGCAGAGGATTGCTGAAATATGATATAAAATGGCATCATTAATTGGCCATAGATGCAGTAAGTTGTCATTTTTGAAAATTTAATGTCATCAAAGCTCTTTTTCCAATAGCACCAGGAGCACTATTGCTAATAGACTTCAGAGCTTGAAATAAATAAATCTTTGGAATCCTGTTGCATCTCTTGGGGTGTGACATTTGACAGTCTTTTATAGTGCAGAACGAAACAAGTTTGTGAGCTGGAATTCAATTGTGGCATATTGATTCCTTGCATCAGTCATTATTCCCTCCTGATTGACAGCTGAAAATTGGTTACGTTAAGTATTTCATATGTTATATTGGCTGACATTTGCTTGCCTGCTCCTGTGTCAATATTGTTGTAAAGATCTCCAGCTCTATGAGATAGCAATATACACTGACTGTGGCTTTTGTGTGATGTTCCAGTGTTTTTCCTGACATAATTTAAGACATATTAAAAACCAGCAGCATCTTCCCTCTTGAGAAGCTTAATGCCAATATTATTGTCTTCCAAGGGAAGATCATGTATGCTCATAATCGGGTGCTAATTTCCACCCATACGCTCATGTTTAGGCATTAGGCACTATAACTGTAAAATTGAGCCTGCTTGATTGATTCATGTCAAGCCTCATCTCGGCTCCTGCAGTGGAAGTCATCCAGCTGACCCTTTTTACACTAAAAGAAGAGATTTGTGTTCCTTTCTTTCACCTGGAACCATCAAATTGACTGAATAATCTGTAATACATTAGTGCTGACATTTGTTAGGTGAGAATTAAACAAGACACAGTAATCATTCCCCTGAATAAAAATTGTGTTTGATTTCCAGCAGAGTTCTATTAAAGAAGCTGTGTAGTCCATCTCCTCAAAGTGTAGAATTGTGAATATTTTCTGTGTTAATGACCTGAATTAACACTTTAATGACAGACAGTCATTTTTCCCTCACAGGCCTGATAGAAGAGCTGAATATACATTCGTTGTAAACTGAGGTGAAATTTCAAAATCCAGAAATAGTGAAATGACTGTTAAAATGAGCTGCCGTCTTTGTTTTACAGAGTCCATCACATCAGAGGTTTAAGGGTGCATATATTAAAGTCTAGACATAAAAAAGTGAGAGGGATGCTGCCTTCCACAACTGCCCAGTATCCACATCAGCATTAGCACCTGCAACAATACAATGCAGAGATCTCCAGGTTTTGTATTTAATTGTTTATGAACATCACACTTTGAAATGTTTGAAGTCAATAGGCCTGATTTTCTTCTCCCTTTGCATGCTTTAAAACTGGAGTAATTCCACAGAGGTCAACAAAGTGTGAAAACAGTGTAAGTCGAATGGAGTTTGATACCTTTTATGCTGCAAAAGTACTGCCTTTTACACTTTGAAATCCGAAGAATTACCATGGTGCTAATGCATGGTACCTATTCAAGCTCATTTGCTTCTGCCCTGCATTTCTTGCACAGCAATGTCTGTCTATCAGGATACAATTGTGTTTCTCATGATTCTGTATGGCTGCACATTCAATAATAATTCTTACAGTAAATATAATGATCTTAATAAATGTGATTTTATTATGTCACAAGCCTACTGTAAACATAGATGGTCTTTCAGATCAGCCAGTATGGCATGGGCACACTGCTCAGAACATTTATGGAGAAACAGAACATTTGATTCCACTTGGTGCTTTAGGCAACAAATGTCAAGTTTGCTAGCTGGGTTCTTGTGGTAAGTAGACAATGCTATGATCTAATCATGCATAGCATCTGAAGCATCCTGCTCATGTGAACTGATATACTAATAAAGGGCATATTCACAAACTGACTTATGTGCTCATGCAGGAGTACCCAGCTGACATTACACTCCACCTTACTCCCCTTTGTGGGCTTTCCACATTCAGATGCCTCAACACTGGGTGGAGGCAGCAGTTGGCCAAGAGTGAATGAGCAGCAGTAGGAAGTGGATGGAGCTTTGGCTGAGTTAGCATGAAGATGAGCTTGAGTTGTGCCAGGAATATAGCTAAAGCAGCTAACAGCTTCTCTGATGCAAGGGGGAAGTAAGCAACAAATGCTTACTCTCTGAGTCATGATTGCATTACTGTCCTGCCCCTGAAGTAGCACGGCTGTGCACTTTCACCTTATTCAATCAGATCATAAATTCCTAATTCATCTGTAAATAATTAAAGTTGCTTCCAGTTCCAGATCATTAAGAAGGAAACTCTTAGCATCACCTAAACCCAAGCATAAAAGCCTGGTACAAGACTCCTTCTGCCACTTTCCTTCTCTTAGAGAAAGGGTAAGTGAAGGGCTCCCTCTGACTCCAGTTTCAGCATCTGTCCCTGAAACAACTTCCAGGATGATTAGTGCTATTATTTTTTTTTTACTGTCTAATCCTCTCATTTTTGCAGGAGTGAATCCCATTTAATATAAAAGCTCACTCCTGAATATCTGCACATTCCCTATTGTAGTTGTCTTCTCCTATGTTATAGCCACACATCAACTATGCATCTTTTATTTATGGTTTCGATTGAAAGGGAACAGGCGTGGGAAGGTGTAAATTCCAGCTCAGGAGAAGTACACATACAAGCACTGATTGAGGTGGAGTCCTAAAAACAGAAGTATAGCTGCAATGGCATGGCAGCAGATGGGGCTCTTCTGAGCAGGTACCTAGGGCTGAGTCAGGGCAAGGTTGCATTCAGGGTGGCTAGGTCGAGTCAAGTCAAGTCATAGGGCTGGAAGGGACCTCATGAGATCATCGAGTCCAACCCCCTGGGAATTGAACCCAGGACCTTCTGCATGTTAAGCAGAGGTGTTAGCCACTACACTATTTGCAGGTCCTCCTGTTGCTCGCACTGCACTTCCTTTTTTAGCAAGTTATCTTACGAAAGCTAGCACATTTGTCTACCCAAGCTCTAAATCATATCTCTAGCCTGAGTGCAGGCATTCCCTAAATATTTCAGGACATGGTTAGTTTCTTTGCTTGATTTTTATAGGTCCCAAAACTGACTGCAATCTCTGAGTGCCACCATCATATACATTATTATTCCTAATGTACTACTACAGGCTGTTGTGTGATCACTACAATGTCACTAGGCAAGCCCACTCCATCTATTTCATCATTTACTTTTGCTCAACGTGTACAATCAATACAGCACCATCCTGTACCACAAATGCAAGGAAAGTATTCTTTCTGCCTGGTCTTCATTAAGATTTGTAGCATAAGGTGTTTTAAATAGGGACAACAATTAAATCTAAAATGATCACTGCAAAATGTTGCTGATAATGTATTTTTAGAAGCATTTGTTTGAGTACACAGCTCAGAACAAGAAGATTCTTCCATTTTTTACGTATATTGCTGCATCCCATTCTTCCTCAAGCTAGCGTTGGCATTTATTAATTTCCAGTACACCTCTACATAAGTAACAGGTTGCCTCTTTTATGGTCACATGCTAAACAGAGACTAAAGAAGCAAAAGAAGACTGTTGTGCTTGAGTACACTAGACATGTCCTCTGTGTACATTCATGAAGCATAGAAAGTGACTGTGCAAACAAACCACAAGTTTAACTCTTAAAATTCTCAAGATAAAGTTCCAAGAGTGCTGGTGACATACACTGAGCACAGTTTAGGGGATCTATGTGGCCTAAAACTCCCCATTTCACAACTTTTGCTGTATGTGGATAGGGCCATATATTTGCATTGAGTTACCACAGCCAGAAGTTTGTTCTACCTCTCACCAGCTGCAAGTACACCTAAGGGGATGAAACTGCTGATACGGAGTGATGTAACACAGACATCCCATCTTAGCCACACATTTTTCTATACAGAATTGGAATATCATCTTTGCACTGGATTAATCCTTGAGCTGTTGACATCAGTTTCATGGCCACATTCTGCTAGCAATGCAGCGTAAAAATGCCATACCACAGCTGTCATTTAAGTCCATTAGTATGGCTACAAAGACTAAAGGTAATCTTTCTTTTGGAAGGTAGGACTCTAGACTGTAGGGCCAGAACTGCCTGTGACTGGATGGAGTTTACAACAGGTTGTCATTGCTGTGTTAGATTGTGCTTGTATAAAAATAATTTAGTTAGAAAACGAAAGGTCTAAGTGCTTTAATAAGACCACCAGGACAGCTGGTCTGAAAGAGCTAAGCTGAGGAAACCTTTTGACTCTCTCCTTTCTCCATCCAGTCCAGCACAAGCTGCAGCTCTCTTCATTGCAAGAGTATTCATCAGAGGTGTCGCTGCCCTAGGGAGGGACCCTGGGCACGGGCCCGCAGGCCCCGCCCCTGCCCCCCAGCTGGGGATGGGGACAGAAGTGACCGCAGGTGGCCGGGCCCCACATCCCCGGCCGGGGATGAGGCTGCCACTGCCACGGACGGCCGGGCCCCGGATTCCCCACTGTGGGCAGCTGGGCCCCGGATCCCCAGCCGGGGATGGGGCCACTGCTACTCTGGGCAGCCGGGCCCTAGATCTCCGGCTGGGGACGGGACCACCGCTGCCGTGCGCGGCCAGGCCCCGGATCCCCAGCCGGGAATGGGGCCACCACAGCTGCTGGTGGCTGGTCCCCGGATCTCCAGCACAATTGGGCTGGAGACTGGGAGGGGGCAGCCCTGCCAGATCCAGGGCACCGGCACTTGGATTTGGGGCACATGACCCGGGCGCCCAGTGCCAGTGACGCCCCTGGTATTCATCTCCTTCATCTCTCTCAGACCCCTCTTGTTGTTCTTGCCTAGCTCTCCTCTCTGCTCCCTAGGCACTGCCAGAGCCAGTGCCTCTGCTCCCAGTATCACATCAGCAACCTGCTGTTGGCTCCCTTCCTAACTCCAACCCCATGACCTTATTTAGTCTGATTGTCTGATATGTGCCACTTCCCCATACAAATTTCTGGATTGATGGAGCAATTGGAAAGGAGCAGGGGAGCGAAGGGGAACACAAGTGGGAGGCAGATGATGGGAGAGGGGAGGATAGGAGAGGAGGGATGTTCAGGCAGAGGAAGGCTGCAGCAATCATGATTCACTCATGGTAAGATTCACAACCGTCAGTTCTGCTTCTTAGTGAATATACACCTTCCATTCCCTAGATGTAGCTCCTCTTAGCCGCTCATGTAAATATCTTAAGAATTAGCAAGTCCCTAAATAGCTGTGTTGTACTAAAACTTAAAGGTCTGGTCTGGCAAAGAGCTTTGCACGTGAACCTTCACTTCAATACAGATTCCCATTGAAATTGCTAGTGAAATACATGTGATTCCAGGGGCTGTAAGTGTTCACTTTCATGGATCTGATTGCAGGATGAGACCCCATGGTTGCTCCTGTAGAAATGTTACCATCTTTAATGTTGCGGTTATACTGAATAGCTCCATAGCAAGCCATATAGTCTCAAAAGGCAGGCATGCAGGTTACAACCTAGTGGTGCATTTCCTACTATCCTTCCTGAACATTAGAGCATCTGAGAGCCATGCTCCACAGTATAGCACACTGAACAATGAAAATAGAGTCGCATAGAAAAGGGCTTCCCCTCTGCTGTTTCTGGGGGCATATTACTCGCTTTCTGACTGAGGGGAGTGTTCTATTTGGAACATTTGTGCAAGTGCATTCTCTCTAGTTAATGTATTCACTAGGTACCTAACTGATCCTCAATACTGTAAAATCTGAGTACACTATTCATTCTCTATTTGTAATTCATTAATCCTCTGTTTAAGTTGCAATCAATTAGGACGTGGAAATAGTATCATGTGACTTAGGTGACCAACCATATATCATGAAACAGAGTAGTCAAAACATTTGTGAAAATATCATAGACTAAAACCTTTTTAAGACAAGTGTTCTGTGAATGTTTATGAATAACAAACACATTCACAAAACTCTGGAATGCCTTGTGAATGATTAGCAAACAGAAAGAAGTGTTACATTTGTAAAAATATTATTAGCCACAAATAGCTTCATCTATCCAACTGCAATATAAAGTTAAGACATGTATGTAAAGGGAAAAATATTTCAGCACTAACACTTATAGCCAAGTTCTAAGTGGTAGCCATGTTAGTCTAGTTCAGCAAAACAAAGGAGTCTGGTGGCACTCCTTGTGTTTTACTTGTAGCTAAAGCCAGGGGCATCGCTGGTGCCTGGCACACGGAGCATGTGCTCTGTGTCCCCAGCGCCAGTGCCCCAAGTCCCTGGAATGGCCTCTGCCTTTCTTGGCCCCTTCCCTGGTCCGGGGCTGGGCCATCCGCAGTCACACCTGCCTCTTCTGATTGGGGATTGAGGCGGGTCTGCCTGCAGTGGCGCTCACCTCTTCCAGCCCCATCCCTGGCCAGGGATCCAGGGCCAGGCTGGCGGCCGCAGGAACCGGATGCCAGATTGCGACAGGGCTCTGGATTGTGGCCAGGGAGTGGGGCACGGTCTCAGGGGCCTGGGCCTGGGCCCGGGCCCTGGGTCTTTCTCTGGGGCAGTGACATTCCTGGCTTAAGCATTTTAGAGATGCTAAAAGATAACATATGCATAGATTTGGGGACTTGAACTAGAGCTATACAACTACTGCAACCAGTAATGAGTGTTTTACAGTCAAAGCACAGCAATAAAAACAGTGATTGAAGAACTTCAGCAGTATTAGCAGCATGCAAAAGGGCATAATATCAGATTGGCAGCTGTTCCAATGGAGAAGGTACCTGCTGGGGTTCTTGCTATTTTCCTATGACCCTTTCATTTTTGTGCTCCACAAATGGTACATTAGATATAAAGCAAAAGTGCCTGGAAATGTCTGGAGAGATACAAGGTTTAACATGAAATTTTTCTGGCTTCTTAAAATGATAGCATATGAAGCTCAGATCTTCCAATGTATATTAGACACTTAGTAGTTAGGTGCCTCCATGCCTTTGAGGCTTTGGCCTTAAGTATCACTGTAAAATATAGATGACACTTGCTAAATGGCTGCAGCAGTTAAGTTTCAAATTTACTTAAACAGCAGGTTGTGGGACACAATATGCAAAAAAAAAAAAAAAGCTTTTGTGTTTGAAAGAACAATAATAAAATCAGGTCTTGATAAGCATTCTATAGTGTGAGTTTGAGCTGGTAGGACAGACAAATCACTGACTGGTTGTGGAAAGGATGCAGAGTTGAAAGGGAGCTAACTGGGTATTCTCATTAGAGAACTGTAGGAAAGTAAATTTAAGCTGGACACTGGGATGCTACCTGAGCCCCTAGGCCTCTGCCTGAGCCACAGTTGTTACGGTGATGAGGTCATGGGGAGGCACACCAGCTTTGCTTCTTGCAGTTGGAATTTAGTGAAATAATTATCTTCCCTTTCCCCTCTCCCTTTTTCATCATTTGAGCAAGAAATGTAACTGAAAGAAACTATCTTGTCTCTCCTGCATAAGAACCTTGGAAAGAACATCCTTATCAACTTTTTCACTGCTCCCTTCCCTTGCTAAATGCTTAGTCAGTAATATTATAGGCATTGCTGTAACAAAAGTATTGTTGTAAAGTTAAACACCTGCATGCCATTGACTAAATCTGTAAACAACAACAAGGGTGGAGATAATTATATTCACCACCTAATTATTAATAGTCATTGCTTGGGTGCTAATGTAACCAAAAAAAGGTCTTTGGGAAGTTGTTATGAATGTAAGCTTTTACATATTCTCAACCATAAAAGGATTGTAATTCACCCCTTTCTTGGCTCACTCGAGATGTCAAGGGAATGAGCAGTGGGTAATAAAGGATGCCGTTCAACCTAATCCTCCTCCAGTACAACCTGCTTTTTCAAACATCCGGCGTCACAAACAGGATCCCAGGTGAGAGAAGCACCTGATCAACACTTTTCACCATGGATCTGGGTAAATTGAATGGACCCTTTACGGCAACCCCAGTTAGGGATTTTATTAACTGGCTGATAAGCACAGGGGGAGGCCTGTATGCAAGTCCCCCAGGGGAACGGCAGGACTGGCAGGCTCTTCAGGAATGGGTGGAGGGCTCTCTTCCCAGAACAAGAAAAAAGCTATTCTAGTGCAAGCACTTTGTGATGGCCTGACAAGTTTATGAGAGGAGGTTACCATACTTAAGAGTGAGAACCACGCTTTAAAGGAAATTGTGGAGGAGCAGTGCACTGTGAATCATCACAGTGTAATTGCAGTCAAAATGGCTGAGAGCCATATGGAAGAATTTGATTATCTTAAGTCAGAGAACCTAGCACTAAAGGGTCCAGTGGATGTCTTAAAGCAAGCTTCTGTTTCCCATCCCTTATTTTATGCTCTCCTTCTTTCCCATCCCTCTGTATGTGTGAACTAAGACAGGGCAGCATTGGAGCCCTAATGTTTTGATGTTTAGGAATGTTGTGGCTGCTAGCCTGTTCTTTTAAATGATTTATAGAACTAATTGTGTTTCATAGGAAATGTGCTTTTTGTCTTGTTTTGGTTTTTAATGTTAATGGAGGGAACTTTGAATACACTTTGACTGTAAAAGGTTTTTGACAAGGCACAGACTAAGGTAGCTGTGTTGCAAAAATTGTACTTGGTGACTCAGATTTTACAAGCCACCTTAAAAATGCATAAGAATCAGCTCAGTGAAAACAGCAGCTCAGAAACACAGCAGAGTTAAGGGAACAGAGGACTCACTATTACAGAGCATGTTGCCAGTAAACAGCTATGGCAGCAGAGGATAATAAACTAAAGCTAAGATATGGTTAATTGCATGCAAGAGTAAGTGATTTAAAGGAAAGCAAAGAGTTAAAGGCAGCTTTTGTAGAAATTAATGCTACAAAGATTGAACAGAATTAAACAGCTGGGGGTTTTGGAATTGTTAAAAGGTAATGGTTTTGGAAATGTTATAAGGGGCTAGTGTTATTTTGGGGGGGTATAATATTTAATAAGGTAAATACAGGTATAATTTGGTACAGTTGTATTGTGTAGAACCCTAACAGCTAAATTATATAAGGGATCAGGTAGTGACTACTACCATATTTCTGTCCTTAGGAGCCTTTACAGCTATTCTGAAGGAAAAGGGGCTCTTCTTCTGGGGAATTGTCTATAAACAATTAATTGTAAATAACTGCTGCAGGGAGAAGACAAAGTGACAATCTGATTTAAATTCTTTAGTTACTGAACCATTGGTCAAAGTTATAGAAGGGGAATATGGAGTTTTCATTAAAACTTGACTGTCTCCAAAGATACAAATGGAAATTTTAGTATAGTTGTGTAACAGAGCCTGGAGAAGTGTAAGTGATGTTAAGCAAACACAGACAACTAATGTTGCTTGGCTTTGTTCTTAAGTATTTAATGTTTTTGTTTGTTTTCTACCTCAATAACAAGAGAACATGATCTTGGCAGAGGCAGGCAGAATCAGAATAGTAAAGGAAATTCTGAATTAGAAAAGTTACAATCAAGAATTGCAAAAATTTAATCCAGAGCTAGTGGGCATCACAAAACTAGGCACTAAGCACATATCAGAACAAACTAAGGGAAAGTATTTGGTATGCTCTGGCAATCAAGAGACCAATAATGTTGTGCCCCCAGGGAAGCTGGATGGCTTTCCTAAGCTGGGTCCATGGAACTTTAAAGTGGGGAAGGCAGGAAGGTCTCCTGGGTTTAAGAAGCCATTTGGTAGCTTTAAAGAAGTTGAGTTGGTGGCCAGGAGTGGCAGTCGAGTTAAAGGTACACCAGGAATGCTGTCTAAACTGGTTAGGTAATTGAAGGGTTAAATTGGTTAGGTGGTTAAGGGAAACTTAATGAAACAAGCTCCACAAGGACCTTGGGAAAAACACTAATGAACTACATAGGGCCCCTGCCGCTGAATTGTAAAAGGAATTGGTTTATGCTAATAATGATAAATGCCTTTAGCAGGTGAGTGGGGCATTCCCTACAAGGTACCAGGTAACTATCACAGCTAAGTAACTAATTGAAATGAAGTATTAATTTGCTGTAGTGTCCCACGGGTAGCAGATTCCAACCAAAAAACCCCTTTTTGATCAGAGCTGATGGGTGAGCTCACAACAGTCACTGGAATCACACAGCTGATACACATTACTTATCACCTGCAGGCTGCAGGACAAATGGAATGCATGAACCTCAGTAAGAGGAATGGGAACCAGTTTCAGCCATGTGAACAAACAGGCTAAGAAAAAAAATGAAAAAGGGACATGGATATATCATTAAATAGTATGGGGTGGACCAAGGGCCCCTGTGCTGGTGGTTTGAAATTTGAAATTGATCAGGCTCCGAGCTAATTGCATGGCAGTGGAAGCAGCTCAGAGCCAGATTGGGCTTCCAGCTAGCTCCTAGCCAACCACAGCCTGCAGAGAGGGCCTGGGGGCCAAATCAGCATGTCATTCAGTTGGCAAAGTAGCCTGCTGGGGGATCCCTGCCCCCAGTAGGGAAAGCAGCCAGTTGGGTGATCCCTGCCGGTGGCAGGAAAAGCAGCCCACCAGCTGAGGACTCCCCAGTCCAGGGAGTGCCGGTGGCTGTCTTCCATGAGGCTCTCACGACAGGGGAACCCCCAGCGGCTGCTTCTCCAGGGCTTCCTGGACTGGGGAGCCCTGCAGCTGCTTTTCTGGGACTCCCCTGTCAGGCATGCTCCAGAGGCTCCCTTCTCCCAGGGAACTGTGGATCCCTTCTTGCAGAGAAGCCATGGGTCCTGGGGAGAAGGGATCGGCAGCTCCCTTGTCCCTAGGAGCTGCGGGCTCCCCTAGCCTGGGAGCCGCAACTCCCTTTGGAGCCGTGGCTCTTCCAGTTCAAGTTAGAGAGTCTAATGTAAACTAACTCAAATGAATAAATCCTACTTTAATTCAAACTGAGTCTAGTGAAGACTCTCTAGTTTGAATTAATAACTTTGATTTAAAATCAAAGTAGTTATTTTGAATTACCTAATTCAAAATAACTTGCTAAGTGTAGGCATAGCCAGAGAGATGGGTCCTCAATGAATCAGAAACCTAACACTGCCATGGTAAACATTAGGACTTTTTGTTCAACTGGTAGCTGTCTGCGTCTGAGGGATTTGTTTATTTGTTTTTCTTAGCAGAAGATCCAGAATTTTGTCCCTAGTGAAGCTTTGTGAAGTTTTTGTGAGACAATATGCAGGACAGTTGATGACCATGAAACCATGCGTGACTAGAGAATAGCAACATTTTTGATAGTCCTTTTCTTAAAGACATTATTTTCTCCTTCACTGTGAGGACTGACCTGTTTAGCTTTAATTAGTTTTCTTTATTTATGTTTATGTATAACTGTGAAGATAATACATTTGGATTATAAAGTAGCCATGTTCTACTGTAGAAATTAAGTTATGTTTCACTTTGTTCTTTTGGGGATTTGGTTGTGGGGAGGTTGAGCCTGTACAATCCTTGCTGAAAATCCTTAGTGACTGAATTATGGATCTCCATGTGCTTTTTTAGGGGTCTGGGACTTTTAGGCACTGAAGAGCAGGGAGGTGAACTGTAGCCCACCCAAATATTATACAAAGCCAAGTTTTTTTTAAGAATTATCATATTCTCTATTTTCAATAGTCTATTTAATCTTGGTTGTATCTCTTAAGCAAACCCTCTTTGTCTTATAAACACATGAGAATTAGATGCCTGTTGTAACACAACATGACCTGAACCTGGAACACTATGGGCAAGGGACTATATAACAACTTTGATTCTTATCCCCATTCATTTTGTTTATCAGCTGAATGGAATGCTTATATTTCCAAAACAGAGTACTCTTTGTTAGGAGCCTAGATTCTCCAGAATGGAAAGCTATCATTTTTCATGCTGATGTTTGTCTCAGTGAATGTTTCTGTCCTCTTATAGGTGTGTCTTGTCCCATCTACTGCTACTGCTGACATTTATAAGAATACTTTAATACTTGAAAAAGCTTAGCATTATCAAAATTTTTGCTTCCTGCCATTTGCTACAAAACATTTGTTTTGTGCTTCTCAGTTTTGTATTGCACCTCTGGGCTGACACATCTGATTTGGCCACTTGCTTGTCTTTTTCCTCTCCTTTGAGAATTCCCTATGAAAACTACCATAAAACAAATCACTTTTAAGTAACAGTAGTGTTTTGTAACAGAATTGTTTTATTCATCTATTTTTGAAAGAATTGGATAAAATACACTAGTTTTGCAGTCTCTGGCTATTTTGAAATTTTGCTGGGTACCAAATATAAGTGCATTTACTGTTTACATCATATAAAGTTTATATCATATAAAGACTACAGCTTACTACGACTTTAAATGTTAATTACAGATTAATTAGTTAACGTGTACATTATATTTAAACACACACACACACACACACACACACACACACACACACACACACACACACACACAATAAATGCCGAGAATCATGTTTTCACTATATAAAATCTTTAGCATGCAAGGGCTCTGGTCCTATCTAATCCTGGCTATATCTACACTGTAAAAGCTAAGTGGACTTTATTAAGTAAGTCTACTTAAAGTCAACTTTAAGTAGACCTTATTAAGTCAACTTAGTGAGTCCACACAGCATAAAGTTGACTTTATATGGGTCCCCTGGCTTAAGTCAACTTTATAAAGTCAACTTACACGGCCACACTGCACTAAATTGACTTTATTAAGTCGACTTTAATGTCCACATTGTGTTAAGTTGACTTAATAAAGTCAACTTAACTCCTAAAGTCAACTTTAAGGGCAGGAGTTATTAAGTGGACTTAAGGAAGCCCTTAAGTCAACTTGATCAACTCCAAATGTGGACAGAGCTTTGCTTAAGTCGACGTAAGCCTCCTTAAATTGACTTAAGCCCATAGTGTAGACATACCCCTGTGACTACTTTGCACTACATCACCAGTTTAATGATCCCTAGCCAGTCACAGGAGATTTACGCAGTGTAATGGAGGAAAGTTGGCACAGTTTCTTGTGACACACAGCCCCACACTGCAACCAGTGTAAGGACATAGCCAAAGTGTTCTATGTCTCAGGAATCCTAGCTGACCTATTGGCCTCTTCGAGCTGATGACACAAATTAAAGCAGCCTCAAATTGACTCAGACTTATGCCCAGGGACTGGTATTGTACAGAGTCACCTCAGAATCACCATTTTTATGGAAAGTCACTGAGTTTTCTGTGAGTTTTCAAGGACAGCAATCTTAGCAAAATGCATAAGGACCATGCTATGAAATGTCTGCAGTTAGGAAGGCTGCTGCAGCAGAAAGGAGCAAGAAATGAGGGGAGAGTATCAAGAGAACATGAAAGTGGTTGGAGGAGGCAGTTTGATTGAGTTTATTCTACTTAAGATGACCAGCACCACAGAGTGGTGATCATTATAAATCTTTGAAACTCTATTTCTTTGGACAGGATTCAGTACCAGAATCATAAAATATTATTCAGGCACATTACCAATCGTATATACATCCTACTATTTTTAAATATAACAACATTTTTATGTGATATCCTGAGAGGTATTTAACAGACGTGCAACTACTTTTAATAATTCCTGTGTCTTAGGGAACTCTCTCTTTTTTCAAGATACCTGCTTGAATAAAATTTTTGAGGGGATGAATTGTGGGAGGAAGATGTATACTTAACTTTGTTCAGTTTTCTTTAGGTTTGTGTTCTCTTAACATTTTTGTTGCTCTGATAAATTCTATGATACTATTTTTCTTCTGAAGATCTCCCTAAACTTTAATCACTTGGTCTCTTGATTTTCATGTCAAGGTTACACATATAAAAGTATATTTTAATCACCAGCATTTAGCCAATAGTTTTTCCATGCTGTAGGTGCCAAAGCAAGCAGACACCACCTTTACAATTTAACTAGAAGAAAGTAATTAATTATCTTGGGATAAAACTACTTGAGCAAAAGCCTTATCTTGTCATCAGCTGAAAAGCATATTCCAACCAATGCCATTCACATCTGCGACATATGCTGTGAAGGATAGGTCAGACCTTTGACAGTACACAGCTTAAAAACTAGTGTTGTTCACTAAAAATATAGCAGATCCTTCAATGATAATTGACAAAAGACCCATGGGAAACCCTGCCATCCCAAATTATTTAATGTATGTACATGAATTACTGAAAACAGGATCAGGATTTCTTCTCCTATAACAGATTGCAGTGTTGTAACACATGTCCTCGAGGCTCTAAGGCTAGGCTATTATAATTCATTCTTAGTAGGCCTTCCAGCAGGTCTTCTTCACTGCTTGCAACTACTACACCTCCTCAGGATTGAGCAGCCATGATCAGATTACACCTGCACAAAACGTTTTACACTGGTTATTTTTAAAGTGGCAGATTGATTTTTTTAAATGGCAGTGCTCAGGTTTTCAAAGCCTCTTTATAAGGAACATTCTGGTTATGTTCCAGACTTCCTGTCAAAGGAAGTCAGTATCTGTACTGTGTTATCACCTGTATTCATGGGGCTTCCTCCTTTGTCATTAAGGCTGGTGGGAAGGTGAATTCTGGTTCTGGTGATCTCAAGGATATCTGCCTCTGCTTAGCTCGCTCTATGCACACCTCTTAAAAAAAAAAAAGCTATGCACTTTTTTCATTTTTTTATCTTGAAACATCACCCATGCTATGCCACTTTTAAATATTATTCTTCTGTTTTGATATTTTAATTGTATTATAGTTGTTTCATCAGTTCCCAGAATGTTTCAACTGAGGTGAGAGTCTGGACTTCCTAAATAATCTTTAGTTATTTGTTGTTGATTTCAAACATAATTATATTAATGACAAGTGCCACTGATGAGTCCATAATTGTCCATAAATTGTTTTTACTCTCCAGTTTGCATAATTAATTTGTATCCAAAGACTCTTTTACAAGGAGCTTTATTCTCAGTGGAAATGGCAAAAATGAAGTCAAAACAACAGCATGGAAACATATGGCTTGGCCCTTCACCATAACTTTTAAATAAAGCTCTGGAAAATCAGGACAACTGTAGAGTGCAAATCATGCTTTGTTCTTACAAGCATTGACTTTCCTTTTGTTTTACATTTCCAAATTGCTTTGCGAATAAACTTGCCTCCAGCAACGAGCTGGCTAAGTCTTCCCTGTCCATCTTCTGGGTCTCACCTGCTAAGGTGAGGAATCTGGAAAAAGCCTGGATACATTATGTATGGGTGGCCTTTTGTTTATGGCAGACAAAGGGAAAATCCTCTGGATTACTTGAAGATATCATATAACACACAAGATGGAGTTACTATTATTCTCTTCTAAGACATATTGTGTTTCCCTTGGGCAGAGAAAAGAAAATGCAGCCAATCCTAGGAGGGTAGCTCCTATTAAAGATTTATGCAAGCCTGAATTATTTGGCTTTAAATGTCTTTTTTCTTTCTTTCTTTCTTTTTTTTTTTTTTAAATGAGAGGGATGCTTTCTTTAGGTACTGCAAACTAAAGTAGATAGTATCACTGGTAATCCTTGTTTTAGGCACAGAGCTTCTAAATGGATTGAATTAGGTAGAAGATGGAGCTGTTTGATTTTCTTTCCTTTTTTGTTTCTGCTTTTAAGGCTTGGTCACAGTTTCCAACTAAAGCAGCAGTTAGGTGGGTTTTTACCTGTGTGTGTAAGTTTTTCCTTTTAGGTATATTTATTGAATGAAACAACTTTGAAGCTGTTGAATTGTGCAAATGTTATATTACGTTTTCTCTTGCAATTAGAGGTATTTGCATGGTCTTGTTGAAATAACTGTTTCGAGGCTGGAGGGAAAAAGCAAAAAGTAATTGTACATAAAGAAGAAAACAGCAGTATGATCTCCTTGTTTAGTTTCCAAAATAAATCATTTCAACTTTTAATTTCTCTAAGATGGTAGCGAATAGAAAAAATATATGGCAATAAATAATTTCATTTTATTCATTTATTACATTAGATCTTTTTTCACATTGTTTGGTTTGCATATGAAGATTTGTCCAATCAGTCCTTCTCTTTGAAATCTGCTAACAGACAATAAAGAAGGCTTCAAGAGGTTCGCTCTTATGGTCTTCAATTTACAAAATTATGAAAAGGCAAACAGGTGCTCAATTTTAAGAAGAAAAATAAATAACGTAAATTAGCCACTAATCCAAAGTATTTCCAAGCTCCTGGATTTTGATTGAACTGGAACTCTAGCATGCTTAATTTCAATTGGCAACTGATCCTTTATTGAAAAAACCTATAAAATTGAATTTAAAAAATCACTTTCTGTAGGTTTTTTTTCAAAATGATCCTACATAATGTAATAGAGGGACTGTCTCTACTATAATATTCTATGCCATGATTTTAAAAACCTCTAAAAAGATTGTTCTCCACTACATTCTATAGATATTTAGCGTAATTTTTATAGATCCCTACTGGATAAATCCCTATGAAATTGTTAAGAGTTTTCCATAAAGGATTTTATTTCTAGTTTTCAATACTAGCTACAATATAAATCTTTATATGTACTTCATAACTGAAAAAAAAGACAGGAGGACCATAGTGAAACTTCAACTTAGAAGCCTAACTAATATCTTAGTTTTAACTCTGTTCATGTGCCGTGGTTTTATATATTTTTCCCAATCAGTGGTTATCATTTCAAAAGAAAATAAAAACACCTTTTTTTCTTTTGCCAATTCAGTGCAAAGAGCATATTTGTGTTGTTACTGTTGCTCAGCAACTGTGATCTCCTCACTAGGTCTGACAGTTGCTTTCTCTTCAGGAGAGCAGAGATGCAAGAAGGACAGATGCACTGATCCTCAAAGCATTACCAGATCTTGTCTCATACACTTTCAGAGTCTGATAGTGTCTAATAATTTTACTCAAGGCTCATTTTACACATTGTTGAACTTTTACGGTTAAACTTAGAAAAAATGCATTGGTTAGTTAGGTGCGTGTGGTAAGGGAAAGTTCTAAGTGGTTTCAGTAATTAGACCATTTCATTAAAAACTAGGGTTTTTGTGAAGAGGCTTGATCAATTTGTATGTATACTAACTCCATCACATACAAAGATATTCTGTGTCCCATTTTAAGGCCCTAGACTCATTGGCTATGTCTATACTAGCCAGTTAGTCAGTGTCTACACTAGGCTTTGCCTAGTTCTAACTCAGAAATTTCTTAGTTTGGACTAACATGTAGATAGAGCCACTAATGTCTAGACCAAAATCACTTCACAAATTGTTCTATTGCAGGCTTTCTGATTCAGCCCCTGCCCTTTCTCTAATTGTTAGATCTCTGATGATACCTGGAGCTAGGGTGATGGTCAGTCTTGTGACCTAAATGAGGTTTTCTTCCCATATGGTGAAACTGGTTAGATGTGACCATCTAGTCTTACCTCTCATATAGCACAGAACTTCCCTAAAATAATTACTCTAGCATATCTGTTGGAAAAACATCCAATCTTCATTTAAAAATTGCCAGTGATGTAGAGTCCACCAGGACCCTTGGTAAATTGCACCATTGTCTAATTATGCTCTCGTAATTGGTTAAACAACCACAAACAAAGAGTAAGTATTAAAAGAATGATGTCAGATTGGAGAGAGGTCTCAAATGAGTTCCACAGGGACTGTTCTGAGTCCAGTAGTATTTAGCACCTTTACTAATGACCTGGATGCCATTAATAGGAATAGAGAGCATGCTGATCAAATATGCAGATACCACAAAGCTAGTGGGGGTTGATAACATTTTGGAGGACAGAGCTAAAATTCAAAAGGATCTTGATAAATTGGAGACTTAGGCTATAGATAAAATGAAATTCAACAAAGACAAATGTAAGGTGCTACACTTAGGGAAGAAAAACCAAATGCACAAATACAGAATGGGGGATAACTAGTTTGGCAGCAGCAGTGCTGAGTAGGCTCTGGAAGTTGTGGAAGATCAGAACCTCAACATGAGAAAACAATGGGATGCCTTTGCAAAAAAGCAAATGAAATTTTGGGCTGCATAAACATAGGCATAGCATGCAAGTCACAGGAGTGAGAATACTTCTCTACTCAGTGCTGGTTGGGCCTTTGTGGGAGTATTGTGTCCAAATTTGGTCAGCAGTAAATAGAGAGGATACAGAAAAACTGGAAAGGATCCAAAAGTGAATGATGAAGATGATCCAAGTGATGTAACAGAAGCCATATAAGCAAAGCTTGAATGAACTGGGTATGTTTAGTCTAGAAAAGCAAAGATTAAGGGAGGGACATGATGATGGTCTTCAAATACTTGAAAGACTTCTATTAAAAAGTTGGAGAAAAATTGTTCTTTGCTGGCAAAGAAGGTATGATAAGAGGTAGTGAGTTCAAACTACAGCACAACAGGTATAGACTAAATCTCAGAAAAAAAGCTTCTAGATGTAAGAACAGTAGGTAAAAATATTGGTAGTGATAGGGTGTGTTCACACAGCATTCTTATTTTGAAACAACAAGGTTGTTTTGAAATAAGAAATGCCATGGCCACACGATGCATGGCCATTTCGAAACAAGGAAACCCCTTGTTTCGAAATGGCAGCCATTCTTTCAAAATGGCTTAAACCCAATTTCCTATCTAAACAACCCTGTGCGGACATGTTGTTTCGGAACAAAGTGTTCCGAAACAACATTTGACCTTCGTCCCAGGGTGCTAAGCACCCTGGGAGGAAGGGCTACCCCCTCAGCACCCTGGCGGGCAGAGGGGGACTGCAGGCACCTGTGGGGTGAAGCACAGCCAGGTGCCTCACCCCGCGGGTGTCTGCAGAGGGCTGCAGGCACCCGCAGGTTGAAGCGCACCCACGTGCCTCACCCCATAGGTGTCTGCAGGGGGCTGCAGGCACCGGCAGAGAGCAGCGCAGCCGGGCACTGCACACCCCCGCCCAGGCTGCCCCCAAAGTCCCCTGCAGACACCCGCAGGGTTAGGTGCAGCTGCGCTTTGCCCTGCGGGTGCCTGCAGTCCCCTCTCCAAGCGAAATAGCATGTCCACACTGTGGACATGCTATTTCGCTCCCTTCTTTTGAAGACACTTTTTTTGTCTTTCGAAATAAGGTGTTTCGAAATAACCCTTTATTTCGAAACAAACCCTCTGTGTGTGAACATAGCCATGGTGTCATTGTGGGCCAGAAGAAAGAACTTTAGGGGCCACAAATTTGAGACCCCTGCCTTAATTTAATATTTTATCAATAGAGTCCCATATCACCTGCTTCATTATCTTGTCTGAAATCAATGTCAGGATGACACACCTATAATTACCAAGGTCATCCTTTCTACTCTCTGAAATATTAGTACATTAGTTTTCTTCTAACCTTCTGCACCTTCCTCAGTGTTCCAAGATTCACTGAAAATCAATGTTAATGGTCCAATGAACTCTTCATCCAGCTGTTTGAAAACTCCATGATACAAGTTATTTGGACCTGCACATTTAAAAATGTTTAACTTCACTTCCATTACTATCTTTATGAGATACTAATGGAATGGAATAAGCAAGAAGTCCTGTAGCACTTAAAAGGACTTTTTATCATCATCATATGATGAGACTACAGAATCTGTTTTTTCCAGTATTACAGAACAGAAATATTTATTGAACGTTTGCCTTTTCTACATTATTACTGATAATTTTACCATTTCCACCTAGACTAACAATATCGCTAGGATTCTTTTTGTTCCAATACCCTTCAAAAACTCCTTCTCATTGTCCTTTGATCTTCTGACCATAAATTCTCCTTGTATCTCTTTGGCACAATTCCTAGGTAGTGATTTATATTTATTACTATCAAAATTTATCATTTTCCATTTATTATGTATTTTTTAAAATTATTTTTATAGCTGCTTTCACTTCCCCTGTAAACCAGGTTGGTTTTTTACTAACACAGTCTTCTTTCTTGATTGTAGGATTGTGGTTTTGGGGACATCTAGTAAAGCATTCTTAAATAATTCTGAATTATCACTTATGTTTTTCTCATTAAATTCTTCTTCCCAGCTGATTTGGCTCACAATTGTTTTCAACTTTGTGCAACTGGCTCTTTTAAAGCATTAACTATATCTATTACTGGTTTATGCTTAATTCTTTCGTACATTATAAATGTGATCAAGGAATGATCACTTGTACCTAAAGATACCTTTATTTTCTAACTCTTTGATCAGAATCTTTGTACCTGCTTCACCTGAGTATTATTACAAGTTATGCCAATGTGATTCCATGGACTTATAGCAACATAAAACTATAGTAACAGAGAATAAGGCCTCTTCTGTCGGATCCCTAAATAGGATTGCAACAGAGTTGGAAGACAGGAAGCTCTTTGCAGGATTTTCCCTCTTGCAGACCTATACTGGGGCAAGACACAAGCTAACCCAAATATTACCCACATACGTAGTCTTAGCCACAGGGCAGCCTGGGCATTTGGCTAGAACCCCACACTGAGAAGGGCACCCACCCACAGGGGCAGGGCAGTGTGGCCAGGGGGAGGCAATGAGGCAGCAGGGGAACAGGGGCAGGTAGGAGTCAATGGGGGTCAGTGGCGTGACATGGGAGGCTCCCTCCTTAAATTTTGCCCAGGGTCTTGGATTCACTAAAGCCATCCCTAATTATCCATTTCACTCTAGATTAATTATAAAATCATTTATTTTCTCAAAAGGGAAAGAACAGTATTAAAAAGAGCAAAACTAAGTATTTGTGGGAAAAACAGCTAGCTAAAATGTTTGTATTTTTATGTCTACATTTTTAGAAGAAAATCAGTATTTTCTCTGTTCATTTGAAAGCAACCGGTTTTATATATGTTCTTACGATGAGAAAGAGGCACTCTTCTTTAGTCTATGAGGGTTATGAGAGTTTTTATTGCTAGCAAAATAATCAAGATACATGTTTACTGGTCCCTGGTCAAACTGCTGGCAAACTGCCTAAAACATATTGTTCTGGCACTTCTAGGGAAAGGTTTCCCTATAATCATTTCTATTTTAGTCTGTGCATCATCCAAAGAATGTCATCCCTATTAAGTGTATGTGAGTAGAACTCAGTTAACCTTTTTATGCACTATCATCTACCACAAAGACTGGGAAAGATATGGATTAATTTTTAATTATGGGGTACTATGCAGCCACTTCCATTTCCATTTGAGTTTTCAAACTTCTCTAAAATTCAGTCAATTCTAGACAGATTGTTATACTATCTTCATCACTGTAGTATCTGAGCCTGTTACAATAGTGCATTAAGCAGTGTGGGTAACATCTGTCATGGGTGGTTTGTTGTTTACATATTCAGCTCAGCGTGAAAATTACCAGGCCAGTTCAAGTTTTGGAGTGATCAAGCTTGTGGTGCAAATCTAGGGCCATTTAGTAAATGTGTTACTAACCTACTTCCTTCCAAAAAACTGTTTAAAATTTTTAAACTTTGTTGTTATGTTCTTCTGTATAAAGATAAAGAGCAAACCCGTGGACAGTATCACATTCTAATGACTGAGAGCTGTTTGCATTCACATCTAGAAGAGCTAGGAAAAGAACCTAGATCTTTAATATGGCAGAGATAATTCACACCCAGTAAGGCATGCTTTCATTTAAAATAATTTTACCAACTCTGATTTGCTCTATGCAGTGGTTTTGCAAAATGGACTCCCCTTGTAGTAGTAGTAGTGTTGAATGAATGATACAGAAACTGTAGAAAGAAAAAAGGTGGTCCTATGGCAATGACCTGGAATTAGGTCATGTCCTGTGCTTTATCTCAGGGCTTTAATGTGATTCTGATGAAGTCATTTAAACCATATATTTTTCAGGGAGACACCATTCAGAAGTTTGTGTAGAAAAGCTTCCCATCTCTGTGAGACTCCACAAAAATTCTGGTTAAGGCAATTGACTGGGACTGAGGAGCGAAAAAATAGTATTCACTCCCTAGTTCAGCCAGAGACTTCTTGAGTGATCTTAGCCAAGTTGCTTAATGTCTCAGCCAATAGGATATTTTGGTTCTTTGGAGGCATGATCTGCCTGTCTTGCCAAGTTTAGCAATCAGGGGTCAGTGTTGGCTGGGTTTGGAGGTGAGAAGCACTTTAAGGATCCAAGTGGCTTTATAATCATTCCTGGTGGCCCTCCTGATACACATCTCAGGAGATTCCTGATTGTAGAAGTTGAGTTGTTTGCAGTGACCACATTTCTCCACCCCTGGGCGTAGGAGGAGTTCCCAAGTTCAGCTAAATAGCCTCTCTGCACGCTTAATCTGGAGAAGAACTTCTAGGATATCTCCACCCCCACTGTGAGGTATGACAGTATTTATTTTATTTTATGGAATCGGAAAATGAAACCCAGCAGAGTTAAGTGACCTAAGAACATGCAGAAAATCAGTGGCACAGTGTGGCAGGCTGTTCCCAGAATCTGGTCCAGCATGCCACTGTGCCTCTCCAATCTTTACTTTTAACCCCCACCTTACCCTGCTTTGCCAGGTGACCCCTCACTCCTGAGTCACTCCACACCAGCCTCTTGCATGTAATTGGTCCCAGGCAACAGTCCATAAGTAAGCACCCTCAGCCCCAGATACAATACTGGGAACTTCCATCCTGCTGGGATTGGGACCCTTTCCCAAACACCATAGACTTATATCTGTCCATTTAACAAAGAAATGGATGAACCTAGTCTCCCTCAATTACTCCCTCTAAAGTGCACACAGCTTTAGCTAAAACAACTAGTTTATTGATTAGAATATGATTTTAAGCAAGTATATAGCTAATCAATACCTAATCATTTAATAAAGGAACCAGGAGTTACCACAACTAAATAAAAGACATAAACCACATATTATTCTACTAATGCTATTCCAAGGTTACTTTTTAGTCTATTGTCTTAATTCTTACCCATAAAGCTGACTAGTGGGGGTGTTCAGCCAGCTCAGACCTTCCTGGCCATGTGGATGGGCTCAGTATCTTGCAGTTTCTCCTGCAATGGTGTTCCTTTGGCCAAGGCCAGCAGCCTCTCTCTCTCTCTCAAAGTGTCTGCATTCATTTTCATTGCCTCCTTCCTCCTGGTCTGCAATGATTTCCTTTCTTGTACCTGCGCCAGGGCAGGCAATTTGCATTGCCCTTGTCATGTAAGCTCCAGTCTCAGAGATGTAGTCCTGAAGGTCTGAGCTATGTAACAGGATTTGCATCTGTCACATACATGATGCTTCAGAGAACATGATACCATAACAATCTAGTAGAGCATTCAAAAGGGAACTTTGTGTAGAATAATTGGAATCAATCCATACAATTACATTGCAAAAGTGAACAGAAAAATTACACATCGTAGCCCATTGTGCATCACATGACACAGAGTTGTAATAGAACCTTGGTTTCCGTGCTTAACACTGTACAAACACAAATTCAAAGATAGGTACTGTATGAGAACTATCTCCATAGTATCTGTATGCCTCAAACATTGTCTCGGTACAGGAAAAACAAGAACCTTGGGACATTTCCCTTATTTCTAAAAGCACATATGTAAATCGGGTTATCTATTGGGTGGGCTGTTCACACTGCTCGACGGCAGCAGCCAGTGGTCATGGCCTCAGGGCACGTGCAGTACAAGTCTCTGCCTTCCAGCCCAGGCAGGGCGAGGCAGCAAAGATAATCAGGGCTTCAGCCCTCCCGCAGGGCAAGCACAGTTATAGCAAGCAGTCAACGTTCACTAGGCAGAGTTCAGTGTTGGCGGTTGGAGCAGTAGGGTTGAGGGGAGGGAGATGCAGGCCCGCCCACTCCACTGCGTCTCAGCCCAGGGCCCTGCTGGGTGGCCACAGGCCACCAGGTAGCCAGTGGTGCACCTGCCGAAACACACTAGCCACACAGGGCTAGCCTGCACCCCTCCCCCCCCAGGGCTACTTCCTCCTTCCCCCTTCAGGGACCTTCCCTTACCAGACCCCCAGGTACCTTCCTAGAGGGATAGCCATCAGACCTTCAGCCTTCAGCAAGGGTTGGTCTGGACATCCCTCTGCAGCCTTCACCAACGGTAGCTCCTCCAGGTTGCAGGAGTTAGGCGGCCCCAGGTCAGTAGCATCTTCTGCTGAGGACAGCTCATCAAGGTCCTGCGGGTCTTGCTCATCCCCTCTGTCTGGCAGTTCCTCGGCAGAGGGTAATTCCTCCAGGTCCTTGCCCGGGGGGGGGGGGTAGGTGGGGTCATCAAGGCGCTGATCACTCTTTTGTTCCTCCCAGCCATGTTACTGGAAAAATTTAATGGCAAGCCCTATTCACCTGAGGCATCTATCAACCTCTGGCTCCTATCACAGGTACAGTCAAGGAAAGCAGGCAGGTTACGGTTTTTAAAACACAACTTTATTTGAAACCCCAACCCCCAAAGGATCCCTACCACAAATATTTGAATAAAAAGTTCCCACAACACAATTAGACCATCAAGTTAAGAAGTTACAATAGTACCCAACAGTGGGATTGGACCTTTGTCCCAACCCCACCGGACAGAGAGATTCTCTCTCAATTGAGGTAACCCACAGTTCATCTTCACCCAAACGGCGTTGGTCACAACTCCCACGAGGTGCTGCTCCGGGTCCCTATTTCCCAAATTGGCTTGTCTGCTTCTGGGCCGCTGGTAGCCAAGGCCCTTATTCAAGAGTCTATTCACCCCAAGGCAAAGTCCAAATAGGGCCACGTGGGACCGTATGCCTTCAGGGACTGCTCTTCTTCCCTCTGGAACGACGGTAGCTCCTTCCCTCCTGGTCCACGAAGTCCTCTCCAGTCCCGGGCGCGATCCCTCAGCACCCTCTTCAGAGCCTGACTCACCCTGCTCCCACTGAGCCCCTGATCCTGGGGACCAACAGCTCATAGAGACCGGCAGAGTCCCAGGGTGCTCGAGGCTCCTAATCCAATAAGGGTTCCTCTGGAGAATCTCTTCCTTCTTCTGGATCTCGGCCCTTACAGCTCCTGCCACGTGGCCAAGGGAGCGTGCCGAAAGATCCTCGAACCTCACGCCTGTCCGCCACGGTTCGAGCCAACGGCTGAGCAGCAACGGCTAACAGCAGCAGCAACAGCCATTGAGCACTAGGTTAAGTACCTGGCCAGCCAACCAATCAGAAAGCCGCAGCTTTCGCACCCAAACCAGGTTCCCTAGGGTTCAGTGGAGAGGGTTCCAGAAGGTGAGCGCACGGCCCTCTCTACAGTCTGCACACAGCCCCTGTCACTAGGCAGACTGCTTTCTGTTCACTGACCCTGTTGCTGGGCAGAGCACAGACTCCTGGCTGCCTGCCAAGGCTCCTGTCAATCTGACCAGGGAGCCCGCATCACCAGTTGCCAGACAGACTTGCTCTCCAGCACCCTCTAGAGCTCAGGTCGCTAACTGTTGCAATAACAGTTTACAAACTAAAGAGAACATAATAATGCTCCCACTTCTGGGGAGGAGAACATACCTTTTAACACACAGTAAAATTTTCCCAACAGCCAGGGAGATCCACCTTCTCCGCTGCACATCCACCACATCATCATCATCATCATCATCAATCTCCCCCATGGCTGCCTGATCCACCCCCTTAAATAGTCTTCCCCTCCTCTAACCCAGCCCCTTTGGTTCCAGGCCAAAACTGGGTCTATACCCTTCCCCAGTCAGCAGGGGGAGTGCAGGAGCTCGGGTCTGGACTCCACCTTGCTACAACATATCAAAGCATTTTTCCAAGGTTCTAAGAGTTCTGGGATTCTTTCCACAAATACTTAGTAGTAGAGAAAACCACCACATCACCACTCAACCATAGGTGCTAGAATTAGAGGTTCTGATGATGTTGCTGAACCACCTGGCTTAAAGTGGTTTCCATCATGTATAGGTTTTATGGTTTGCCTTAATAGCTCTCAGCAAATTATTCCAGTACCATCTATTCAACAGGCAGTTTTCTGATTATTCTACTGTGAATGAAATGTGAAATACCATACTTTCTGCCAGACAGTTGTAGTGTGAGATTTTCAGGTCAGTTTGTAGACTCAAAAGGTTCTGAGAACTTGGTTAAACTTTTGAGTAAACATTGAAACTCATGGATGTTTATCTGAACCAAACCCTCTGAGGTTCATTTATCGTGCTGCAGAAGAATAATTGTCTGAGCCAGTGCACATTTGAAAGAAATATTTCCCCAGCTGCCTATCTGTAACTTATAAGTTTCACATAAATGTGGAGACTGATAAATGGACAAACGTTCCATAGGTGTTATTCAAAATAGACAAAAAGAAAAACAACTCAGTTTAGTCAAATCCTGCCCAAACCACTCTGCGAGTTCCCAGAGTTCAGACTACAGACCTGAAATGAAATAGTTGTTAGCTAGAAAATCATGTCTTTTCCCATTTTTCACCTGTATGCATTTGGGTTCTTTTTGTCTATCCAGCTTCATAACCATCATGTTCATATGTGCACATTCCAAATGGAATCCTTTGTAGTTAAACTTGCACATTTACAAAACAAAAGTGCTAACAGGGCTCTTTCTGAATCTGTCCTTTTTCCCACCCCACTCCAGGACACATCTACTTACCTTTGTTGTTTTTACAAGAGAATGTTTCTTGTCATTTGGAATATCACCTGCTGCTCCATCTTGTGACCCAGTGTCCTCTTAACTTGGAGTTCTTCAGTGATGCAGGCCACCATTCTCTCTGGCATTATTATGGGAGGCTACTAAGTAAGGGCCATTGCCTCCTTGGTTCACAGAGAATCAAGTGGAAAAAAAAACACCTCCTCTCTTCGTGTAGATGCTAGAGGAGCTCTGATTCCCCTCACCCCAACTGGAAAATGTTAATGAAACAGATAAACACATATTTCATCCAAAAAACCCTGAAAACCAAAACTTTTCAGTTAGAAAATGTTCAGGTTTAGAGTTTTTTCCAAAGAAATTTTCATATTTCTCATATAAAATGGCACCTTCAACATAAAAAAAAAAAAAAAACCAAATTAGCTTGGTTGACTACTCAATTTTCCATCAACACAGGTTTGATGGAAAATTTTTAGCAAGCTTCTACATCATCTCAATAATCTCTAGCAGTGTTAAATAGGGAACCCTCATGTCACATAAAAAGTGCAACTCACATTTAGATGAGTTTCTCCATAGAAAGTTCACAGACTTAATGGACCATGGAAACTATTACTCTCTCCTTCAGCTGTGACATGGACTCTCCCAATCAAAGTGAGGTTCTTTGATGAGAAAACCTTGCACTACCACTGTCCTTGCTTTACCTATTAAGTGACTATGTGGGGGGCTTGAATATCACAAGGGTAAAAAAAAAAGCTTTAAAAACGTGCTATTATTATTAATTCATTCAGGTATTATATAGCCTGCATTTGATAAGAACCAGTAAGTAAAATAGCGCAACTGTTATTTGCTAAAACATCTGAAATGAGGATGGAATCTTTATTGAAAGCATAATGTCTTTCCCCATGCAATGCATATTTTGTGTATTAGAGTTTATGGAATGATAGAACAGCACATGCTTCCGTTTTGTTGTTTATTAATCTGTTTTATAATCTATTGTGGCAGGATGTGGCTAGACTTAAAGACTACACGTAATTTATGTTTATTCATTTTAAATCTTGACATTGCACCCAATACCTCAGTGTATTGTTAACTAATCTCAGTGGAGCTCTTTTATTGCTTGATTTCTTTTTCATGTTTCAGGTGGTTTGTGTATCAGGTGGAGCCTCTACTGCACCAAATAAGCTGCTTTTAGTTTATTAAAAGCACATGTCAGTGTGGAAAACTATATACTGTATTACTTGAAATATTTATCTAATATCATGCAGTGTTTACAATTTTAGATACAGGTCTGTAAAAAGGCCATGCCATATTATTAAAAGAAATTTAGGGTACAGATTAGGAATAGGTCAACCAATTAATCTAAATGGAAACCTTTGTGAACTGTGAGCCAGTTTTAGAACTGAATTTAAAGTCAGTTTTTCTAAGCTGTGGTGTCTACAGCCCTTATTAGTGTCTGCTGCATCTCCAGAACACCTTGCAAATCAAGATTAATTAAAAGGCTGTCATTTGTGATTTTAAATTATTTGTTTCAACATTTTCAACATTGTTTTTATTGCTGCCTGTTTTGATGTCATCCTTCTCACATACCCCTTCTGATCCAGTCTAGGCAGCATAATGTTTTCGTAATTCTTTGCAAGGGAACAAAAACCTCTCAGAGGCTGAGCATGCTTATTTGTAATGAAGAACTAGATAAAAGTTTTCACTAGCTGTTTAAATCAGATGCATACCATGTTTTGGGGGAAGGGAACATGAAAGAAATAAAATTAGCTTGAATGAGTTTTCACCATCTGCAAATCACTAGCAATGAATAGTGATTTTTCATCAGTTATTATGAGCCAGATCTCATTGATTAAAAACCACAAGAGCTCCTTGAGAGTATTGTTTCCTCATTTTCCACCTGCATGCTTCCCTGTGGACCTCATCACCCTTGACTTTGACAGAATTTGGGAAATCCTAGCTAAGTATGGGTTAGATGCATTTTGATGGAGGTAGGAAACATACTTACATTGTAAGGTTGTGTTATATAAAGCTGTGTCATTTACTCAGGCAAATATGTGTTCTCTATTGTAATGCAAATTATGGTATCAGCATAAAATGCCCCCATCATTTTTTTCCTCTTGGGTATGAGAGAATTTGATAAGTGTTTTCAAGATATCTGGAACAGGAAGAGTAATAAGAATAAATACATTGTCAGTTGTCTTGAGGAATTTTTGGGCTGTACACTATTCCAAGTGAGCCAAAATAATATAATAACCTGTGTATATTGTGTAACTGTTTTCTCTCTAGGGGTGTCTGTACTGTGCAGAGATGTCTCCATAATTACAAACAGGGCACTTTAGTTGTGTGGAGATTAAACAGACTTTTATGATTAAGGAACCATAAAACAATGGGTAGATATATTCGTCTTAGTCTTTTTTCCTCTTTAATCAGAGGTGTTAACACTACAAATAACTGAAAATCACTGTACAGTCGCATTAAAGGTTTTGTGTTTGTTTTTTAAAGTTTGCAAGTGTGTCATGAAGCTCAAATTTCTAAGATATTACTAAAAGGGAACCCCAAAGAGGGTTGACTTACTTGTATTCTGGTTTCCTTTAAGAGTTTTCAGGATCATGTTTCCAGAGTTAGCTACAGAGAATTTCATACATTCATGTATATTGATCATCCATATGTTTGATGTATGCACAGAAATGCATGGATTTGTGTGCAGTTGTGGTCAACTGGGGTATGTCGCAATTACAGTTCATTGGAGAAGTGCAATATCTAGATAAAGCACATGTGAATAAATGCATGCACCTAACTGTGACAATTGGGTCTTCCTTGTATATATTATAGCTAATTTATAACTTTAACACCCAGAATTTAGTGTACTTTGTTCAAGAAATAATGTGTAAATGGGAAGAGAATAATATTTTGTTCTTCCCACCCTCTTTTGTTTTGACTGTTTAGACAGTTACACTCAAACTCTCAAAAGTGCCTAACTCTCATTGATTTTAATGGGAGCAAGATGCCTTAAATCCCTTTTTGAGGATCTGCTCATTAGCTCTTCTGTGATAGTCTATTTCTTACCATGTGTGTGCCCTGCCTGGGACAATGGGCCCTGATTTCCACTGAGGCCTCTAGGAGTTATTGTAATACAAGTAAATAATTAGTAATAATAATTAATACTATAAATACACTATAAATGCAAATAATACTTCTGATACATTTATGGAGTTTTCCTCTGTATTTCATTTTTCCTTAGTTACTTTTTCAAGTTATTTTTTGTGATAATACCAGCTATTGAATGTGTCATATCCTTTGAGTCAGATTTGTTGGGGTCCTTTTAGTGTTACAGATACTTTTTACAAGTCTGTATAAACTGCAACTTATATACAAGTACAGCCAGTTATTGGCTAAATGGACTAAAAAAGTCTCTTTCATGATAATGTATAAAATATGTTAATGGTCAACTGGTTTTGGTAGAGAGAGAGGGCCTGCATCTTGTCTTCCTGAAATGCCAAAATTGAGTAAAGCAGGAAAAAGAAGTACTAAATAACTGAAAGTAGCTTCTGCTGATGGCTGGAAAGCATGCAAAGGAAATATTATCAGGTATGACTGCTACACCCTTAAAGCTATTTTTTTATTGGCAGTATTAGCAATTTGTGGTTTACCAGTGTGATTTCCATGCCCTGCCTCTATTTACATAGTAGATATGTTTTGTAAGGAAAAATTCCTCAGATTATATTCATTAATCCCATGTATCATTTTGAAAAACCAGGCATGCAAAATATTATTGACACAGTGTCAATGACACCCACAATGGTTTTGGAAAAGAATATCAAACAGAATCACTGTCCACTATAGCTATTAATATTTGAAATAATTACAGTGATGTGCTATATGATTCATTGTTAACTTGTGATACATACTAGAGTTAACTTTAAGTACCAATTTTATGGAATTTGCTTGTATCAACACACTGAACTACCTTAATCTTTGGTGCAGTGTAATTAAGCCAGAAGCAAATAAGGCCTGCTGTATTTAGGTTCTCTTTCCAACCTTGCAGATGGAGATGTACTTAGCTTGCTAAGTTATCCATAAAACTTGTTAAATATTTTGTGGAATATGACCAGAGAAATATTTGGAACCACAAGCAAATGTTGGACTACTAATACAGTGCATGCTTTTTGAACCATAGACTTCGACAGTCCTGTACTTTGCTGGTATGAAACCAAGTAATAAGATAGCAATTATGATCAATATAGTCAAATGATTGTCTGTATTTGTGGTTCTTTATGAAAAAAACTGGAGACCAAATAACAAAAGTTTAATTTTGTAGAGCAGTGCAGAATGTATATCTCTTCACATGAGTGAGCAAAATGGACAAAATCGTGGGAAAGAAATAACATAGTTCCAGTTAACATAACTGTCCAAATGCTAAGTATAGTACAATATTCATATGGTATGGCCTACACATAACATATCTATTAAGCAAACAGTCTAACTGTACTGAAGTTTAATGTCATAGAGAAGTGAGTCAATATTTTAAAAGAATATTAGCGTATTTCTACCTTTCCATTTTCCATTAGATTTCCCAGTGTGGGTTCTAATTTTTGCTAATTTTAATACTTGCTTATCTTCTGAATGTTTTTCTTATCATAACATAAGTATCATATATCATAATATGGGTATAATATGGATTATTTAGATAGCACCAGAACTGTGTTAGACACTTGGGCTGTGTTCAGATATGAGTTTTATTTCGAAACAACACCCGTTGTTTCGAAATAAAATTTCTCATGTCCACACGATGTACCGTTATTTCGAAACAATGGGTCCCGTTGTTTCGAAATAACAGCTGTTGTTTCAAAACCGTTAAACCTAGCAGGAAAGCGAAATAGCTGTTGTTTCGAAACAGTTGTTTTGAAACAACAGGGCTCGGACACGTTGTTTCAAAACGACACCATTGTTTCGAAACAACTGTTTTGAAACAACATGTCTGAAC
Source organism: Podocnemis expansa (assembly GCA_007922195.1). Classification (NCBI taxonomy): domain Eukaryota; kingdom Metazoa; phylum Chordata; order Testudines; family Podocnemididae; genus Podocnemis; species Podocnemis expansa. Next base: position 57,051,717 of record ML681966.1, on the reverse strand, counting down.
AGCCTTATTTCGAAGTAACCATTTCAAAATAACAGCCGTTTCAAAAGCAGGCTTCCCTTAATTTGAATTAACTTATTTCGAAATGAGTTATTTCAAAACGGGTTATTTTGAAATAACAGTTACTGTGTAGACATACCCTTGAAGAACAGCTAAGCAGACAATCTCTTCTAAGGAGTTATGCAACAAAACAAAATTATTGAGTTGTACTGTTCAGCGTTCACTGTTAGTTCTGGGGGGAAGGCTGATAATTTGTTTATTACTTTATTAATGTGTATGCACTCTCTCTGTCTTCCACATACACACAGATGGAGAGGGAAGGACAAGATTATGGGCACTCTGAAAGAAACGAGTTGTATGGCTGGATTTGAAAGAAGGTAGGGAGACATTGCAAACTAAATCAGGAAGTGGATTCTTTGAAAGATGCCACCAATGGAAGGTGGAAATGACAATCATGCATCTTGTGTGACCACTGGATACATGAAAAGAGAAAGAGACAGAGACAGGCAGGAACTGACTTGCGTAGAGCTTGGAAGCCAAGCAATAGGAATTATTAAATTTTATGCGGAAGTCAAAGGAGAAGGGAATGAAGGGGTTGGAATAGAGACTGGACATGATGTCACCCCTGCTTCCTTGTTCTTCCACTTCCACTCACTCTATAGCAATATCAGTTCAGGCCTTATTGCCTAGATATTTACTTTTAGCTCTTACTCTATCAGTTAATTTTTGTCAATTAGTTAAGAATATGAATGTTTGAAGGACTAGCTACCTTAGAGGATTAGTAACAGGGCATATGGAGCCTTTCAACTTCTGCTGTAGGCTTTACAGTATCATGTCCATCTCTGTTTGTTAGTGATTGAAGGATTTTACCAATTGATAGTTTTTCAGGTGATCTTCACTAGTTTGGTGGCCTCAGTTCATATTGCAAAAAAACACCATCCATTTATTCACAGGGGGTGGGGTGGCAACTTTATGGCAGTCTCAGCCAAGACTCAAAGTAAAATGCTGGCCACAATGAAATCAATGGCAAAGCTCCCACTGATTTCATTGGGACAGGATTTTACCCCAAAGACTGAATGAGTGATGACAAGTTCAAGGCACATTAATAGGGTAGCATGGGGAAGCTCATTCTGCCACTATCTTTGCTGTTAATAAATGGGGTCTGTTAATCCAGTGTCTGTCATGAGAATTAAATTCACACACACAAAATATATAAGGAATGCTGGTAACATCACTGCAGAGATATAATCCTCAGTGTTAATGGTCACAGCATCCCTTGAGAATTCTGATCCATTATTTTGCTGGGAGAGCAGAACACTAGAGCCAAGACATCCTGTAAGAACCTCAAAGGACAACTCTTAGTGCCACAAATAAATGCATGTGTCACCCAAGAGCTAAGAAAAGAATTACATTATTTAAACATCAGCTCCTTCTTCTTAACCATCTTTGGTTTGGAAAAAGGCAACCAAATGATACCAGAAGAAAGAAAGAAAAAAAAATATTTAGCCTATGGAAAAAATAATAGTGGAGAATGTGAAGGGATGAATATTGAATCTCCTACTCAGTTTTTACTCAGTGTAAGTCCCATGACTTCAGTGAGAGTTTGCCTGAGTAAGGACTGATTTAAAACCGAAGGCCAAAGGCTTTGGAACCCTAAAACAACTACAAATAAAAGTTAATGATTGGAACTGGCTGAAAAACAGACACTCTCTCCCAGTATACTTTTGTTCATTTTCCATCAAAGGTTTGAACTTTTTAAAAAATATTCTGAGTAGTTCTAGTAATGATGTAAGAGAGGAAAAGGACTGTTCATAATGGACAATGATAGTAAATCAAGGTGCAATTGGGTGTAAGTTCAAAGGAGACATATTTAGGGCCAGATTCACCAGTAAATCGCCAACTGCTTTTCTCTGGTGATGCAAAATGGTCATAAACCCAGTTTTAATCACACAGTTAAACCAGGCTTACAGCTGTTTTGTATCGAAGTGCCCAAAGCAGTTGTCATATACCTGTGAATATGGCTCTTTATGTGAGGAACAGGGGAACACTTTTAGGTAAGGACAATCACACTGTAGTCGTATATTAATGCCACAAGGGTGAATAAACACCATTGTATTGTATTTTCTTTTCTTTTATAAAAATTGCATAAATCTCTGATCACATGAAAATGGTGGGCTCAAGAGTGTGTGTGGTTCAGTCAGGTGCAATGCAATCTTCCCTACACAACTCTGCCACTACAGCTTATTCTATTTCAAGCCCACATTCCTGAATAAAGATTGGCTGGCACGTCAACTTGTGCCAAGCTGTATCCTGTTGGTTTATGGTATGGGCAACTACCCAAAAGGTACCAGGCTGAGACCAATCCATTTATTTCCATTTGTGATTTCTGATAAATCAAGATTGCCACATGTGAAAGTCTTATTCACTAAAACACTGCACCCAAGTACCAAGATTTCAATGCTACTTGAGAATTTTAACTTAATTTCTTTCTATAACTTCTTAAATATACATCAGTTTCAATTAATCCATTAATAAAATTAGTTTATTTTCCTTGAAAGATTGAAGTGTATTCCAAATATGTATTTTTATTAGTTATTACAGATTATACATATTACAAATAATTTCCATTATAGTTTCAACAGCTACATTATTTATGACTTTAGATTTTTTTTGATCCAGTGATACTTGTCCTATAGTAGAGACAAGCTGGGTCAGTATTACACAAAATACCCATAATACCAAGTATACTCCTGTAAGTAGTAAGCTTTTATATCTTCTTGTTAGTTAAGGGCCAGATTCTGCTATTCTGATTCAACGTTGAATAGTAACATATGTGGTGAGTAGCCCCATTGAAATGACGGTTGCAGAATCCAAGCAATTTCAGATCCAGTATTGCCTGTGCAGTTCTTGTCCCTTAGTTTACCCTACAGAATTGTAGAAGCTACTGTCACTCTTACCTGTGACTTATGCAACATGAGAGAATTATGTTAGTACATCAAACATGTCAGTGTATACTATGCAATACCAAAAAAATTCAAAACCTTTTATACTGTGGGGTTTTAAGCACCACCAGTTACCATTATCTTGTGATCCCATACAGACAAAAACAAACTACAAATTATATCCTTACATTCTGAATATATGTTTAGCTTCTGCCAACCATCTATTTCCATAGTTTAAATGGTATTTTTAACACTAACTTTCCTAGTATTCATATAATACATAGTGGTAACCCTTAATGTAAAGAGAGTGATTTTCTTCTCTTGGTATATATTTTATTTATAGAAATGAATGGGGACAGATTCTCAGCCTTGACATGGTGCAAAGGGAATGGAATCTTCTACTGTGTCTGTTGTCAAGGATACCCTCCAACATGGCATAGCCAGCAGAGCTGGCTTATCTACTTTCCTCTTAATTGCCAGTGTTGTAAGGAAATGATAAGGGGATGTGTCAGGGTAGGGAGAGGGAGTGGCTGGAGCAGGATGTGCTCTAGCTGCCCTTACAACCCTAGTGAACAATACCCCTCCTGGGGCATCTCTGGCATTGGGGTATGGGGCCTGAACGTGCTTTCAAGTGCCCCAAGCCATAGGCCCTGGCGCATGTAGACAGCCTACCTGAGCCCTGGTGCACCTGGGAAGAGTTACGCTGGGGTCAGCCAGGACTGACCCTTTTAAATCTCTTGCCCTACAGCACACTGAGGCATATGACAGATGCTGGAAGAATAGTGTTCTGGCGGGTGCAAGGCCTCTTCAGATCCAGGAGGATCAGCACAAGAAAGTACTGCCTCAGGAAAGGGCAGCTGGGCAGGGTCCTGGTGGCGACTGGGTGTTGGCCTAGCAACATGCTGACATCTTAGGCCAAGCCGTGGCCCTGAGCTGGACCAGCAGATGAGCATGGGGTGCCAGGCCAGGGGTGACGAGCTTCAGGAGTTGGGGAAGCAGGACTGTGGGGAGAAATAGCTGGGGTGAGGGATTGGGTGGTGGGAGAAATAGTTGTGGGGCTTGGGGCAGCAGAGGAGATAGCCAAGGTGGGGTTGGCCATCTGTTTCCCTAAATCGTTTTGCTAAGGAACAAAGTCTCTGTACTCAAGTATCATCTCTAACATGCAGCAGGGCTGAGACTGGGACAATCTCAGGGAGCTGTATCTGGCTCTTTGACAGAGTCCTGACATCTCTTACATACATACATCACTGCCTTCAGTGTAAGATAAATGCAGTAGAGGATCTGGCCTATAAAATATCAATTAATTCAGGTTGTCTGGTGTGATTGTTAAAACTGTGTGCTGGTTATTTTACAAAAATACATTTTTGTGTTGGGGGGAAAATTCATGGAAACAGTTAAGGTCATTAATTTTCCCATGATGTTTGACTGAGCATGTGATCTTTTGGCCAGGAAAATTCTTAAAGTTCTGCAGTTAGTAACACTTCTCCAAGACTCTGTCATAATCTTACTTTAGACACTGAGTCACAGATGTTTACTAGATCATCATCACACACTCTGGCTTCTCATATTTACCGAGGAATGGGTTCAGTAAGACTCATTCCTTGACTAGCTTTTTCTGATAGCAGACACCCCATGTTATAAATTCCCTCAGAGATTTTTCTTTTTAAATTTAAATTGAACCAAGTAAAGTTAATCCAGAAAGAATAAGCAGATGGACACATGATCATTTTCTCTCAAACCTTATTAGTTAATTCTGGCATGTGATTTCATATGAACTTCAGTGCCAAAGTGTATTCACAGCCTTACCTTGAATATAGAGAATACTTTCATATTTGATGTACCTGTGAAATAAGTTATATTTAGGGCCTAATTTTAATCCCTCTAAAGTCTGTAAGGCCATGTCTACACTTACACTTTAAATTGAATTAATGTTGATTAATTCAATTTTAAGTATTGCATGGCTACGCTAGCTTTCCTTAGTTTGAAATAAGGACCTCCCTCAATTTAAAATAAGGAAAGGTCATTTTGAAATGATAAAAACTCCCTTAAATTCAAAACAAAGGTTAAATTGAAATTATTAGTTCGATTTAACCTAGTGTAGCTGTGTCCATGCAAACTAACCATTAGTTTGAATTAACACTTTTTCCCCTTCTTTCTCTGGTTGCCTTCCTCTTTCTATATATTGGGTGGGGCCATGGCCCTTTTTGGGGGCCATGCTGCCACACCTCCTATGGTGCCCCTCTCCTAAATCGAATTAGCAAGTCCTGTCCATGGACATGGTTATGGGTTTCTAGTGGAGCCACATTAATTTGATTTAACTTAATTCAATTTAACAATTATTCAATCTGATTAGTCTGATTTAAGTTAATTCGATTTAACAATCTTAGTGTAGACATAGCCTAAAAGCTTTGCCTTTGACTTGAGTAGGACCAGGATTTAGCAATGCCGATGTTCTCTTTAAAAAGAGTACACACTTTTCTTGGTTAGTTCCAGTGGGACTAAGCCGGGTGGTTTTCATAATGCATATCAGCTATGTATTTTTATTCCAGCAGACTTAAAAAAAAGAAAAATAAACAGATTGAAATTGAAGAAAGTTTGTTGGCTGGTGTTCTGAATCACTCATATAGAATATAATTTGACTGAAAACTGTGGTTTTGTGCTTTCTAAAGGAAATTATGTCACCCAGATTCAAGAGCCTGGTTGTATACTGCCAACAAATCTTTTTTTGGGTAAGAGTCTCAAACTGAAAGAAGACAAAGCCCATGGTACTTTCATACTAGTTTCCACTTTTGTATTTCTTCTGTTTGTAATAAGTAGGCTCTACTCCTTCTCTCTTTTTGTTCTCAGAAGATGGGTAATGGTATCTTCTACATTGCAAATTAAAGTTCATTCCATACTCTTAGTCATTAAAAATAATTTGCCTTTGCTTCAAAAAAGAATTAGACATTTATAAGAATAGTATCTTCATTTTTGGTTATTGAGAGAAGATAGATAATACCAGCCCACAGGTTTCTGGCCATCAGTTTACCCCTAAATACAGGGGCAAGCAAGACTCTTTTTTCTGTATAACTTCATGACTGTCTACTATGTGGTTTTAACCATTCTTCTGAAGCACAAGCTACTGCTAGTCTAGGAGACAGAGTACTGGGGTAGATTAACAGTTGGTCTGACCCCGTATAGGCATTCCTCAGTTCCTATAGTGAAACTAAATAAACCTTCACACTCCTTACAACAGATACTTGTAGGGCAACATGAAGGAATGGGCACTGTTTTTGCCCCCCTAGAACTCTTCTATCTAGACAGTGGCATAGTGAGGATTTCCAGCACCCACTGGGGCACAAGGGCCAAGCCCACATTTGTACTCCCTCAGGCACCCCATGTAACCCCATGCCTTCCAGGCGCTCTGCAGCCCAGCATTCCCCATGGTCTGGTGCCTGGGGGCTTGGCCCCCCATCCTACCCCTCCATCTCTATACCACTGTATCTAGAAATCTTTTACTTTCTAGAGCTGTCAATCACTTTTCATGCATGCTAATACCGAATTTTTTTTTCCAAATCTCAGTACCTGCTTTCCAAACTTTGAGTTTTCCTCACTGCTAGATAACTTAGTTTATACTAAATAAGTTCTTTAGAAAGATGGACAGCTTTCTGTGTGCAGATGGCATTTAAGAATCAAACTTAATGCTCAGAAATTAAATGTGGTGAGTGACTTTTGCTAGATCATATGCTGTAAGGTTTAAATTAACTGAAATTTGTCTGGATCTTGGTAGAAGGGGACATCTATTTCTGCATTTCTCTGACACCCACACTCCTCAAAAAAGGAAAATATTTTACATCACTTTAAATATAACATGATTGTGTGGATCAAGGAAAGATTACATTAAAAGAGTTTCTCTTAAAAGAAATATTAAAATAAAATATTAAAAAAATACTTCAACTCAAGAGAGCTCTATATCATTGCAATGGAGAGTCACATCACAGCTTGAATGGTGCGTATTTGAAAGAGGACATCTCTTTTTAGTTTGTGTTCTGTAGTTACTACACTGACTACATTATTTTGAAAGATGCAAAACCAGGGTAATTTGGGGTTTTTTTCACAGGAATATGAAGGATTAAACTTCACAGGTTTCCCCAGTTTGCTTATGACTTTCAAATAAAAAACATTATGTTCCTTTACCCTTTAAATAACTTTGTTCTTGTAAAATGACAGGGAAAATATAATAAAACAATGCAAGAACTAAACATTAACAATGTCTATCTATATATACCTTCTATGTGATATGACATCATGGTCAACATCACAAAAACACAAGTGAGACCTACATGAACTCAGCAACAATTCATTGACCCAGATTGTGTACTTAACTCTGCAGCCTATGTTTTGGATACTGTGGAGCCATACTGGGTAAGATCCAAGCTTTTAGTATATAGGAGAAGGGTATAAGCTACACTGCTACTTAAGATGGTGCAGACTGCTTAATCTGATGAACGTGGCCAGGTCTTGAGGTTGATAGGGAAGAGGTACATGGTACCAGAGTGCCTTTTCCTTGTTCTATTTATGTGGTCTTACACTCCAGGGAGAAGAAATTTTCACTCATCTATGGGTAGCCAGCACAAAAACGCCACAAAATGTAAGTCCCACTCCTATGAAAGGGCTCTGGCTCAGGACTGTTCATGACTGGCTTGAGGCAGTGTGAGGCATTATCAGGATGTTCCTCCACTACTATTATCCCATTGCTGCCACTATGCTCATACAGGCCACAGAAGCCTAAGTACAAGTTAGATAAGCCCTCAGGGTCGCTTTAACCCAAAGCAAGACTGTATTAGAAATTAAGTTAAAGACATTAAGAATCCATTATTGATGTAGTAGTTTGGTGTATTATGTTCAATTTCATTCATAAATTAAATTCCAGAAATCATCCAAATTGTTTTCTTGAAAACACATGAGCATTTAAGATCAACCTATTAGATTTTTACACTGGGTTTGTGTTGTCAGTTGCATTTAGTATGAAATGGAATATTGAACAAGACCTGGCAACAAAACAATGGAGGTACTGCCAACCTGGTAAGTTTAAGACAAGACATCTGATCTCTTTATTAAGTGTTAGAAAAGAGACATCAAATTTCAAACAGAATGTACTTGTTAGTCCTCATGCGTCAGATCAAAAATACAGAAAACTATAGGTCTAAGTATATAAATTACATCTTTTAAAATTATTTAACCAAAAAAGAAGGATGGCTAAAATAATTTGTGGGAATTGCTTGACAGTATATTTTCTTTTAGGAAAATCTAGGAATAAAAACAACATTTATGTAAACTAAGCAGATGTTTATGATTAGTTCTTAGTTAACATCGCCCAGCTGGCTAAGAATGATTTTATGGAGAGAAGAGAATTGCAGAATGCCACATGTTTATATAAATCATGAATATGGCAGTCACAATACTGGGGCAAAACTGCTACATTTCCCATTTTAGGTAACATCTTTAAATCGCACCATATAACACTAGAATAAACTATACTCCCCAACACAGTATCTGCTTCCATTTTTCTGTAATGAGTTAATGTACATTATTATGCATAAACCAATATTTCTGGCTTAAAAATTGGAATGAAATATATATTGCTATATTGCCTGCAAATATTTATTATGGCACTTTGTACTAGAATCAGTGGGTACTAAAATATTAGATGCATGTCCTTTTAATTATATTTGATAAAATATATTCCTTCTGAAAGCCAGGAAGTTGTTGTTATGCTAATTTAAATACAATTTGCTACAGGTAACAAGTAAATTAGGAATATAATATTCTAAATTCATCAGTTGCATTCTGAGTGTGCCATTCTTATAACTATTCTTCATTTTTTAATTAACATTATAAAGCACCTTTACAACTGAAATATTTCACATCTGATTTTTATGAGCTTTTTCTAAGTTCAAATAACATATCTAGCATGAAAAATCATTTCACATACTTGTGCCCACTTGTTTATTAATATGTTTTTCAAGAAACATAGCCTTCTTGTTGCAGGTTATAAATTGAGGGCAAACTTTTCTCCCCAGATTCATTCTGTAGCATCTCAGTTGCATATGACACACTCACCCTGCAAACATTTATGCACATGCTCAACTTGTCATGTGACTAGTCCAACTATACAATGGAACATATGTGTGCAAGCATGGAAAGTGTTTTCAGGGTAAGGAATTTCCTTGCACAGAAGTCCAATAAATATCACTCAGATCTGTGAATATAAGAAGTGCAGAATATACAATACAGGTCTGCATAGATCAAATAGGAAAAATATGCCCTATATTTTTAGAATATTTAAAGTTCACTGCCTATGTGCTATGAATCACAAACAATATTTTAAATACTAAGGCTGAGGGTTGGCAAATCAGATGCAATGTTTTTAAAATCTATGATACACAATGCAAAATGTGCCTTCATTGTGCTTAGAGAAAATGCACTTGCATCTTTAAAATGGGGATTTTCATGCTTGTCAATTGCATGTGCCTCATATGCAAACAATCATTTCTTGTATATGCTGAATCTGCCTTTCAGTACTTAACTGTAAGGATACAAAGCTAAGAAACAGGACATTTTGAAGGTTTTGATATAAAATATGCTTGTTCTTAGTTTATGACAAATCTTAAAACCAAAAATACTGTGGTGCCTTGGGGAATAAAGTGCTCATGTGTTGTGATTGTTCATGGAGTTTTTACAGGTGTTACATTTTTAAAAAAGACTTAACATCAATGGCATATGCATCTAGATATATGGGACTTGGCAGGAAAAAATGCCCACTGAATTAAATAGGAGTCTTTCAGCAGACTTCAGTTGGTACTGGGTCAGGTGTATGGTATATTGATTCTGTTCCTTGCTCACTGTTTTAGCATGGGCAAGTCAGAACCTGTCCCTGCCTCAATGTGCACATCTATAAAATGAGGCTAATTCTTTATAACGCTATGAGGAAAAATCACTGTAAACATTCAAAGTATTGCTATTGGTATGCAGAAGGAAAAAGGAGGGCGAGGGGGAAATCTTTCTCCACCTTGCTGACTGAAGTAAAGTCGTTTACAGTTTTTGTTTATCTATATTTATCTTAGGGTTTGCTTTGGTTCCATTTAACTAAAACTGAGGAAAATTTGCATCAGCAATATGATTCAAAGTTGTCTAATTTTTCCCATGACAAATATAGCTATAATGATCAGTTTTGTAAGACATTCATTGAAGTGATGATATATCTTTCCAAGGACTTCATATGAGACACATTAACATAGGAGATATAAATGTGGAGGTTACTGGATTACAATTCAAACAAAACACTTCAAGCAGACTTGGGGAGGCATTTAGATAGCAAAAAGCAAAGAAGAGAGGAAAAAACTCTTTCCTTTATCAAAAGCTGCACATTTTTGCCTGCAGTAGCTTGTGGTTTCTTCTCCAAATTTCATAGACAAACAAAGAATAAAAAATGTTCTGGTTTATAAAATTTGACACCTGAACCAATTGCAAAATAATTTTCTAAGTTAAGAAAATTCTGGAGAAAAGATGACCCCAACACCTCTGCACTTCTTTCTGCTTCTCAAATTCTCAGGGCTTGTCTTGTAAGAAGGCAACATGGGCCACCTTATATAGGAAGGCAAGATGACTGCCCTTATGTAAGGAGGCAAGATGGCCTCTCCTGGAGACAGGCAGCTAGGGTCACCCTACCCCTAAAGGGGGTGGAGTGAGGGGCAGCCTGTCCATCAAGTTGGAGATGGGGGGGGGCAGGACAGGAAGTATAAAAGTCAGACCCTGGAGCTCACTTAAGGCTTGGCAGCCAAAGGGGAAAAAGCTTCCTCTGCTATCTCCGTAGTCCCTGCAGGAGACCTGCCCTGCCGAGAATCAATACCCCGGGACCAGATGGCTGCCTGGATCTATTGCTGACAGAAGGGACCAGGATGCTGCCCCAGTGGACAAGCCCAGAGGAATTCCTGGAGTTGCCCATGCCGCCACCACCACCACTGGAGGACCCTGCAGCCCCTAGATACCCATCAGTCTCCTGTGACTTGGATGAGCTTCCCCTGGCCAGAGGTGACAGCACCAGCAAGGCCAGGTGTGACTTGAAGGAACTAGCCTCGGTGGAAGACCTACCTGACCTGCTGGCTCTGCTGCACCCCTACAAGGACAACAAGTGGTTCAGGAACCTACTGTTGGGCTACTATCTGAAGGAAGCTATGGAGGAGCAGATGCCTCAGGACGCAATGGCCATGGGTGAATGAAGTGGTCAGGACCTCTGTGCAGATGAGGCCAAGTCAAGGGCTAAACCAGTGTGTTGCAGTCAGGACCCCACTGGTCCCCTGCCCGACCATGCAGCCCAGTATTGGGATCTGGGCTGGGACACAGTGGAGTTGGGTTGGCCTGTGCCCTCCCACCTCCCTGCTTCTGAGCCCATGTTGGAAGCCGCTCCTAGCGATTTGTAGCAACCCTCTTGTTTCTCTTCGCATCAACCACTAGAGACAATTGTATTTGTCTGCCCGTCCTGCTGAGGGGCCAGAGGCAGTAATTTTTGTCCATCTACCCCACCTGAGAAGTGAGGCAGTTGAGAAAAACAGTAGCCAGGCACCTCCATAAGGAGGCTTGGGGTGCCTGTCTTACAGTCTACACCAGAGGGTAGGATTGTACTTTGATATTAGGTTGTCAAATTACAGAATCTGAAGGAGACTAATCATATACTGCATATGGCTCCATGTTCTTGTGTCTCCACTGGTTGTCCTTGCTTCTTCCTGAAATGCTTTGCACTGTGGATAGCTATCCCACAGTGCAGTCAGGTGCAAGGACTTGGGGAGAGGCAGTTATCCTTCCATGATGCAATGTGCTTGCCCCCCACCCTTCTTCTCAAAAAAAAAAAAAAGACCAAAAATCTTTCTGTACTGTCTTTCCCTGCTGCAGGCAAAGAGAGGAATAATGCTGCAAGTAGAGAGATGGATGAATTAAAAACTTCTTGGGGCTGCAGGCAGAGGAGTTATATGCTGCTTGCCTGCCACAATACAGCATGGTGGAAAATCAAGAGCAGCAGAAAAAGAACTCTTAGAAAATAAGAATGAGATTTATCAAGATTTTTTATCCCATGAAGTGCATAACACAGTACTGAGTGTCATTATTAAAAGTAATGTGCAACATATACACACTTAAAGGAAATATGGCTCAAATTTTATGGAGATGGTTATCAAAAATCTTGTTTGTAAAGATATAGAGTGACACTATCAATAGTCAAATGTTTGTGCAGTTGAATAACTAATATGATAGCGTTGGGGTGATGGTGATTTTGTATAACTTTTCTATTTAATTATGATCATTCTGCCATCCTCATACCCATGGAACCACTGTTACCTCTTTGCCACAGCAAGAGTGAGTTTTGTTGGTGATTAGACTGTCAGCTCCATGTGACATCAGTTTGTGTCCCTACTCAGCAAACTCCTAACTCTCTGCTGGCCTAACTTCATTGAGCAGGTACGAATAACGGACCTCCAGCCATCTCACTGTGCTTTTACAGAAGATGTTAAATTCACTGCTCTGATAAAGAGTCAGCACATCACAAGTTACTAATTTAACTAAGCTAAATACATCCTTCCCTTCAAACACAGCATTGCATTGGTTCATAGTAAAAGTTAAACAAGTTTATTAACAAGAGCAGGGACTAAGTGATACCAAGTAAGTAATAGGTTCTTTCCAAGTAATAGAGATAAAGATAGAGACAAGCAAATAAAAATGAAAACATGCATCTTATAGTCTAACTTTAAATCTAGCAAGATACAGTCTTCGCTGAAGATGGTTTCTTTTCCAATCCCCTTTTTATCTTTTTACTGGCCAGACTGCCATGACCCATTGCAAAGATCAAATCACTTGGTTTCTTTGTCTCCTGAGATGAAGAATAAAGGTGAAGTCTTTTGGTGTTTTTTATATTCCCAAAAGGCAGGGCCATCCTTGGGGGTGGGGGGACAGCCAGGTTGATAATCCCAGGCCCCATGCTTTGCTGGGTTTCATAGGGCTGACTGGCACACAGTGTGGCTTCTGGTGCAGGCATCCAGGGCCACAGGCCCTGGAAAGCCACACCAGAGGCTGTAGAGACTACCAGTCAGTCCTGGCCTGCTCTGTCCCTGGGGGCAAACCAGCCACCTCTGGGGTGAGGTGGAAGTGTGGAGTCCAGCCTCTGGGCCAGCCCACCCAACCCCCCAGCACCTGAGGGTGGGAGCACCATGCCCTGCCCCCCAGGATGGCTGTGCCAAAGGGATAGTCTTTGCCTTATAAATCACAAAAGCCTCCTGAGGATTCAGTCCGCTGTGTGTCTCTGAGGTGCAGAAGTCAAGTTAATTTTCTGTTTCTTGAGTTCAGGAGAACCCCCAACAGTTTAGCTTGATGGTTTTGTTTCCTGCTAATATGTAAATACAGGTAACCACACATTCCTTTGTCTAGGACAGATCTGTTTATAACCTTTACCTAAGTTATGTTTCTGGTCTTAAACGTGTTCTAGTAACAGCATTGAGAATTCATAACTTCATGTATAATGTTAACACATGCACATTATAACATTATTAACCAGTGGATTATTAGCTTTCATATGATGCATCACAAAGCATATTAAGTACAAATAGTGCAGTGTTGTGTAGGGTGTGAATTCTGGGGTGCCGAGGGGCACAGTAGTATACTCTGAGCAACTAAAGCGACTTCAGTGGGACTATTCGAGGAGCAAAATACTTGAACAGTTTTATAATTAAACCACAAAAAGAAATTTGTAGTAGCCAAGTATGAATCAACATATCAGTATGTTGTGCAAATGGCACATCCTTGTATGACAGTTCTAAATATCAGGCCATGAAGTAATGGGATTTATTGTCTGATCTGAAGAAATATATAATTTATTGGTAATTTTTTCTAAATGAGTAAAAACTGATAGCATATTACACTTGCCAAGTTGCTCAGTTTTATAGAAGAACTATAGTAAATTAAAGCAGCTATTGTAAAACATTTGAGACATCTGGATGGAAAATAACTTTTGGTAAGTGCATAGTTATGGGATTAAAGAATTAATATATCATGATAGAAAAACTGGTTGAACAATAGAAAGGACTTTCTGCCCCTGAAACTTTTTCAAAATCTTTCCAAACAGAAATCAAGGTCCAAAAGGAAACTCTATGATTAAACCACATAATTAACAAACCAATTAAGAATAAGATCCATGACCAAGCCATAATGATGGAAAAAGCTTAACCTTAGCAACAAAGTTTCTGCCATAGGCTTAAATACCAGCTGCAAAACCCTCTGCTTCATCTGCCCAGTACAATAATCAGAAGCCCATGATGCACTTGTTACCTAGCTTATTCACTCTTCTCCCTCACCCCACTTTAAAATTTTTGTAATTTTGATGTGATGTTTAGAAAACTAGTTTGTGAAGAGAATGAGAAAAGATGGAATGCCAAAGATTTGAGCAGATGGTCTTGATTATTGGCAGGCATTATGTTTTCAAAGTCTTCTGAAAACAACCTCGTTCCTTGGTATTTAGGCTTGTACCATCTCTTCTTCATGAAGTAGGAACCACTGGTATGATTTGGGCATTTCACCCCAGTTAAGATACTGTTAAATGGTCAAAGAAAAATCTTTCTTTTCAAATTTTCCCTTTCTCCCCACCAATCCCCCCAAAGCACTCACCTGCTCAGCAAGCCATCTACTTGGTCACTACTCAGAATGAGTCTCATATGAAAAAACACTCATGGTGGAGGCAGGCTTTTTATTTAAAAAACAAAAAAATTACCAGGACCTCATTCATTGCACAACTCAATTTTCTCCTTGTGCAAATGGATTTGCTTTAAATACTGCCCAGCCAAGTAAGTAATTAGTCAGTGAACAGTATGCATCCAGCTATTAAAGTTTAAAAAGTGAAGTTTAAAGGCATTTTTATTACATGTGGATGGGGGGCAGGGCTGGAAAAAGCAAAGTATTTCTCAAAGTTCAAAAGTTCACATACTCAAAATGTTATGTGTAAATTTCGCTTATAAAAAAGAATAAGGACAAAATGACCCTTTTTCTCTATTGGGTAGAATGATCACTAGATTCAGTCTGATTTCTACCAGGAGTTGTTTGTTGTTGTTTTTCTGCTTAGCCTGATACTTCCTCCATAAAAATCCATGAACATGGAAGCAGGATTGGGCACTTTGTTACCAATGCAAATTTAATGCAGTCAGGGAAAAAACTATCAAATGCTTAGTTTCCGGTGGAAATGTAACCTTTTAAAAATGTTTAGGGACCTATGAAATATTAATCACAGACAGTGTTTGGCTTATAATGTTCTACAAACAATTTAAATTGCTGAGAAGAATCAGCAATGATGGGATTTGAACAGTTAACAGTATTTTTTTTAAATTTGGACACTTATGTGGTTTGTCTGATTTTGCTTTTACCACCTCTTCCCAGAGGGACCTGATGTGCTGTCCCAAGCAAAACATAATAAAAATTAAAGTAAAATAAATATACTGCCATCCTGGTTTTTTCACATGGAAAATCATCATTGCCAGTTCTATTTCAGCAGCATCTTCAAATGATAGTTCTATGCATGGGCATCTACTTTATTTCCCCAATCTGTTTAGACCACAATCCTCTTGCAGCATTCTCAACAACTGTGCTGGGACTCATCACTGTACAGTGACACAGGAATAAGTGTGTTGCAGGGAACCGGGGACATGGCTGGATTTGGCTTGGAAGGGATGGGCTGGTGTGTCCTGTAGGGTTGTAACATGCCACCAAGCATCTCATGACCCACAAAAGAGTGAGAACCAGGGCAATGGTTCCCAATCTGTGGCCTGGAGTCCAAAAGTGGCCTGTTGCTTCCCTCCTGCTGGCTGCAGAAGGGAGCCACTGCTTCAGGATCAGATGGAGCATATTTCCATGGGGCTAAAAGACTGGTGCGGCTCCTTGCTGCAGCCAGAGGAGTTGGAAGATCAGCACTCCCCTCTCCCTGTCTGTGGCAGGGGAAAAAACAAGGAGTTGTGTGGCACTTTAAGACTAACAGATTTATTTTTTGCATGAGCTTTTGTGGGAGAAGCTCCCACTTCCTCAGATGCTTCGAAGATGGCTGGGAGCATGGCAAAGCATTCCACCTAGGCCCATAGGCCCTGGGGTTCCCAGCTGGAGCCAGATGAAGGAGACAATTGATCTTCCATCTTCCTGGCTGCAGGAGGGAGCCACTTGCTAGAGACCCAGGTAATGTTCACAGGGCGTGTGTGCATTCCCTGCTTCAGTCAGAGAGATGGGAGATCAGCGAAGAGGCATGTCAGCTATAAACATTTTCCAAGGGAAATATATCCAGTCACCTTTAAAAACACACACACACATTCTGTGCCCTTCCTTCTCATCCAAATTGTTTCAAATAACCCAGGTTTAATTGTGCTGTATTTTTATATAGTCAGTATATTTTTAAAGACTTAAATACTCTAGAAAGTGCTGCTCTTAAAAACCTGTTTGCCTAGTAAAGGCTGTCTCCCTTCTTGTTTATGGTTAAGAGAAAAGGTTTTTGTTTCAATGGGAAACTAGTAGACTAGAGTCCTCAACCTCCTCAGCATTCTCTGTGGCAGATACAGAGCATAAAAAGGCTAAGTGCTAGAAATTCTGTGGGAGTACCTTGTTAATTTGTTGGCTGCACATCAGTTGCCCTAGTGCAGTGGCTTGCATTTTACATATGCTCTTAACGGATAAGATTCACATCTCATGAGAATTTTTATGGCCCTTACTTACGATATTTTTTCTTAAATGTGGCACAGATTATAAAATTATTCTACTTTTTTTTTCAAGAATATTTGACAGTCTATCCCAACCTGATGAATTGATTTATCTCTGCCTTTGTTACACAGATCAAAAGTGGAGAAGGAGTGTCAGTCAGCTTTTTCTCACTGTTACAGTCCTCCAGATTGAGTTACTGGGTCTTTTCTCCACCCTCAGAAGACAGGGAGTCATAGAAAGATATCAAATTCATTCTAAATGACTTGGATTTATTAAATAGTGCTATACAAATGGAAACTATAATTATTACCATGTTGATTTTTCAAGGAAATTATCTTATAAATATCCTCTTTGTATGTTCAACTGTGAATGAATCCTCTTTATATGTAATTCATATCAGACGATGAATTATTTTAAGTGCATCTAAGCTCCTAACTTAAAGGCCACACTGATCCTCAGAGATACTCATGTAAATAGGAATTGTGCATGGCGATCTAGGACAGTATATGTTTTTAAGAGTTCTCAATCATGCACAGGTTCTAACTAATTTACTCCCTTACCAATGTGTTCCAAGTGATAATCTAGATACACATCTTTTTTTTTTTCTTTTTTTTAAGGCAAAGGACGGTGGCATTCACTTTTGAGGCACTTCAGTTCGTAGAAGAAGATGGCAAATGGTAGGGACTTATGACAGGGGGAGCAAAAGGCTAGAAGGACCATTTAATTATGCTGATCAAAAGTAGTTAGTACAGATGAAAAGGACAAACTGAACAGTATATTCCTACACAAAGCCAAGGCTGGATTTTGGTATTTGTAGGCCCTAGGCACTTTCACTCCGAAATGTGCAAAAAGAGGGGTAAACAACAATTGAATTACATTGATTGACATGATGCACTTTAAACTATTCTAATGCTAAACCGCATGATTTTCCTTTATTTTTTCTGCTCTTTTAATTTTTTCCCTCCTTCGTAGTCCCTAAAAATTTCATAGGCCCTAGGCACTGTGCCTACAGTGCCTAAAGGGAAATCCGGCACTGCATAAAGCTGCAAGTCATAAAATACCAACAAAAAAAAGATGATTTAAGACTTTTTTTAGTGCAGTTTAAGGAGGTATAGCACAGAGAAATGGTCTGAATTAAAGCAAAGTTAAAGATTAGGGTGAATAGCAGGAGAAATGCCTTATCTGTGAGATCTACTGATGAGTCTGATTAACTGAAGTCCAGGTTAAACTACTACATTGCTGAGGCCTGCTGAATTCTTGTGCAGTTCCTCTTCTTGGGAGATGGAGAGCTATACAAGCCTGGAGCTTCTGATTGTGTGAGCCTTCTGGTTCTTTAGATATTGCCTTCTGAGGAATCTGTATAATTGACATTCGACTTAGGCTGTGGAACATTCACCCAAGAGAAGTGGTGGAAGCCTCATCTCTTGAATCATTTACAACTACATTGGACAAATGCTGTAAAAAGGAATCTTGAACTGGCATGAGAATTTACCAATTGACCTAGAATGTCATCTGCCTACAGTCAGTTTGTTTTTCCTAGTAAAATTGATTTGTGCTTATCAAAATTATTGGCTGTGAAAGTGAAATCAAATATTAATGTATGTGAGCAGGTAGTTGAGAGTTTAAAACCCTAGAGTCCCAGAAGAATGAGCACAGCTCTAAGTGGAGTCTCAAGTTAAACTTATTATCTATTGTAAAAAGACCTAATGATATCACCTTGTACGTGCTTGTTTTGGGGTGTTTTTAACTTGTTTTTGACACCTGACAGAGGGCTTACAGAAGGAATGAATCATGTTCAGCATCTAGCAATTTTATATCAAGACTGCTGGCCACTGCTAGTTGAAGAACCTAGAATAACGAAATCTTCTATTCCAGAGAGAAAGAAGCAAGCTCACTGTCAGATTAAACTGCCAGATACTTACTGCTAAGTATGCATGTGGGGAGGAAATCAGTTCTCCATAATGTAATTACTGGAGACTGTAGTAAACAAAATGCATGGATTAGCTTGGCTTTGGTGAAGACAGAATAATTTCTCTAGCAGCAAACGTGAATAGGCATATACACGTACATTATTATATCTTGCATTTATTCTTTTCATAGCTAATGTTCAAGGCATCACACAGAACAGAGATCAAACTTTGTAGAGAGCTGATTTTGGTCCTCAGACACAGGGATAACTTCACACCATGCTATTCTCATTCTCATTCACACAGTGGGAAGAAATGAACAATCCAGGGCATATGTAATGTCAATGAGAACTACACAGATTAGTTCCCTGTTTTCTTATTTTTATTTAAAAATGCACTTATGTCTGGCTCCTGCATGAGAGATCTGTACCCAAATTTGCACTGAATGATCACCTAGCTAATGCACCTTTTCATTGATGAAGGTTCTCAGTCTTTCATGGATTGATGTCATGATTTATGTAACTATAAAGGATTTTAATTTTTTAATGTTCTCTAGTGGTTATTTCAAACTTCAGAGCTAGATATTTGACGCTCATTACTTTTTTAAGCTTTGTCTACTGCAGCTGTAGACAAATGAGGGTATCAGTGCTTACTTTCTTTTAAAATCCTTGATCAAATCTCTCAAAGTAATGAAATAATTTAATATTTTGCTACTTGGCTCTCAGTCTAATAAATTTCTTAAAACTCCAGTAGTTGTCCACATTTAAACTTTGTGATAGAAGGGAGGAAGGGGAAGGGAATGCATTTCCATATGCACTGCACTTAGCCAGAAGTGGCAGAAAGGAAAAGCTGAAAGGATTGTCTACAGCCAAAGAGAGCATTTGGTACCACACAGCAAAGAAGCATCTCCTCTCAGCGCTGTTAGATCACCTCAATCTCCATTAATCATATCCCAGTCCCGGAACAGGCACTGCCATGCCACATTCACCAAATTGTGCTGATGATTTGGTGGCTTAATATGAGGTGGACAAACATCCACTGGGGATTTGACTGACACACCATAATCATTTCAGTTGTGACCTAAGACACACTTGAACTCAGGGGTGAAATTCTGGTCCCATTCAAGTCAATGAGAGTTTAGCCATTGACTTGAATAGAACAAGGATATCACCCTAGGTCTTCAGATGTGAAAGGTTAATGCATTAACCCACTATAGCATTTAGCTCCCCAGCCTTGGTACCTATTTCAATATACTTTAGTGCTAGTCTGTAAATATGACATTCAGAGGTGGTTCCCAAGAGAACTGGGCACATCAGAAATTGTGCTCTCCTGAATAATGCATAGCTCAAGGATTTGTGAGACTGACAAAGGAGAAGTTGTTTATCCAGAACTTCTGCTTCATTCTAGAAATTGTAAACCTAGAAAGTAATTAGGAATTTATGTCTAATCTTTTTATTTATATTACAGTTGCCTCTACAGCTCCCACCTGATATTGTGCCCCACTGTGGTAGTCACTATACAAACATCTAGAGACTCTTCCCCAAAGAACCTACAATCTAAGTAGACAGAACTTTTATAAAAGGTTAGAGAAAGGAAGTATTATTCCTGTTTCACAGATGGGGAAACTGAGGTGCTGATAGGCAAAAGAAGTTTTTTGCCTAAAAATACACATTTTGTAGCAGAATCAAGAAGGGAATCATTTCAATGCAATAACAACCATGTCAACTTTATGTGTAGGTGACAAAGTAATATACAGTCAAAAACATCCCTGCTCCAATCCCTAGGTTAATGCCCAGTGAAAAACAACATACCCCTTTAATTTCAGTAGGATGCAGTTGCCTCCTAAGAAAAAATGACTGCAGAACACATCTGAGAAACATCTGTGATAATCTTACTCTTACATGGGCTTGCAAGCTTCAGTCCCTTCTAAAGTCTGTTCTTTAAATCCACTTTTTAATTGACTGAAGTTTATACCACTATCTATTTCACTGCCTGTGACTATCTCACTCATCTTCACAGTTACTCTGTGACACCAACAGCTGTGTTCATAAATGTATAGATTCCAAGCGAAAAGGGACCATTGTGATTTCCTGGTCTTTAAAATACAGACCAAGGAACTTCTCCCAAATAATTCCTTGAGTATTTCTTTTATTTGAAAACATCCAATCTTATTCAATCTTGTTTTAAAAATTCACTGATGGAAAATCCACCTTAACCCCATGTAAGTTGTTGGTGGTTAATTACTCTCACTGTTAAAAATTTACACCTTACACCAATCTGAATTTGTCTAGCTTCAGCTACTAGTAATGGATCTTGTTAAATGTTTATTGGTAGATTGAAAAGCCCATTATTAAATATTTGTTCTCTGTATAGGTTCTTGTTAATGCAACAAAAAAAATAAAAGTACTGTACAAGATAAACTGAAAAACTTGTTTTGCTTAGTGCCCCTGCAATGTGCACTGAAACTCCAGCTCACTCTTATTTCATTCACTAATTGACTTCTTAAATCTATGGTAACTAAGGAGGTTTCTGGGGAGAAAAAAGTGTTTAAATTGGCAAGTGGTGTCTTCCCCAGCAATGTGTCATCATCACAGGTCTGGTGGCTTGGCTGAGAAAGCAAGAGCTCATGTTCCTCTCCAGTTCGTGATAAGTTGGGAAGCTTTAGGCTGAAACTTAAAAAACCTACATTAACTGCAGGGATCTATTTATAATCTCAAAGACCAATTGCTTCCCTGCTTTCATAGGCAAGACAACAAAAGAAGACATTAATTCTTCCATTGGTTTGTCTCCCTATAAATTTTGAAAACACTTGCAATACTCAGTCTTGCTGAGCATAAATGGGCACCATCAATTTAAAAATCAAACTAATCAACCAATAACCTAATGATAAAAAATAAAACCTAATCAAACCAGCTACTCCATCAAGGGCTCATTCACCCGCTCATCTACCAATGCGATATATGCCATTATGAGTCGATGCTCCCCCGCCTTAATCTTTGGACAGACTGGGCCATCTCTGCACAAAAGATTAAATGGACACAAATCAGATATCAGAAATGGCAACATTAAAGAAAAACACTTGTGAAATACTTCAATCTTCCAGCACACTCTGTGAAAATTGTCTGTTAGAGTACTCCAACAGAATAATATCTAATCAAAGCTTCAAAGGGAAACTGCAGAGTTAGAATTCATATGCAAATTTGACACTATTTGAATAGAGATATAGGTTGGCTTTCTCAACACAAAAAGTAATTTTGCCTCTCTCTCAGCCTTTGCGCCTTCTCATCTGTTGTTCCATTCTGTTTGAATCAAAACAACTTATTTGATTCACTGAAATACTCTGACCTGATCTTGTGACTTACACTTCACTGCATTTATTTTTCCCTCCCATACTTTATATTTTCAGTTTTCAAGCATCTGATGAAGTAGGACTTCATCCATGAATGCTCATGTGATAAATTTGTTCATCTTTAAAAGTGCCACAGGACTCCTTATCAATTTAAAAGTTATACTTCTCTTCAATTGCTATTTGCAGTATTGTTGATGCCAAGATTTTAGACACAAAGTGGGTGAGAGAGAATCTCTTATTGGACCAATATCTGTTGGTGATAAAGACAAGCTTTCAAGTTTACACAGAGCTCCTCTTTAGATTTGAGAAAGGTACTCAGTGTGGTACAGTTACGTATCAGGTAGAACAGACAGGTTAGCATGGAGGTATTCAATAGACAGCCTGCAGGTCAAACCCAGACTGCCACAGGTTTTTGAACAGACCCCAAAATCATTCTGTTTGCTTTTTATAATTGCTTATATATCATCATTTCATTATTTTCTTTGGAACCTGAACTTTGGCTATACCTGGACCAAGAAATTCAAACCTTTACAAAAAAATAATTGACTCACCCTGGTTTAGCATAAGATGTTAACACATATTGTAAGAGACTATTGAATATAAAGTAGTCAGTTAACATCTTTGCAAACACAGGAAAAAACAGAAGGTGGAGTTTGGGGGGGGGGGGCAGGCACTAGTAGGTTACAGATAATTGTAATAAGCCATAAATCTAGAGTCTTCATTAAGGCCATATTATTCAGCATCAAGCAATGCTATGAATTTAAGCTCCAACCTAGGTTCATCTTTTGTTTCCTTTGAGAATGAAAACTAAGGTCAGATTTGGAGAGCTTGCTTTGTGAAGTGTCCACTAATGGGTGACATGATCCTTTTGCCTTTTATCATTTTTCTATGGCAATTCATTGCAGAGCATAGCAATTGTCCAGTTTCATCCACATAGTTTTTGAAGAGGCATTTAGTGTACTGGAAGAGGTGCATCACATGGTACATCACAGGACAGTATGAATAGATATTTTCTTGATGCCTTAAATACTGCCTTATGCAGCAACCAGTCCTGGAACCAGGGTGCCCACATGGAGAGGAAAAGGGTACACTTTATTGGGATTTGGAGGCCATGGGGAGCCCAAGTTGCAACCCCTATTGTCATGTGTGGGAAAGGGCCTGTGTTACAAGTTTGTAGTGGGCCCAAAAAATTATGCTTGGGCCCCACCTGGAAGCCACAAGAGGATATGCAGTTCTTGAGTTACCCTGAAGCATGTGGACAAGAGTGATCCAGTAGTTTACTTAGATTTAAAAAAGCCTTTGAGAAGGTGTCACCTTTTTCTGAAAACAACACCCCAAACTCTGCATATTCACCAATATACTATAATTATGATATGTTCTGTACAAAGTATGCTTATTAACAGCACTTTGTTTATGGAGTCAGTTTCACCATTTCTCCCGTGCTGTCAGTTTTCAGAATTGTTTGTGTAGCTGTTTTGCACAGCAAAAAGGGAGAGAGAAACTCTTTTAAAATAGGAAAATGTTGATGGAGAAAACAAAAAAAAAAAAAAAAATATGGGAAAGGAAGTGTCTGAAACTACTTTTAACATTTTTATTAAGCTATCTAGTTGACAAAGTGATAGGTTCCTGTAATGGAAATAATGTGTGTTTTTCTGCTCTGAAAAATCAGAGCTTTTTTTTCCTCAACTCTTTCGCGTCTGTTTCATTTTTCATCAGTACTGTTGTAAGTCTGTTCACCAAAACTTCTTACCCTCGTTCCTTACAATGCAAAATCTATTAGGAAATCGTATGAACATAAAACACACAGCAGAATATGCAAAAATAGTTTATTTAGCTGAACGTGTACCAGAGAGCCACTCATTTAGATTCTGAACAAATGCTGGTGATCCATTCATAGTAAGGCTTAGGAGTTTATGACTAAAGACTTCACTATTGACTTGCTCTTTTTGGAAGGTGTTTGGCTATAGAGTCTCCTTCTTAACTGTCATAAGAAAAAAGTGTATGTGAGAAATGAGGTGAATAAATTATTTGTATTGGTTATAATAAGGCATAAAATAAGGGCTGAGTCCTGCAAACTTTTATATATGTACTTCAGCAAAATTAAGCTCATAAGTAACCTTTTTACACAATCAATACCTGACAGAAAAAGCAAGTGTGCAAAATGCAACTGAGCCAGACTTCTTTCACATGTCATTGGCAATACGTATTCTGCAAAAGGAATATATAATACTTTTACTAGGCAGAAACTTTAGTGATTTTCTTCAGTACATCCAGATGGTAATAAAACACATATAGATTTGCATGATTATGAGGAATAGCTAAAGACTATTTGTTTACATGCCTTCAACTCCACCATCTGATGGATGATGAGACTGGTGAAAGGGGTAGTGATTGAGATTCTTTTTTATCACCTGTAGTTAAATGAAATAAAGTGTATGTTCACACTGTCAGAAACATAGGGTCACAGGATTAAAGGAACCACTGAGACTGTAGATATTTACAATGTTATAAGGTATTATTCCATTACAAAAGTAAGACTAAGTACTGATAAGTGGGTAAAATGGCCTTAAACCAAGTTGTTTAAATAAATAAAGATCCACCAATTATTCCTTGTAGAAGCTTCAGGTAATACTGTGATAGTACTTGGAATGTCTATAAGCCTTTTCCATCTTAGTGAAATTCTTGTCTGTGCCAAGCCTGCTGCACCAAGTGGGAATTAAATGTTGCATAAATCTTGTGTTGGCCCTCTGCACAGAGATGAGTTTCAAATGCTGAAATTCATATCAAACAACTTTGCCAACATTCATGAATTAAGCTTCTCAGCACACACCTGTGTGGTGTCATCTCTATTTGAAACAAACAGAAAGAAAGAGAGATTTTAACTGCAGGTCTAGTCTGAAGAGTGAAGTCACTGTCTGCAAGTTATACTTACTCAGCATACCTGATCCCTGCATATAAACCCCTATTGAATGACTTCAATGACAAAAAATGTTTTTTTTCCATGACCTTTTAAACCTGTTCACCTTGCAAATGTAACACAGCTATTTGACAGAGAGCTGGATCTTGTGTGTATCATCAATGCAATTGTTTACTTAGCTCCCATTATTTAGACCTATATAAGCCTATTGTTGGCAATAATGTTTTACAGGTGTCATTGATGGCATGATTTGATATGCAAGACATCAGTTATTCATAACAATACAAGAGGAGGACAGATCCAAATGGAAATCTGCAGAACTGACTGTTAATAGAAAACTCCAAAATCTTGGTATTCTACAATTCATACTCACGGAGATAATAAACCTGGAACCCACAGTACCATATCTGCAGTCAGAGCCGAACTATGTTCTGTGTAATTTGCCCAAAGTAACACAGGAACTTTGAGAATTATAAACCCAAATTCCTGAATACTATTGCTGCAACTTATGGTTCATTTCCCCTGTTTAACACCTCTATTGAGTAATCAGGCGGGGAATCCTTTCTCTCTAGAGATCACTTTGACATAGTATTTCTTTGAAAGGGTCATTTTAGTTCCTGAGTACCATACATCAGGCAGCAACAACTTCCCAATCCCAGACTATAAAAACGTTTTTTTTTAATTATTATTTCACGGTGTGCCTTGTATTCAAAAGAAATCCTTAGCACAGATTTTCTGAGTGAAAATGTTTGTTATTGATTTTAGACAGGAATGTGAAATGTTTTAAGAAACTTGTTTAGATGTGTTGCAAAATCCAGGTATGTCTTTTTCTTCAAAATGTCTTTTTCTTCAAAAACAATGAATCATTTCTCAGAAAACTTGACACCATGCCAAAATAGATTTAAATCCTTTAACTAACCTAGAATTGTGTAATGAAGAGTTTTTAATCTACTGTTTTGCAATGTCTGATCATCGTGCCTCTTGCTTTAATGGAGAATTAATAGTCGATGATTAGTAAATCCAGCAGTTATCAACACAATTTGAAAACAAAGTTCACTGCACATTGACCACTTAGCTGCCAAAAATTTTCAGCAATGCGTGGCTTTTTTTCCCCCCTCACATGAAAAGAAAATGGCTAGAGTTACCAGCTGTGTGCAGCACATGGAACACTGTAGTTTTACTGTGCAATAATCATTGCTTCAAAACCTGTTTCTAATTACCAGCAAGTCCCATGTCTGCTGCTGAATATGTCCCAGCTGTACAATGCATAGTATAGAAATGGAATACTGAATAATATAAAATGGAAACTAAACAAAACTGGGTGTGAAAAGACAGTTTTGGAGATATTTCAGCCTCACAACAGTGGAATTGAGTGTGTGATGTAAGTATTTCATACTAAAATTTTCAGTGTCAAGATAATCTCTGATATGAAGCAATCAGGGTCTTGTTCATACATTCTGTCTTGATGTGTAACATTTTTCTTATTTTTATTTATTTGTATTAAAGCAATGCCTTAGGTCCAATCCAAAATGAAAGTCCCATTGTGCTAGGCACCATACAAACATATAGGAAAAGATAGGCCTCCCTCCCCAAAAAAGCTTACAATCTAAATAGACAAGATAAATAAAGAAAAGGAATAAGACAAGATAAATAAAGAATAGGAGGAAATAGTTTTACCTCTAATTTACAGATGGGAAACTGAGACTCAGATAAAGAAAATAATTTGCCAGTGTCACTCAAGAAGTCTGTGACAGAGCACAGGAGCCCAGTTTTTCTGAGCCTTATCAAGTCCTGTAATCATATGACTATACTTTGTCTCTTGCTGCTGAAGTGCTGATCCCATGACTTACACTTTCTTGCATTTATTTCCTCCCATTCTATAAGTTTCCCCATCTTCAAAGCTCCTGATGAAGTGGGATTTTTTCCCTTGAAAGCTCATATAATAAATAAATTTGTTAATCTTTAAGTGCCATAGGACACCCTGTTTGTCTTACTGAACTAAATTAACTCAGCTACCCCTTTGGAATGTGATTAGTGAATTGTTCATACAGGCAAAATCATTAAAATATGGTACTGCTGGCTATGTCCAGTTAATTTTCATTGTACTTTTTAGGCTCACATTTTCAGAATTGATAGCTATTCTGAGTGCCTCTACTTCTGGTGTTTGATAGAACATCCATGTTGACACCAAAAGTTAGTGGCCAGTTTTGAAAAATGGGCTTCAATTACTTGTAACAAATTTGTGCCTTAGGTCATATTATAAGAACTGTAGAGCACCAGAGTCTGCTGTTTACATGAGCACCTCAAACGATCAAGCCTGAAAGAGTCCAGTCTTGCACTCCATGCATGGGGAGAAACTCCCACCAGAGTTTTCAAGCAAGAAGTCAATTGAAATGAACCAGCAGACATCTTAATTAGAGGAGTTGGGCAAATGGAAAGGAAAGTCAGGAAGGTTAGGAGGGAGATATAGAGAAGTAGCTAAGAAAACTATAAAGAGTTTAAAAACTATTGGAGGCAGAGTGATATGGATTAGCCTTAAGGTTAAAAAAAATAAAAATGTGCTAAGACACACATACACAGAAAATAAAGGGTTAGGATGGGAATAAAATACAGGCAAAGGGACTTAAAAATGGTGTTGCGTATCTTCCACCCCCTTTTTAAAGTATTGTCTATTTCACTCGTACGCTCTTCAGTACAGGAACCCTCTATGGACCCAAATCTTACAAACACTTAGATGCATGAGTAGCTTTCTGCATGCAAAACAATCCCATCAGGGCTTAATTTTCTGTTTATAAAGCACCTAGCACCCTGTTCTGAAACATAATCGTTCAGACACCATCAGATGTTGCATACAGCACAAACGAGGCCCTATTATCTCTGTCTTGAACTGTTCTTCATCTTGTTAAGTCCCATAAGTTTCCCCTATCTAAATAACATTCAACTGAGAGATTTTCAATCAGTTCCTTCTTACATTTTCCTCCAGCTGCCCAGTGACACACCTGCCATGGCAGATGCATTGGCTTCATTCTTAACATGTCCCAGATATTTCCATCTTTTGTTCTGGTTAACTTTGGAGATAAGGGTTTGCAGAAATCTCTGACAAATCTCAGCATTTGTTATAAATTCAGTCTATTTAATACTTTATTTTCCTATGGCATTTGCTTTTGAAGCATTTAGATGTCTCTGTATATCTTTGGTAGATTTCCAGCTTTCATATTCATATGTTAAGGTGAAAATACCACTGTTGGGTCTATATAAATAGTAAGTAATAATAACATGTCAGAGGGAACTTTTGCTTATTTTAGGACTATAAGATCACTCCATATAAAACACAGTGAAAGTAGAATGAGCCAGACAGAGCAAACAAGTTTAGCCAGAGCAAGGATATTGTTCATTTCAGATCTAATCTTTTGTAATTGGGCATGGGCCACCTCTCAGTGAACAAGCTAAACGACGCATAGGAATATAAGTATAATTGACCAAATTCTGCACTAGCATACTCCTGTGTAATTTCCCTGAGGATTAGAGAAGAATTTGGCTTTGTGGATATATTCATCATCCCTTATTATTTGTTGAAGAGAACTTTTACAGAATGACTCAAAACTAGTTCTTCCAGGCTAGAAATATTTACCATGTTCAGTGTAAATCTAAGCCAGTCTGCTGCTGATAATCAGTGATTATTATCATAATAGTGGCAGATGGCAATCTCTAAATCTTCTTTGAGCCAATAGGTTTGCCTTTGAATTGTCAGGAGGAGCACAGGTAAAAACAAAAGAAGTTTCAGCACCTTCCCTTTTTAGGGATTATAGAAGTTATTTCTGAATTAATAACCGTATTAAACATGTATGAACATATAATTGATTCACGTATTTCCAGTTACTCTTTGGCAATTATTAAAATCACTATATAGCCATAAAATCACTGTAAAGGAAATAATAGTCTTTTAACCATAAATAATATCAATTTTTTTTACTCAGAAGTAAATGATAAAAGGCACTTTTTTCCTCCATCTGAAACAACCTGACAGATATCTTCGATTTACAAAACAAAAAGTAAATGGCCATAAAATTTTATTTTAATAAAACAAAATTAATGTATGCCAGTGGAGTAAATAGGTGGACTAAACAGATTTTTTTTCCAGAAGCTTAACTGGCAGCTGTACTCAGTATTAGCTTTGTGAAGTAAATAAGGACTCTTATGTGCATTATTTAGTGGTTACGTTATTTAGGATGGATCAGCTCTTACTGAAGTTCTAGGCTAAAGAATGCATCTGTGTGAGCCCATTTATTTTGAAATGATGGTTCTGTATCTCCTCTTTGCCACTACTTAATTTTTAGTATGACTTAAATACAAGACTGGTAATTATCAATCTATCATGTTTTATTTACATTAAATTGCCATGTTCCAATTTGGAGGCTAATTCTATGCAGAACCTCCATTTCCACCAGTTAAAATTAACTTCCACTGCAGCCAAAAGTGAATTATCCTTCACAGTCACTTTGGAACCAGTGGTGAGCTTCCAAATTTAAAACAAGGAGCATCTTCCATAATTGTCCTCATTGTTTGGTGATAAATGTCTTCTGTGCTGATAAGCAAAGTTACTAGTTGGAAAATGGGTTCTTGAGGTTTCTTCTAGCTGCTGTGAACATTTAGCAGCTGTGATGAGTAGTTTGGAGGATAATGGGGCTGTTGTCTTCTTCTAGATATTAACTCTTTAAAATCCTGAGCAAAACAGGGTACCAGTGGGAAAAGATGCAAGTTGAAGGTGCTGCAGGGTTTCACACTGCAACAGCAACTTGACTTCACCTCTTCTTGGTGCACTGCTGGAGTTGTGGGTGTGTACGCACTAGGAACAGGAGTGAGAACAATGATGTACTTTGCCTTGTGCTCCTAGCAGCTTTGGGAGAAAGGCAATGCAAAAAAGGAGTTCCTCTTGCAGCAGCTGTCACAGCGTCTGCTGTTGTGTGAAGCTGAGGTGGGGCAGCTATCTGAGTGTGCAACAACTGGCTCAGTACTAGCCTGTGACTGTGAAGTGCTAGCCTTAGAAATCTGGGATGTGCTGCTGAAGCAAATGTCTGGCAAACATAACTATTGCCAGTCCACCATGACCGCACAACAGTATGCAGGTCTGGCCTCAGGACTTGGAGGCAGTTAGTGAGATGACATTTTGAAGGAACACCCAAACTTAACTGCTTTATTTGACATGAGAAATGTGTGAACACAGGGAGAGCAGTGAGAACATTATGCTTATCCTTAGCTCCCTGACTTCTGTTGCAGAAGTTGAGTTCAGCTACATAGTCCTCTTTTCTTCGGTTTACATTGGTTACATCAGTTCACTTTTTCAAAGTTCTTCACAAGGAAGAAGGCTAGCAGTTTGTTTTATTTTAAAGACAAACAGAAAAGATGTTGGATTTCTTGGGATCCAGTGATTGGCTCTGTACCAAGGGACTCACAATTTGATAATTGATCAGACCCTGGAGTTATTACTGTGTAATAGGATATTTTTCTGGCACATTAGCAAGTTGTCTTCTGGTTGTAAAGAGAGAGAGAACTGAGGATGATAGGAGCCATAAATGAGCAAGCAGGTCAGTTCTTCAATGCATAATTTATATGACCAGTAATCCAAAATGTCTCTTAAAATATTTGACTTATTGATATAATGGTGCCAGACTTTCTTTTTAACAGTTTTCCCAGAGACCTAGTTGAAAACTGGTTTCCTTCCATTTTTTTGTTCTATACTTTTCTCCCTTAAAAGGCTTCTAGGGTCAAATTCAGGAGGAATTCCACTCTTAATTTACTTCTATATATTCCTTGTAGAGATCCTTGTACTCCTGAGTTGCTCCCAGATCAGGGATACATGGTATGTCCCACCTGGGACCCTTGTTATATTATGTGAAGATGGTCCCACTTCAAGACTCCGATGCTACTGAATAGATTTTAACGTTTAATGACTTTGCAGCACTTGCTTGATCATTCATGGGGGTAGCTGTTTTAGTCTGTTTTCCACAAATGATAAGCAGTCCTGTGGCACCCTTGGTTATGTCTACACTAGCCAATTAGTCCAGACTAAGCAAGCTTAGTCCAGACTAAGCAAGCTTAGTCCAGACTAATTTAACTCATGTCCACACTAGGCGTTGCCTAGTCTGAACTGAGATATTTCTTAGTTCAAACTAGGCAAAGCTTAGTCTGAACTAATAAGCTCACCTGGTTAGTCAGGACTAAGTGCTTAGTTCAAACTTTAGTTTGAACTAGGTGCAATGCAGACATGTACTGAGGCTTAGTTTGAACTAAGCCATTAGTTCAAATTAGCCGCACATTCTAGTTCAAACTAACTTTTTAGTTTGAGCTAGGATGTGCAGCTAATTCAAACTAAAAAGCAGTGGTTAGTCCAAACTAGCCTGATGTTAGTTTGGACTAACCTTGGACTTTTTTAGTTTGGACTAGCAAGTCCAAACTAAAAAAATAGACATAGACGTAGCCCTAGGCTATGTCTACACTTAGAAGGTTAGTTCAAAATAACTTAATTCGAACTAAGTAATTTGAACTGATAATGATTAGTTCAAATTAAGTTAATTTGAACTAACATGGCCCCACTAGGAAAACCAGTTCAAATTAGCATGTCCATGGACAGGACTTGCTAGTTTGAATTAGGAGAGGGGCACCAACATAGGTGTGCCAAAATGACCCCAAGAAGGGCCATGACCCCACCCAATATATAGAAAGAGGAAGGCACCCTGGGAGGATGAAGGTCAAAAAGTGTTAATTCTAATTAATGCTTAGTTTAAAGTAACACAGCTTCACTGTGTTAATTCGAACTAATGTTTGAATTAACCCTTACTTCAAAGTTAAGCAAGATTTTATAACTTCTAAGTAAGCTTTCATTAATTCAAGCTAAGGAACTCCTTAGTTTGAATTAATGAAAGCCAGTGTAACCATGCATTAATTTAATTTGAATTAATCCTCATTAATTCAAATTAAATTGTAAGTGTAGACATACCCTTAAAGTGTGAGCAGACTCCTCATTGGTTTTGCTGGAAGCATAGTGTTTGTCTGAGTCACAATAGCTAGAATGTGCCCTGGAAGCATTAACACAGACAGTTGCAGGGTAACAGCTCCTTTTCTCTCTGTTTCTTGAATCTTCATTGCTAAGGTCCCTCTGTAACCTGCCTTTCCACTTCTGACTGTGAAGTGTACAGTCTTCACAAAGCCCAAGGATAGACGAACCAATAAGAACTTGTAAAACTCAAGTCAAACCTGAAACAATCCTTCTAAGGTCTGAAAATTTTTGATCTTCTCTCAGTTGTTTCAGTTTTGAGAGTGTCTGCATTTCCACATGCAGGCTGGAAGCTGAAGTGACAAAACATTCTGAAATCAAAAGAGGTTTGGCCAAAGTGCCTGAAATCTCTCAGGAAACCCTTTTCTAGTACAACTACTCAGATGCATGAGGTTCAGGGACGAGTTTATTCTAACTGAATCTCGCAACCTTCTGAAGCTCAGCTTTCACTAGCTGAGATACATATTATGCTACTGGCTCACTGGTCATCAAAAAAAAGAGTAAACTATTCCTATCAGAGTGAGCCACATCTCACTGATAGGTCCTCAGGTGCACCCATCCACTTAAAATCTTCTGCATTCAGTGTATCCATCCTTCACAGCAAGACATCCACTGAAGGAAGGGTAAGACAAAAATAAAATTTGTATACAGCCTTAAGAATTCATCATAGAAATGAGTTAGTACTAAGATTGAAAGCTAACCACTATCATCATTTCCAGAAACACTGCATCAAAAACTGTCTATTACATCATTTTTCAAGGAAGCAAACTTGAAATGACTTTGTATTTAGTTTAAATAAAAGCAAGGATCTAAGATGTCAAATAGAAAAGGAAACGCTGAGCAAAAAGTGTGCGGGGTGAGAATGCAAATTTGCTTTTTGGCCCTTTAAATTGGGAAACCAAAAATCCTGAGTGAAACAAGCGCCCTCCTTATCCACCCATTTCTCAGATGAAATCTGATGCCAGAGAATTTTCTGTGGTTGTATTTGTAGCTTTCTCCTTCATTGCATTAATTTTGTCTTCATCTGATTGGGCCTGTGATCTTTTGATACAACTTATTAAAACCACAAGGGTCTTGTTCATAAAAAAATATTATTCAAGCAACATTCTGACAAATGCTATTATCTTTACAAGTGTGGAATATATTTGTATATGACAGTTTGAGTTCATTTAATCACATTTCCATTAAGTAGAAGTGGGAACCTCTTGATTACACAGAGGATACATAATTCCAGTGGGGAATTGGATGAAAAGGAGAAACTAAGGTACAGGATATGCATATTCATTAAACCATAACAAAAAAAAAAAAAAAGAGAGAGAGAGAGAGAGAGAACTACACTATTTTCAAACAGAAGATCACATGCTACAGACCTAGTTTAGAATTAAACAGCACACAACTAATAACATGATTTGTGAATTAATTTACTCAGCTACTGAAAATAAGATATAATACATTTATTTTACTTCCTGACAGAACCAGAACCTGGGAAAACCAGAAAGTACAGCAGTGAAATTTTAAAATAATATTAAAGGATTGTCTTCATATTTTACAAAAATTTGACTCAGATCTGGGATTTTTGTTTTTGTTTGTGTTTTGGCTTTTTTGTCTACAACAGGAATCACCCAAAATTTATCTGAACCAGTTTACCTCTTTGTTGCTGAATACAATAGAATTTCTGGTGTTATTTATATACCAATTAAATGAAATTAACCATTAACAGAAGAGTGAGTATGTACTATATTTTTATTGCTGCAATGGATCATTCCTTCTTTGCTTCAGAAATGCAGGTGCTTGAAAACTTCACACATTTTTCCCCTATTGTATGGTATCTAAATTTAGATTTTGAGGACTTCAGAAAGGGATCCCTTTGTTTATTTTCTATAAAGAGCTTAGCATACTTTGTTTTTATTTAATTAATAATGAAATATTATATCTAGTTCTGATCACATTTTTAAAGGATTTTGAAAAATATGAGCATGTGGAAAAAGCCACAAAAATGATTTGAGGACTAGACACTCTGCTTCCAGTCATAGACCTTGTTCAACAAAACAAATAAGGAGCCTAACACTTCAAGCATCTGACGAAGTGGGATTTTCTCCCACAAAAGTTCACGTGCTAATAAATTTGTTAGTCTTTAAAAGTGCCACCAGACTCCTTGTTCATTTTGCTGAACTAGACTAACATAGCTACCCCTTTGGAAGTTCACTGTTCAGCTTATCAAAAAGAAGACAGAGAGGTGACTTGATCATGACGTGTGTCTTCATGGGGAGAAAATACCAGCTACATATATTCATAATCCACATGAGTTCCAATTATGCATCACAGGGCGATTAATTATAAAAGCCAAAATAAAAATTTATTATCTCTGATAGCCTATCTGGGAGTAAAACCACATCCATGTCTTACTTTCTCAAATATTAACATATTTCTAAATCAAAACTTATCCACACTCACATGACTGGACTTAAATAGCTGCAGAAGTATGAGAACTTGTCATACAATCAGTGTTGTAAAAACTATCAACATCTCAGATGTTAAAATTATTTCTTTGCACATGTGTTACTTTGTATGTGCTCAGGAGTGGGTGGGTGAGGTTATGTGGCCTGAGCTGTGCAGGAGGTCAGACTAGATGATTGGTCCTTTCTGAACTTAAAGTCTATGGCTATGTCTATAGTAAAGAAAGCTAGTTTAAACTAAGTTAGTTTAATTAGTGCAAATTAATTTTGATTCCTTCGAACTAACTTAGTTTGAACTAGCATGTCCACATTATAAACCTAAATCAAACTAGCATGTCCATGCACAGGACTTGCTAGTTCAGTTTAGGAGGGGGGCAACATGGGATGTGTGAGAACATTGCCCCTGAGAAGGGCCATCCCCCAACCCAGTCCCATCAAAAGAGGAAGGCACTTCCTCCCTGGTACCATGTACAGTGGGAGGAAGAAGATCAAACCATGTTTAGTTCGAACTAACAGTGCGTTCGAACTAACACTGCTCCATGGGGTCAATTCAAACTAAAAGCAGGTTTTACAAGTTCAAACTAAGCTTTCCTTAGTTCGAATTAAGGATTTCCTTAGTTCAAACTAATGAAAGTCAGTGTGTCCATGAACTAGTTTTGCTCAGATTAAGCCTCATTAATTCAAACTAAATTGCAAGTGTAGACATAGCCTATGAGTTTCATTCTCTCTTAACACGATCTGCTGTGTTCATATCTTGGACATCAATCTGATTGAGTACTTGTATGTTATCATCCATATTTCCATTTATGCATTTCATAAAACCATTTAGTAATTGGGTATGAGAGTTAATTACCTGACCAAGAAAGGTCCTAATCTGGAACAGGAGAGGTCTTACCGATCATTACATACAGAGGTGAAATTAAGCAGAGGTAAGCATGAAGCCTAAATTCCATTTAAGATTTATGTAGAGGTATTAGGCTGGATTTAAGTGATGCAAAGATCTGGTACTATCCCACTGCACTTGGGTGAATTTCATCCTCAGATCTGTGCAGGAGAAGTTTGCTCACAGCTGACCCACTTTATGCCAACATATAAACAGTGTTCTCAGTCCCTTTCTTTCATAAGCACTAAGCTGACTCTCAAATTCACCCCTACCCCCAGCCAGCAATTTTTTTTTTTTTACAGCTGTTATGGTTTGTAGATCTATTTCTAGATGCAGAAACACGGATGTCAAAAAGGTATCATGCAAGCTACAACAGCTGTTAGAAAATCTGACAGTACTTCCACAGCATCCGTGTGTTTGGAACCCACTACAGCCCATATCAAACCGAGGTGGTAGGAAATTCAAATAAAGATTTACCCACTACATTCAACATTAACCATTTTTCCAAGCACATTGCAATGCAGCCCATATTGCTATATAACTACAATAGTGTGATTTGACTGTGAAGCTCTTACCATGTGGACTGCTAGTGTGTGTGTGTGAGAGAGAGAGAGAGAGAGAGAGGGTGGGGAATTACAAGGCATCATCTGCTCAGGTCACCCATGTCTTGCAAATTTAATCAGGCTTTCTTCATCCTCCATTACACTCATTAGGTCCTGTTAGGTTAGTGCTCAGTGCTGATCTCTATCTCGGTCAAGACAATTGCTGCTGATTAACTATAATTACCAGTAATGGTCCCAACCTGCTTTCAGCAGGCTGATGCCATCATTTTGTCCAGGCGTCTGTTCTGCAGCAAACAGTCCCAATCTGCTAGCCACTTGCTTGCTGTTTGAGCCAACAGGTTGCTTCTTGTGTGGGCCCATCTCCTCACCCATGGATGTTCCAGGCATAAATATCCTGCTTTACCTCAGGCAGATGCAAGGCAAAGAAAGAGAACTACTGGCATGAAAAATTAAAAAGGAATTCAGCAGAAGCAAAAAATTGTAATAAAGTAAAAACAACAACAACAAAGGTGGTTCAGTATAACCAATCAGTTTGATTTTTATGCAAATGATTACGAATACATGAATCTCTTCTTTGCTTCTAATGCCTGTAAAAGGTGCACTTGTACAATTCTCAAGGAATTGCAGAAAATGTAATATATAGCCCAGTCCTGAAATACTATTTATATCAACAGTGTCTTGATTTCAGTCTGATTACTTTCATGAGTAACGACTACTTGTATAAATAGACATTTGTAGATTTAAGTTCATGATCCAGTTTTTGCTGTCTACAAAATGCTTCATTTGCAATGTTGTTTTAAAAGATTTTGCACCTGGTTTTCAGCTCAATCTTAAAGCTTTTAAATACATACTCTTAATTAAAGGATACATACAACTGCAAGGGCAAGTTTGCTTCTGCAGTTACTTGTGTGAAAACTTAATTTGAAGATATAAGTTCTCGATTTACTAATAAAATCAGCTAATTACAATTTGAGGTGACAACTACAAATAATTATGGGTATGAAACTGAACCACAATCATTTATACCTACAAGTACAAGAACTATCAACAGAATGTGCCAAACTTTCAAAATAGATAACACACAGATCTATGCATAAAAATAAGAGAAGCTCACTTGTATTTTTGCTATTTATTTTCTTCTCTTGTGGTAGTACAATCCACACCCAAGAGATTCATTCACAGGCAGGGTCCTGTTCTGCTTGGTGCTGTATATGCAGAGACAGAGACACAGTCTGATAATGCACTGTCATTTTAACATAAGTAACCTAAGAGCCTCAGCTCTTCTTGGAGTCAGTCTAGTGCTGGAATTCTTAGAGAGGTAGAGCTGCAGACTGCTGCAGCTTCACTAATAAAGCATTAATCCTCTTCCTGTCTGTGTGCCTAGATTTACTTCCACAAGACACTACAGGCCTTGACCTTGAAAAGCATAGCATTTAAGACAGGAAGAAATATATGAAGAATGGAGGATAGGTATACAATTAAATATGCACAATTTTTATGAATAGCTATTAAACAAAACAACAAACAAAAACTAAGATACAAATGCTATCTAGATTGCAGTGTCAAGCATTTAAAAAATGCCAAATTTGCACTTGGAGGCACAAACCCCAGGTGCATCACGTGTATTGAAAAATAGTTTGTGATGCATAATTAGATGGTATCCTAATGCATATACATAAGGTGGAAGAATTAAGGTGTCACAAGTAACCATATGCCCTAATTTATGAATGCTCAGCTTTGCAACCTAAATAAATTTGTCTGTTAGTATCATGCACTTTCTTAGGGTTTTTTTTAACACTATATACAGAAAAGTTACTATTTTTAAAGCTATTGCTGCATTTTTACTCTGACTAAGCTACCTTATTTGGCTTTCATGAGACAAGGCTCTGAAACTAAATGGTCATACACAAAGCGCTAGATTTCTGAGTACACTGCAGCTTCTTTACGCTCATCTGACAATACTGAAAAGCCATAAACCTGTTCAACTACTCAGTTAAACCTGATTTACAGCCATTTTGCGTTGCCAGGATGGTGCAGATCAGCTGGAGGATATTTGTGTGAACCTGGCTCAATATTTACAGACTATGTAACAAAACTGCATGCATGTTTAACTTCCTCACCTGCACTCTGCCCATTAATCTACCTCCTGAGGCTTATCTGAAAATTTCAAACTTTTTCACAGTTTTAAATAGCTACATTTAAAAAAAAACAATCCACCTGCAGGGAAATATTTTTGTTCTCTCCCCAAGTATGGAGTCCTTTCTAGGAAATGACCCCTGCCTCAGGACTGGATGACCAGAATTCAGTTTTGTACCAGTTACAGCTTTAGTACACAGCTAAAAAGTAAGTTTTAAAAGTGAATTGGCCTCTGTTCCAGTAGAGCTAGAACAGGAAGGTCAGCAGCAAGTTGATTCTAGCTGTAGAACAATTCTAAATAATGAATTTTCAGGGTTCTTTTAGGTACAGGAAAACAATTTTATACCATTTTTAGAGATCCTTCTGAGCCCTGTCTAGTTGCATTCATTTTCTTAAAAAATACCTGCATTTAAAGGCAGAGATTTTAAAAAAAAGGCCCTTTCATATTTTATCCAAAATCATATTCCTAAAATAGTGTTGTTTGTAACACAGCTGGTACATCTGATAGTGTAGTATGGTACAAATATTTTATCAACATGAACTTGTTTTGGACTTTCTAAGTAACTCATGCTTGGATTTGCCACTGTGAATAATGCACCAATCTAAAATTCATGAAGAAAAAGCATTTTACACCTGTTCCAATATGATACCCTCGTGTCTGTTTTTGGATCTATACTGTAGTCTTGCAAATAGTTAAGCACATGAGTAACTCTACACCCCTGAGTAGTCCCATTGAGGGCAATGGAAGTATCCACATGCAAAAGTTACATACCTGCTTAAGTATTTGCAGAATCACCTCTCTATCTCTCTCATATGTGTGTGCATGCGAGTGTGTAAAATACCTTTATATACACATACAATTAATGTGCATACACACATTCCATCCTGCATTTAATACTGTTGTATAGTTTTACTTGTATGCCACGTGCCTTATTCTTTGTTGAATTGAACATTTAACCTAAGGTCTGCAATTTTAAAATAAAATTGTTAAAGATAGATTAAATATTAAATGTGTTGAGATTGCTGTGATCAAAGCAAAATTCCCCCAAACTGGCTCATGTTTAAAATATTTGAGCAGGAATCTTAAAAAGGATTTGTATTTAATTTTTGTGTTCAATCCCATACTCAGTAAAATCTTTTCAGTTTGTGGAAGCAAATGGAGATTGCTGGACAGGAAATCATATCTCAGAAAGAACACATCCTTGTGACAAATTATGTCTAGGTAATCCATCTTTCAAATGAAAAGTAAAACGGAGATCCTGACCACTTGTGGTCAACAAAGATACCATTTCTGTGGGCTCTTTGAAGCGTAGGGTTATTAGCTCCCAATGTCCTGGTCAAATTACAACCTGTGTAATTACATTTTGTCTACCCAAAGACCCAATGTAGTCTCAGCTGGATTCTGTCTTCTTCAATTCTAGGCCTAAACAGTCATATGTTGTTGTTGTTCTCTGTTAAAAAGCTTCTATATTCCAACACCAAAGTTTCATACCTACTCCTCCCCAAGCCTCTTTTATTTAATCTTGTCTTCTTTTAGCTAGGTTTGTACCAATATTTCAAGCTACAATAAAAATAAAGTACCAACTCATAGGAAAGAGTTTTCTCTCTCTTCCCTGGGCCTATATTATTCTGAAGAGTTACTTCTTTCATATCCATGTGACTCTTCATACACAGCCAAGCAAAGATTTACAGATGGTAGAAGTAAGCAGCACGGATTTCAGGGACCCGGCTCCCCATCTGAATCACAGCCCTTATTGAAAATTGGGGTTCTAATACATGAATTCACAAATACTATCTGTAAACAGTCTCCATAGCATTCTTTTAGGATGTGGAGAATATAGTTCTGTTTGTTTGTTTCCTGACAAAAAAAGAAGTTGAATATTGGAATTTTCAATAGAGAAAATAATGAAAAGATATTTAAGTATCTTATCTTTTTATCTCCAGCTCAGAAAAATAAAATTTACTCAGAGAAAAGATGTTCCTCTTTTATACCTTTTCTCCAATAATATGTTACTGTACTGACCTATTTAACACCTTTTGCTAGCCATGTTAGCTGACCTTCTTAGTTCTTATTCATGCCTTGTTGTACTTAATAGCCAGGGCAGTATCTTTCTCCATCGAGCATTGATAAACAGTGGAATATTCTGGCTAGTAGCTACACAGTCAAACCACACGCCTAGACACTGTACAGACTGAACATCCTTAGAGTCTGCCAGCAGACTGTTCTTTGTGAAATACTACCAAGTAACTATGAATTCTGGAATAACACTTTCTTGGCTATTTCTGCCGTCAATGTGGAGTACATTTATTGGGTCTTCTCTTGTCATTAGAAATGGATAATCTTATGCTCACGCTGATAAATGGATCATGAAAGTCATTTTATTATTATTGTACATGCAGTACTATGCATGTAGAAAATAAGTACTTTCATTTATTAACTTATTGTATGCCCTGTGATCCTCTAATTGGAAGTAACCTAATCAGAAGAGTAGAAACCTTGTGAGTTTGCAATTCCTCCATTATAGGATGGGATTTGCTCTCCTGTTCCATGGCAGTGGGACTTCCTCTGTGTTTAGAAACATGGCACTCTGCTCTCTGTGATGCCACTGTCCCCTCCCACTTTCCCCAGCTCCTGGGCCTTCCTTTGACAGTATGGCTCCCGCAGAAGCTTTTGTGCCAAGAATCAAGTTCACAGAACGCTACGATGTCACTGATGCATTGATGAATCTGACAAAGTGGGCTGCAGCCCACAAAAGCTTATGCCTGGAGAAATGTGTTGGTCTTTAGTTTAAGATGCCACAGGACTTTCATTGTTTTTGCTACAGTGTCACTAAAACTTGGTGTAGATTCAGTCTGTAATAATTCGAGAGGCATTACTCCAGGTGCTTGTTTGGAGGCAGAATCTAGCAAATCCAGGTTGTCCCATGTAAAACCAAGAAAGTGCTTAGCAAATTTGTGCGGGTAAGGAAAGGGGGGATTCATGATGTTATAGTGACCTTTCCCCTCAAATGCCCCAAAATAGTGGGAAGCGCACAGGCCCCAAAGCTGTCATCTTAGTAGAAAATTATGGTAATTGCAAGGCTTGATTGTTTTACAAACATGATAGGAATACTTGACATTTTTTGCCATAAGCCAATTAGCTGTGTGTATTGTTTTATATCTATTAGCTAATGTCTATCAAGCATTGTGAAGACAGCAAGCTCTGTAGAAATCCTAAGTAACAGTAGTAGTATGGTTAAATCTCATTCAAAATGAAAAAAAAAAATAGAATTGAAACATGGACTAAAACTCCAATATTATTTAAAGCATGGAAGCTACTTTCAGGAACTGAGCAAATTATGTGCCTAAGAAAACTCCCCTTTGTGTTGGCGGGGGTGGGGGGAGGCACCTCTGGTTTACTTGTTCACAGTTGTAATTCTTCTGACCTTCCACTTCCTACATCTTGTTACCACAGAATTCAAAATGCACAGAGTGATTTGCAAAACAAATAAGATGATGAAACTAAAATCTGAAAAAACACACTATTCCTTTCCATTGAAGCTAATCCTAGCCCTATTTAAAGTCAATGGAAGAAATCCCATTCATTTGCATGGAATGCCAGTGTCTTAATATTTTGATATTAATCTTGTTCCTTAAATTAGTGATTCCCAGCCTTTGGCCCATGGACCCCCAGGGGTCCACAGAGGCATTGCAGGGGGTCTGTGGTGCTGCTCCCTGCCGAGGCTGGAACCCAGCTGCAATGCCGATGCTCCCTGCTAGGGCTAGATCTGCAATGGTGGAATCAATGGCTGCATTGGGAGCTGAATTCCCCTGCCGCCATGGGGGCTGGAGTGGCCACAGCAGCAGCTGAATTGCTGGATTCCACTGGTGGCAACGCCGCCTCAAATTTTTTTTTTTTTTTTTTTAACAAGGGGTAACCAGCCTACAAAAGGTTGAGAACCACTGCCTTAAATTGTACCTGTTAGCACTATAATGATTCATATTTCTCCAAGAATTTGTATTTTGGCTCCAGTTTGATGCCAACTTTAAATGAATAGCACTGCTTTAGTTTGAAATTTTTTATTGTGCATTTTTATGTATTTGTGGAAAATATTAGTGAAGTTATATTGTAGAATACATTCAGGCTGCTTTTGTACATTAGGGAACACTAAGATTGGAGAGGTTTTTTTCTTTTTTACAGGTTAGTGAAGAAAAAAAAAATCTCCCAGTCAGGTGATCTCATTATCCTCTTTTTCCATGCCCCTCGTCTACTAGGCTGGGACCTGTCATTCACCTGACAATCAAATCGCAGTAGCTGAAGCAATAGGAGCTAATAAATGGTAGTCATTCAGCAAGCAAGTGCTGCCATCTAGTGTCATGTAGGAATTTTGTATCTCATTCTTTGACACACACATACTGCATCCCTGTTAGAA
Organism: Podocnemis expansa; assembly: GCA_007922195.1. NCBI lineage: Eukaryota > Metazoa > Chordata > Testudines > Podocnemididae > Podocnemis > Podocnemis expansa. The sequence goes on along the minus strand of ML681966.1, from coordinate 57,009,349 downwards.
TAAGTGATAATAAAAGCAAAATTTAGGGGAGTGACAATAACTCATTTTCACACATGCACACATTTGTATTTGTACATATAAAACATAGATGGGCAAAGACAGGAAAAATATTTTGTGTGGGATTCACAAAGGTATTTAGGCACCTAACTCCTACACATTTGTGGATATCATATTAGAATTTTTTTGGCCCACAAAGGCCTTTCATAGTCTTGAAACAGTATTTTTTCAGATGCAAATGTCTTCAGAAATTATAAGTCAAATGTATATGCTCCAGTAGTTACAGAAACAGAATTTTAAATTCTGTCATGTGACTGTTTGTACTAGAAATGTGTACTTGGTCATCCATTCAAGGAGCAGATACAGTATTAATTGATTCTATAACCACTTATAGCTAACAAATTAATCTTTAACACAAACTATCAAAGGTGCACAAAGAAGTGCACAGTCCTGACACGTTGTTTTGGAACTGTCAAAAATGCAGTTCAATGCAGATAATGCAAATAATTTTGCATTAGCAAAAATGCAAATAATTTTGAATAATGAACTAACTTAATCCACCCAATAATAAACCATGAGCAGAAAAGATGAACTGTTTATACAAAATATTAATCATAGAATCATACAGTTGGAAGGGATCTCATTTATTTTCTAAATTCCAAAATAAAATATATATGACTGAATATATATGTATACAAAACACACACAAATGACTTCATAAGAAACTGTGTATAAAAACAAACCTATCTAAATGTGTTTATCTTTGGGTCTGTTCAGTACTGTAAAAAGTTGCTCCATTAGCAGTAAGTATCCTTCAGGGGAAAAAAAGGCATATTTAATGTCATTTTGTTAACATGATTTTGCTTGCTTTATTTATTTTACTGCATTTTCTTCTTGAATATAAATTATTTTAAAAAAAACAGATAAGTTAGCCAGTCCTGCAGACCCAAAGTTCAGATAGTTTTTTAAACAAAACAATTGTAGGGTTTACAAAACTTAGTTTTAAGGGTTTTCTTTTAATTAAGTGGAAAAAACTTTTAGTTGGATTTACACATTTACTTGTAGTACTAGTTCCAGTTCAAAGCCCTGAACCATTGTACTGGTGTTTGAGAACTATAAAAGCAATAGACACACTGTAAAAGGGCAGTTTTATTTTTCTTCTTCAACCTGAATGAAAAACAATAAAATAAACTAACTGCATAAATGGTATGCTGTAAATTCTTTGAGGTTTAATCATCTCTAATTAGTAACACAGATGATAACATTTAAGTTTTTTTTAAATATGATTTTTAATACAACCGTATGTCATGAAGAAAGGTTTATTTGCTCCTGTTTCACATATGCCAACTTTCAGGTGACGCATCTTACACTTGAACTAATTATGAAAATTGGCTAAGGGCTTCTGGTTACCACAGACAGATTTATATCAAAATTTTTCTCTCACATCTACACAGTATATCTTGTGTCTAATACCCTGCTTTCCTTGTCTGCAGTAACAGTGGAGAAATTAGTTTTTGCCCTTCATATTTAAATCAAAAAGCCCTTTTCCTACTGTAAACAATGAGCTAAAATCATATTTTGGAAGGGGGGGGGTGAAACTTTAAGTATTTTGTAGCATAACAATTTAGAATTAGCAACCAGTTTCAAGAGAGTCTATTTACTCATTCATTGTTTATTTTTACTTAAGTTTGCCATCTAGAGTGCAATGTTCAGCTTTGCGAACTTTCTGGAACAGTGATCTGATCTCATTTTGACCTCATCTCTCTTCTTTCCAGCACATGTGCTAGGAAGCATGCAGACAAGTAACCAGTGAAAGGTCTTGAACAGAGGAGATGCACCACCTGGTGGGGTAAGTGAGGGGGCAGCAAAGGGAGAGAATGGTATGAGTCAGCACGACACAGATGTCCCACTGGAAACCACAGCAAGGTATTCCAGTACACTGTGTGAGCTTCTAAAAAGCAAAATCCAGACAAAGTCTGTCTCTCTATAAATCTTTTCTCCCTTTCCATTACTAGTTGGGTAATGTTGGCTCTAAGCCACCTGATTTTACTATGATTTATTAACTGCTATGCATTATATATGAGATTCAGGTTTACTGAAGAGTTACCCTTATGGTCAATGTTGCATACAAATCAGCTACTGTTAGAGAGGTTTATTGCATCATTTTATGTTGCTAGGAGTTTTGTTAGGTAGTGTTAGAATTTGTGACTTGTAAAACACACACACACACACAGACAATATCCTCATATGTGTTTCACATGGTCTGTAGAAGCACATGGAGTCCATCTTTTTTAGCAGTAGCGATAGCCCTGCTTGATCTAAAAACAAAAGAATAAACAAAAGAAGTCCTAAAAACCTGGGCATATTGGGCAGTTGAAGAGTTTGGGGCTTTTTTCAGGGAGAATTTGGTTAAAAAGTCACAGAAGCAGCATCTCCTACAAAGAAGAAAAGTATGTCAAAGAAGGAAATAAAGATACAGGTCTCTTTGGATGGAATATATATTGCATCCCATCTGAGACAAGATGGTGCCAAAGAAAGTTTAACTAGTGTGAGATTGTGTTGCCATCCTCAGGCAAATCTCCGATTGACTTCAATGGAAGTTTTGCCTAAGTTACAAGTCACAGAGTTTGGCTCTAAGTCACATTTTTGTTTGTGATTACCACAATGCCTATCAGAATTTCTATAACAATATTTCTATTTCAGTAGTCAGCACTGCTTCAAGATAGTTTGCCTTCACCTCCGTACATACAGATACAATTGTACTTCAAGTAAATCCCCACAAAAAGCAGATGCTTAGAAATTCACATTAAGCAAAAAGCATTGGAGTACTTCTACTGAAAAAAAAATTACCAGTCAAATACAGTACATTGAAAAGGTATGAATGACCATCAGGATGCTAAATGTGGGTTGAGGGGAGAACGGGAGGAGGTAGAAGGAAAGGTTCTCTCCACATCTAAAATATTGCCCTGCTATTCAAACCACAAGCATTGCAATCTGTTTCATAATAGCATATGTTATGAAGTGTTTTTGAAGAAAGGAGTTATTGTTAGGTAGAAACATTATGTCCTACCAGGAATTAGTTAAATGTTCCTGATTTTGATTCCCTGCCAAAAGGACTCAAGACAGAGAATCGTATCCAATATGACAGCAAAGTTTTGTTTTTGGACATCAGAAATTATAGATATCCTCATTTACATATCCTAAAGTTAATCTTAAGATTTTTATTTTTATGGTATTTGTTGTTTTGGGAGCTAACAAACTCAGAAAGAATTTATGACTTGAATTAACCCCCCTTGTATTGCAACTGCGGATACCATCCCTAGAAGACAGTTTGTAAATAGCCTGCACTGCATAGGGAGAAACTGAGAAAAAGACTCTCATTTCTGAGGATATTGATTTAATTTTACCTTAGTTTTCTCAAGTATTATTACCTTGATAGTTTTAGATTATCTATGACAGAATTTTGTTTTCACCATTCACTCACAATTGGGTTCCATAGTTCACACTGTTTTTTCCCACAAAAACTATCTCGATTCAGTAAATCAGAAATGAGGTAAGTGGAAAGAAAAACATTAGGCAAGAGCCTCAGCTGATGTAAATGAGTTTTGATCCCTTAAAGATATTTTCATGGAAATATATACTATAGAAAAGATTCCACATTGCTGTTCAGACTTCTGGGGAGTGATTTTATTTCCAAGTGGTGGTAAATCTGTGCTTCTCAGGCACTGGAAGTAATACCAAATCCTAAACATTTTGAATATACAATGCCAATACTGTTGTTCACTGATACAGCCTCCAAGATGATTTTACAGATAAGTGACATGAAATTCAGTAATTTGGAAAAAGGACAGAACTGGTGATTACCTTATGTAATGGGCTACTCTTGTTTACCATCTTTGCACCAATCCCCTTTTCTTTCATTTACTCTGTCGAGCCTTTAAAAAGTCATTATGTCCTTGCCAGACCAGATGCTCTAGTCTGGGGATACAGCCTAATTAAACTAAGTGCTACCTGTGTCAAGGACATTAGGTAATTCAAAATGTTCGAGTAACCAAAACAAAGTATTGTTTTCAGCTTTCAGATCCATTTTCAATAAAGCATAGTGTAATTTTTTTAAAGGGCAAACTGCTATCTCATAAGCTAAAAATGAGACAATATTGCCCCCAATGTTTAGGTACAGTAAATATTCCTATCATGCTTCATTGTCCTTGTTTCTTTTTCATGTGTGCTGTAATTAACACTGTCTCATGATTAATCAGAGAATTAGCAAAGATTAATAGGAATAAGCAATAAAATAAATATGAATAATTTAGCAGTAGAATAGAACAACCTTATTAGTTTCTGGAATGAACAGCCAGATGAAATTATATTTTTTCTCACTTTCTGAATTTCTCTTTCTGCGGTGTGTGACACAGCAGAATTTTTATAATAATTCATGTTAGCATTTTAAATGCTTACTTCCAGAAGCAGTGATGAATTCAACATTCTCTGGTACCCATGCAAAGGGAATGCAAAAGGCAGCGTAGCTCTCAGTTCATCTGAAATCTGCTTAAAATTCTGGTCAGCTGACTTCTGTATTTTAAAGATCTCAGAGTAAGAGCAGAACAGATCCTTACTGGCAAATACATTTCAATAACTGTTCTAAATTCTTAGTTACCAGTTCTGTTCTGTAGACTAAAATGCATATCTAGATGTGTTGTACATATTATACAAGTATTCATGTATTACTGCTTTGGTAGCTGTTCATTACAGAGTTGCAAAGGGGCAGCCGTGTTAGTCTAGTAAAGCAAAAAAAGCAAGGAGTCTTGTGGCACTGAAAGACTAACACATTTATTTATCGCATGAGCTTTCATGGGGGAAAATTCAACTTTGTCAGATGCTTTGAAGAGGGGGAACTTACAAAATGTGATGAAAATAAATGCAGGGGAGTGTAAGACATGGGATCAGGTCATACTGCAACAGCAAATCAGAACATTTACAGAAATCACAACACAAAAAAAAAAAAAAGTTGCTGAGCACTTTCATCTTCCTAATCACTCCATTGAGGATTTGCTAATGATGGTCCTCAAGAAAATCATTGGGACATCAAAACTTCAGAGAGAAACAGCCAAAATTAAATTAATATGCAGATTAGATTGTGTGAAAGCAGGACGGAATTGTGACAATGGCTTCTTTTCCCATTCTAACAGGTAATTTGAGTTCACCCTCCTCTATGTGCTGTTTCCCAGAGTTCGAATCTTTACAAATGCTCTGATTTGCTGTTGCATATGACCTGATCCCATGTCTTACACTCCCCTGCATTTATTTTCATCCCATTCTGTAAGTTACCTGTCTTCAAAGCATTTGAAAAAGTGGGATTTTCTCCCACAAAAGCTCATGAGATAAATAAATGTTAGTCTTAAAGTGCCACAGGACTCATTGCTCTTTTTGCATTACAGAGTTGCTAGATTAAAAGGCATTAAAAATTAAGCAGTTTGCTAATCAAACATATGATATTATATTTAGACTGCACATATATTCATTATAGGCTGGAAATAATTTTAAGGCGTCCTAAAATAGGCAGAAGACATTGCTTTTTTAAATGTGGTTATATTAGTATCTGATATGATGGAGATCTTGGCCATATTGGCATGAGACAGGTCACAATGTAGCAACTGTTCAATATCATCCTTTGGACTTCTCTGATAGACCACTTAACTATCTCAGCTTTTCCAGTGATCATCTCATTTATCTAGGATTATTGCACTGAATTTACTGTTTGGTTTTCTTCCAGAACTGAAATGTCAAGTCCAGTGTCATGCATGCAGTAGCTTTGTGCTATGAGAGCTCAACAGATCCACCAAAAGCTGCTAACAGTTGATCTTTGGATAGAGCTAGAAATAAATAAATCCTCTTTAGCAGATCAATATTCATCCCATTTAATGCTTGATGTGAAACTTGTGGATTTGAGGGAGTAATGCTGATGTACAGCTAATCGTTGAAAATGGGTATTAGGGCTTTTATAGCATGGCAACATATTGTCAAACAGGAAGAGAGAAAAGCATTCAGTGAATCCTTGGGGAAAAAAGCCTCCTCTGCAATAATATGTAATTTAATGCATATTTGTAATCCATGCAGTTTTACACTACCATGATTTTTGTACTGGATAGGCAAAACTTATTCCAGTAGTTTACTTCATAAAATAGATTACTCCCGTTTCAAAAGTAGCTCCCATGCATTCTAAAAGTAAATCTGGTCTTTAAAGTATTCCCCCAGTTACGTACTAATCCAGACTGCATTACAAATACATGAAATATACATTCTTTAAAGTATATTATATGTCTACACATTATGTTGGAAGTCTGAGTATATATGCCTTTTATGTATGTTTATATATACTGGTATGTATTCTTATTAAGGATCTGTAATGCATTTTTCACATAACTGGAATTAAAAGTCCTAGAGAGAAGAGGTAATATCAGTGAAAAGTCTCAAAAAAAAAGAAAAGATAAAAGTTTTAAAAAAGGATTTTTAAAATGTCGAACTGAAAGAAAAGGTATTTTTTTCTCTAGTCTTATGGCATAATTTTAAGCATTATAATGCTTTCTTCCTAAAAATATCTTACCAGATATTGTGGAAAGTCTGTAATGATCTCAAGAGTAAAAACATCACCCTTCAATTTAAATTTCTTATGTTGTGCTAAAACTATACAGTGAGCTTTATTATTTGTAGTATTAGCACAAGTTAGTTTGCACTGCATATTTCTTGCATGTACCAGCTACTAGTTCTACCAGAGGAGGTACAACACAGATATTTGAGAAGGTGAAAGGAATAAATGCTTGAAACTGCATTTCTGGATTATTAATTTAATATAAAGTAAACAAAATGAATCTCTCATCATGAAAACAGAAGTATCCTCTTTGACTTTCATCAGACAAAAAATTTCCTAAGTTAAGAAGTATAGTTGCTATGGACTTCCCTTTTGTGTAATTTATCCATATGTGTATTTGGAAAATACAATATGAATGTGTATGTATAATCTATGCACTTAATAGAAGTACTGGTATTGGGTGGTTGGATGGTCCTTATGGTTTTATGTTACATTGCAATATTGCATGCTATCTCCATTGCCTTCAGACTTCAATTTGTTCTGTAGAGAAAGGAACGTTATCATGTTGAAAATGTAAGAAGATATTTAAATAAGAAACACCCCAAAAATCTGCTGATTCCAAATGTCGAGCGCACTTTCACCTTGGCAGAAAGGTCCTAGCTTCCTTCATAGTGCTCTGAATATCAACAATTTACTCCTCTTGAAGGGTATTTCCTCCACGATTTCAGTTCGTAGTGGGCCCAAGCTTTGCACGAAAGGATGTGGGAGACAGTGGAGGACATTAAGCTTAATCTACAGAACAATAAATCTCTGAAAAGGAAAGAAATGTTTAGTTATGTTTCATACTATGGAAAGGGGGAATGATCAGGAGGTAATGAAAGTGTGGGAATTTTGCATGTTGTTGCAGTATCTATGAATGAAACTTAGATAAAAGGAAACTGTTAAACAAATGTAAAAGGCTACCAAAGGGCTATTTAAAATGATGTGGAGGTGTTTCCAAAGGATGGTGGTAAAAGGGAATAGGGTTCTGAATTTCCTCTTAGTTAATATTGTCCTCATCCTTTCCTCTCCTATCTTCTTTCAATTCCAGAAGCAGAATTTCAGAAGGATGTTGTGTGTAGATAGAACCTGGTTGATATTAAAACCTTTCTGCTTATAAATAATTTTGTCTACTAATATTTTGGGAGGGATTGGGAAGAATAATGTCGTTTTCCATTCACGTGAAAAACAAAGGGATCAAAAAAAACATGCCTGGCTTTTCTAAATGATAAAGGAACAAGAATCATCCTGAGATTTTAACTAAACCCTCCTTATGAAAAGGGAGCTTGTGGAATTCAAACACCTTATTTAAAGAATTTGCCAGATGAGACAACTGCATGTTGGAATCCTACCTGGAAAGTCTTTTGCTATTAAGTAATTATGTGCAACTCTACATATATGCTTTATAAAAATTCCCTACCTCACCATTCACAGACTATAAGATCTTTATTCAACAAAAACATCTCTCAGTCCGTAGTACCATCCTCTGCTTTGCCCAAGGATAACCCAGTGGTCATGCCACTCAGAGTCAGTGCTGTTTCAGACCACACAAATTGCCTCTGGATTCTCACCATGAGGGGCCTAGCCACTGGTGGTATAATTTCTGGAGCCATGGTGCCTCGTGAAGGCAAACCAACAGAGTTCATAGAAGGACAACCATTCATTAGGACAGGAGTATCAAACACACGGCCCATGGGCTGCATGTGCTCCCTAAAGTTAATTCCTGTGGCCCACAATCACACTATTGTTACCAATATTTGCAATATCATTGTATGAAAAGGTTTCAGTGGTGCAGCCCTCAGGCTAACGTACTAGTCCTCATGCAGCCCTGTACTAATCTTCATTCTGCCCTCATGGTGGTTTGAGTTTGAGACCCCTGCATTAGGATGACTCTGGCCTCCACCAATATAGAGCATCTTTTTCCTGACCAGTCTCAGGATCTAAGAGGTTTCACTCCAGGGGAAGGAGGCTTTCCAGGAAACTTGCACAGAGTTTGGTTTCTTCTCACCTCAAGGAAATATTGCTGCCTCAGTGGGGTTAAATAAGGGTTTATCAATAACAAATACAGCTTCATACTACAAAATGTAGTCTGAATCCTGAAACTTTTGGTGAGTAACCCTTACTTGTAAGTAATTCTATTGAAGTCACTAGGCCTGCTTGCAGGAATTAAGATTATTTATATAGCAAAGGGTTGCAGGATCTGGTCTTATAGAGATAACTAGGCCTGATAAACAGTTTTGTTTGTTGTCTTTACATATCACAGCTGTAAGAAGTTAAAATAATGAAAGACAGACAGGTAAGCATATGCGCCACTAGACAGCCAGTCCTTCCTCATACTGCTGATCACTTAGGCTGAGATTTGTTTAAAATTGCTGTGTTAAGTGTTGTAGTGTCTAGCTGATTTAAGAATTAAAATCTCATCTTCAAAAGGGATCAAGGAATTCATTCATCTAAACCAGTCAATAGTCCGAGTCTTTTGATCAGACCTACATAGACTGGGGGGGGGGGTATTTTTGGGTTTGTTTTGGGTTTTGTTTTGTTTTGTTCTGTAGTACTAAAGTCTATTTATTTATCCTATCTTCAAAAATATAATGTGGGCAACATAAAAGATGCACTTTCATAAACAATTTTAGGATAGTGTACTGTAGGCTGCAGCTTGTAAAACAAAAAAATCCTTCCTGTTAAATATGCTAATTCTGAAGTCAACTCATGTTTAAAGGAAGAAAAGAATCTTTTTGCTTTACTTCAGTAAAGTTGTTTTAGCTCTGAGTATTCAAACTTTTCCATTCATTCCCATCACTGGAGTTCCCCACTATTAATGGCTCAACCCTGATCCTAGAAAAGACCTCTACACTATGTGATGATGTGAAAGAGTGACTAGGATTCTGCACTTTTTTTAAAGAATTCTTTGAAGTTCAACCTACACAGAAAAATGTTTTGGCATTCTCCAAAAAAATGGCTCTTTGCCGGATTTTTGTTTTGTTTTTGTTCTGCCTTCAGAGCACATAGGCAGGTTCAGACAGGAAGTGCAGTCTGAAAGACTAGGCCAAATCTGGGGGGATTAGTTACAGCAAAAAGCTGCAGTATGATCCTGAGCCACTTGCTTAGTAGCATAGCATAAAAATAAAACACACACAGTCACAGAAGTATCCAAGTCTTCATGCAAAGCATAAAAATCAAGTAGGTAGTTGGAAAGTTAAATCACTACATTGTTACAGCATTGAGGTATAATAATGCTGAATATTTAAAACATTAAAAAAAGAGGATACAGGAATTTTCAAAAACAATTGAAGGAAAAGTATGTAGTGACCATAATCTACCATGACATGACCAATGCAAGGCAACTTGCTATGGATCTTTCATAAAAGCTGTATGTCTATATGCTTTTTAGAGTTGATCCAATACAGCTGAACAACAGTGGAAAATAGAAATGAAAATGTTATTTGCAAAGTAGAAAAGTCATGTTTTATCTAAGTCTTCAAACAGTGCTCAAAATGGAAAAATATTGTCTTTTTCTCCCTTTTTCAACTACTTTTTGTTCTGCTGGCTACAGTAAGAACTAAGAAGATGTTAGTAAGTCCTTCACCTCTTCAGTCAGAAACTGATTGAGAAAAAAACATAGACAACCTGGTTCTTATGTGTATTTATGCTGCTTTACATCCACTTTGACTTAGATGAATACTCACAGGTTTTAATGACAAGAATACAGACTAAGATCTGCTCTGGCTCTTATTGAAATGGTTTGGAATTGTGGGTGCTCATTACAGCTGAAAGTCAAGCCTAGTTGCCTCAAGATGAAAAGATGTATAGGTTTTTTAAAATTTTATGTTTCATCTATTACAACAGAGCTGAAGTAAAGAAGACAGTACTTTATAATCTAAAATAATGTTTAATGATGCTGTTTCAGCTAAAAGTAGTATCAAATAGCTATATCTTAAGACCAATAAACAGTCTTAATTGCTAGAGAAGAGCACAAAACAGGATTTGTATTCAGTAAATGTGGAAACATGAGACCAAGAAAAACTCTTTGCCCAGCAGCCAAAAGGTGAAGGACAAAGCTCACGTTTTCTTCCTTTTGAAATTCTGAGAAAAAAAATGAACAGCAGAGGGAGCTCAAGCATGGTTTAAGCTCAACAAAATAGAACAAACCAAATAGTTTAAAAGGGTGACAAATTATGTGCTGCCCTCTCTTGGAGCTCTACTGCCAAATGCTGTGGGCTTCTGGCTTTGTATCAGTGCCTTTCGTAGGCTGCCTCCTGCACTGTCATACTTCAGATGATCTGCAGGACTGGTGTCTCATGTATGATTTTTGTTACTTCCCACTTCCCACTCTGCATCATTCTGTATTATCTGTCTCAAGGGTTTCTAGTGGGATGACATTTTATAAGGACAGTCTGAATATTTGAGGCTTTTTCTTATATTGGTGCCTATTATCCCCCACCCTCCACCCCTTGATCCCCATTTTTCACACTTGCTGTCTGTTCATCATAGTCTACTGAGTCCTTGGCCAGTGCTGTACCTGCTAAGCGACTTCACTTTAATGGATCTGATTTTTTTAGGGTCTAGCTGGAATCTCTCTCAGATGTCAACAGATGTCCAATATAAACATTGCCTCAGTTCTCCTGATCTTCAGTTTGTCCACATTCAGCCTAATATTCTACACTCAGAGCCTGTTTAGGCATTGTCACAGCTTGGCATCATGATCCTGGATCACCTCTTCCTGGACCTCTTGTTCTCTTGCAAAAAGAATATGCAATAGTGACAGCTATAATCCTGACGCATGGAGTGCCTCTGGTGTCTGGTTCATCTTACATGGGAACACCCCTGGCACTGTGCTGTCGCCCATAGGTATTCCTACCCATTGGTACCTTCCAAAAGGTGTGGCAATGGTTGTCAAGTGGCTCATTGGCTCATCTAGCTTAGTGTGTCAGACATAACGCAGAGTGAACCCTTTTCTACTCTGGATAAATTGGGTTATATATCCTCAATCATTGGTAATGGTTAGTGACTTTTTTCCAGTGTTTTCATCAGTGGTTTAGGGTCAGTAGAGAGCGTCTGTTTACCTGCACGTTTTCCCACCACTGATGGACTTCTGATCCAGTTCATGCTAATTTCAGTGGGTGTAAAGATATTTCTTCTTCAGACATGCTAGTTCCTTCCTCAGTAGCTCCACTGGGGCTGATAGTATTCTCTGTTTCAGTAGTTTCATGAGCTGTGAATGGGGGTTTATTTCTAACATCAGCTTGACCTCTAGATCAGTGGTTTTCAAGCTTTTTTCCCTTGGGACCCAGCTGAAAGAAATCATTTATGCCTGTGACCCAGCAATTATATCTTTGAGAAATGCACTCCAGTTTTTGGCAGCAGCAGCAAAGGGTGCTGCGACCCAGTCCTTTGCAACCCAGTACTGGGTCCTGACCCTGAGTTTGACAACCACTGCTCTAGATGTTCATCTCCATGACACATATGTTCTTATAGTCTGTTGGAATACTGAGCAGGGCCCAAAATGAATGTATTCCTCCTCCTCTCAAGTTGAGGACATTCTGGTGTACTGTAATCAAATCCATGGTTTGTATTTCCCTGGTGCCTAGCTGTTGGTACTCCTGTGTGCGGCTACTATAAATACCAAGCTATAACATCTCTTGTTTTGCAGACTTTTTATTAAAAACAGCGAGAGTCCTGTGACACCTTAAAGACTAACAAATTTCTTTTGGCATAAGCTTTTGTGGGCTGGAACCCACATTGTCAGATGCATAAAGTGGAAACTACAGTTAGGAGGCATATATACACTTCAACATTGCCATAACTCAGGAAAAGAACTTCAAAAACAGACTTCAGTGTGAAACTGAAGAGCTAGAACTCATATGCAAACTTGACACAATCAGACTAGGTCTGAATAGGGACTTGGAATGGTTGTCTCTTTACAAAAAGTAATTGTCCCTCTTCACACATTCTCACCTTCTAACCAACTGGTGTGAATGGGCCTCATCTACCCTAATCAAATTGACTTTGTTAGCACTTTGCCTCCCCACTGTAACGTTTTTCACAGTTGAAAGTGTACATATACCTCTTAACTGTAGTTTCCACTTCATGCCTCTGACAAAGCAGGTTGCAGCCCACAAAAGCTTATACCCAAAGAAATCTGTTAGTCTTTAAGGTGCCACAGGACTTTCCTTGTTTTTGCTAATACAGACTAACACAGCCACATCTCTAGACCTTTTACTGACAGTCTGAATTTGCCCACTGGCCTCAGAATTATTTTATTGTACATCTCCAGCACTTAGTCACATTATCCAGTCTGATATTGCTGCTTATCAGTGTTGCTAGGATTACATTGCAGAAGGGTCCACAATCCAGCTGGAATCGAATCGGTCATTGATCTAATACTATAGTTACAAATATGGCAGTTCAGTGGTTGGAGCCTTCTTCTGGAGTGTGTCTATATTGAAAGACTTTGGATCCTCTAAAATGACACTGTAAACATCCTACTTTTCATTGGAAGTTTCTACATGGTTAATCAGTGCATCTACTGCTACTTTTTGTGCCTGGGATAGCTGAGGCAATGAGATATAAAGTGTTCTGTTTCCCATTGCATATAGCCTGGGCATTTTTCTTTTTGTCTTTTGTTGTTTTCCACAGAAGATACATTGGAGCATGCCGTCTGCATTCTTGGTCAGTCAGTCTCCGTTTAGCTTAGCTTTAGCTTGAGCCCCTGTACGTGTTCTGTGCTATGGCTGTTACTGTTTTCATCCTTTCTCTGGATAGTGTAGTTGCCTTTGCTGTTTGGAGGCCTTTTATGAGAGGTAGATTTCATTCTCTCAACAGACTCTCCTGTAAGCTGAAACCATGTGCCTCACAAACCATCTTGAATTAGGGAATTTGTAAGCTGGGTCCCAGAGTTCTCAGCGGCATGTAAGCATCTATTCCTTCCTCTGCTTCTTAGTTAAGGGTAAAAAACTCTCCAAGTATTTCTTCTGTGATCTCAGGCAAGAATGAGTTTGTAAACTCAACAAATATCTTTATCAGTTGTTCCAATGTTTTGAGTACAATACCTGGCAGCAGTGTGGGATTCACTCACTACTAGTCCCTTTCCCTAGTGAGAGAGTTGAAATATTATCTTCACTCTTCCTCATTTCCTCTCATGGCCAGTTCTACACAGAGACTCAGTTCTTGATCCCATGGTTGTATTAGGTTTTAGTCTGTAAATCCGGCATTTCCGGTGGTCTGAAACCCTCCTGCTGCCTGTTTGCTCTGTTTCTAAATTCTGCTTTATTTGTCTTGCTAGGTCACTGGGGGGCTTCCCTAAATCGCTGGCACCATGTTTTATGTACCAGGTGCTGGGCAAAAACATGAAAGGATTCCATAAAACTTGTAAACCAAGCTGGCTTTTTGTTAAGAATGTGACTTATAGAGATGCTGTAAATATAGCTAGCATTCCAGTCCTGTGTGCACAGGTCGCTTTCCAATTGTCACTTCCAAACTTTTGCTTCCTGCAACCTGTCCTCATCCCTCTAAGTTTCATGTAGGACGCTACACTCCTAAGCCTATTCAGTGACTTGGAGTAATAGATTTGCTTGAATTGTGCCTTATATGTGTTCCAGATAGTAAGAGTTCTTCCCATTCCCCATGCCTAATGCACTCCCCCATCATCTCATCACATTTAATCATACCCAGGCCTACATCAAATGTAGAGAGAGGTTAACGTCTCACGCAAGACTTTTGCCAAGAAATCTGCACAACAGGAAGCTTCTGTCAGTTATCTGCATTGGACCTCCTAGTCACATTTATAGTAAAGCTGATCATGATGATGTGGGAATTCTTGAAAATAACAACAATAATAAATATCATAGAGCTATCCCTGCAATGTGTAAAGTTATTTGGGATATATAGAGAATGCTGACTGCAGAAGAATTGTCATTACATTTAGACAGAAAGTTTGTCTACAGTAGACCTGGGAGTACAATATAATTCATGCAGATATCTTTCAGAGCATATGAAAATAGTGACAGAGATGTGCGAATGGCTGTAAGATATGCATACAGACAGTGATTTGCTGTGAATGAAGATCTATTTTAGAAATTAGAGATTATTCCAAATCACACCCAGCAAGTACTTACACCCATTTTAAAGTCTTGTGCTTTTTAAAGGAAATGTTCACTGAAAGCTGAACAACTGTTAATCTGCTAGTTATTGGAAGAGGTTTGGGATGATACTTTCAAAGTAGATCTAATGAATAAGTATTTTACTAACATTCACAAATTTAAATTATGTAGTGTGAGATTTTTTCTGGGAAAAGTTACTCTAAAAATGACATCAAGGGGTTATTTTCTATCCCTGAGTTCTAGATCAAATATGCTTCACTAGTGAATAAAAAGAAGCGGGGTTTTTCTTCTCTAATGCCACATTGCAAACATTGCCTAGATCTGAGAGTCAAGCTGGGTTTTTGTCACTCATTACCACCATAAAGGTACTGCAAGCCAAATTATGACTCCATGACATGTGGCCTTCATATAGGTTTCCACAATGCAGTAAAATGATTGGAATTTATACAGGTTTAACTTTACAGATATGAATAATCATAGATTTTAATGCCAAATGAGACCTCCAGATCATCTAGTCTGAGCTTCTGTATATCACATGTCATCAATATCACCTACCATTTGTACACTGTCAACAACTGAAATTAAAAGAAAGTGTACAGCCCCCAGGAGACAAGACTATTGCATTACACCGGCTGAGACTAGGACAGCCAAATTGCACCATTTACCAAAGCCCCTACACTGGCAGAGAGAACAGTAAGTGAGATATATTCAGATAATCCTGACATGATCCCCACCCATATGCTGCAGAGGAAAATGACAAGACTTCCACAGTTACTGCTAAGGAAACTGAGCATGTGTCTAAAGTTAAGCAAGCATGTAACTTGTAATTTCAGTAGGAGTTAGGTGCTTAAATACCTGTCAGGATAAAAGCCTTAATGGCCAGCTCGCTCGCTGATGAACAAGGAGAAATATAATCCACCACCCTGTCCCTTAGTTGTATAACAGGAATGAAAAGAAGTAAATACTTTTTTGCTATTAAAATAGACTCTCAGTACATGCACTCAACAGATCCATTCTTTACGAAAGTGCTATTTTTGCATATTATTTTCTTTTTAATAGAACAAATTAAGCATTTATATAGCAAGTAGTTTCCTGGTAGGAAATTAAATCCCTGTAGTGCTCCCATGCCATTGTTACAGCTTTTCATAACAGCCCACAGCTATCCTCTGCAGCACTAGGTAGGTTGAGTGTCTATGGCAGGGGTCAGCAACCTCCAGCACCCACGGCCAAGCTTGAGCGACACACAGCACCACTCAAGCTCTCCCACTGGCCCTGCTCCTCCACCGCTGCATGGGTGGGTGGCAAAAGCCACATGCCACGGTTCCAGGCCCCCACTGGCCACAATTCCCTGCTGGGGTACACAGCCAGCAAGGACAAAGAAACCTTGGTGTGCAAGGCTTGTGACCCCTGCTGGCCCTGCGCCTGCTGGGCAGGGTTGGTGGGGAGTGGGGTAGGTCAGCCAGCTCAGAGCCAGCTCCGGCCCCGGCTGGGACCCAGAGGCTGCTTGCCAATGGGGATGGGAGCCGGCCCTGGCCCTAAACCGGAGGCCTGGCCCCGCCCCGTTTTGGCCGCATACCCAACACCCACTGAGGGTTCAGTGGGCAGGGCTGGCATGTGGGCCAGCAAAGGTTGTTGACCCCTGATCTATAGCTGTCAGTGTCAGCAACAGTGGCCTGTTCACAAACATGTGGAAAGCTGTGGATTTGAGATATTTATTCTCTTGATCGATGAGAGTATCCTGTGTTCAATAAAGGGACACTTTTATGGTAGTTACTGATCCATTATCATACATACACAGTTTTCTAGCCTCCTAGTAATACTTTAAGATTTTGTAAATGTAGACTGAAGTAATTTCAACATAATCTAAAATGCTGCAGAAGTATTGGACACAGGACGTCACTGGCGCTGGGCACCCCGGGCATGTGCCCCGAATCCAAGTGCCAGTGCCCCAGATCTGGTGGGCCCCCAGTCTCTGGCCCGATTGGGCCAGAGATCCGGAGTCCAGCTGCCCGCGGCTGCAGCAGCCCCATCCCCAGCTGGGGATACGGGACTCAACCACGGAGGCATGTCCTGGTCCCATCCCCAGCCAGGGATCCGGGGCCCAGCTGCCCGTGGTTGCGGCAGCCCCGTCCCCAGTGGGGGATACGGGGCCCAGCCACCCAAGGCCGTGGCAGCACCGGCCCCAGCTGGGGATGTGGGGCCCAGCTGCCTGCGGCAGCATGCAGCAGCTTCCAGCCCTGTTCCCGGCCAGGGGCATGGCCTGCAGCCAGGGGACGGGGCCTGCGGGCCAGGGGCAGGGCCTGGGGCCATGCCCTGGATCCCTCCCCGGGGTAGCGACACCCCTGATTGGACAGATTATATTAGCGTAATATCAAAAGAATAAAATATTCTTTAAGCCTCCTTAAAACATGTAAAAGTACTAGATTCACAAAGCACAGGAGGAAGTCACTTGTCTTTATACCACTCTCTTGACATTAGCATTCTTTTCACATTGTGTGATTGAACACACTACTGGCCAGGAGAACTACAGCATCATGTAACACTGAAATTAGTTTTTTCTAAACATGTACTGAATCAATATACTTGTGGAAATTTTCTTGACTTAAACCTACTAAATAGAATTATGACCCTCATTTCTTCCCCAAAAGACATTCTTAGGCAGTGTCACTAGAAATAAAAATTCAGGAAGTTAGAACAAGTCCTCATTTACACCCACCTGACGTCAGTCTCAAGTTATGATCTAACTGAGCCTGATTCTTTTTTACACTAGGGGCTGAAATCATCAAAGGATTGAGGTGTTGCAATTCTTAGCATTGCAGTACCCTGTTTTAGATATCTTGCCTCCCAGAGGAATTCACATAGCCCTGATTTACGTGGCTAGACTTCCTACTGCTACGCAATCCAGGGGGAGAATTGGGCACTTAAAACAGGAGTCCACAAAAGCCAGCATGCTGAGCTGCCTAAGTTAGCCAGCAAAAAATTCTGAGAAGGATTTGTCCTAAGTCCTGTCTTTCAGAGAGGTATATAGGATACACTGGAACAGAAGATTTGAGGCACAGCCATGGCTGCCCAGGCCAGGGGTTAAACTAACCTGGAACGCCCCAGAGGGGCCAGAGTTCTGGGGCCCTGAAAAATAGAAAAATAAGGTGGAACATATGTTCCGCCCTGCCCTGGCCCGGGAGCTGTGGCCAGGCTGAGGGATTTTTCACATCTCCTGCCTGGAGAATGAGCAGCTGCATTCTCAGGGCAGAAGCATGGCAAGGAGTGGACCTAGGGCCAGAGGCCAGCCATGACCTGGCCAGTCAGCCCATGGGGATGGTAGGGCCAACTGGTACACACGGTGCAGCTTCCAGTGTGGGCTGAAGACTATGCCAGAAACCATACTGCACAGCAAGCAGCAGGCAGCCCCATCAGCCCCAGGGGGTGAAGTGGCCAGGTAGCAGCTGGCCTATCCTGCCTGTGGGAGCCAGGGCCAACTCAAGGGGTTGTGCCACCCCAAGCCGCATTTTGATTTTGCACCCCCCATCTCATTCATGGAAGTTGAAAATGGTTTTCCAAAGTGCATAAATCTCCAGTGTGTGCCTGCAGAGGGATTTACAGTGCATTCTGCCTACATGACTTAAGCTGCAGGTTGACAAACAGTGCCTGAGCTGCTAGGAAAGAGTTGACGAGGCAGGAGTCAGCCTGATCTTCAGGGGGGCTAGGCGTCCCTGAGAACTGTCATCTGAAGCCATGTGTGTCCCTTGCCTCACAGTAGAGCCGGCCCTGCTAGGAGCAGAGCCGCTGGCCTATGGGTGGGCAGAAACTCAGACTCGGCCTCTGTGCTGGCCCACCCTGTCCCTGGGGGTGGACCAGCTAGCCCAGGGGCAGCATGAGAGTGTGGATTCTGGCCTCTAGGCCAGCCCACCCAGCTCCCCCCACAGTGCCAAGAGGGCAGAGGGACCCCACATCATGGTTGGGTCCATGGGCACAGACCTAGTTGGCGCATGTGTTAATTCGTCCCTGTAATCACTGAGCTATTCTGGGGCAAGTTTTGCTTACTGTATTTAAATAATTAAATACACTTTGGGCTACAGAAGGACCGTATATCAGAATAATTTTATAGATCCATGGGTGGGGCACTCACTGGAGAACCAGGAGTTCCAGGTTTCAGTCTGCTTGCTCTAACAATTAGTTAATTGTTTATGCACAAAAGAACAACTTCAATAAGAGAGACTGGAGAGACTCATTGTAGCTCAAGGGTTGGGGCACTCCTGTGGCAGAGGAAAGACGTAAGTTCCAATTAGTGCTCTGCAAAGGAGCAATAGACCCCCAGCCAGCCCATATACCAGACCTGTTTTCTAACCCTGAGGCTAAAAGTTAGAATGGGAGTAGTTCTGCTCTGGCCATTTTCTATGGATTTAGGTCTGGTCTAAGGCTGCCTACTGGATCAGGCTTTGCAGGTGAGAGGTGGGAGGAATGCCTAGTCTGAAGATCTCACTGGGACTTAGTTATGAGCTTGACACTCATGCCTACATAGCAGTAGTTGTGTGCATGTCCAGAGGCAGAAATTTAGACACCATGGACTCATTAACGGTAGAAATATAGGTGCCTAGGAAGCTTTAGCACCTCCAGGGTTAGGCAGCAGTTGAGTAAAGGTTTTGAGGAACTCATTAAGACCTAAATGTTGAACTTAGGTGCTTAAATCCTTTTGTGGCTATAGCTCTAGGGCACTTTTATGCTACTCTGATGGTGCAAAGGAGCATTAAAGTCAGGCAGCATGGATTTCTGAGAATTTTCCTGGCTGGCAGTACATGGGCACTGCTCCTGGCCTTACTATTGATTGCAAATTGTAGGTGGTGAAGGGAAGATTAGCATGCACTCCGTTATAGCACTTCACTCCTTCCCAGGATCCACAGGTATAACTGATTGATCATGGAACTGAACTCTGTAAACAATTCTGTGGGTGATGCTCAGGAAGGAACAGCACCCAGCTCCCTCTCTCATAGCAGTACTCGCTCCAGAGAATGCAAACAGTGTGTAAGATTCAAAAAAGTTATAGCGTGGTAAGTACAAATTGCTCAATAGTCCAGAACAAAATCCCAACCATTCTTTTAAACAGATCCAAAATACTGCTGTCTGAATTCGGCATGGATCTTCAATAAACTGTATTTTCCTCAGGAAAGCCTAGTGAGAGTCAATTTGCATTCTTTTACTAGGTTAGCTATACAGGGGCAGAAAGGCAGATTAATTAAAAGATAATTACAGTTTACTGAGGTCAATTGACAGAGGCACAATTACTGTCATTAAAAATAGTTGTTCTTAATCAATTCAGCTGAAATCCCTGTAGTACTACACTCATGGTTGTTTGAAAGTGCCTCTCACTGGCTGCAGCAGATGGAGGACTGAAAGACAATTTGAATTCTCATATCTACTGCATCAGGAAATGAACTAGATTGAATCTTAACTGTGAAAAGATGAGCCTGTAAAAGTGAGTGCAGGAAGAGGTTCATTTTGCACTATTCTCATGTCTATTCTCACTGGATTTTTTCATTGGTAGTAAAATAGTATTCACATGCTCCCTGTGACTATTGTAAAACACAGACACAGAGTTTGAGTGCTTTGTGCTCTTTCTATATGTCTCTGAGCACTGTATATTTTTCCCACCTTTTACAAATGGCTCCCTGGGCTAAAATGTCAATGGGTAGATTAGCAGATAGAGGAGGAGAGAGGCTAGTAAGCCAAGAAGTTTTGATAGGTTCCCTGCTTCTTTCTGTCAGTAAAAGAATTGATACCAACTTCAGGCTGGGTAAATGGATGTTCTGCTGTGGCTGGTGAGCTAGTGCTCATGTAAACTAACAGAGCTTTGTCTTTCTAAATGGATTTTAGAGTGATGGAGAAATAGCACCATTTCAAATAGCGAGATGTAGTGATAAAGCACATGGCTTTCAACCCTCAGGGTTAAAATAAGTTCTGTTAAGCCTTATGTGTGTGTAAAGCTCTTATTGAAGTCACTAGGAGTTTGACTTGTGGAAGGCGTGCAGGATTAGGTACAAGAGTTTACAGGTTCCTGTGAATTTCTTTGACTTAGAATTTCAATAAAAGCAGAACTATGTGGAGAGCAAAAATAAGAATCAGTGATGCACATTTCTAAATCTTCTTAGAGTCCTTTCCCTTTTCTAAGAGAAATGTTGGCAGCCTCATCTCTTGAGGCACTGGCAAATGAAAACATGACAATCCTGCATTTGTAGGAAGATGAACTAGTTGGTGAACTAATGGGCCTTTCTTGACTCTGACTTTTGTTATTCAATTAACATTGTATTATAGCTTGTCTGTATTATTTGAGAGTGTATTTTCTAGGGGGTTTTTGTTTGTTTTTCTTTTTAGTAGATTTCGCTTCTCAGATTGGGATCAGTTCTTTTTTGTACATCCCACATGCTGATGAATTAATGCATGAGTTCCAAATGCTGCTTAGGTACCACATAGGATTCTGTATCACCTTTTCATTAGCTGAGTCTCCTGTTAAGTCTAATTGCATGCTAGGCAGAATGATCAATGCTCTCCTCTGCCTACATGAAATAATGTGAAAACTGCTTAATCACTCACAATATTATTCCATGAAGTACTTGACTCTCTGTAGAATAATTTCCTTAGATAAAAGAAGGCATAGCAGCAGCAGAAAGAACAATGTACTGATGTGATCCTTCCAGGCATCTGGTTTGGTGGAGTTTGATGCTATATCAAGCCAGCCTAGAAACCTGGTTCTCTTACAAACATTCACTTTAGAAATGTGATGAGCTGTGCCAGGGTTCTGAAATAAGCCCTATATCTCTACATTTGCCAGTCCTTTAATTATAATGACAAACTGGCTTCCAGCATCTAAATTTGTTTTCTTTTCCTTAAAGTCTCCTGACCATGAACTGGCCCTCTCTGAGTTGGGATTATTTCCACGAAGGAACATGCAACACACACTGCTCCTTTGAGGTTTTCTTTTCATTAAAGTTTGATTATGGCAGTAATCCCCGAGGATGAAAGGAAATGCTCTCACTTGGGTCCTTTTGAATTTTAAAGTTACCAAGCTGTGTCTGAAATTTGCAGTCTCATAATTTTACAAAACACACAGAGTAAAAGGAAAGCAATTTTTAGCAGCAATTAATATATCTAGGAAAGGAAAAGGGTTTCTTCCCCCACAACAGAGTGCAATTCTTAACACAGCACTCATGTTTTATATTGATATCTACTGTTTGTCTGTCTTTAAAAATGACAGATTGCCCTTTCCCAGAAAAATTGGGTCAACTCCATTCTGATTTAATTCAGTGGGGAACTAATTCACAAAAACTACTACTGCCCACACAGTCAGAATTGTGACAATGGTTTTTAGCTCCACAGACTACTAGTATTTTTTTTTTTTTGCTTATTTAAATAGTTTCATTTAATGTTGTTTCCACCTCATTTGTATCCCTTGGAAGAGTGGCGTTTATTTCTCCTCTCTGCCTCAGCCATGCAAAGAAAAAAATCTGTTTTAAATCAAGCACTTGTTTATATGATCTAATAGAAAACATCAGGGTATATATCAAATTTAAGTTCAAAACGCATGTATTAAGTTGACACTAAGAATAAATTTGTCAAGCCATAAATGCTTATTGGGACAAAATTATTTGTAACCCTTTAGTGGACGTTCCAGAACTCAAAGGGTGTTAGTTCTATGGTGAGGGTTCATACAGTTCTACATATTTAGGAAAGGGGGAACCTGCATGCACTGTGAATCAAAGGAGCGTGTTATTGTGACATTAAATATTCTTAATAGATCATTTTTAATTTAATGGATGAAGGCTAGAAGCACAAACCATGAAAATGTTTTACAATGTAAAATGGAAAATACATACTCAATATTTTTTCAAGGGGTAAAGAGAGGAAGAGCTAAGGAATAGTCTCTATAACAACAGTTATTCAGGTTCAACTCAAGGTGTGATTAAAATAAATTTAGTTTAACACACAAAAAGCCATGCAGAAACTCAGTTTATTTTGATTTAACTTGAATCAGTGAGGAACAGGTTTAAACTGAAACAAGCCTCTAGTAATCCAAATTAGGAATATCTGTGCAAGGTTCTGTGCCAGATTTAATTAAGTGTTTTTAATAATTGTTTAAATTAAACTGATGCAATTTTTATAAGTAGACAAAAACTACTTTGTCCTGTGCCTTCTGAGATCAGTAAGGGGTTGGTCACTGACTTCAGTCCAAGCAGAACCAGGTGCTCCATGCATATAGAGTATACAAATGAAGGAGCTAGTTTTCAAAGTGCCAGGCACTTCTTGAAAACAGGTTCCATATCAATCAATCAATCAATCAATCATAGGGCTGGAAGGGACCTCATGAGATCATCGAGTCCAACCCCCTGGGAATTGAACCATTTATTTAAGTTTAATAGTCAGATATAAGCCATCATAATATAAGAATGACTATATGGGTCAGACCACTGGTCCAACTAGCCCAGTATCCTGGTTTCTAACAAGGGCTGATGCCAGATGCTTCAGTAGGAATGACCAGAACAGGGCAGTTTATTGAATGATCCATCACCTGTCTTCCAGACCCAGCTTCTGGCAATTGGAGGTTAAGGGACTACCAGAGCACAGAGTTGCATTCCTAACCATGTTAGTTAACAGGACCATCAATGGATATCTTTAAGTAGCTTATTAAATTCTTTTTGAACCCACTTACGCTTTCAGCATCCAAGGCAATGAGTTCTGCAGTTTGACTCAGCATTGCATGAAGTACTTCTGTTTGTTTTAAACATGCTGCCTATTAATTTCTTCATATCACTTCTTGTGATATATAAGGGGTAAATGATACTTCTCTATTCACTTTCTTCACACCATTCATACTTCTTACATATCTCTTATGTGAACTGAACGGTAGCAATGTTTTTAATCTCTCTTTGTACAGAAACTGTTTCATACCTGGAAAAAAACAGAGAAAGGCAACAAAGCTGATTACAAGTCTGCTATATCTTTTTTAGAAGTGGGGGGAGCAGAATGGCACATTGTATTCAAAGTGTGGGCAAAACATAGATTAATATTATGGCATATGGTATTTTCTGTCATCTTATTTATTCCTTTCCTAATGATTCCTAACACTGTTAACCTTTTTTCATTGCCTCTGAACACTTAGCAGCTCATTTCAGTCTACTATCCACAATGACTCTAAAATCTTTTTCTTGAGTAGTAACAGCTAATTGAGACCGCAGCATTTTGTTGAAGTAGTTGGGATTATATTTTCCAATATGTATTAATTTGCATGTATCAACACTAAAATTTTGTCTGCCATTTTGTTGCCCAGTCATTCAGTTTTGTGAGATCCCTTTGAAACTCTTCGAATTTAAGACCTTTGCCACCTCTGCCCCATCTTGAACTCTGGATACATCCATTGCCCTACTCCCAAATTTAAGAAATTTGGAGTCAATTCAAACTCTGCAGATTGGGTCATGAATTAGTAACTGTGTAGTTTTTATTATGATGTGTATAGTCCAAGAAATATAATTTTACAAAAATATAAAATATATTAAGAAAGCAAAAAAATGCAAACCTTTCTTCTCATTCACACTGGATGACCAAAATATCTTTTAGAGCAAGGGTGGCCAAACTTATGGAACTCAAGAGCAACACAAGTTGATTATTACATTTTTGAGAGCCACACTGAGACATATAGCCATATACTTTTACCTACTCCAAAACTACAAAATTTAAAATTCATTGCACATCTTAATTTTATCATAAAAAGAGGGCAAATATTGATCATACTAGTGTCAGATTCTAATAATTACTTCAGGTTACCACAAAAACTAGGCCTATACAGTAAAATCTTAATTGTTGCTCGAAAACTGCAGGGTAGGGCAAGTTTTTTAAAATCCCAACCATGCCACGCTTCTCACCCCCCCTTTCTTGACCATGCCACCGCTTCCCCCATTTCTGACCGTGCCACCACCTCTCCCCACCGTCCCGACCCCTTCCCAAACTACCAGGTCCTGATGCTAGCTCTCCCAGGCTGACCCCCACCTCCTCAGGGCCCCCTTACCTGGCCACTCCAGTGGCTAGGCACAGACAGGGGCTCCCCCGCAAGCTTGCTCTGAGCCTGCTCAGAGCATGCTCATGGTGAGAGATTTAAAACTTCTAGGCTAGGGATGCTTTCCTAAATTGATTTGCTGATGTTTTTCCGTGAGCCACACTTTCATTCAAGAGCTGGATGTGGCTCCCAACCTGCAGTTTGGCCATGCCTGGTTTTAGAGCTGCTTGTTTATCCATTTAGAACATTTTCCAGTCATTCCTGAACATAAATAGCAAAATTCAGTTGTTTGATGAGAGGATTTTAATTTTGATTTAATGTAACATACCTGTATGGGAAAGTCCATTGTTTAGCTGGCAGAAAATAGAGTGTGCTGGTAATCATAGAGATCTTCACAACACAGACCAGCAGAAGTCTCAGTCCTAAGGGTATCTGCTATGCAGTTGCATACCCATGAGTGGGCCATGCCATCTGACTGAGGCTTGTGGGTCTTGGGCAACGGGGCAGTTTATTTGTAGTGTAGACATTCTGGCTCAGCCTGGAACCCAGACTCTAAGACACTGTGAAGTGGGAGGATTCCAGAGTTTAGGCTGCAGTCACAGTCTGAGGGTGCATCTACACTTACAAGTTAAGTTGATTGAAGGAGGCTTAGGTGGACCTAAATAAAGTCCCATCTATGGCCTTTTTTTTTAGGTTGACTTAAGCGTTTCCCTAAGTTACTTAAGGGAAGCTTAAATTGACCTAATAAAACCTACTTTGGGGTTGATTTAAGGGTTAGGTCGACTTCTTAAGTCAGTGTAAACATCCTAAGTCGACTTATTACATAAGTCTACCTAAGGCTGGGGACAAGGGAGTCTCGTGCGGCTTCCTGGCAGAAGGGATCCATGTGTGGCTTCCTTTTGCCAGGGAGCCACATAGGGCTTCCTCATCCCCGGGGAGAACCCCTGCTCCCTTCTCCCTGGAAGCCCAGTTCCCTGCTGTGAAGCCGCGGCTCCCTTCTTTCTAGGGAGCTACGACTCCTTGACAAGAAGGGGATCCCCTGTACAGGGATAAGGGAGCCACACATGGCTCCCTTGGGACAAGGGGAGCTGCAGCTCCCTGCTTGCTGAGGACCCAGGGTTCCCTGTGTCCCTGGGAGCTACAGCTCCCCTAGCCGGGGAGTTGTGGCTCTTTGTTGACCTAGTCAGTTGACTTAGCGCTCTAAGTGGACTTAACTAAGTTGTCTCTAAATTGATTTAAGGATCTTGTGTAGACTCTCTGAGTCTACTTAACAAGGTTGACTTTAAGTCGACTTTAACAGAGTTGACTTAGTGTTTCTAGTGTAGACATAGACAGTGTGTCTACACTGTGATTAAACAGCTCCTTATCCACATGCTCTGCAGGACCAAGTCAGCTGGCATGGGCTAGCCCAGGGTATCTAATTGCAGTGCATACTGTAAGAATGATTTGAGCCTCTGGGGCACTGCACCATACTTAAGTTCCCTTTGAGGGCAGTATTGTAACACTTGCAGGGTCTCAGAGGAGGCTCTCATCTTGGCCTTCTCAGACAGAAATTAGTGTTGCCATTTTGCTGCATCCATTAACAGAGGTGAGCAGAGGGATGGGAAAATTAAAAAGGGAGAAATCATAAAATAAAGGGGAGGAAATTTCTGTCTCACTCTGATCATTTTAAATCCTAAATCACTTGTCACCTGTCTACAGTGTGTCCTTGGAAGCTCCAGACTGCTTTTAACTTTTTTTGATTTACAGTTAACTGGATTTTCCCACTGTAGAATGGGGGTGAGGTGGGAATGGAATAGACTGTTCATTCTGTGGACAACAGACTATGGATATTTGACTTGAATGGCACTAGTATTCATGACATTCAACAAAGATATGTGATTTCCTGTCCCCAGAGTTAATATTCAGTGTATTTTAGAGGAGACCTGGGTCAAATTTCAGAAAAGCAATCTATTTGAACAGATGGAAGAAGGATGAATGGGACAAATAATAATGGCATCCAGTGTAAAAATTAATTGTAAATGTATTCTATTAGTATCCTAAATCTTTACTGAGCTTTATAATGAAGGCTAATGAGTCTTCAACTATTATTTAGTAGTATATCAGTTCTTCATGAAGGGTAGCATGCAAATGGTCAAATATTGTCCACAATGGCTATTTTTTGTGTGAGTGCACCCTCTATATTAAAATAGAGATGTATAAAAATATTAATTGATAGCTTTTGACAACTAGGGATGAGTGAATCTTAACAAGTTATTTGATTCAGTTTGGTTCAAATAAATATTCAATAGGTAGCTTTGTCCAAATTAGTGGAAAATTCTTTGATTTGGCAAAAGGCAGGGTCACATTTCATGTTTTATTCTGTATTTTCCAATATTTCTTAGTTTCACCTGGTTAGGGGTATTCTTAGAACAAACATTTTGTTGCTTTTGGAATGTAGCAGTAATCCACCACAGGGTGTGCCTTACATGAAGGCTATTGGTGCAGGCATTTAAACCATCAGAGAAATGCAGTAATAGGTTACTAATGCAATAAGCCATTCCAGGGTGTGCCTTAGTAGGCTATTGGTTTACACCTTCAGCCACCCAAGTAGAGCAACAATGGCTTACACTAAAGCAAACCCTGTCCATCATGGATATGCCTTCAGACAGGCAGACTAAAGACTTTTATTTTCATAATTCATATGTTTTGTCATTCTGGTTTCATCTGGGTCACAATAAGCTTTTTCAAGGGGGCCCTGCTATATAACCTATCATGAAGTCAGCTTTAGTTGTGGTTAAACTTTGTCAGGTTGTGTTTATTTTCCTCCTCCCCTTTCCTTAGTGCTTCATCTTCCTTTTGGGTCCATGATATGAATGTTAGCATTTGTGATCTCTTCCTCTCTCTCTCTCTGTAGAGAATCAAAATAAACACACACACACACGAATTGCCTCTGGGGTTTTCAAACATAGGGTCAGGACCAGTAGTGGGTCACAGACCCTTAGGTACTAGGTCACAGCACCCATGGCTGCTGCCATCAAAAGACTGGAATGCATTGCTAAACAATGTAGTTGTTGGGTTGCCAACATAAATGATTTTTCCAGTTGGGTCCTGAGAAAAAAAGTTTGAAAGCCACTGTCCTAAACATTCAACAGCCATGATGGTTCAGTGACTTAAACACATCTTTAAACAGTGTAAACGTGACACGTCTTGCACCTTAAGGAGCAGATTGAGCATATTATGGCCTGATGCCGGGACAGTGTTGGTCAGGCTGGGTTCATTGGTCTCACAGCACCTGTTTATATGCATGGTTTCATTCATCTGAGTGTCTGTCAGCCCTCTGCTAAAAGAGCTGAGCCATACCCTTGTCCATTTTGTGTCAATTAGTGAAGATGTTGAGCTGTTTATCAGCCTTTTTGTATTAGAGATGGAAGCAGTTACAACTCTCTTTTGGACAGCATTCAGGACTTCTAGGTCACTGAAATCCTGGTCCTCTTCTGCCAGACAAATATAGTCTGTACAAATAAAATGCCTTTCAGTAGTATTGGGAAGGTCAGTTGTGAAGTGGTTGAGAATTGTCAGTGGTAGAACTGAGCCCTGAAGTAGACGTCTGTTTTGGGACCTCCAGGCAGTGGTCTTTTACTCAAGTAGAACATAGAACCAGCAGCCTCTTGGCAAACAGCAGAAGTTGGAACCAGCAGCCTCTCAGAAGCTAGCAGAAGTTTCCAGATCATGTCCCTGGTGCTCAGGGAGACTTCAGTTACCCTGACAACTACTTGGAGGGTGATACAGCAGAGCACAGAGAATCCAGGAAGTTTTTGGAGAGCATTGAGAGCTTCTGGTACAAACACCAACTAGGGGCCTTGCATCTCTTGACCTGCTGCTCACAAATACAGAAGAATTGATCGGGAACGCAGAAGTGAATGGCATCCTGGGCAGCACTTACCATGAGATGGTAGAGTTCAGAATCCTGAACAAAGGAAGAAAGGAAAGAAGCAGAACACAGACCCTGGACTTCAGAGAAGCAGATTTTTTGCTCCCTCAGGGAATTGATGGACAGGATCCCTTAGGAGGCTAATCTGAAGGGGAAAGGTGTCCAACAGAGCTGTCTGTTTTTGAAAGAAACCCTACCAAGAGCACAGGAAGATACCATCCTGATGTGCAGAAAGAACAGCAAATATAAAAGGTGCCGAGCATGGCATAGCAAATGAGTAGGGAGGCATACAGTGATATTGCTCAGGCCTGCAGAGATAAAATCAATTGGAGTTGCAGCTAGCGAGGGATGTGAAGGATAATAGGAAGGGTTTCTTCAAGTATGTCAGTAACAAAAAGAAGGTCAGGGATGGTATAGGTCCCTTACTGAATGAGGCAGGTACCCTTGTGGTGGATGATGCAGAAGGCTGAAGTACTCAATTCCTCTTTAACCTCAGCCTTCACAGGCTGGGTCAGCTCTCAGGCTACTACACTGGGCAACAAAGAATGGAGAGAAGAAGAGCAGTCCTCAGAAATGGAAGATCAGGTTAGGGACTACTTAGAGGACTTGGATGTGCACAAGTCTATGGGACTGGATGAACTGCATTTGAGGGTGCTGAGGGAGTTGGCTGATGTGACTGCACAGCCACTAGCATTATCTTTGAAAACACATGGCAAACAGAGGAGGTCCTGAATGATTGGGAAGAGGCAAATATAGTGACTATCTTAAAGAAAGGGAAAAAGGAGAACCCGAGGAACTACAGACCAGTCAGTCTCACCTTAATCCCTGGAAAAATCATGGAGAAGGTCCTCAAAGAATCCATTCAGAAACAGGTGGAGGAAAATAGAGTGATCAGGAACAGTTAGCATGGATTCACCAAGGACAAATCATGCCTGACCAAACTGATCACCTTCTATGATAAGATGACCGGATAGGTGGAAGCAGGAATAGACATTGATGTCACATCCTTCGACTTTAGCAAAGCTTTTGGTATGGTTTCCCACAACATCCTTGTCAGCAAGTTAAGCAAGTATGGTTTGGAGGAACGCACTGTAAGGTGGATAGAAAGCTGCCTAGATCATCGGGCTCAGTGGGTAGGGATCAATGGCTCAGTGTCTAGCTGGCAACCAGTAACTAGTAGAGTGCCCCAGGGGGCAGTCTTGGGGCTGCTTTTGTTCAACTTCTTTGTTAATGATCTGGGTGATGGGATAGATTGCACATGCAAGTAAATTCACAGATGACACCAAGATGGGGGAATGGTAAACACACTGGAGTCAGGGATAGGATTCAGGGAGACCTAGACAAATTGGAGCTATGGGCCAAATGAAATCATGAGATTCAACAAGGACAAGTGCAAAGTCCTGCACTTAAGGCAGAAAAATCCCATGTACTACTACAGACTGAGCACCGATCAGCTAAGTAGCAGCACTGTAGAAAAGGACCTGGGGGTTATGGTGGATGGGAAGCTGGATATGAGTCAACAATGTGTTCTTGTTGCCAAAAAGGCCAAACGTATATTCGGCTACATCAGTAGGAGTGTTACCAGCAGATCAAGGGATGTGATTATTCCCCTCTATTCAGCTCTGGTGAGGCCACATCTGGAATACTGTGTCCAGTTTTGGGCTCCGCACTAGAGAAGGGATGTGGACAAATTAGAAAGAGTCCAGTGGAGGGCAACGAAAATGATTAGGGGTTTGGAGCACATTACTTACAAGGTGAGACTGAAGGGACAAGGCTTATTTAGTCTGCAGAAGAGAAGACTGAGGAGGGATTTGATAGCAACTTTCAACTACTTGACGGGGTGCTCCAAAGATGAGGGAGCTAGGCTGTTCTCAGTAGTAACAGAGGACAGAACAAGGACCAATGTTTTCAAGCTGCGGCGGTCCAGGTATATTAGAAAAAACTTTCTCACTAGGAAGGTGCTGAAGCATTGGAATGGGTTGCCTAGGGAGATGGTGGAATCTCCATCTTTGGAAACATTTAAGGCCCAGTTAGACAAAGCCCTAGCTGGGATGATTTAGTGAGAGTGGTCCTGGTTTTAGGAGGAGGTTGAACTACATGACCTCATGAGGTCCCTTCCAACCCTATGATTCTACGAATAGTTCCTAAGAACGCTTTAGCAGAACCAGTTACATTTGTATAGTTGACCTGCATGACAAATTGTCACGTGCAGCAATAAGATCTAGGATTAAAGCACCTGTCTTTTGCCTGGTGTGGAAGCCATTCTTCACATAAATGCTAAGTGCAAGGAGCTAATCACAATTACTATGGTTTGATTCAAAGCCTGTTTAGACCACATTCAGAATATTGTCAACAGTCTAGCAATTCTCTGCCTGTCAATACATTTATCTATGCAGCTGAGCAAAGAGATGTGTGAGTCAGTGGTTTTTCTCAGGTTAAGGTAGAGCTATTACTTGTGCTGTGTAACAGATCTTAGATATGGTATTCTCCCAAATGATTTTAGACAGAAAAGTGGCGGGTCATTGTCTGCTATTTTTAATTCCTTAGGAATTTGGGGAAGATGTTTTCATTCCCTTAGGCTTTACCTATTTTCAATAGTTTGATTACTCTTTCTGCTTCATCTGCAGTGATGGGGTTGCTGCCTTCTTCAGTTTCAGAAAATGAAAATGTTTGTATTGCCACCATTTCTTCTTCACTTCATTTTCAGACTTTTTGTGTTTATCTACCTTTGCAATTTGTAATTGGTAGATAGCAATGCTGTGTGAAGAGACTTGGCAATAGTGTGTTGTGCTGGAGACTTCTGTGGTGACATGTAATGAACCATGCAATATGAGGACTGGCTTTGAAAAAGGTATATGGCAAGGGAGATTTCATTTGCTCATGGGATTTTCTCCCACCAAAGCTCATGCAATAATAAATTTGTTTTTCTCTAAGTGCCACAGAACTCCTTGTTTGTTTTTCTTATCAGTATATAACATGCAGTTATCTGTCATTTATCTTCTAGTGACAGGGTTCAAAAAATATGGAAGCAAGGACTGTTATGTATATCAAAGCTGGTTGAAATTTTTCAAAATTTCATCTGTTAGAAGATGTGACTTCTAGATATAAATAGCCATTTGTTTCAGTTGTCTCCAAGAGTTTTACCTGTGGTGAAGGGACAAGAGCTGAAGTAACTTCAGGACAAAAAGTATTTGTTTCATCACAGAATAAGAGCCTGGGACATTTTTGAAGAATGAAAGTTAGGGTAGGTCTTAGAGTTGTGTAATGTTATATGCCCCTTTTGAATTTATACAGAGCTGGGGAAACTGTGTGCCAAAGCAAGCTGATTTGACTCCAGCAACTCTAGCTGACTATCTGATATAGGAATGTTTTCTCGGCTTTCCATGAGTTCATGGATATGGGTGGAATTCTGCCACCTGATGCATATGTACTTTGCACTGAAATCAGTGGGGACCTTGGAGGCACAGTTAGTAGTGGGTATTGGTGCTTTTAGAAATATTTTTTTTATTATCACAAGGACACCCTGAGGTATTTTTCTATCTATTTATCATATAGATAAATAAGGGCATAAAGATGTTATGTGATTTGCCCAAGGACACAGAGTAGTAAGTCTGAAAGTGAACCCAGAAGCCTGACTCCTGTGCCGCCTTCTTTATCTGCCACACAAAAGCAGACAACAAGTCATTAGTGCATAGCCATTATCAATTAACAGCAAAATATGATGCCTTCTCATAAGAATGTAGTAAAGATCCATCCATATTTCCTTTCCCTTTGCTTTGGTCAGGGCTGGCTCAAGGGATTGTGACTCCCCAAGCCAACTTTTGCTTTTGCGCCCCCATTGCTGACTCTGCGCCTGGAGCATGCTTGCGGGGGCAAGAGGGGTGGGCTGGGTGGGCAGTCACGTGGGAGCAGGTAAAGTCACATGACCTGGCGTGGGACCCCAGCCCAGCCATACTGTCTTGGCAAACACAGGGACCTGCAAGGTGAGACTATGGGGTTTCCATGGCAACCCATTCTTGGGCCAAGCTTTCAATTTTTGGTGTCAGTGCCCTGAACTTCAGTGCCCTGAGCCGGTACCATACTGGCTTGCCCCTTAAGCCTGCCCTGGCTTTGGTTGTTACTCCATTAGTTCCCTCCTACTTTCATTATTAACAGTGAGATTCTTCTCTGGATAACCTTGGCCAATATCTCTGACACAGTCTCTTATCTTCATCACTCCCCTCTTGGCTCCACCAGTGATACTGGGTTCAGTGCCCTTTCATATCCTCATTTCACAGCCTCTCTATCTTTTTCCATGATGTCACTATAGTTGAAATGATCTCTTCAAACTTGCTCAGTAACATATTTTCCATGCCACAGTAAAATCCTTCCTAAATGCTCACCTATGCCTTCTCACCAGTGGATAGGAGAGGAGGTACCAAAACCATGTAGCTGTGAGCTTCCTTGCTGACTGACTATATCTTCTTATTTCTGCTGTTGACTTTCCTCCAATTATTTGCCTGTTTACAGTCCTCTCAAGTCATCTTGCATTTATATTGTCCTTCCATGTCATATTTGAGTGCTTCATAAATTAAAAAAAAAATATATTGAAGAGGGTTCGTGTGTGTGTGCATGCGTGCGCATGCAAGTGCTGAGTAGGCCAAGAACAAAGAATAGTTCAGTACCATTTTGTCATGTTGATTTGTTGCCTGGCTCAGGCAGATGTACAGTTCAGAACCCAAATGCCCTCAAGCAGGATATGGGCAGTGATCATAAGTACTCAAGGCGTGCATGTTTCCCATTTAAGGACAAGGAGCCATAGAGGCAGTGTTACTGTTTCCTGTTGGCCATATTAGAGTACTTTCTGAGACTTTTGCAGTGAGTGAGCATACTTTTAGAAAACACTATATGCAGAAGGACAAACCAAAGATACATCAAAAAAAGCTGAAGACATGAAAGGACATTTCCTATACAAGAAAAGGGTTGAGGGAAAAATCACTGACCTATTTCTTGGTTTACTTTGTAGAAGCCCAAGGCCGAGGAATCATAAGAGAAATGCTGGGAACTCTGCTATTCTCTGAATCAGTCATGACCTCTGCAGTCATTGAACCAAGAAATATTCTAAATGGTGGCCTGTAAACAAAAGAGAAAAAAATTCTGAGTATAGCCTTAAACATTGTTTCCATGGACACAATTAGTACTGATAAACACTGAAACAACATTAGCCAAAAGTAATGGAAGTATATAGGATCAATTAAATTGAGACATTTGCTAATAACCAAACTGAATAACATTTTTCTGGTGTTAGGAATCTGCATGCCACTATGTCAGGGGAACATAAAAAAGTGTTCAGTTCCTATTCCTGATGACAGCCTATGTAAGTTAACTATGAGCCTCACTCCAATTTTCTCAGATGTTACATGTACTCTTATTAATATTTTCACAAGATTGGGTGAACTGTACCAACAACAATATTGACAGTAGCTGATGTTTTAATGTTTATTTCTTTATCCATTAGCTGAGAAATCATAAGCACATTCTTATCCAAAGGGAGCTCCACTGTGCATTTAATATATGCACATTTATACAACATAAAACCTAATAAATGTGCAAGACACAAAATGACTCCTTATGTTTCTCACCATACCATAATACTTTTCAAAACACTATTTGAAGTTTGACTTAAAGTAACAGTTGCTCCAAAGCTGACACAATCCCTTAAATACAAGTGTCATTAAATAGTGATCTCTAAAATTCCCAAAAAATACAGAAGATAGAAGAGTGAAGACTCCTCTTCCCAAATATTCCTAAATTATTTAGAAGGGGAGCAGTCACTTACTTTGGCTCATTCCCACAGAATCTGCCAAGGCACTTAAGCATATTTCCAGTCCTGTTATCTTCTGTGACAAAAACACTTCTCAAATAATCCCTCTTGTGCCTGAAGAAGTATTGCTAGTAATGGGAGGCAGTCACTGATGGCTTTTGGCTCTGAATAAAGTAAAGAAGCCTTGAAATATTAGTAAATCAGGCTGATTTCTTTTCTATAGTAGAATTAAATGCACAACAAGAAGGGGGGAATTGGGCACACATATGCATTAAGACCCAATGTGTGTCCTAATGCATGCTATGCATATCTAGAAAATGAATCAAGTGTTGTTTCTGAAATGACTCGATATATTGAATTTTATCTTTTTTATTGTATTCTGGTATATTTTCTATGTAATTTATTTGCATGTTTTGATGTATTTAGAGTTTTAACTGTTTATTATTCTCCAGTGCAGAAGTCAGATAACTGAATATTTGCAAATTAATTCTCTTAAACTCTCTTAAAAGCTTCTGGCTTTTACTTTACAGTCTTAGTTATCTTTTAATATGTCTATAAACTTGGCTATATGAATCTTTAGTAAAATATGGTAATTGTAAAAGAGGAGTGAGTGTGTGTGCCCCACCACAGAGTGTAAGATTTAGGCAATATATTTCTTGTAAAGATCAGAGGTATGTAGAGGAGGATTCTTGTTCTGCTCCTAAAAGCCTATTTGAACTAGTGAGAAAGAGACAAAGATTAATCATAATGTTTCTATTGTTGAACCTCTCTTTATGGAGTACACTAATTTAGCACTAGAGCACTTAGCACTGTGTATTTCATATCCAAAAACCACATTAATGCATGATTTAAGAAATAAACTGGAGTTAAAAACAAAATCCTCCTGGATCATCTGTTGTTTTAAAATCTAAAGGGCTCTCTAATCCTTTAAACCTGTAAACACTAGCAAAGAGACCATTGTCACTAAATCAAATTGATCTTTGCAGAAACCACATGTAGCAGAGTTCCCCGCTGATGATAAATGCTCCTTAATGGGCCAACTTCATTTCTGGTGTAACTTCAGTCACCTTACACCAACCAGAGATCAATTTAGATAATATCTTTAAAATAATTTAAATGTGAAATAAACAATGAGATGGACACCTCATGGCTATGTGTATTTATGAACTACTTCTTTATCATTTCTGAAGACTGAACTCCTTTGTTTAACACATAGGGTTACATTTGGTCAGTTCTTAATACAACAGTGCATTTAACAACAGTGGATATGGACTAATTAGTTAATGTTTGCACAAGACTTTGAAAATGTGAAGTGCTATCTATAGAAGTATGCACATCAGTATACCTGTTTTCTCCTCTACTTATAATAGGAGTTCAAAAAGGGTAGCCGTGTTAGTCTAATTCAGCAAAACAAATAAGGAATCCTGTGGCACTTTTAAAGACTAACAAATTTATTTATTGCATGAGTTTTTGTGGGAGGAAATCCCACTTCATCAGACATTCTGAAGTGGGATTTTCTCCCATGAAAGCTCTTGCAATAAATAAATTTGTTAGTCTTTAAAAGTGCCACAGGATTCCTTGGGTTTTTTAAATAATAGGAGATATCTCTGCTATCAGCATCCTAACACTTGGAAAAAAAATAACTGTTAAAACCTTTTACTGTATGTTATGGGGTGTGTTTATTTTTTTATTTGTGCTAGTGATTTTAGAACTTCAGTTTTTGAGGGTGTCAGTTTATCCATAGAACAGGTATTATAGAGCTAAGAAGTTTTCCCAAACTACCTCACTATGATGTCCCTTCCCCAGTGTCGAGGCCCCACACCTATCCCTCATTTCTTTCCTCTTTGGCCAGGATGTTAATGGTGGGGGTGGTTTTGAGACATGGGTACGCAGACTGAACTGACATTCTTATATACCGCAGATCAGCCTTCATGGCAATGGTCAGTAAGTAGTTGTGTAAGGCTGGCTTTAACCAGAGAAAGAGAAGTGGAAAGCTGTTTTTCCCAGCAATCTTCCTTGGATCCATATAACTTTCACCTTTTTGTTAATTTCTTTTCTAGGTTAGAACATACTGAAATATTTTCAGCACTTCTCCTGTTTACAGGACAATACATTTAGTACATATAAACATTCCTAAAATAGAAAAATGATGCATTCTACAATGGACATTTTCCTGCCTTCCTTTGAGGTCAGCTTTAGCAATTCTACTAGTTTATAATTCTTGGAGAAGAGATATAAGGCTATTGAACTGATGATAGCAACAGACAAGAATTTAGAGACAAGAAGATTCCTTCAGACATTTCCCAGACAGACTGATAGCACTTCAAGTTTTAAGTGACACCTCTTTTTAAAAATCACTCAACAAAAAAAAAAAAAAAAAAAAGCCAAGTATCAGACAGCGTCAGGTGTAAAATTAAACATGGTTCATCTTTAGGATTTGATTATTCTTCATCTAGGGCCTGTATCCTTACACATCCTCAGACTTCTTTTTCATGACAAAAATTACTAGATCAAGATGCTATCTTGGTCTTCTCCTTCATGGACCCCTTTTGTTTGCTGCACAACCAGTGATTGTCAATGTTATTTTTTCTTGTATCTGTTAGGATTGTATATTCTTTATTATTCTTTGAATTAGTGACAATCCTTGCATACAAATAACCCCTAACTTTGGGATTGTTAGGATTTGAATGTTTTAAGCAAACAAAAGTCTTTCTACAAGGAGATGCATCCAGAATCTGTACTGCCATAGGTAAACTTGGAAGCGTTCTTATTAGCATGCTGTCACCTGCACATTTACTTGGTGCTTTGCTACCCTGATAATATTTTTGTGCTAGATGAGTGACTGTTTTGTTTAGGACACCTCAGGTAAGCACTTTTTCCTTCCTTCCTACCCCCCCCCCTTTTTTCTTAATGTATGCACTAGCTACTTAAAACTGCTGGAACATCATGACCAAATGGCATTGCTGAATATGACTGTGCTTAACATTTGGATTGGAGTATTTCATCCCCACACTTCAGCATGCTCCCTAAATATTAGTAGAAATTAATTTCCAGGCCTCTTTGCTCTCAAAGAGGACTTTCTCTGCAACTAAAAGAAGGTAAAGAGTTTTTAACTAGAAACATTTTTTTCCTTTAGGGTATGTCCACACAGGCTTCTTATTTCGAAACAACGGAGGTTGTTTCGAAAAAAGAAGCAGCATGTCCACATGATGCACTGTTATTTCGAAACAACGGGACCTGTTGTTTTGAAATAATGGCCATTATTTTGAAACCGTTAAACCTCGCATCTAATCGAAATAACCATTGTTTCGAAACAGTTGTTTCAAAACAACGGTGTTTGGACCCATTGTTTCAAAACAACACTATTGTTTCGAAACAACATGTCCAAACGGCCTTGTTTCAGAATAACCATTTTGAAACAATGGCTATTTCAAAAGCAGGCTTTCCCTTAACTTGAATTAACAAACTGTTAATTTGAATTAACTTATTTCGAAATAAAGACTTTATTTTGAAATAACTCATTTCGAAATGGGTTATTTCAAAATAATGATGTATGTGTGGACATAGCCTTAGTTAATAATTCTTCAAAGTCTGGCTCCAGAAGCCCCTGTGGAATGAAGTATAGAAATTAGCAAAGAAAAACTAGAACTTGCATTGCAGTTTCATGGTCCCACTGAACAGTTCATGACAACTGTAGATCTCCCCTGAGATGTACAGGTTCTTCAAACTTCATTTGTGCCCCTGACATGCCTCCTTTGTTCTGCCAATGGCTGCTGACATCTTGCATTCAAACAAGCCTGATGTACAGGCATAAAATGGCCATAGACTTGTTGTTCTTCCAGAAGAGCTGTAAAGATTCTGTAGCCTGTGGCTCTAGGTATTCTAAAGTTTTGTGGCTTGAAGGTGAGGCTAGCTAGTCTTTTCTTTTCTTCTTTTTTAAGCTGCTTCACACATCCATGTCTCCCACACAAAACATGGTATTTCATCACCACAGTAACACTGACTTTTCTCTTTTAAGAGCTGTAATTTTTATGTGTTTTGTTTTTTACTAGGCTGTTTCTCTGTCTTGGAGGAAGACTCCCATTGAAAGAGCTTTCTCACAAGCTTCCCCAGAAAGATGGTACCACTCCAGTACATGTTATGGTTTTGGTATGCCAAGAATATCCTAAAAGACCATAAAGACAAGATGCACTGGGCTCTGGCACAAGTCTATAACCATCTGCATACCAAAACAAAAAAATCAAGTCATAATTTGACTTTACCATTGACTGTCTCTTAAACAAACAGCTCACTCCAAGAGCTCCCGATAAATTTCCTTGGCTACCCATCTATGGTTTAAATACAGAAATTTGGCCTAACCATCTGTACTTGATGTTTCAGAGGACTTCATTCTTCAGAAATATGTTTCTATATTTATTAGCATTTAATAAAATATTTTAGCAAATTCTCCAAACCCCAGATCATGATGTTCTCAGTTTAATAATAAAAGAGTATACAACAGAAATTCATTCATTAGGTAAAATACATGTTACTTGCGGTGATTTGCCAGTTATGCCAATGATAGATAAATTGAATAATTTGCCATAATCAATGAATATTAGATTTATTTGGTGAGCTATTGCCCCTCTTTGGTATATGGACTTCAGTCAACTAATCTTGTGCTAATATGAAATGGATTCTCTAGACCCCTTCCATTTTCACTATGGTGTCAACAGTATCTTTCTGCTTATTCATGTAAGAGGGGCCTCCTGTGTTCATTTGTCTGTCACTAGTTAAAGCAAACTTTTTGTCCAACTACAGCAAGTTTCTTGTGAAGTTTGAGAGGTAGGTTGATCAGAAAGTGTCTATAGACAATTTTCTCCTTATCTCTGGTTCTTTGTTCTCTGTCAATTAGGAGAATGAGTATTTAGATTATTTCCAAAGAGGGGACAGCACTTTCTGAAATGACTGGAAAATGTCAAAGGGTCATCTGAGTGTGAATCCACTATTGGAGCCTTCCTGGAATGTGGGTTTTTTTCCCTCACTTAATCAGGCTCCAACCATATCCTGAGAAAAATTAAGATATCATAGAACGGCAGTTTTAGCAGCGTATGATGTATCCTTTGGACTCATGGTTTTATGCTCACTAAACAATATTTCAATCAAGCAATGCATACTTTGCAGGCCTATGGAAGGCATATCCCAACTCCCTGGTGTAACTGAAAACTGTATCATGAAAAAGAGCAGAAGGAGAGAAATTCCCATAAATCAGATACTCCTTTTTTCAGCCTTCAATTTAACCATTATCTTCATGGGAGCTATACATGCAGTGTATGTGCACCTATGAGGAAGCTTAAAATAATTTGCTTTGATTTGCAGCAGTAACCGTGGCAAAGCCAATCTATTTTCAAGAGGAATTAAATCCCTTTTGCTGTAATAACTACAGTGAAGCAGCCACAACTGTATAACGAGACAGTAGTGAGCTGATTTGCTTGCTAGTATCCTTACTCTCTTGATTTTCACGTGACAGTCTACTTCCATTTTTATAAGTGTCTCTTTCAAGCTGAACCAAAAGTGCAAAGTCTTTGCTGTGTGGCATTAACAACAACTAAAAAGTAACTATGAGCCTCATTGTTATGGAGCCAGGAATGACTTATTTAGAACAGGAGTAGATACCTTGCTTTCATAAAACCAGAACTCCAGAATCAATTCTACCAGTTTCAATGGAATTAGTCCAGTACACACCAGCTGAGAGTTTGGCCCTGCTGCCTTTCATTAGATCACTGTGGGGCATACCCTCTGGAACTAGCTAGAGACTAGCTAAGAGCTAGTCCATGTCTGGACAAGTCTCCACAGAATCTTGGCTTCCATTTGCTTTTTAAAGTCTCATTTCCTGTTTTAAAGGTTCACCAATGCAGATGTCTGCCTGAGTTTGCAGACAATGTGAAATAACAGCACCAAGGTGCCAACTACCCTCTCCATTTCAATATGAGCTGTCTCAGATACCAGCCTTGATACGTGAAATGTCAACATTCCTAATTGTTGCACTACTCATCAAAATCATAAGAAACTGAAGAAAGAGATACAGGATCTCTTCAGAAGCCTTGTGTGGATTTGGATAAAAGTTAAAACATTAGCTGATTCATGTTGATTACTCCACCCTGCAGGTGAATGGACGAAGAGACTGAGAAGCCTTAGCACCATTTCTATATACTGGCTGGCAAGGGCAGAGAGTAAATTTCATCTTCTCAAGGGCTGTGGTAATTTGCTTTTTTCTCGGAGCAACAGGAGAGTAGGAGTGCAGCTGTGACAGCTGATGCTGTGGTGGAGCAGTAATACTGTACAGGGCTGAGCATGAAGTAAGGCTAGCTATCAATAAAGCCCTAGGTCTCAGATAAAAGCAAATATTATACCTATTTTATAGCCAAGTAAAATGAGGGTTGCAAAAGATACAGAAAGTCAGTGACAGAGCTAGAAACTTAATTCTTGACTCCAACTTCCATGCTGCATTTGCTAGACACCATCCCCTCCAAATAAAATTATAGTGTAGATTAAATCTCAAAGCCTGACACAACTTTTTATAAAAGTGGTTAACACACATGGAGGGTGTTGACCCAATAAAGTTTGCAAATGTAATGGAACCCATGAGCTAGGTCTCAAGCTGTTGTAAATTATCATAATGCCATTGATTTTTAAATCATATTGATTATAGACCCTGTTTACAGCCTGTGAAGGGAGCAAACTCTACTCTAAAATACATCCATGCAGCCCCACCGGTACTAATAAAGTTGGTGTATTATAAAAGTGCAGGAAACTGACGGTCATGCAATAAAGATACCAGAGAAAACTCTACCCTGCTCCCATTTCATGTTTCCTTTTATTCTCTCCAACCAGGAGTGATTTGTTAAAATTAAAGCAATACAGGAAATTCTGGGAACCAAACATGATGTCCCTGTCGGACATCATGGTCAAAACTACTAGCTGTTAATAATATGACTTGTATCTCAGTGGGATGCCCAAGGAAGTGGATTAGCAGTGCTCTAAACATCATTGTGGATAAACAACAGGAAACTGGACCAAGAAGAAACTGCCAGTAGCTTAGTATAAACCCCCATAAAGAGCTTCAGGCAAGATTTGCTCTTAATAAATATCCCAATATTGAATCTGAGGGGCTCTGCATTCACTTTGCAAGATTGCCAACACATGTAGCAGTCCTTCCCAGGGCCTGGCACTGCCTCAGCTTCCCTCCAAAGAAAGCAAACAGTAGTGGGCTACAGAAGAGCTTTAAACTTGGATTTAATTTCTCACAAATGAAAGAAATGTGTCCTTTTGAAAGCTCCCCTTCTTTTTCAGCCAGACAAAGAAGTAAATCTGATTGTTTCTCTATTAGCCCAGAGATTTACATCAGTAGAATAAAGGGAACACAATGCCCTTTCTTAAGGAGCCACTTAAAAGTGAGGATTAAAAATAATACCTCAGGGAGATCATTCTTTGACACAACATTCTCAGTGGGAGAAAAAAAGAATATTTGACTGGCAGACATTAATTTTTTGTGTGGCAGAAGAGCACTGAGCAAATGTATCAAAATGTCATTTAATTAGTACTCAGTTTCACTTACCTGTTTCTGCATTTCTAGTGCATCCATCATTATGGATCTAGATTGCAATGTCAAAATTATTAAATTGTCCTAAAAGGAGAGGGCAGGATTTCAAGATATGCATGGGGCAGAAGTGAATATGGAATACATATTGATGTGGTGTATTATAAAGGCTTTATTCAATGTGGATTTGAGACTGTGGCATCAATCATCAATAAAGCCCCAAGAGACTTAAGCCAGGCATTCACAATGCATGCTGATTAAACCTATTATACCAGACCGGACCAACATGTATTTTGTACACGCTATATATGTTACAGAAAAACTACTGTAGGTGTATTTTAGATGCTTTTTTTTTTAATTTAAAAAAATAGTGTAGTGATTATTTCTCATATTTCACCTTTTTAAAACAAGCTGCTCTAGTTACCATGACTCCAACTTGGCAGGGCTTATAGGGAGAGAAAGATAAACCTAATAAACACCTCTCAAAATAATCTAAAATAACTTCTGTACCTAAAGACGTCACAATGTTAAGTCCATTATCTTCAGTCCTTTCAGGGCTATAGGGGAGTGCTGTATATCACACAGGGAAGCTCCCTATTCCCAGTGCTTTGATGTTTTTTGTTTTGGTCTGATTATCTGCGAGAGGGCAATGAAAATTTTTAGTTTCAAGTGTCATCATAAGATTCGTTTTAACTTAATGAAAAGGCATTTTAAATAACTACTAAATTATTCACTGTTCGTCACCAACCATGCCTGTTAGTGTAGAATGGCAACCTACCTCCCTAATGCAAATGTTATGAAATGATATGTCTAGCGAAATGATGTCTCCTATGTAACAATATCATATGGAAGGATTACGGGTATAATGGAGCTGAGTGCTGTTTCTGCCAAAACAGATGCACGTCAGTCCAGCTGAGAAAAGAACCATGTTCTGTGTCAGTACTTTTCTTTTTGAAATTTCCATGCAAATACAACAATGAAAAAAAAATCTGTACATGTATCTGCACATAAGAATGGCCATAGTGGATCAGACTAGTGGTCTATTTATCCCAGTATTATCCTGTCTTCTGACATGCGCCAGGGGCTTCAAAGGGAATGAACAGAACAGGGTGATTTTATGGAGTGATCCATCCCGTCTCATGCAGTACTAATTTCTGGCAGTTGAAGGTTTAGGGACACCCAGAACGTGGAGTTGCATCCCTAACCATCTTGGCTAATAGCCATTGGTGGCCTGCCTTTTCCATGAACTCATTCTTTTTTGAACCCACTTAGACTTTTGGCTTTCATAATAGCCCCTGGTAATCTGTACCAAGGGTTGATTGTGCATAGTGTGAAGTACTTTTTTTAAACCCTGCAGTCTATTGAATTGGGTGACCTCTGGTTCTTATGTTAAGTGAAGGGGTAAATCACACTTCCCTATTCACTTTCTCCACAGTTTGTAATTTAACAGCTTTTCATCATATCCCTCCCTTATTCATCTCTTTTTTAAGGTGAACAGCCCTTGTCTTTTTAATCTCTTCTTATACAGACACTGTCCCATCTCCTAATCGTTTCTGGTGTCATTCTCTGTACCCTTTCCAATTCTACTATCTCTTTTTTTGAGATGGGGTAACTTCTGGGTTTACTTATTTCAGGGTATACGTTTAGTTTGAGTCTCTTTTATGGAAAGAGTTTATATGCTACTTGCAAGCATTTTACTCTTATGACTGTTAATTTTAACTTCTATTTAACTGGTTGCCTCATTCAGTAATTCCCCTTTTTGAAGTTAAATGCTATTGCGGTGTGTTTCTTTGGTGTTTCCCACTCCCCCAAAACACTCTGCCAAATGTATAAGATTCTTGCAGCTGCTGAAAAACAAACAGTAACGAGCCCAGATACATTATATACGTGACGTTAACCAAGCATAACAGTGAATGGTTCATGAATCAGACATAATCTTCTTATTTGGCTGTTGCTTGGATGACTTCTAGGCACGACTTGAGACAGTGCGTAAAAGATTACTTGCCAAAATTGTATCCCCCTTCCTTTTATTAAGCTTCTGTTTCCAATTTGTTCACTCACCCCTCCCCCACACTGTAGTGGCTTTCTTCTTTCAGTCATTTGTAAAATAATAAAGCACTGATGGGGGATTGCCACTAATGAATAGTGTGTGATTTTTATCAGAATTTAGAAGCTCATCATCTATGGTGAATATATTAAGTCCAATGACTGAGATGTCCTTGTGTGCATGTCAAATG
This sequence comes from Podocnemis expansa, assembly GCA_007922195.1. NCBI lineage: Eukaryota > Metazoa > Chordata > Testudines > Podocnemididae > Podocnemis > Podocnemis expansa. Next base: position 56,965,054 of record ML681966.1, on the reverse strand, counting down.
AGGTGCATGTACAGTGCTCTGCGATTCTGGCCTCTTATAGGTGAAATCCCAAGTGTATGTGATGTGCCTGGCAAAAGTTTGTTTAGTAGCCAGAGCTTTCTTATGTGAACTTACCAGCAGCTAAAATATCAAGGAACTGGATCTTTGGAAACATAAACATGGTGATAGTGGAAAACAGATGCTTCAACATCTATTGCTGCTGAGATTTTTCTGTCTTTGATTTTGGATGAAAAAGTAAGTTTCCATGACTTTAAGATAGGCATTTATTGGTAGACTGCATCATAGTTTGCCTCCACTAATCTGTAATGGTTATTTATATCAACAAAAGAGGACTATAAATTCAGTCCTGACATGGTTTCAGTAGTGTGAACCTCCAGATCTGCTGTAATCCCAAGATTAGACACTGAAGTGCTGCTTCAATTGTACAGTATTATCACATCCTATCAATTGGCCTCATTTCAAACTGGAGCTTTTACTGAAAGTACTTTCAAAGGTGTTGTTAAAATGTGAGCCCTCTGCTTTACCTGCTGCTGCTTTTACCATTTCAACTACGTCTACTTTCTTGCAGGACGTACTCTGCTAATAATAATGACTAGACAAAATTGCAGAGGTGACCTTTTTTCAAACAAAGTATTTTGTTCTACACAGAAACCTTTTCTTTAAATGATCCCCTCTTCTACTCTCACCACTTCCTCCTGGATTGCTTACCAAAGCAATTTTGATAAACCTTAGATTCCTATTATTTTACTACATGATTTGATTTTGTGCATTTTGTTCCATGTCTTGTGACTTGTTGCTGTCTTCTGGGCAGTCAAGGTCATTTTTCATAAAGAGCTGCTTAATAGAGTGGTTTTAGCTCCAATGTCTTGTGTAAGGATCGCATACAAATGCATACAAGTGATACAGCAGCTGAACTAGCCATCTCTCACCCAGATTCAGAAATCAGGCTTGAAATTTAGCTGTGGCTACCTTTTATGGGGGAAAGAACTGGCTGACTAGTCTCTTCTTGTATCAGCTATGTAGAGGATTCCTTCCATTTGTTGGATTTCTTGGGATAAGAAAGACCAGGACCCACCAGAAATAACTTTGAATGTAGCAGCTATTCATTCCTAATGTCTAACACCTGAGCTTCACCAAAAAAAAACGCTTTCCAGAGCATGATTGAATTGGGGACAATATTGATGTCTTTGCTGCTGTCTAGCATGCCAGGCAGGTGTCAGGCAAAACACACCTTCAGTGCTGCTCAGTATACCAGATATGACCCATGTTTTATGATGACTTCAGAATGGATATGTGGCTGCACAACTGCTAGTCTGGCATTGCCACTGACCTACTATGCGAGCGTTTTTCCCCCTTCCACCCTCTTGTCTGCCTTGTCCTATTTACATTGCTAGAACTTCATGGCAGGGACTGTCTCTTTGTATTTGCCCAGTGCTAGTGCAGTTGGAGTTCTAGATCCTACTATAATGCAAATAGGAAATATTTATCTAGAAAGATGATGATTAACTTCAAGAGGACTTTGACTATAATATCCCATATGAGCTATAGTCTCACACAGTATTCACCAAAGACCTTCTTGGTCAGTTATTGAAACACCTAGCAGGCTTAAGCTTTGATTGATGCTGTTGAAAAGAAGTTTGAGTGCTCAGTGGGGTCAACTGTCATCATGGTACCTCTCGATCATACAGTTTGTGTTAGGAACTGCTGGCAAAACACCAGCAAAGAAGCTAGAAAGAAGGAAGTGAGCTTCAAAAATGCTCAGCACTGCTTGCCTTATGTTGTGTTGGCCTTTTGGGGTGATGAGGGTATCAGGAGCCTCTTTGCCTCCTTACCTGGCCACATGCCACTAGCGCATCCATACTAAAGTGGCACCAGGCACATCCCTGGCATTTTCCTGAGCACTATGAGGAAAGCACACGCAGGCACTCTGCAGACTCTGGTGTATTTTCAGCAGTCTGTGGCAAAGTCAGGCCTTCAGTTTTCTGTACAGTTGCTACAGGAAACAGCCAGCATTAACGGAAGGCAAAGGTTGCTTGTTTTAGAGTAGGAAAAAGGAGTGCTGTGGAGCACATTTGAGGCATGTGTGCATCAACCCAGCTTTAGATTGCAGCATAGGATGGTTCTTAAATCCTCCACTTTGCACTTGCTGCCTTGCTCATACCCACCTTTCTGCATGCCACCCTGATCTTCAAGTACCTTTGGTGATTTAGAGTGGGATTTTGCCCTTAGACTATCTACCAAGGAAAAGGTGAAAATGGTTGCTGAGGCTATAAAGTATGCATAGGTACGTGCTTTGTCAAATCAGCAGCAAAATGATTTTGTGTAACTGAAATGAAGCGCTTTGATACTGCATCTTTTCTTTCTTAGCACACACTTTCCCTAACTTTGGAAATTTTAAGCTCCCTTTCCAAAACAAACAAACAAAACCCAACCAAACCATTCATACTATCCAGCTATATACATTTTTAGCACCTCTTCTCAGCTAGTCCTTTATGCTTCTCCTTCTTCTCCCACTCGAAAGAATACTGGTATGCATCTTCTTAATATGATATTCTCTGTCTTCCTCAAACACTTTCATAAGCTGGAAAATAGTTAATAGTATGGACATTTAAAGTATCATGATGTACAGCTGAGTTAGCATCCATTGAAATGATTGAACTTGTTTCAGGCTCTTTGTGAACTCAGGCAGATGACTTTGTCAGTTACAGTTCCTTTATATTATGGAGATTTTCAATACATTTAGAGACTTTTTAAATGAAAGTTGAGAGTCCAGTGAGCAACTGAGAAGTATCTCATGCTCCCCAGTTAGCCCTTTGTACTTCCCACACTTTGGGAAAATACTGCTCCAAGGCATGACTCCATTTTATACATATGACAAGTTCAATGTACACAAAGAAAACAAACTTTGATTTTTTTTCTGCTCTCATAACTAATTTAGTGTCTTATGGATGCACAAATATCACTCTGTGACTATCTCTTTGGAACTTATGGGGTTGTCATTGGATTGATGTTGTATAACATTATAAAGTGATTAGATTTTTGAACTTTCTTATAATCTTTCCCAAAACTTTCCATTCTATTCACACTGGGCCTATTCTGTATTTTTCTTTAAGTTGTAGCAAAACTGAATAATCAAAAAAAAAAAGGGGGGGGAGTATAAAATTGAGTTTGGTTACCATTGAATCCATGAAAGATATTCTCCTGCCTTTTGAATACAAATAGCATAAATTCTGTGAGCAGTTGTTTATACCTAAAAACAAAATGTATGAAGAAAAATCTTCATCTAAAGTTTTAAACAACCTGGTTCTGATATATATCACTGAAATGCTGTTTATAAGATGGGGAGGCTCATGGATCTCAGCCAATGGCATAGATTCACTTTAGTGACTGATGGTAAGAGAATGCAGTTGTACTGCCCTCAGTGTGAATGGAGATAATATATAATTCATTGGCTCACTTAAAAGAGAACTTGTTTTAAAAAATCTCTTTGCCTCTGAAAATGCGCTCTGTGTTTTGTTAATCAGCTGTGCCTGGTGAGATTAATTGTGGCTGTTCAGACACTTACTAGACACATGAGCAACTGAGAAATGTCTAGGTATCTTTAGAATCATGAAGAATATCACAATTTTTGTAAACACAATTTTTAATATCATGCCTTTAATGAGATTCATCTCACTGGCCCAAATTCTACTTTAACTCTGTTTAAAATCCAAAGTGACTCTACTGCATTAAAGAGTTGCTTCTAATTTATCCCATGGTAAATAAATTCAGCATATGGCTCACTAACTTGGCTTAATTTGACTGCATAAGTGATAAAAATTACTAACATTCGAAGGAAGAAAAAACTAAAACCCTGACTCTGAATGGTGGGCATGAGAGGTTAAGACTCTTTAGGTATGTCTACACTAAGGGCTTAATTTGACTTAAGGAGGCTTAAGTCGACTTAAGCAACTCCCTGGGCGCATATGGAGTTCATTAAGTCGACTTAATAACTCCTGCCTTTAAAGTCGACTTTAAGGGTTAAGTTGACTTTATTAAGTCAACTTAATGCAATGTGCCCATTGAAGTCAACTTAGAGCAATAAAGCCTTTTAAGTCAACTTCATGAAGCTGACTTAAGCCAGGGGATCCATTTAAAGTTGACTTTATTATGTTGACTTTAAATTGGTCCCCTGCCTAAAGTCGACTTAAACAAATGGGACCTCATTAAGTCAACTTAATAAAGTCTACTTTAAATAGACCTTATTAAGTTGACTTAACTGAGCCCTGTAGTGTAAACATAGCCTTTCTTATCTTACCAGATTCCAGGCCCTGGCCCTGGGCTTTACTTTATGGCAGCATCCTTCAGCCGTCTGTGAATTTCTTCACTGGTCCAGAATAGGCTGGCTGAAAAATTTCCATCAGAATAGGTGTTCAAAGGGAATGCCTCCTGCAACTTAAATAACTTTTTTTTTTAATTAAAAATGCTTTTAATAGAAAAATCTGGGATTTTGTTGGCAATCAGAGTACCCACAAACTGAAATACATTGGTTTTGACTCAAAATTTTGGTATTCAAATTAATACACTCCAAAAAAATTTTTTTTTAAATTATGGTGGGGGGGGGGCTAAAATTTTTACTGGGAGAAAAATCACTGTCTTTTGAACAGCTCTAACTTACTCCTCCTAGCTTCTTTCTTTACCTTCAGCATATTTGTGCCCAGTGTCAGTAAGGAAGACCTTTATAAAGGACATATTCCCAGGGGTTAAAGGAAGGGGGAATGCACTGGAGCGCAGTTCCAGGGCCCCCTATGTTTAGGCTGGCAGCATTCTGGGGCCCCTAAAAATAGAGGAAGGCAGTGGAACGCTGCATTCTGGGGCCTCACTAAAAATAGCATGAGCAGCCGGAATGCAGCTTTCCAGGGGCTCCACCTTAACCCAGCCAGCAGAGAGCTGCAGCAGGCTGGGAGTTTGTGAATCTCCCCTCTGCAGGGCAGAGCAGCTTCCAAGCAGTCAGACAGCCTGCAAACAATGGAGGTAAGGGCTGGGGGGGCACCTGCTGGGGGTTGTGTGTGTGTGCGCACATGCACACGCATGTATGCCTGGGGATGGCTGTGTGTGTGTTCCAGGGACAGGTATTCAGGGGCCCACCCATGCTGGAAGGGGGCCCACCTATGTGGGAGGGTTCTGGGACCCACCAGTTTATTCTTTAACCCCTGTGTATTCCTTATAGAGCTGCTTCAAACTTCCTCTGTAGCTATCAAGCTACCTGTATGGGCCTCCTTACACATGATTACCTTGCATGCATTAATTAATCACAATGCCTGTGTGAAGTAGAGCAGTACTATCCCCATGTTACACTTGGAGAAACTGTTTATAAAGTTTAAATGACTTGCCCATGGTCATACAGGATTCTTCTGGCTTTGCTGGAAATTCACTCCACTCTGCTGAGCCTAAACCCAGTCCTTTACCTATCAGACCATTCTTTCTCCATCTTTATAGTACAGGAGTGGCATAAAGGGGACAAAGCAGAGGAAAGAGAAAAAACCCTTATATCATAGTTACAGCAATGTAAACCTGGGGTGATTTAACTGGATTGAATGAAGTTACTCTGGTTTTACTTTCATATGACTGTAGTCATTATCTGGCATGATATCTTTCTGCTTTCTGTGTGTTCTTTACAAGGTCTTGAGTAAGGGTATGTAAACCCTTCAGAGTTCAGTTCATGAAGTAGTTTGTGAAATGAGACTTGCAGTTTGCTTCATAATGGTTGGAAATGAGCCAGCCTCTGCTATCTGACTTCAGGATTTGAGTTCAAAGAACTTGAATGTCCAAGGAGAACAGAGGAATCCTTATGCTTGGGTATTTGCTGAAGGCAGGACCAATGATCATGATACGTACAGAGAGCAGGAAAATATTTAGGAAGAAATGGTCTAAAAAGTGTTTTATTTCAAGTCCATGATGTGTTTAAACTAGGAGGGCAATTTTATTATTATTTATGTGGTATAATAGGGGCAATTACATCTTTAAAGAAAAATACAGGTCTTGCATGATATTGCATCTTGTTCTTATCAAAAGGAAGTCCTTCTAGGAAATGTAGAAAAAAGGCATGATGATGAGTGTAACCCCAGAAGCATGTGACTATAGCCTGGCATGTTGGGAAGGTCTGCCAAAGAATATAAGGAGCAGCCTTGTTAGAGAAAGAAAGAGACCAGGGGATGAAAGCTGTATACTGAGAAAAGAGGGGTATAGGTATAGACAAAATAGAGAAAGGAGGGGTGAAGGAAGAAGCTGTGGGCAAATTAAGGATAAAGAGCTTGGGAAGGAAACTGAATAGTACTTTTCTGTTTAAACGTTCACGGACAGAACTTTCAGAGCAAGTGGTAAGAGACCCCCCTTGTCCCTTCTGCATCAATGAATGAAAGACCGTGGCAACCTTAGGGTGCAGAGGAAGGACTATAGAAATGTTTAGCAAGAAGAAGGCAAACAACTGTTAGTATCAATATGATGTGACTCAACTGAGATGAAGGCTGGGGTCCACAGTGCACATTGTGTTTGGACTTCTGTTTTCCTCAGAAGGGGGAAAATTGTGGTTTGGCTAAGTAACTGAATCATATCATGACACCCAAGAGCAAAGACATAACCATGCCTTGATGTTGGAAAGATGGGAACCAGCCAAAGGTATAAAATATGTATATAACATAAAAGATATAAAAATTTCCCTAAGGTCTCAAAGGCAGATATTTGAAAAGATGTCCTCAAAAAATACCTGGATCTTGAGAGGATGGATAGGCAGTGGATGTTTGTAAATGTGTGAGTGAAGTGCTCACAGTACAGTTGTAAAAAGCAAGGAGAAATATTTTTTCCTGCTTTAGCTTTGATGACTTCAGTGGAGTTATACCAGGTATGCATCTGCAACCAAAACCACGAATGATTTCCATTAATCCCTGTTACCTCTGGGGAAATAACTCTGGAAACTTTTTCTGCCAGCCAGTTATCTCATGTCTACTCTGAAGCAACCATGCTGAATAAAGGTCCAGTCCTGTAAATGCTTTCTTCCAAAGAATAGTGGTTACATTGGCTTCAGAGCCATGAGAATAAGCAGTACACTCTCCAGTGCTAGTCCTAAAATGTGCAGACAAATCAAAACCCGCAGTCTGACCAACATGCCATCAAGACTCCAGAAACAAACTATTTGATGGAACAGCAGATACAGTCTTTGCAGATACACAACTGTCAAAACACTGAACTTGTACCTACAGTAAAAAAGTGAATAGTTGGACTGCAGTGTGTTTTGTAAACATGTTGCTTCCCCTTTGTGTTGCAATCTTAATTAGGTCAATTCAGTCTCCAATCTGTAAGCCTTAAAAAGGAACACCTTCCATTAAACATTTCATTAACTTAAAAATAGCATATGGAAGAATAGGCACTCAGAGGGATGCATGAGAACTTCTGTATGTACCACATGAGACCAGGAGTAGGAAACCAGAAGAAAATAAAAGCAACACACGAGTAAACTGACATATAAAAGGTTGTGGGAAATCTTGGCAAGAAATCAGACTTTTTTGTAAAGGAGGAGGGCCATGTAAAAGTGACAAGATGCTAGTGAATAGTACCAGCCTCTGCTTTAAGAAAAGTTTGCAGAATACTTGGTTGGCTTTTGAAAGGCACTCTAGTTGTCACCCCTTGAGGCATCCATCCCCTTACCATAATTCTCCTTCTGACAGGTCTCCATCTAATCTAAGCCTGCCTGACTCTTCAGGATGCACCCTGCCTCTGATATCACACAAACCATTCCAATACAGTAGCGATTTACATCTGAATAGCAAAGGTGTACTTGAAATATATTGGGTACAAAGCAATGGGAAATAAATCCCCATGCATTTTGAAGATAACTTCTACATATAGTTTGTTCATTTGGACCAGAGGAAGTCTGCCTCCTTAAATTTATTAGTGCAAAGAAGTGCATCAAATCAAACCAAATTATAAGAATGACTGAAATGAGAGAATTTCATTCAAATTTCACAAATGCCACCAAAGTGGGACATTTTTTGCCAAATCTGTCTAATGGAGTTCTCAGGTAGTTGGATCCCTTCTTCTCTCCCTTTCTGTTTCACTGTCCAGGACAAAGAGGATGAGGTGTAAACTGGTAGTCTTTCCCACCACACTTCCCTCCATTTCTTCCTCCTCTCTAGAGAAGCAAAGGTCTATTTTGTCTGGAGCCCCCCACCCCCACCTGTGTCTTTCCAAAATGGAAAGACCTGAGGGAGCAGGTAGCCTGACAATTGCAACTGGCCTTGGTGAATTTTTAAGGAAGCAGAACAGTATCTATATGGAAAAGAGTGCAGGGTGTCTGAGTAGTATAATATATGGGAGGAGGGGGGATATATTGGTCCACCTGAAACAATTCTGTTCTAAACTTGCACTGACAATGAAAAAATAGTAAGTAATTAATGGTTAAAACTTAAACAAATATTGATATCTCCTTCCTGTGTCTTTTTGGTTTATTTCCTTCTTATGGCCCAAAGCAGTGAAAAGTGAATGTACACAAGAGCCCCTCAGACAACAGGGTTGGATCTGTTGAGTCAAATTCTCATTGCCTTATTTACACTAATTGAAATAACAAAGGACTCCTCATGTCAATAAGGAACACAAAATGTGGCCTATAAACTGGAAATTCTCCTGTGCATGGACAGTCCTTATACATGGAAAAAACAATATGAAGATAATGAAAAAATGAGATGGCAAAAATGATACTTAAGTTTCTTGGTTATAGTTTAATGCTCTGGTAAGCAATTTTCATGAACTAGCTTTGAGTCGGCAAAAAGAGAAATCATATTTAATAATATGAATTGTGGAGATGTATTTTGGATGTCCCCTTCATGCATTGCCTTCTGAATCAATGTGTACCCAATGACTGAGTTCATTATAAAAGTCCAGTTCCAAATTGTCTGAGCTCTAGGCTATATTTTTAGTTCTGGCACCATGTTACAAGGCTTTTCATTTTTCCATGTATAATTATGGAATGCTACCAAAAATACGTTTGTTTTCTTTAGAGGCTTCAAAGTCTGAATCAAAGACTGCATTGCTTTTCTGGCTTATGTATATAACTTCAACTCTGAAATTACAAATTGCTTTTAAAGACTCCAAAGTCTGTCTGTGCATTTTTAAGTGTTGTACAAGCTGAAGTCTGAGTGCTGTAAAGTGATAAGTAACCTACTTACCCTTTAACTTTATTACTTTAAAAAATGGCTAGTGCTTCAGTTTGTGGGATGTTACATAACATGAGACTCCCCTTTATGATTTATAACTTTGACATCGCAAAGTGTGCTGGTTAATCTCAGCTTTGCACTGCTGTTTTATATCAGGAGCTATCAAGCCTATTTATTATCAATAAATAAGAAATACCAAGCAGTTTCATTTAGCTTTTGTGGAAAAAAAAATTGCAGTTTATTTCCAGCCATTAGTAGCATGCAGCTGACAAGAATTTGTGAAGTAGTAGCAGAGGCACTAACTAGGTTTTGGTGTATGCTTGCAGACTCTCTCCTCCCTCATCCCCAATAATGCCCTCTCTTGAGCCGTCGAAGATAGAATTCATTCCTGCACCAGTGTAGGGATGGAATGATGATGGTTTGTTCGGTCACAGTCCTCTGGCTGTCAGAGACCATCTTGTAGAAAAGCCAGGGCAAGGGAATGTCAGTCCCTGATGTATACCCGAGAAATACTCTATGCCCAAAGTTTCCCTCAGTGCAAGAGTGGTAATAAGGGCTGCTGCTTTTTGGTCACAGTACTGACTATAAACTGATCTTCAAGTTCTATCAAGGATGGTATGTAGGGCCCGGATGGGACTCCGTTCAGAGACAAAAAGTCTTAATTCAGTTGCAGTTGTACCTCTAGAATGATATGTGACATTAGAGGCTGAAGTTCTGAAAATGTTTACTTAAAGGGGTTAAGGTAAGGTGGAAGGCCACTCCGAGGCCCACTATCTTTGGGGGCTCTGCATTCCAGGGCCCCTAAAAATAGAACATGGATCCAGAATGCTGCGTTCCAGGGCCCACCATTGAAAAATAGTGGGCCCCAGAATGCAATGTTCTCGTTCAGTTTTTTATTTTTAGGGGCCTGAATGGTGGACCCCTAAAAATAGCAGGCCCCATAGTGGCATTCTGCCATGTTCTGGTGGGGAGGGACAGGGGCAGGGGCATTGCAGGGGGGCTGAAGCCCTGGCTCAACCTGGGGTCTGCAGCCTTGTCCGCAGCCACGCTGCCAACCCTGACCTGGGGCCTGCCACCTCTGGTAAGTGCGGGGATGGCCTGGTTTGCGCTGGGGTGGGGTATTGGGGTGGGGGTCGCTGGGATGTGGGGGGGCAGAAGCTGGGGTCGGGGAGTCCATCCACGCGAGAGCATTCTGGGGCCCACCAAATTATACTTTAAGCCCTGTTTACTTATAGGCGTAGTCCTTTGTCATGCAAGTAATACCTTTGACGTTAACAGGAATACCTGCAAGGCAGGGCCCTTGTTGTTCCTTTCCAGGTCTTGTCCATTCTGGAAATGCAAGTCTTCCACAGGCCATGGAATATTGTTTCTCACACAGTAAAACGAAGCACAATGTGCTTGCAGGGGATGTTTCAATGGTTTATTAAAATGATAACACTACTGTTTGTTTTTTTTAAATAAAAATTGGGAAAATTACTTACTTAAGTAACTGTTGCCCTGCTCACCATTTTCCAATACCTAATGGGACTGACTCCATGTTAAAGGATTTTCAGTCCACTGGATTTTATTTAAAAAAACAGTGAAATCAATTTTATAATATATTGTTGTGCCTTTAATTTTGTTCAGAACTCTTTGGTTAATACCAAAACTTGTATGAGGTTCACAGGAGATGTGTGATACTGGAACAGTCCAATAATGAAGGGAGTGATTCAGAAATATTATTCTATTAAGCTAGAACAATCTGCTGATGTTTGAGGTTCTATGAAACATGTAGACATAAGATTTTTTTTTTATTACACATGCGGGTTCAATAAACAATTTTCTCCTTCAGTTAAACTTCCTTTAGGAAAAAGTTTAATTTTTTGAGGGGAGAGGGAAATAGTTCTAACAGAAGCTTGTGCAGTCTAAACAATAAAAATTCTTATTGGAAAGTAATCTTTACTTTCCATCGACAAGCAGGGTAATGAATTAATCTTCATCCTCAGAAGTTATAGGTTTTAAATCTAGAGTGCATTATTTCCTTTGACTTCCAAATTTTGGGGGAAAAAAGTTCCTGCTCCAAGGTTATTTATTAATTGGTAAAGCACTCAGGGCTGAAAAATGCTGTGTAAATGTGAGATTCTATGTAAAAAGAATTTTACAAGAAACAGAAACATGGGTGAATTGCTCAGGAGTAGTACAAAAGAATAGTTCAAGCACAGAAGGACAGTGAAAGAAAGGCTAGGGGCACCAGGTAAGTTGTACCTAGTATGAGATATAAAAAAACAATAACAAGAAGTTCTTTAAGTACATTAGGACCAAATGAAAGACAAAAGAAAGCTCCTCCACTTAGCAGAGTAGGAGAGATAATAACTGATGGTATTAAGAAGGCTGAGGTGTTTAATGCCTATTGTGCTTCAGCCTTCACAAGAAAGGTAAATGGTGATCAAGTACTCAGGATAATTAATATGAAGAGGAGAAGGAATGAAAACTAAAATAGGGAGAGAAAAGATTGAAGAATATTTAGTTAAGTTGGATGTGTTCAGGTCAGCGGGGCCTGATGAAATTCATTCTTCAGTACATGAAGGGAACTATCTGAAACAACCTCATAATCATGAGGAATTATTTTTGAGGACAGCTGAAATCCCAGAGGACTGGAGAAGGACAAACATAGTACCTGTCTTTAAAAACAGAGAACAAAAAAAACCCTGGGAAGTGGAGACCACTCAGCTTAACTTTGATACCTAGAAAAATACTGAAACAAATTTATTAGTTTGCAAGCACCTAATGAATAACATTATAAAGAAATAGTGAGCCTGGATTTCTCAAAAGTAAATCATGCCAACCCAACCTATTTCCTTCTCTGGCAGAAGTATTGGACTAGTGTATGGAGAGAAGCAGTAAACCTAATGTATTTTGATTTTTAGTAAGACTTTTGACTCAGTTCAGCTTTAAATAGATAAGATGATAAAGTAATCTCTTTTATTATTATTATTGAAATAACACTTGCTGCTGAAAGAGACAAGGTTTGGAGCTTCAAAGAGTTCTTCAGGTCCCACATGAAATCCTTGTAAGCAAGGTAGAGAAATAAAGTCTAGATCTAGATGAATTTACTATACGGTGGGTGCACAACTGGCTAATTGCCTGTACTCGGAATAGTTGCTGATTCTCTCTCAAAATGGGACGCATATCTAGTAGCATTCTGTAAGGGTTAGTCCTGGGTCCAGTTACATGGGTAAAGGAGTTGAGAGTAAGCGTATAAAATTTGCAGATGGCAGCAAGCTGAGATGAGTTGAAAATTCTTCAGAGGACAGGAATAAATTTCAAAAAACCTAGACAAGCTGGAGAATTGGTGTGAATTCAACAAGATGAAATTCAGTAAAGACAAGTGGAAAGAAATTTTGCTTTGGAAGGCAAAATCAAAAGCACAGCTACAAAATGGTAATGTTCAATGGGTCATCAATGCTGATGCAGTTGTGAAAAGGTCTAATATAATTCTGTGAGGTGTTAGCAAGAGCATTATATCTAATACGTAAAGATACAGTAAGTAATTTTCCTGCTGTACTTGGAACTGGTAAACCCTCAGCTGAAGTACTGTGTCCAGTTCTAGGTTGCCACTTCAGGAAAAATATGGACAAATTGGAGACTCGAGAGGAGATGTTTAAACAACTAAAAAAATCTGGTGTCTGGGAAAAAAAAAAGATTAAGAATCTTGGATGTGGTTAGTCTTGAGAAGAGAAGACTGAGTGGGGACCTGGTAAGTATTCCATTATGTAAAGAGCTGTTGTAAAGAGGATGGTGATCACTTGTTCTCCATTTATGCTGAAGGTAGGGCAAGAAAAAATGTGCTTAATCTGCAGTAAGAGAAGTGTAAGTTAGTAAAAGCTTTATAGTTGTAAGGTAGTTAAATTCTGAAATAGGCTTCCAGAGGAGACTGTAGAATCATCATTATTGGAGGTTTATAAGAACAGGTTGACCATCCCTGACAGGTGTTTGTCTTGGGTTTTCTTGAGTCTGCCTCAATACATGATGCTGGGCTTGATGATTTTGTAAAGTCTCTTTCTGCTCTAGATGTCTATGATTCTATGAGCTGTCAGTAGAAATGGACAATACTGAATTTTAAAAAAAAAATTTCTAGATAGCCTACACTTCATGTATCATTCACCAAAAATTGGATTTATGTTACATGACAAGTGTTGCCAAGTGCAGCTTGCAGAAGAGCATGGCGGGGAGAAGTGGCAGCATGGTCAGGGATGGTGCAGAGAAGTGGTGGCATGGTTGGGGACTTGGGACAATGCAGAGAAGCATGGCATTGTCAGAGACAGTGGAGAAGCAGCGGCATGGTCGGGGCCAATGGGATGGTGTGGAGAAGCACAGTATGGTCACGGAGGAGAAGCTGTGTCATATTCAGCACAGCAGGGAGAAGCTAAGTTTTTGCTGTATAAGTAGGCCTAGTTTTCATGGTAACCTTAAGTAATTATTAGAATCTGACATTAGTAGGATCAATATTTCTTCTCTTTTTACGATAAAGTGTGCAATGAATTTTAAACTTAGTAATTGTGGAGTAGGTAAAATATGGGTATATGCCTCAGTCTGGCTCTCAAAGGTTTAATAATCAACTTGTGTGGCTCTTGAGTTCCATAATTTTGGCCATCCCTGTTATATGGATATGACCCCTGCTATTTTTCACTTCCCGTAAGTATTGTAATGAGCAAGTTTCCATGTGTGTTAAACAAAACAGTAAAAATTTAGTAGATGGTACTGGAGAATATTCATAGGAAGCAAATTTCATCTTTACATTTGCAAGTATGCACCCCAGATAACAAATTTGTAATAATTACACTCATCCAATCAAGGAAAAGAAATATACTGTCTGGTTTATGTGTACAGGCAAAATAGTGAAAACAATATTTGCCTCCCTCTTTGTGATGCTGTAAGTAATATGTTAGAACAGTACTTTGAAAAATCAGTGTTGCTAACTCTCATGATTTTTTTGCAGCTTTTGCAATATTTTGTTTTTCCACATAAAGTCCCATCAAGTCATTACATAGGACTCTTTGCTTTCTCTTTGTTTTTTAAAGTTTCTAGGCCTCATGGTTGCAGAAAAAGGCTTGAAAATATTATCCAAATGTAACCAAAAAAGCAAATAAAAAGAATGCAGTATTTAAAAGGGGGGGGGGCCTTGATGCTAATAGAATGTTTCAGAGCTGGCAATATTGAAAATGTAGAGTTCCTGTATACATTTTAAGCACAGCCGGTTGAATTTTTTTAAACTGTGGTTTTAACTCTTTCTGTTTGCAAAACCATCACAAATTAATCCTAATTTCCATGGAAGTATTCTCCAAAGAGGTTAGACAATCACACATGATTAGTCCCTAAAGTCATGTGGTATTTCTTCTGCTACTTGAAATTGTTGAGAACAATAAAATGGTGACTAATAATGAATAGGGCCCTACAGGTGTGAATTTTCATTCAAGTAATCATTTATACTGACATCTGTGAAACTTTCAAGATTTTCAGATATTTCCATGAGTGCACAGTAGATATCCAGTTACTCACGAAATAATGAATATCATCCATGAATAAGAGCAGAAGGAAACTGACCTATTTATTCACAACTGTATTTGTAAATCTATTTTTCATCATTTAACTAGCTTTAGTATTAATAAATTCATTACATACTATGCAAAGGTCAGATGATGAAAACACATGCCCACAGTAAGATCACTTAATGTGAGTCCACTGATTTATTTACGTGAGTAAAGTTATTTGCCTATCCTTTTTGTAAGATTGTGTCCTTATATGGTAAGTATTAATAAATGTTTTTCAGGATTAGGCCATGTGGATCTAATTTTTTTTAAGGGGAAGAGGGATAAAATTCTAAATAAACAAAGGTTGGACTGATAAAAGCACAATAAAAATGCAGGGAGTGGAAATCTAGCATCATATAACAAACAAGTGGGAAAAAGGTGTGGGGTCAAATTAAAAAAAAACTCAATTTACATCCCTTGTCTCCTTCCCCTTCTGTTAATTGTCTTAATTTGGTTGTAAGTTCTTGGGATACAGACCTGTCTTTCTATGCAATATGTAAAGCACCTTTCTCAATTTTGAATCCTATTAACAAGTAATGAATAATAATATACACTAAGTTATATATGTCAATATATTTCTGTAATGCCCACTGTATAATTTTTTAAAATACAGTTTGTTGACCATAGTACACTCGAATACTATGATAGGTCTCTGAATCAAATCAGATTGCTTGAGTTGACTGAGCATAACATGGAAATGTATATTTTACCACTACTATCAGTTTCAAGCAATGATAACTTAAAACTGGAAGTGAACATACAGAAACCATTCAGCTGATAAAGACTAGTCACTAGAGCCTCTTACTAAAGTTGCTCTTCCTGTGCCAGGAGGATAAGTAATGTTAACATTTTCATTTTCCCTCAGTAAAACAGGAAGCATGAAAAAATATGACTCAGGTATGAAAAGTGCCAAACAAAATGTTCATTGAAATAGAAAGTAGGAGTCAGGTTTAAAATAATATATACCACTGGGTCACATTCCATAGTGTAGCCTGAATCTGCACCATCATTCACTTTATGCAGGCATTTATGTGAGTGGACGATGCATGTAAAATACAACTGTTCTGATTAGATAGCGTTTTATGCTTGTGTTGTTCTCATTTTACTGTACAATGTGAAAGGAAGTGGAGAATTGGACCCTTGCATGTGCATTTGTTAAGGAATTCTGTGATACTTGACATGCACATTTTTATTTTGGTGCTCAGCCATCCCAGCACAGGTAGAGGTAGTACCTTATCATATAAAATCGCTCTGTAATTGTAAACCTACTCTCTAGCATGAAGTTTTGGGTCTACAGGTTCCAAAGGGGAGCCATGTTGGTTTAGTTCACCAAAAGAAGCAAGGAGTTCTGTGTCACTTAAATAAATTTGTTGGTCTTTATTGCATGAGCTTTTGTGGGAGAAAATCCCTCTTCATCAGGCACTTTGATGAAGGGATATTCATGCTGCCTGATAGGTTGAGATCTGTGAACTGACACTACATGGTGTTTGACTAACACTCATTTAAGAGTCCGTGCAGATTTCATTTAGAAGTTGTAGCATTTTGGAAGGAATTTAAGAGAAACAGAACTATCTGTAAAGTATCTTGTGATGCCTCTTGTTCGTCCACCCCCAAACAACCAGAAAAATTCCGATTCATTTCTGACATGCTGAAGTTTCTGGTTATAGTAGAAGGTTATCTCTACTGCCAGCTTCTTCCCCTGCACAGAAGCACAAACTGGTTTGGATAGAATAAGAACTGATTAAAACCTTAAGCCCAACAATGAATTTTATAGTTATTTTTCTTTTCATTCTTTAATGTTTGAAAATTTCTCTGGAATTCTGGATTCTGGACAAACATAGAGAAAGCAGTACCAAAAACCTGTTCCCTACCTGATTCTGTGAGACTTCCAGCTGAAATTTTAAGTCACAAGAGATACAGGCAAGCATCCTTATCTGGATGCTTTGTGTAAGTAGCCACGTTTTCAGGATACATCCAACCTGAGCCAAACATTTTAAGGAGTGATATCACTCACACAGCTATGTAGCCTAGGCAGATATAGGTTCCTCTGCTACTCAAAAAAGTGGAAAGGTAACAAAGGTCGTATAACTAGGTAGTTTCAATAAATGTAGAAAACAAAAGGGTGAGAGTTACCTAGCAAAACACAACATAAAATGAGTGAGAGACATGCTGCTATAAAGAGAATGACATATCGCTCTATTACAAGTGGAA
The DNA here is from genome assembly GCA_007922195.1 of Podocnemis expansa. Classification (NCBI taxonomy): domain Eukaryota; kingdom Metazoa; phylum Chordata; order Testudines; family Podocnemididae; genus Podocnemis; species Podocnemis expansa. The sequence goes on along the minus strand of ML681966.1, from coordinate 56,948,085 downwards.
TTATTCATTTGGCTAAAACTGTGTTTGAATTATTGTAATTGAATTATGGACACTCTGTAGCCAGAAAGCTGAGTAAAAGGATAAGATAAGATGCAATGAAATGAAATGAAATGTATGAATCAATTAATCTAACATAAAATAGCTTTCATAACAGATTCAAGCCAATAGGAGTGTATTTCCCAACAATACAAGAAGGTTTATATGCAAGTAATGGGTAAAAGGAAAGTGATCCTTTTTATCTGTGCTGTAGAAAGCTTGTAAATTTAATTGTGATTCACAAAGAAAAATGGTACAAAAGCTGCCCAGGTGCCAGGATTTGAGTAGTTTTAAGGCAATAAGAAGAATGTTAATAGAAGAAATACTGTCTGACTATGTGAAACATGGTTCAATCCAAAGAAAAAAATTGTAGATGCACGTAAGAACCTACCACTCCTAAAATGTTCACAAAGGTGCTGTTAACATTGAACAGGAATGGGGAAGACCTGCATCCTTTTGCACTGTAGTATTGTTTTCCACCCTTCTATATGCTTTTAGTGAACAGTTAAACTGTACGGCATCTATTACAAAGCTAAATTCAGGTATGGAAAGGATGGCAAAGTGTTCTCTAAGAATCCAACTCAGATACCTAGGTTCTGTGGAAGCAAAGTTTGGAAAGTAAGCACAACAGACCCATCCCCCTCATACTTTCAAAACAGAAAATAAGTTCTGTGCAATGTATTGTTACAAGAGGGTTTAGTGGCTGGGCCTTAAAAATGGAGGACCTGTGAATTTCTCTCTCAACATCAAAACCTGATTGGAGGAAAAAGATTAAACTAGCTAAGATAAGAGGTATAAGGCAGTTCATAACTTCAGGTGTTTATCTTGGCATATTTGGCCAAAATTTCTCTCTTCTCCATCATTCACCCCTTTCTTCAGCACACCAGCCACCAATGTGCACAATGATGTGTGTTGTCTATGACCTGCCGACTGCAACACTGCATCTCAAAGGGATGCTGCAGGGATGCTGAATGTAAAAATGGCTCTGGAATGAACAGTCCTATCTCAATGTAAAATGCACATGTTAATAAGTGAATCTCACAAGTTTCTATCACAGTGATGGGCACCTTATAAAAGTGTTCAGTGACTAAATTGCATTAACTGAAAATGAGGGTGTGGGGGTAGGGAAGTTTTTGTTACCCTCTCTGCCTCTCATTCATTCTACCACGTCCTGGAGCTGAATTTGGTTGCATCAAACAGTTGAAATACCAGTATTGTGATTTTATGTATTTAGTGTACAACGAGTGGTAAGACACTGATGAAGATACTCAAAACAAGATTCCTGCCCCTGTCCATAACATGATGGTGTGGAAGGAAGCTGTGACCAAAGAAGTGTGGGGATGGTGAGGTTAACATCAACTAAAGGTGATATGCTTAGGGTTAAACAAACCAGGAGTCCTGTGGCACTTAAAGACTAACAAATATATTT
>ML681966.1:56557821-56946220 GCA_007922195.1 Podocnemis expansa | reverse complement strand
AAATATATTTGTTAGTCTTTAAGTGCCACAGGACTCCTGGTTTGTTTCCATGAACTAGGTGAACATGGCTACCCCTTTGGATCTTGGCAACACGCTTAGGGCTGATAGCCACACATTTTGGTTTCAGTATTTTACTGTATTTACTTATTTATTTTTGCTGTGTAAAATGTATGTATTTTCCAACAGGCACACAGCTGGCTCATATCATAAAGGGCCCCATCCTGTGATTTTTTTTTTTTTTTGAGTACTCTCACCTCCCATTTAAATCAATCAGGTCCAAATTCACACATCTTTACTCCTGTTGAGTATTGGCGCACAGCACAAGTGCTACAGTCTCATTCAACTTGTATAGTAAGTTACAATCCAAAATAAATAAGGGTGGCTGTATCAGGCTCTGGAAGTTGAAGATGCCCAGAATTTCAATGAGAGCACTCCCTGTCTAAGAGGATCTGGGGCTGAGTAGTCTAGTCTCACTCTGAAGTTACCTGATAAATTATTTGCTCTGAAATATATTTTCTGATATATTTATAGTTAAACTGAAACTGAAATAGTGACAAAAGTGAATACTCCAATGCGGAACAGAAAAAGTAGTTTGTTTAACTAGATCTGTTTTGTATTTTGTAATTGGAGCTGGGCTGAAACCATGAAACTTCAGATCACTTGCTGGTGGATTCTTAATACCGTAAAGTCTTTAAACCATGATTTGAGGGCTTTAATAACTCAGTCATAGGTTAGAGGTTTATTGCAGGAGTGGATAGGTGCGGTTCTATGACCTGCATTGTGCAGAAGGTCAGACTAGATGATCATATTTGTCCTTCCCAACCTTAGAGTCTACAAGATCCAAAGCTAGATTGAGATTGAACCCAAGTGAAAGTTGCAGATTTTTACATCTCGGGTTTTAGTTCAGGTGACATCCGCCTGTATTCAAAATAGAGATAAACACGGGAACCTGAGGCTAGTAAGAGGTCTGTGAAAGATCAGATATGTTGTTTTAAAATATACAAAATTGTATGAGCCAAATTGTGCTCTCATATTTGCCCATGTAGTTTCTCTGAAGTCAGTGGGATTTCAAAGATGGAATTGAAGAAAGAATTGGCTCTACATTTTTTGAAGTGAAAAGTCAGGATTGGATTTCAAATTCTGAAATAGGGTTGAAGAGGTTGAAAGGAGAACATGTGTTTAGATCTTTCCCTTTAAAGTATGGCCAGCCACATGGGGGGGGGGAAATTCCCGCAAGATTATGTAATTTTACCAAACAATAGCACAATTCTCATTTATGGCCATGTAAAAGTCTCACTGAGGTCAACAGGACTACATATCATGTTGTGTTTGTAGGACTGGGCCTAAATTAGAAAAATGCCTGATTTTTAAAGAAACACATCTGGTAGGCAGAAGCATAAACCAGAGTACATATTTACCCAAGAGGGCATGGACTGGACTTCTGACATTAATAGGCCAGTGATGAAATGAGTGCTTGGACACAGGAGAATCCTGCTCTTCTAAATTCACAGGGGGAAAAAGGGTTCTGAGTGGAACGCCACTTGCAGATAATGAAATATATTTACAAAAATCCCCCATTTTCCACGTGAGGAGTGAGGTCCCTGCATTCTGATGGAAACAATTCTGATGAACTACTAACTTAACAATGGGATCTTAGCTGCACCTGGCGGGACACTCCCACTGGAATGCAAATAAAACTGAAATGTCCATCACAGCTCAAAACACATGGAAACAGTATGAGAAAGAGATTTTTTACATGTGTGTGCTTAGTGAATTTTAAATCTGTCTGAAGTAATCTGAGGGTAATTTTGGAAGCATCTCTGATCCTTCAGAACTTTCAGATTTTGAACTCTGTTGGAATCGTCTCTGCTAAAGTTAAAACTTGGTAGCAAACCACAGCACAATCTTGTTTTCCTCACTAACTGATTGGGGTAGAGAGACATGAATTTATTAGGCACCAGTCATTTTTACAGGCATTGCTCCAGGATTGCCCATCCTAGATATTTTATCCTTGTAATTTTCCACATTTTGGGAAAATTCAACAGTTTGGGAGAAAAAAAAATTATTTTGGAGGCATGCTCATTTGGTTTCTCTCTCAATAGTGGTAATAAGTTTGTAACTTGGGGATATTAGAATATAACAAGTTCCAAAGGGTAGCTGTGTTAGTCTACTTCAGCAGAACAAACAAGGATTCCTGTGGCACTTTTGAAGACTAACAGACTTATTTATCACATGAGCTTTCATGGAAGAAAATTCCACTTTGTCAGATGCTTTGAAGATGGAAGAATTTACAGAATGGAAGGAAAATAAATGCAGGAAAGTATAAGTCAAAGCATCAGGTCACACTGTAATAGCAAATCAAAACAGTTAAAATTCAAATACTGCAGGACAGCATATAGAGGAAGGGAAGGTAAAATTGCCTGTTGTAATGAGAAAAGAATCCATAATCCCTAATTCAATCCAGATTTCACACAGTCAAATTTGCATATGAATTGTGATTCTGCAGCTTCTCTTTGAAATCTTGATTTGTTATTCATTTATTTGTGAACAGAGCACAGGTGTGACAGTCAAAAATGCATGAGAAATACAGTTTCACATAAATGCTATCACATTAATATGAATACTACTTATATGTGTGAGTATACTATATGAATTTATACAAAGGCTGCCATTAAAAAGCCAAATTGTGCCTACAGTTTCTATACAATATTTGAAATACTGTAGTTATTTCTTCTCAGAAGAAGGAGTAGCTACAGGATTTCAGATAATGCTATATATCATTTCTGGGGAAAGGTTCAACTTTAATGGCTACCACTCGGGGGGGCAGAGTGGGATATTGCTTTATATGACGAATACATGCTAAAACTTTTGTCCAGGCCTTTATCATTTTCCACCTCAACTGTTTTAATGTTCTCCTCTATGGTTGCTTCAAAATCAGTTTTGCTTAGATCAAGATGCTAATAAAAATTATATCCTTCTTTGAATGACTATACTGATTTCTTGTGTCCCACATATCAAATCCAAGTTCCTTGTTCTTAACTTCAAGGCCCCACAGGTATGTCTACACTTGTACTTTAAATTGAAATAATGGTAATCATTTCAATTTAAAGTAATGCATACCTACACTAGCTTTCCTTATTTCGAAATGAGGAGTTCCCTCATTTCAAAATAAGGAACGGTCATTTTAAAATAATAAAATCTCACTTTATATCAAAATGACAGTTAAATCAAAATTATTATTTCAAAATAATGTAGGTTAGCCGCATTATTTTGATTTAACTGTTATTTTGATTTAACACTTTTTTGCCCTTCTCCCTCCCACGGTTCCTTCCTCTTTCTATATATTAGGTGGGGGCATGACACGTCTTGGGGGCCATCTTGCCCCACCTCCTGCACTGCCCTTCTCCTAAATCAAGCTAGCAAGTCCTGTCCATGGATATGCTAGTTCAGCTTGGGTTTCTAGTGGGGACATGTTAAATAAATTTAACTTAAATCGCTTTCATAATTTTTATTTTGATTCAATTAAATCGATTTAAGTTAAATCAATTTAACAATCTAAGTGTAGATATAGCCCTCCTTACTTAACTGCTCTTATGTTACCACAACATCTTTGTTTTATCAGTTATGCTAGTGCCCTGTACTCTCGTCCTATAACCATATTTGTATTTCCTTTCACAGTGCCTTTTACACATGGCATGCCCTTCCTGTAAAGCCACTACCCTCTTCCCTTTCAAATCCCTCCTCCAAATCATTTTTTTTGTGTTGCCTACAGGAAATAAACCAGATGATGATGGTGATTAGATCATGCACATCACTATGCTCTGTAATTTCATGAACATATTTTTGTTCCTTTCTCCTGTCCTATTGCTTGTGGCAATCCATTTTTTGCTGTGTATTTTAAATTAGATTCAAAACTCTTTGGGTCAGCAAGGTATCTTCCCAGCATAAAGGGGCCATGCAGTCTTTGTGTGCTACCACAATACAAATAATAAGTACTAATATGTATTTGGTGTAATAACAAAAAACCTGGGGCAAATTAAAAATAAAACCTATATTTATTATGACAGTTTATTTCAGCTTCACGAGCAGAAGAGATAGTTGGAATGCTGTCTAGACAGAGCTGTCAGGACTTTGCCTAGCAAGTGTATAAAGTGCATCAAAATGAATTCATGTTGGGAATAGCATCTATTAGCAGGACAGTGTTGCTTAACAAGTTCCCTGAGCTATTTTTTTTAATTTACTGTTTGGGGATTCTCACATATATCTTATTTGTAAAGCATTTAGAGATTCATTTGAATAAAAGGCAGTGGTACACAAATAAAAGTCCATTATCAGAACATCTCCTGAGGCTGAAGATTACATTTTGCAGGGTAGGGGCTTCCAATAAAGTTTCATTGTGAATGATCAGTGTCGGCTTCCCTAGAGCAATTCTGCTTTCAGTTACTCAGGTTTAAGTCTGAAGTAAATCCATCCACTTCAGTGAATTTGCTTAGTTTTACACAAAAATACCAGAGAACTAGATTATTTTAATAAATTTTGGTATCTTTTTGGTTCTGGCTCTGTATCATGATATATCTATTTTAATCAAAAGGAAGGTACAGATCCAGAAATTTCCAATTTCTGTAGGTGTAACAAACAAATTTTGTGGGGGAGCAGTCTCACTAATCTTTATGATTACTGTTTTTACCCAAGATACACTGGTATTTTGTGATCAGTGAAAACACACATTGTGTAAATCTCCTGTGTTGCACACAATTTTAGTTTCCATGTGATTTCAACAGGTTTTTTTTTTTCCCCTTATTTAAGATGAAAGATACAAGTTGAGTGCCTCCAGAATCTAGAAAGGTAAAATATATCTCTTCAGACTGGGTTACTGACAGATGTTTTCATTTCATATAATTATATATAAAGAGAAGATAAGGAACCTCCTATTTTTGTATGTCTTCTATCAATCAGCACTGACTGAGGGACTGGGCCCCCCCATAATCTTAGCTGTTACTTTGTCTAGTACCATTTTATCAAAGAGCCATGCTGCTAAAAATCACTTGCTTCCGTTAGAGGCAAACATTAACATTTTTAAAAGACTGTTTATCTACAGCTATGTAGTTAGGTCTGCAATGTCACAGAGCATGCCTTAACATGGAGTATGCACCTTCCAGGTACTTTGAGGAAAAATTCAGCAGTAGATGGAATTAAAAATTATGCTAGAAATAGAGCCATTGTAGATAATCCATGTTTTAGTCTAGTGCACTTTATCGCAGAAAAAATATGCTGTAAAATTAACAGTTGGTTAATCACATTCCCATTATACACAAAGATATCTCATGAAGTACATTACATAATTTGCTAATAAAAATATTAATTAGCCTCCATGCTATTTTTCATTTTCAGAATATTTTTATAAAGCGCAGTGATGTTATACCATGCTTATTCGCACCAAGAGGTGCCTTTCTCCTTGAATAAGTGCAATGATTTCCGTTCATTTTAAGTAATACTGAACCAATTTGGTCCTAACTAATTCATACTGTTAGCAGCCCTCTGACCAAGGGAATCACAGGAAATACCTGATCGGTATATAAAGAGTTTGCTCCAGCCGTTCTTCTTTCTCTCTCTAAACAGGACCTTTTCCCACAAGTAGCCATGAATTCGTTGGAACAACTTGTGGTATAAAGTACTACTAATATTTGGGTGAAATCCAGGCCCTATCTCAGTCAGTTAGAATTTTCCCACTGATTTCAGTGGAGCCAGAATTTCACTGGTATAAGAGATGCAAGAACTGCACTCAAAATAACTGGCATGTCCAGTTCTCATATTGGGGATGGACCTATGCTGGTATGCAGGGATGTGATCAATTTGCAGATTTAAAGCTGTCCCTTGAGCCAAAACTCAAAATAGCTGTTGGCCTAAGACTGCACCTGAGTTTAAAGTAGATTTGCCATTTTCCAACAGTGAAATACCAAAATCATAGTGGGAAGAATAATTAAAATGTTAACATTATAAGTTTTTCTTTCCATTTGCTTTTCCTTATTCTTTCCTTCCATCTCCATATCTCCATTATTAGTCTATCTCTCCTTTCTCTGTCTTGTCTCTTACCCAATAACCCTTACCTCTTCTCTAATCTCTTGTTCAGCTCCTCCCATATTTCTGTCTTTGTTCTCCATTCTATGGCTTCCTCAATCCCTACTTCTTTTCTTTTTGCCTCCCCACATTGTTATTGCCTTCCATTGCCTTGCTCCCCCTTGCAGGAGAGAATGAGGTTTCCCAGTAAGCCTCATGCTTGTCTCTCCTCTATCCCACAAAGAGCTGCGCATTTTTCTCTGCAACTCTTCCACTGGGGGCTTTCTGTCAGAGGAGAAAGTAGCTCAGGGCATTGTATGCTGGGACTATACGGGAAGTAATGAAGCACAATGTGGGGTTAGCAAAAAGTGCACTTGCCTTCCTGGCTAGAGAACGGCAAAATCTGGTTCTTTCAGGACAGCAGTGTCTCTTGTGTTGTTTTGGTTTTTTTCCAAGGAGATAAGCAAAGGTTTCCTTCTTGCTCTCACTCAGAAAAGTTTCTTGGGGATGGTAAAAACCAGTGTGCTATGTTAGCATAATTGGACTACAGTTCTGGCTGCTCAATAAAGCAATAAATGTAACTGAAAGAATGAGTAAAATCCAGAAATAGTAAGTCTTCAACATTTCAAGGAGATCATCATCAGCCCTGGTGCATGACTAGATAATGACTAAATATTGCCCTGTAACTCTATGAGAAATCTATCAAGTAAACAAATAAGAACTTAAAAATAGTTATATGGAGTGACTGAGCCAGGGCCTGGGCTAATTGGAAATTTTTGAAAACATTTTTGGGGTTTTGGTTGGAAAAAAGTCAGTGTGTCTATACCAAAACATTTTGCAGAAATATATCTGTTTCCATTTTCCAGGATGGATCCTCTGGTCAAATTAAATAGACACCACACCACAGAATAGCTAAATCCTGGTGCTTAGAGCACTCACTGGGATGCAGTATTGTAACCACCAGATTATAGAATTGACCTCTTGCTTTCTCTTTCTGGCCCAATGAATAGATAATTATTTCTGCTGTGGTGGGTCAGACACACCAACTGTATAGTCTGGTATTTAGGGTATTTGCATAGAATGTGACTAAGGCTCCATTCCCTGCTTTGGGTAATGAAGAAGAAAGAACTGACAGTGAGAATCCCACATTTTAGGTGAGAGTCCTGACCACCAGACTACTGACTGTTTTGCAATGGCTTGCTCCCTTGCTATCTCCCCTCTTCCCCTACATTTTGAAAGGTCTTGTTTTCAATCCATATTGAAACAAAACCAAAACTAATGTTGAAACTTCAAAAATATTTGCCACATGGAAGTTTGTTTCTGGCTCACCCTATTAGTATGTTCATGGTGGTGGGGTTGTTTTTGACTCATAGATTGAATGATCTCTTCTTCCATTTGTATCCAAGAGACTAATGTGAGTAAACTCAAAATGCCCTGTTCATCTGTGAGAGAAAAGGCCTTCTCAATTGATGTGCTTCATATAGTTACAGTATTTACCAGGCTTTTCAGAAGGAGCATTGCTTTCATGAACAATTCTGTTATCTAATTTTGTCCCTCTGTTAGTGTTTTGAGTTTCCTCTTCCAATGTCTTCTCCATAGTAACTGTTCTGCATCAATTTGATTGTTGCTGCAGCTACCATACTGTAGTTCAAAAATCCACCATGAAATATAAATATACAATACTAAATGAAAAGACTGAGAAACTGATAAATAGAAAGAGATGGTACAAATTTAATTAAAAAAAACAAATGGGAAAATAAACCTGCAACAATTATTTAATGCCTGATTTAATTAAGAAAATATATTGAGAAATTTAGCTATTACCAGGAAATTGTATACTATATCATTTTTATTTAAAGAGCAATGATATATATAAACTTTACAACTTCTTATATAAAGAATTTGACACTCTCTGAATTGAAGTTCTGAAATATGTTGCTATTTGCAAGGAACTTTACAAGAGACCTAGTAGTTCCAGAAATTAGTAATAAGTCTTAAAATTCTTTTTGACTGGAGGACAGATTTACAAGCGAAGATATCCCCAGCCAGCAACAGGGATGGCCCTTTACTAGTGTTAACGAGGGTAAAACTGGGCTGCCTAGTGGCCAGGCGGGGATGACCCTGATGTCCCGAAACTGGGCAGCCCAGGCTGCTGGAGCCCCTCTAATTGAGCCCCAGGGATGAGGCAGGTCACCCCAGGAGCTGGGCTCCATGTTCCAACCCCTCCCCTGGGCCAGCTTGCAACCAGATACAGCTGGGGGGGGGGGGAACAGCAGCACAAGGCCCACTGAACCATAGGGGCCTGGAGTGGTCACCCTGCTCATACCCCCAGGGATGGTCCAGCCAGCAGGGGAAAGAGCTGCTGAAGGTCACTGATCAGGAAAGCCTTCCTTCAGGAGACACAGGGTTTGCAGCCAGGCATGACTGGGTCAGTATCCGGCTGCACATGTGTTCCTGATGCAGCATCTGGGGACAAAATTCGCTGATGAATTTGCTATCTAAACTTCTCTGGAGAGTAAGAAACAACTGTCTGATCACAACTAACTCATATGAGGCACGTAAATGATGGGGAAAGCAGTCACTTGCGATGAAAAACAAGGGCAAAATAGTTCCAAGACTCTCACTCAGGCAGAAAGAAGGAACTGAAGGGGAGGCAGGGTCAGGGTCAGTGCCACCTATATACTGTGGTCAGACGGCAGGACCGAGGGGGTGTTGGTGACCTGACCCTACAGGGACAGGCTAGGGCAAAAAAGCTTCTGGATGACCATGCACTGCGGCACAGACACACCAGAATCAGAAGGGATGTGAGCAGTGCTCTAAGAATAACTGCACATGAACAAGGTTAGTTATGTGTAAGGTTACCAGGTGTCAAGCAAAAGGAGGACATGTCCTCTTTTTCCCCTTCATGTTCTACATCTGGCAGGCAGAGTAAAAATACATGATTTTGTCTGGCTTTTTACTCATGGAGTATGTCCACATGTCTCTCTTATTTCAAAATAACACTGGTTATTTCGAAATAAAAAAGATTAGGTCCACATAACGTTTTCTTATTTTGAAATGACAGGCTCTGTCGTTTCAAAATAAGAACTGTCCTTTCAAAATAGCTCAAACCCCATTCATTTCGAAACAGCTGTTATTTTGAAATGGTTATTGGTTACCATTGTTTCAAAACAACATGTCCAAACGGCGTTATTTCAAAATAACCATTTCGAAATAACAGCCTTTTCGATAGCAGGCTTTCCCTTAATTCGAATTAACTTATTTAGAAATAAGGACTTTATTTTGAAATAACTCATTTCGAAAAAACGATGTATGTGTGGACATAGCCATAGGGCTTAAAGAATGCTGGAATGCCCTCAAACACCTTATTTTTAGGGGCAAACATTCCAGGTCCCCCTAAAAACAAAAGAGTATTGTATTAATACTACATTTTCTCCATGTGTCCTCCAATGTCCTCCTTTTCATACTTCCCTGTTCTCCTTTCCATGCTTTGGTATCTGGTAACCCTAGTTATGTGTCTGTCTCTTCATTTGTGTAAGTAATTGTATTTGTGAATGTGGTCACAGTAACCGTGGCTAAATTTATTTGTTAGCTTTTCATGTATTCTTATTAGAGGAATGTTGGTTTCATGTGGGCTCTGATGTGTGGCTTGATCAGTCTAATACTGGAGTTTGCATATTTTTTTCATTTGTTTTCCTTGCAGTCATAGTATATAGTTTGTAAGAGCCATTAGTGTTTTGAACACACTGTGGAATGGATATTGATGAGAAATAGACTGGCTTATCAGCTGCTTCCCTAAACTAACAATCAACAATAATTATTATGCTGTCAGCCATAAATAAACTCTTCTCTCCTATGGGCTGTCCAAAATTCTGATTTTAATGTTGGACAGCTCCTTGAGTGTTGACCCTCAGGAGGACACAGTCACCTACTAGGGGGTGCTAGACAGAGGCAGGGAAGAAGAGCTTGCAAAGGGAGAAGTCCATTCATACTGATTCAGCAGAGGAGGTGTTCTCTCATCATCAGTATCTGACCCCAGGTCACTGGCACCACCAGCTGCAGGACATCAGCCACAAATTATGCTGCAACAGAAAGGCTGGTGTCACCCACTGAGCAGCCAGAGTTTCAGATCATCCAGGTCCTGCTCATAGTTTTTCAAGCATTAGTTATGTTGAGTGAGAGCAGTCCCTAAGTGACAGGGGCACTCTTATCTGTGTGCTGCCTGCTTCTATTCAGTGGAAAGATCTGGCAGTTGCTGCTCTCATTGAGTTTGCCAATACCTCAACACATCAGGTTACCCTTCCTTCCTCAGCTCCTGTGGCACTTCTGGAGATAGATCTAGAGCGCATCTTTTCTCAGCCATTGCTGACTTCACTGTGCACCTACATATATAATCTGCTATAAATGTGTGCCAGAATCTCTCTGTTGGCTGGTTTTTCACTGCTCTATTTAGCTATTTTGCACTACAGTGGTGATTTGCTGATGAAGAGATCTAAAACAAATTATTAATCAGTTAAACATCAGAGACAATTTTGTTACATTCATTTCTTTTAGTAATAATAATATGCATTCCAATTTTGAAACCCGTGAAGTCAACAGATGACTCACTTAAGTAACACTCAGCAATGAGGTGACAAACTAGAATCCTTAATGCAACTGTGTAAATTTTATTCAAAAGCTATGGTAATTGCTTGCCCCACCCCAAGACAGTAAAACACTACATATCTGTGGAGTAGAATGCAGCAGCTCTTTAATACAAGATAACTTTGGGCAGAAAATGACGAAAAGTACTACTTCAAAATAAAACAAGACTGATATAGCTAATAAGAACATAATTAACCAAACTGGAATTTTTGCTGCATCACTGGGGCTAACACGCTAATCCTAATATGTAGCCTTTTAATCACTACTTATGGGGAGAACTCTAGTTTTTATATCTGTTTACCATCCTGTTTCCACTCTAATCAATAATAATAAGAGTCCCATCAACTTCACTTGAATCAGTTAAGTCCCAAGGTTTCATCAAAACAACAATGGCACAGTGGAGACATTTCTAAAGTTTCATGAATTATGCTAATATATAAACAGATTTTTATTTAATTCTGTCAAATTCCATTTAGATTTTTCCTCCTATTGCTAATGGTAAGAATAGGAGTAGAATATTTCCCATCTTATTTCTATTTTTTTTGGTTTGTCTTTATTTTAGATTCATATTTTAATGATTTTATTTTAACCCTATTGCTTTAAGTGTAAATATTTCCACTTCTGGAAAGTAATTTCAACACCTAATTACATAAAACATTTCCTGTGGATCTGTTTTATTCAGAATAATAGTAACAACATTCTTCCCCCATCAACTGTTATAAAAATAATTCATTCTTGAGAAAATGCTCTCATGGGTCTCTTGCTGGTTTATGTTTGGATTTTAGGTCTGTTGTTATAAATTTCTGATTATTACCCTCCATGGAGTAATTTTAAGAAGATATTTTTTCCCACATGAGCTGGAAAATGAGCATTAATTTCTCTGATACATCAAAATCTCATTATTTACTGAAGAAAAGCATAAACATTTAAGAAAAAGGGCACTAAAAATATAAAGCTATTTGGAGGCATCTAGAATAAATGTCAAAGTTAAGCCAGTAAAAGGGTTTTGCTATTATTTATTCTGATAGTTATTAAATATTTTCCCTGTATCACATATTAAACTATTCTACCTCTAAGATAAAGAATATAGTATAACCTCCTCCTCCTGTAAATTAAACTATATATATAGACATATATACTCGTATATAGGGAGCCTGACTTTAATTCCTGTGTAAGAGTGAATGTTAAGTCAACAATCGCCATGGTGTAAGTAGCCTTTCACAAGAAGACCAACACATTCCATGTCTGTAGCAATTACAGCTTTTTAAAAAAATTGGCTTGCTGTCAGCCTGGTTTAGGCTTTTAATAGGTGCTTAAAATCCTAAAGACTTGTAAATCTGTTAAAGCATTTGCATGAATAACAGAGAAGTTAAAATTTGCTTGCAGAGTAGTTTCATAGATAAGTGGTCAGCTAGTATGAAAGCACGGGGTTGCCCTGTGAATGCAACTGGAGTTGTAAACATTATCAGGTAGAAGTGAGGTTTCCTGGAGCTGCAGTAAGTAAAGCCTGTTACATCTTCTGGAATTAATCATAATAAGTGTTTTATCTTGGGCTGTCATGTTTAGTTTCTGCATGCAATTTACCTCTCAGGCGAGCTGTTCACAATATCAGCCGTGCTTATCTCTGAACTTATAGTCAAGTACCTAAATGTATTTCCACCAGAGTTCCCACAGTTAATGTGACAAAAGCTAACATAAGTGCTATTTTAAGGCTGCACTCCGTCCCTTTACAAAAAACAGTGTTGCCTGTATTCTGACCACTCCTGTCAACTGAAGGAAATCTTAATGACCTCTGCCAGTTCTCTAGTTTGCTGCAATTTTATTGTGCCTGCTGGTATCTTAGATGCTTCCTATATATAGACACGCACAAGCATATATTCCTTTTTTAATGTATCATGACTCTAAATGTCCTTCTCACATGCCGCCATCTCACACACTGCCACAGTGCTTCCACAGAGAAAGGAGACTGTTACGCTCAAAAAGTCGCACAGGGTGTGTTTCACTGTGCAGACACAAAGGAAAACACAGTGCCTGTCCAAGAAGTCTGCCATCTAGACAATACAACAGTTCACCAGAAGACCCAGTGATAGTCCTTTTAGATTAAAAGAAATAAAGGTGTGTGTTTCTCTTGAACAGATTTGTCAGTGGTTCTTGTGCAAAGACTTCAAAATAATATGGAGAGAGAGGTCAAAGATTAGACAGCTCATAATATTCCATTCTGTGTGACCCCATCTCACTGCAATACTCTTATGATCTGCTAATAATCCTTTATAATTAAGCTTCCAGGATAATATTAAAATGTAATCCACATGAACACCAATCAGAATATATAGCAAAGACTGAACTGGTTACCACTTCCAGCCATGCATGACAAGCACGATGCAGTTTTAATTTCAAATCTTTAAATGGTCTGGCCCTAGATTTAAGGACAAATTATATTTCAGTTCTGATATCCACAAATACAACACAACAGGTCTAGTTCAGACTGAAACTGTTGTTCAGCCTAACAATATAACATGCACAGTACATCTTGATATTTTTTTTATCCTCCGCAAAGAACAATTTGAAATGTTACATCTGTGAAAATGGAGATTTCACTGGAGAACTAACATAATATTTAAACAAAATATGAATGACAAGAAATAAGTCCTGTAGAACCTAAGTTCAGACATACGGTATACTATGAATAGGTCTTAAAAAGGGACTTCTTTGGTTTCTAGATTCTTCATTGTCTTCATAGTTTAAATAATTTATATGAATGCATTATAGTCATCCGTTTGCTTCAGTTTGTTCTCTTATTGCACTAGTGTAATTCTGAAGTAACTCCACTGAGAAATAATGGAGCTGCTGCAGTTTTACATTAATGTGAGAGCATTAATGTGCGTTTCCATCTCCTGCTTGTGTTCCTATTTATTATCTCTGCTCCACTCTGTGAAATTTTATATCCATATCATACTTTTTTTGTGTTAGGCTACTCGTAGAACTGGATTATTCTGCTAATTATTCTAAATGGTGTCCCATTGTAAAATAATCTACTAGTCTGAAATGTCTCATGTAAATATTCTTATTTATTAACAGTAATTCATTAATTTTTGCTCTCAAAATACCATGAGATAAAGAGGCTTATTCTATATTGATGAGGGGAAAACAATTTTTTTTAAAATATCTGAGTTGATGTGACTATTTGGAGATCCATTGAACACAGCCAAAAATATAGTTCAAGAGATTCTTAAATTGCTATTCCAATCTGATTCCAAAACACAGAATGGGAACTTGAGATGCAGCTGCATTAGCCATCAAGAGTCTTAGGGAAAGAGGACGGCTGTTGCAGAACTATTAGTGTGTTATCTTTTGATTGGTTCTTTCATAAATAGAAGGGCAATTTTAGTTTTTATGGGTTAAGGTAGAGTAAGCCTAGAGAGTAGCATTTAGTATGCAGATTTACCACTTGGGGAAAAAAAACTGAAAAGAAATCTCCTGCCTAGGTTATCTGGTCCTGACAAATATTTCTTGTTTCTTTAGCGGAGCTTTGAAAGCCCTGCTAAGAATGTGTTCTGCTGATGGTACACAGATAATGGAATTCTGAACATTTAATTAGTGCATACAGATCTGACTTACTAGAAACTGCCTGTGATATTAATGTCTAAAATATATTGCTTTAATTAGCCAAATCCAAGGGTCAAAATTAACACCAATTTTCCACTGCTGGAAAACTTCATTCCAGAGTTTGACACTGGCACCCCTGCAGCTGCCCAGCTTCCTCGAGGAATAGCCAGACTCTGCTGAAACTAATTGATGGAAAAGGCAAAGGAGATGGGTCTGAATATTGCATTCAGCAGAAAAATGATTTGCCAGGTAAGTACAGTTCATGTCATTGCACTTTCAAATTGTGTTGCTATTTTGGAAAGTACAAGTTGCGACAAGAGAAGCCTTATCTCAGCATCTATGCAACGATGAGTTTTATTAGTAGAAATGCATAGAATGTGTCAGAATATATTAGAGCAGAGAGCATTTACAGCATCTGTCTGTTACCCACCTGTTCCTTCCCTTTCAAACAAACACATATCCAAAATCATATATTCTGTACTCCTTCCACTTAGAAGATGGTTTATTAAGATGAGATTTGCTTATTATTTTTTGAGCATACAAAGGTGTAGTAGGCGCTGTGCAGGCATAATCCCTTCTCTAAAAAGGTATAGTGTGACATCAAAGTAAGATTTAGAAATGGACAGCAGGAGAGAGAAGCAAGAGATAACTAATAATGTTAAGAGCATAGGTTATTTTTTAACCAGGCATGTTCAGTGTTCACATCTTGAAGGTTATGGAATGATTTTCTTTCATTGTATGTCATGGACCAGGATCCTAGTGTGCTAGCTGCTGTACAAACACAGAAAAAAGATAGCCCCTACCCCAGGGGATTGCAGTGAAAGTAGGCTTCACAGCATAAGCCAGTTTTTAAAGATGGATTTGACTGAAGCAAGAAATATGGCTTGGTTAACTTGTTTTCAGAGTGTACTCAGATATGATTTAACAACTGATGGGAGATGTCTACTGTTTATCTTACTGGCACCTTAAAGATGTTCTTATTTATAAACATAATTTAGACTTATAGTACGTTTAATTATATATACACTTTTGAAATGTGTGTGGCTTTTAATTGCGTATGTGTTTAGAATTAAATTTCTTGAAAAGATAGTAAGATTTTTATGGGTTGATGGGACCACAGAATAGCTGTATAATAGTTTTGGAAAGAGAAAAAACAAGTGATAGCTTTTTAATATTAAGCATGTCAGGTAAGATATAGCCTGCCTACACACTGAGATTTTTCTTGGAAAAAAAAAATAAATATTCAATGCAGGAATAATCTTGCATGCTGTTTTCATGTTAAATTCCCACTGAAGTCAAAGAAAATCTGACTCAACAGTACAGCAGGATCATGATCTAAAAGCAGGAAAAACTACAGTAGATTGTGGTACAGAAAAACAAAAGGTCATTTTTAGCAGGCTAATAAAAAGGAGAAAGAGATTCAGTCAGAGTTCCCCTTTGTATTATGATATTGCTTTGCACATTCTCTATACTTGATTTTTGTAAAATATTCTTCACAAAGACAGCTGTAGTCAGCTGTTCTCCAGGGGTTTGAAGTTTGATGAATGAGAATCACTTTGCACTTGAACTATTAGATTCTATTCATTTGCTATGCTTCCAGTGAGGAAAGACCTTAAATATATTTTAAATAATGCCCAGTCCACTACAAGAGTCAGAAAAGGAGACAAGAAAATGAGGATGCTTGAAGGAAGAACACACAAGGGGGATCACAAGATGAGCAGGGGGATGTTATCTTAGGACCTACAGTTGTTTTAGAACAATAAGACCTGGATGCACAAAGGAGTGAAGAGTTCAAGGAACCTCTCCAACATTTTAATGCCCTGTGCGTGATCCTCCTAAATCAGGGTTCTCAAACACGCAGCCCTATTTTCTGCAGCTCTCAATGGCATTATCATTACCAATATTTACAATATCATTGTATGAAAAGGTTTCAGTGGTGCAGCCCTCGGACTAACATACTAATCTTCATGCAGCCCTTGTGGTGATTTGAGTTTGAGACCCCTGTCCTAAATGCTAATGGATAGAGCAGGCTCTCCCAGTTCCTCAAATCTTTGTAAGCACTAGTTGCCTTACGCAGGATGGAAGACCATAAGGGCATATTCCAGCCCCTCCTCTACATTGGTCAGTGAAACTAGCTAGGCTCAAATCTTAAGTGTTGCATTCTATCCCCACCCATGGGTGTAGCTACCTCCCACGTGTGTGATTTAGGAACAAATCTGCACGAAATCAGTGCGAACTTGCCAGAGAGAGGAGAGGAGTGAAAACAATATATGCCCTGATTATTTGACTTGATACATATTACAACTCAGAATCATTGATTTATTTCATAAGCTCTGCTAATTGTAGGTAGAACTCTGATGATGCTTCCTATAGTTGAGGTTACTCAATGGTTAGATCTGGTTGGACAATTTTTTTTTCCTGGATAGAAATTTAGAATTTTTAGTGAAAAAATAACAATGAAAAATTGCAGCCAAACTTTATAATTTCATTTTGGAAATGCTGCACAGGTCTTAATGAAAGACGTAGTTCAGGTGGCTCATACCCCTGTTCTCAGTATGTTGGGCTCCCTGGCTGGTATATGTCTTCATGCACCATGATCTCCACATCTTGCTAAGATGCCACATGTGGTCATGGGAATCACTGACTGTGTTCTGCATAATGGGAGATATAATGCAGCTGAGAAATCTGGCTCTTAGAGGATAAGAGGGACACAGGGTACCCAAAGTACAACTCTCCTGAGTCACTTCAACAGTATTTACAGCTATCAATGTTTTGATTTATGGATGAAATTTTTTCAGTTTTCAGGTATTTGGGGGGGGGGTTGATGAAAATGGAACTTGCACATGAAAATCAGACACTTGTCACAAACAGAAAAGAAATCTTTATTTAGTCAAAAACATGGCTTTTCCATCCAAAAAACAATTTCTGAAGTGTCCAGAGAGGAAGATTGTAGCTAGACAAAGAGGCTAGGACTGGAATTAAGAGCCTGGATGATTGGAGATTGGAGAGATTTTGAGTGGCTGGAGTGCTGTCTCCTCCTCCCCCACCCCCCCCCGACACACCCGAAAAAAGGTGGTTCTGAATTCTGGCTCTAACAGTAGTTCATTATATAAAAGGTCCACTGTTCTGTAACAGCAACTTCTTTGACATAGTATTTATAGGTTAAAAAAAAAAATCATGTGAGAGATTAGATTAAAGTTCATATCATAATGATCATCATAAGCATTGAGCGATGTAGGTATGGGTGAAGAAGTATGTCTGAACCATGTAATGAGGAAGGCTTGGTAAACCAATCTTTCACAGACAAAGGAACATGCACACCAGAATAGTACAGTGAATATAGGAAAGGGAAATATTTATTAACATAGAAATGAATGGAGAAAAGCAACAAGGGAAAAACAGGGCGAGTGGTACAACAGGGGTGTGTTTAACACAAGGCCCCATGTGCCTGCTGGTAGCACACAATGGAAGGGCAGACACTGAGCGATGCATCTGCACATGAGTTCAGGAATCCCGGGCAAAGTTCCAGTCTGACAGTGAGCCTTTGGTGCTCCTGGTTGTCTTCGGTGCCAGTAAACTTTCCCCAGCAAACCCCTCCAGCGCCCTCCTCTGCTTCTCTCGGCAAACCCCTACAGCAACAGTCTCCTCATTTATCTAGCTACGGCCTCCCTCCTTATTCTCAGTGCAAAGCTACCAGCCCCAGTACTCATAGCCCCACACAGCTCTGGGTGACAAGGATACCAGTCCAGCTCTGGTTTGTCCTCCTCAGATGATTCCTCCCTGGCACAGTGCTCCTCCTGGCTCCTCTCCTGGGGCAGCCCCAGTTGGCCTCACTATCCCTCCAAGGCTTTGGGCAGGTTCTCAGCTGTTTCATTTTGTGATGGCCTGCTTGCTGTAGCTCATCTGCCTGGAGCTCCTCAACTCCCATGCCCACCCCCGACTTCTCCCAAACAGCAGGAACAATCAGCTCTTCCTCAGCAGGGCAAAGATTTAAAGAGACCGTGTTCTTTAAACAGCAAAAGGGTTAAGTTATTGTTTATCTGCCTGGGTTTTTGTTGTAAATTAAACAAGGTAAGATAAATCCACTGAGCGTTCATTTACATCTGAGGTAAATGGGAGGCACGCATTACTAGGAAGGCAAGAATTTAGCATGGCATCAACTCATCTGGGCACAAGCAGCTGGGGAAAAGCTTTCATCTGGGGATACAGTTTGAAAGGATATATTTCAAAGGTTCACTGGACTATAAAGTGGATGAAGAACCCTTTGGCTATCCATCACTAATGGAGCAAAGAGGACAATGGATTTTGCATCCATGAGAGGTAGATCTTGACCCTGGGAGCTGTAAATGCTC
Source organism: Podocnemis expansa (assembly GCA_007922195.1). Lineage (NCBI taxonomy): Eukaryota > Metazoa > Chordata > Testudines > Podocnemididae > Podocnemis > Podocnemis expansa. The sequence goes on along the minus strand of ML681966.1, from coordinate 56,927,561 downwards.
AGAGGTTGCTTTAGATGAGAAGCTTCTTTTAAACAAAGATTTCAGCCAACTAAAGTTCCATTTAGTCTCTTAAGAAGCATGTTATACTTTTATTTGATTTGTAACTTTATCTGTTTCCATTATTCATTCCTTGTCACTTAAATCTGTCTTCATTAACAACTTCTTGTTTTACTATAAATATGTCTGTGTTGTATTATTAAGCCAAGTATGAATTCTTAATTGTATCAAACAAGCTGGTATGTACACTGCCTCTATGGAGATAGTGAATTTGGTAATTTCAATGAGCAACCAGTGACAGGGGCTGGGTACTCCAGAGGAAAGCTCTTGCAGGGTGAACATTTTCTCACATTTCAAGTCAGTGCACCCCAGCTCAAATTTCACTTTAATTTTGGGGTCAGTAAATTATATCATGAATAAACTTTGGAATCTAGGATTTACCATTATTTCAATTAGAAACTATTAATTAACCCATATTTGCTGTAAACTGAGATAAAGTTTACTGGGAAATTTCATGAACTTTTCGATCAATCAGTGCTCTGAGTTTTAACTTGTAACTAGACCCATACTCTCACCATTTTTGTGTAGTTTCAAGTTTTTGTTGCTAACATCTCTAAATCTAAATTGTCAAGCCAAACTACGTTTAGGGAAATTACATTTTTTTTTCTGGATATGTGTCATCAGGGATCAGCTACCATTTCATTATATATATTTCATCATTTTCCTGCTTCTGAACACCCACTTTCATTTTTGTTCCATGAGGGCCTGGTCCAAAACTCATTAAAGTAAATGAAAAGTTCTTCATTGGCTTCAAAGTGCTTTAGAAGAGACTCAGAGTGGTATTTCTTGTATTACAAAAATTAGTTGTCCCTTCTCCCCCTTAAAATATCTGTGTCAATATCAAAACCCCAATGACTAAGATGGCTCTGAGTGCTTCCACTCTTAATTCTCAACCCTCCCTATGCCAAACCTTCAAAAAGGTTAATGAATCAGGTCCATGTTGTTTAGATTTTGTACCTACTACAAAGAAATATGTTGTGAATAGCTGATAAGTGGCAAGATCAATAATAGGAAAACATCTCCCAGCTGGTGTTGTAGGAAGGAAAAATGATCAACAAATGACCTGGAATTGTCAGCATTGGTGGTAATATATTGATTATTTACACATTAATCATCATATCTTAAACAACTGTAATGTAGACATCTGAGCCTTGTATATTTGGATTATCACATATCTCAAAACAAAATTTCTGAGTGCAGGCCTAAATTAAGCCTAACATGTTGCTCCACTGAATCACCTTGTAGCTCTCTTAAAGGCCTTCTGCAAATACTATTTGCTTATTACTTACCTAGTACAAAACAGGAACTAGAAAAGTAAAGAAGTTCATCTTAAACTCAAGCATTTGCTAGGTAATTGCTGTGTGTGGCTATTTTTAAATTAATTTGCTCAGCATCCCTAACCATTGAATAACTTTTGGCAATCATGAACTGTAAGATTTTTGTTCAGCAGTTCATAGAGTTCCAGTTTAATTCTTGTACATCTTTATATTTTGCTCAACAAACTAGCCTTTTGTTTTTCTCTTCTGGTCATGTGTGAATTGAATCAAAGCTATGGCTCATTCTCACAATACACATTTGTTAGAAGATGGTAATTTGGAAATGAGATACCTTTTAGGAGTTTCCTTTAATATCTTGTTTAGACTGATTCCTGTAAATACAGTATAACATTTAATTTTTTATGAAGCTGCATTCATATCTAAGTGAGTTCCACACTTTGGCATCAGTAATCTGCATGTAATATTGAGCTTTGTTACTGTTCAGAACTTAATTAAAAACATCTTTTTGTATGTTGTTTAATATTAATCAGCAGAATGGAATCTACTGGTGCCTTCAATAGTCAGAGTGAAATGTTGGCCCCTCTGAAGTCAATGGGTGTTTTGGCATTGATTACTTCTTGTCTTTTACCCTTCCAACTTCTGTTTACATTTTATTTAATTTGTTTGCACAAATACTTTTAAAAATTTCTGCTCTCTAAAAAAGTGAACAAAATAAAATAGTGGCTCTGATTTAGAACAGCATCATGGAATACAGGGATACATTTTATAAACTTCTGCCATCTCACCCAACAACTTTGTCAGCTCCTAGAAGACAAACTACTATCTGACACTCCACTGAACTTTTTTGTCAACAAAATAATGGTCATTTTGTGATGAGAGAAAGAGTGCAGATTAAGAGAACATGCTCAGTTTTTTTCATAAAATGTTATTTAAGGAATCATTCATGTAAATGAATATATATATTTATACTACAAAATGTATACAATATTGCTGTGAAGTATAAAAGACATTGAAAAGATCTAAAAATAAGATAATAGGTAAGTTTTAAAAGTTCATAAGTTTTTAGAGCTACTGGAAACTGGCAATAGTTAAAAAGAGCCAGTAATTTCTCTAGGTCCGGAATGGATTTCCAAGCAGTCACCCCTATAATTAAAAGGGAAAGGATTATTTTAAATCCCTTGAACTTGTGATTTTTATGAGGTCTATTTATTAGCTTCACAAGTTTACATAAGAATAGTGCCACTAAGAATTTATAACACAATTTACACATTTTGCAGGACTCCTGAGACTAAAAAGGTGTGTGCATGTACGTGTGTGTGTGTGTGTGTGTATGCATAGATATGAATGGGATGGGGAGTGATAATCTCCCTTTTTTTCTCTGAAGAGGCAGCCTGAAATTTTAATTGAAGTAAAAATAAATGTTCCTTATCAGAAGCCACAATAGACCTTCCCAGTTTTGTTTGTGGCAAAGTTCAGGAACCCTCCCATGGCTTACTCTACCTTCCCCCACTTCAGATATTAACCGGGACATCATGCCTTCCAAACATGAAATGAGCTGAGCGATGTTTTATTACATTTCTCATGTGGCTAAGCTTAGTGTGGCTTTTAAGTGTTCCTTGGTATGCCGTGCTTACCCAAGTTATTTTCTGCTGTGGATTGTTGCTGCTGCTGTAGCAGATGTGCCTTGAATTCCAATGAGGAGAAGGAATTTAAAAATAAATAAATAAATAAAGAGTGAGTATTTTTAAAAGACTTGCAAACTCACATTGTTCTCTGTTTTACAGGTTTGGTGTATTAGAAGTGAATTGTTTACAGAACTGGTGCAAAATCATTTTATATTGTTACATATCAAGATAATTTGAAAAGCTGTTTGTAAATTTTACTGTGTATTGAAATTTGTTGTACCTAGTCAGTTGTATTACATATAGTTTTAGGCTCTATGAAATATCTAAGCATAGAAAAGTTAATTTTATTCATGACTAGCAAAAACAATGCTGAGAAAGAGAGCTGATTTAAGTCTAAATTATAACTGTATTAAGATTTCTTTTATGGCACTATTTTATATCTGACTTTGTCCTGGGAGAATTTGTAAGCAGGGAGGTAGCTCAGTGAAGTGGTGTGTATATTTTCACAAAATGTTTTAGGGGATTAAAATCTTTCAGTGTGTCCTATCCATCTGCTTACAGTTTGTGTTATTGGATGCAGTGCCTTCTTCTTCCATACAGTGATGCTCAGATCTCCAGTTCTTATGGGCTGTGCATGAGACAGATTTTAAGGGATCCAGCCCTGATTAGAACAGTTAGCCTGTTAACATCCTATGTATTTACAGTGGATTATTTGAAGGGAAGCAGGGGTTAAGTCAGCGGGTCTCTCCGCTTCCCCAGGGGTTAACCTGGCAGCCTGTTTGGCACACACAGGAGAGCTGACAGGTAGCAGGATTTGTCTAAGCAGTGTGCATGAGAGCCAACAAGGAAAACTGAATGCTCTGGATTAGTTTTGGATTATGTTGTCAGAGTGAAGCCTGACGGACAAACTGCAGAGGAATAAACTGCAATCTGTTTGGGGAGAGAGACAGTGTGCATAGCTTTCATTTTTCAAGAAATGACAAGAAAAATCATTAATAATTTGTAAATCCATGTCCATTAACTTTTCTCTTTGTTATCCCAAGACAGTATCTTTAACGTGAATTTGCCACTGTTCTATATCTGGTCTTTCTTGTGACAGATGGCAAGATAGATATGAAATTGCATTCATAAAATATTTAAAAAAGGGAAAATATCTAAACAACTTAACTTTAGCACCTGGACTTTTCTATGGAAGGGTGGGGTTTAGAAAGAATATCTCTCCCTTGTGTGTTCAAGTCAAAGTTATGAAGTTCAGTATAATTTTTGGACTCTTCCTATTCTACAGCTCTACTTCAGGTAGATAATTATTTGTTTCAAAACATGACAAGCAGTATACTGTGATCATTCAGTAAGAAGAATTAGATGCTACTGAGTTTACAAACAATAAAAGTGACTTTCCTATTTTTCTGTAACTGAATGCTCTAAACCTATAATATAGTAATGAAATAATCAGAGAGCAGTAGCAAGATGGGGAGACATACGGTGCAAGTTGCATACACTTATCAAGAAAAACCAGCCTCATTTTTCATTATAATAGTGTTTGTCCTTGCTAGTGTCAGGCAGTTGTCATCCTTGCAATTAGTCAGCAGTGACTTCTTTGGCCACAGACAAAGCCAGTGAGGGATGGTCTTTAGCAAATATTCCTTAACATCAGTCAGACCTGATTTTTCAAAAGCTAAGTAATGCAGTTATTTCAGGATGGGACTAAAACAATGGACAAATACATTAAATATAACATGACAAAGACAATGCATTTTTAAATTACAATTGACTGGGAGAATGACCATCAGAATGACACCATGGACTTAGGTTTTTTCAATTACTTCTTTAACAAAATTGTTCAGTTTACAGCTCCCAAAGTTTGACTTCTTCCTGCCCCCTTAGCCCCAAACAGAAATACTATATAGCAAACTCAACCATTTCAAAATCAACCAGCGTGTTTTCTGCCTCTTACAGTACTCGATTACTAGGAATAGTAATTCTGTAAATAGGATCGAGTGCCCTATTTTGTTCCTGCTCCATGAGATGAAATAAAATACAACTAATTTTTCCATCAGTATATTGACACTGCAAGAGTAACATAGGTGAACCAGTAACATGCAGCAAATAATTTATTCAATGAATTTAATGCCTTTTGCTGTTTGCGAATTGCCCATGTATGGTTTATGATTTTTTTCTCAAACTTATTCACCATTTGAAATAGTTTTGGCAGATATTTTGTGATGATAATTCTTGGTTTATATTCTATCCACAAGCAGTTTGGTTGCAAATACTGAATATATGAAATCTGTTAATTGGAATGGTTAGTTTTCACTGAGCAAATTAATCTCATGGCTTGTTTTTGTTCCATAATCAATTAATGTACCTTTTGCCATCAGGCTTCTGGAACAAATGTTCACATTTTTAAATTTATAATTCATGCTTTTTGAATATTCTCTACTCACCTAAGGTGTGCTGCTTCACTGAACATTCCTGCTAGAAATTTTCTTTGCTCACTTATTTATGGAAGGTGAACACAAATATGATATGAACATAACTATACCCAACTTCTACTTGGGCAAATGTTTTAGAGTCTTAGAAAATGTTTTAAGGTATTAGCCTATCTCTAACTAAAAGAGGTAAAATGTTGGTTTTCTCAGTAAAACAAGTAGATTTGATTAAATGATGCAAGGAAAGCAGTTATACTGAGTAACAATGTGTCAATTACATATATAGTTGTTACTTATTGATTACACTTTGTAAAATGGGTACTTTGTTAAAAACTAATCTTCTCCTTACTCCAGAAACACCATTATAAAACAGAGAAGCTGTTTCTGGGTTAATAAGAGACACTTGTGCCTCACCTCTTTGCAGAAAAGGTTGCTTGTCTGTATTCACAAACAACTTCCAGTTTTCCTGTGATTTTATGGGTATGATTTATACTGTATCATAAAAGGATTACATACACACACACACCAACAAGTAGGTCTTCAGTGTAGATCTATTTTGAAGAGAGAAGAAGAAAGTAGAAAAGTGCTTATCTATTTTCATCTCTTTCCACTCTAAACACAGGATGAGCAGAAATGGAGTAATAGCTCAGTCTAATGGAAATCAAATAAAATGGCAAAAAGAGAATACAACCAACTAATGGCATCAGTTAATAGTTTTGATAAGGATGTGTTTACACTGCACAACAAGGTGTTTTCTTAACTGGGGTTAACTAACTCACCCTGTGGCTTACTGCTATTTTAAGTTATTGGCTTAGGCTCAACTCCATGCTGTCTTAAGGGTATGTCTACACTGCAGCTAGGAGCAAGCCTCTCAGCTTGGGTACAAAGCCTCATGCTAACCAGGCAGCATGGATGCTGCAACTCCAACAGAGACTTTGGCTAGCACCCAAGCTCAGACCCAGGATGTTCAGCAAGCCATAGAGCTCTCTAGGCTTTAATTTGAGCTGCCAAACTGAGTTAAAAGCCTAGTTGCCACATCTTGACTGTTATTTTAACCCAAGTCAACTAATGTGGGTTAGCTGATATGGGTTAAGAACACATTTTTTCTTTTGGTGTAGACATAGCTTTAATTTAAAATAAGAAATAATGAAAAGGAGCCTCATCAACTTGTTTATGCATGAGAATTTTTATGCCATTTTTAGTTGTCAATCATTATGTACAGCAGTTTAAAAGCCAATAGATGTGATTGTGGCTTGAAGACAATATTGGTAAACACTAAGAATATTCACAATTTTGAATGTTAAAAGTTATTTGTTTCTGAGTTTCTACCACAGAGGGTCATAGTCTCAAGATAAGGAGTCCTGTGGCACTTAGACTAACAAATTTATTGCACTTTTGTGGGAGAAAATTTGTAGTCTTTAAGTGCCATGGGACTCCCTGTTTGTTTGTTTTACTGAACTAGACTAACACGGCTACCTCTTTGAATCTCAAAGATGATTCATATAACACTATTTTGACTTCTTCAGTCAGCCTTTTTCTCACTTCTTCATATCACTTGCTAAAGCAGACAGCAGATGCTATTTCACAGGGTAGCAGTTGCTCACAGATAGCTTTATGGGAACACCAGGAATGTTAACACATCATGTGTTTGTTTTGAATAGAGAATGAGAGATTATAAATAAGTGGAACATACATAGCATTTAAAATTCAGATTTGAGAACAGGAGGCCAGAACAGATCTCAGGCAGGTTATTTCCACACAAGGAAGGAAAACTGAGTTGGACACACAAAATTTCCCTGGAATTTTGCCATTCTGAGCAATATTTCTTCCTCCTTCTCCCCATGGAACTGACAATGGGGATGGTGAGATATTCCCTTACCTAAACTAATGTATTCCACAGAAATGACCAGATCTCAAGGATTGGGGGGGGGGGGTTAGGGCCATCCACCTGGATCTCCTGTGCCACTGAGTCCTGGCTCCTGACATTTCAGATTCTAGGACCATCTTATGCCCACTAATGCTAGAATTAGCTCCAGAAGCAGCACTCTGAGATACACAGAGGTAATCCATCAATTCAGTGCTGACAATTCAACAAACTCATGGATTCATGGTGGAGCTGACTATGATGTTGCATACAGTCAGTGGCTAGCCCCCACCCATGCTCCTTCCCTCTTATATGTTGGCTGCTATGGAGAAGCTTCCTTACATTCAGGAGAAAGAGGAATAGTGCAGCTGTCTTCTGCTGTTTCATGCTGTTTCACTAGGTCCCCTTTCCCTTGGTTTGTAAAAATGGAAGGTATAATATGGTCCCAAATCCATGTTTTCCAATGATCAAATATTTGTCTTTATTTTAGTGCTCATCATGAGATTACAAATGAAAAAAAAATGTTAATCTTCTCCATACCTTCCCAGGCAATGTGTATAGACTAGCTGGAGAGGAGAAGTGGTTTGGTGATAGAACAACCAATTCAGCAAAACACTGAAGTTCATGCTTAAATTTGATGTCAACGGGACTCCTCATAAACTTAAAATTAAACAAGTGTTTAACTGTTGTCTGAATTTAAGTCTTGGGGACTGATGTTGCTGAATTCTACTCCTGCTTCTAACTGACTAACTGTGCAGCCTTTAACAAATCATTTCAGTTCTGTGCCCAGTTTCCCCATTTGTAGAGTGAAAATGTTATTCCTTACAGCAGTATTGAGAGGCCAAGTTAATGTTTGTGAAGCTATCTGAGGTCCTTGCATGAAAATGAAGCAGATTTAATTACTTATATCAGCTATTATGTTCAAGGCTAGGCTTAACAAAGCAGCTAAATAAGAAATGGGGAGAGGAGATTAACAAAGATGTCACTGACATTTCCTTCTTATTTCATTTAAATTTTGACAAATTTTAGACAAGCTGTAAAGGGTTGGTTCTACTGTGGATATAATTAGTGATGCTGTAATTGCTTCTGTCTTGTCATGTAGAAGCTTCACAGGCATTTCTCAAATTATTTTTATTAGTAAATATGACAGACAGTGTGGGCAGCAAAGCTGATTCCATTCCCATTTAATTTAAATGAAAAATTCCCTTTGATGTCAGTGGAAGCAGGTTCAGATCAAGAATAAAGAGGAACAGTTCTGGAAAGTTAAACCTTTACAATGGTTTGCCACCGAAAGTTTTTTTCAGTTTTGTTATAGAGCATGAAAACTTTAACAATAAATCCAAGAAAGGGAAAAGTTAATAATTTAACATATACTCGAAGTAACTTCAGTGCTGAAGACTGACTAAAAGCTAACCACTTAATGGAAGAGGGAGGAGAATGAATTTAATATCCTGGCAGAATAATACAGTCAGAATGAGAAGATGACCCATAGCTTTTAGTTTCCTGTTAACAAGAATGAAACCATTTTGGTGAACCATATAAATTCTCCTGACAGGTAAATGCTTATATGTAAGAGTCTCTAAATAGCAGAAAAGAAAACATTTTTTAAAGCAGAAAGGTACAAAATAATACTGAAATTTGGTAGACTTTACTTAAAGGTAGAATGAACATATATGCTGTTTAAACTGTTTTAAGGATCCTCAGTAGCAGCAGCTCATAATACAATGAGGTATCAAAATTGCCCATAAAGGTGGGGTTGTGGTACAAAGCAGCTAGCCCATACTAATGTATTTAGACCTGTTTGTTGAGTTCATTTGTCTTTAATAAGCAACTTGAATTAATTTTCTTACTTTTCAGTAAACTTGTGTTCTTCACTGAGAGAGTTAATAGAGGTCCACAATCTTGAATAAAGTATATGTATTACCAACATACATGCTTTCGTGGTAACTGTACAACAGTGAGGTAATGTTTGCAAGCAGTAATAGTAATTATGCCAGCAATGACTGTATTTGTGTGCATAATGATGGCAGCTGCATTCACAAATGTGAGTATTAGGATGCTGACTCCTCAGATGTAGAATATATTACATTCTCATTGCTTCTAAGGCAATTTGCAAAATAGCTATGCAAACTATACATGGGGATTACTTCATTTATCACAAAAATACAGCCATATGAAGTGAAAGCACGGCAAATTTATATGACAGAGAAGAAAACCTGTCCTAACTGCAGAAATATTTAGATGTAGACAGTAGTTGGAGAATTGGAATTGTCAGGATACCAGGTTTAACAATTTCATTGTTCCAAAAAGTATCATAGGGTATCAAATGACTAAACCCACAATTTTGGCACAGAAATTTGTATTAAGCTTCACAACAGAGGTGTGTCTGCCATGGGGAAAGAAAAATAATTTACAGAACTGGTAAAGAAGGGTGTTGGCCTGGGCTCAGCTACCTGCTCCAGGTATTGTGACCTGATGCACAAGGTCACAGCACAATTCTGGCTTGTTCCATCCACTTCTCAGTAAATTCCACAGGGGTTGTCATGGTTGTGTGCAGCAAAAGCAATGCAAGTCCAGTGGCACCTTAAAGACTAACACATTTCTTTGGGCATAAGCTTTTGTGGGCTTCAGCCCACTTTGTCAGATGCATGAAGTGGAAACTACAGGTGAGAGGTGTATATACACATGCCAGGATGAAGGAGAAACTTTCATATGGGGAGAGCCGGTCATCTTGCTTCGGGTAGATGAGGCCCATTCTCATCAGTTAATTAGAAGGTTAGAATGTGTGACCAGGGACAATTACTTTTTATAATGTGCTAACCATTCCAAATCTTTATTCAGACCCAATCTGATTGTGTCAAGTTTGCAAATCAGTTCCAGCTCTGCAGTTTCATGCTGAAGTCTGTTTTTGAAGGGGTTTTTTTATTGACAAATGCAACCTTCAAGTCTGCTACCAAGTGTCCAGGGATATCAAAGTGTTATCCTGTTTATGAATGTTACAATTTCTAATGTCGGATTTGTGTCCATTTATTCTTTTGTATAAGGATGATCAGGTTTGTCCAATGGATATGGCAGGGGTGAATTACTAGCACATGATGACTTGAATCACATTAGGAGATGTACAGTGAATGAGCCCCTGGTGCTGTGGCTGATCTGGTTGGGATCTGTGATAGTATCACTAGAATTGATGTTGAAGCAGAATTGGCAAAGATAGATCCGTGGGTTAGTGTTCTTATTTTATGATATTCAGTTGTTGGTGAGTATTTGCTTCAGGTTTGGGGGGACTCTGTAGCCAAGGACTGGCCTGCCTCCCAAGGCTTTAGAGAGCATGGGATCATCTTCCAGGATAGGTTGTAGATCCCTGATATGTTGGAGGTGGGTGGGGCTGTAGGTGATGGCTAGTGGAGTTTTGTTGTTTCCTTTGTCGGGACTGTCCTGTAGTCAGTGACTCCTGGGTACTCATCTGGCTCTGTTGATCTGTTTTTTCACCTCCCTATGTGGGTACTATAGTTTCAGGAATGTTTGGTAGAGATCCTGTAGGTGTTTGTCTCTGTCTGAGGAATCAGAGCAGATCCAGTTATATCTTAAGGCTTGGCTGTAGATGATGAGTCATGTAATGTGTCCCAGGTGGAAGCTGGAGGCATTTAGGTATGCATAGAAGTCAGTTGGTTTTCGGTATAGAGTGGTATTTATGTGTCCACCCCTTATTCATATGGTAATGTCCAAGAAGTCAGTTTCTTCTGTGGACTGGTCCAGGCTAAGGTTGATGGTGGAGCATAAAATTTTGAAATCCAGGTGGAAGGTTCTTGCCTGTGGGTCCTGATGATGAAAATGTCATCAATGTAACATTGGTACAGGAGTTGATGTCGAAGTAACATAGGTAAAAGAGATGTACTTGGTGAACGAGATACAAGGAAGTAATGTTCTAGGTCTCCCATAAAAATGTCAGCATACTGTGGGGCCATGCATGTACCCATAGTAATAGCACTGACTCGAAGGTATAGATCATCTCCAAATCTGAAGTAGTTGTGGGTCAAGACAAAGTCACACAATTCAGCTACCAGGTGTGCTGTGTCGTCATTAGGGAAACTGTTCTGATGACTTGTAGTCCATCTTTGTGTGGAATGCTGATGTAGAGGGCTTAGTGGCTAGATGGTGTTTTCTGGAAGATCATCAGTTTTCTCAGGAAGTCAGTGATATTATGAAGATACCTGGGAGCGCTAGTGGCGTAGGGCCTGAGGAGAAAGTGCACATAGCCTAACAATCCTGCCTTGAGAGAGCTGATGCCAGAGATGATGGGAAATCCCAGATTCCTGGGTTTGTAAGAATGGAGAAGGAGGGATGGAGAGGCCAAATTTAGCTGGCATTGCAACACCATCCACTAGGTCACATCACCACTTGGTGTTTATAAGGTCTCCCATCTAATGAATCACCAACAAGCCTCAAGTATTCCTTATGTTGTCCCATCCACATAATGACCTAGCACCCATTCTGTGCTGCTTTTAAGAACTGATGAGAATCACAGCACAGCTTGGTATGACTGCAATCTGTTAGTCTAGAAGAATAAAAGCAAGAGAACTGCTGTTAATTCTATTACTTGGCTTTCAAAACTTCTCTGTATTGTGTTGACTGATCAGCTGGGATTAATAATTGATTTCTTGTTCATGAATTTATGGTAAGAGACCAAGTATAATAAAATACTTCAGAATACTCTGTTTTGGGACATCAGTAATAGTAGTTTCAGGAAAACTTCAATATCCTGTTCCTTTTTTAATATAGAAAAAAATGCCATAATGCTTAGCTATAACTGCAGCAATAAATTATCAAGGGGCACAAGGTTTTAATAGAAATAAGTGCATAAAATTTCTCTGTTTCTCCTCTTGTTTGCAGAAGGAGATTGAATATCTTATGACTGATACTAAGCTTCTTTATTTCATCCTCCAGTATATGTTGGTGAAGTATAAAGGTGCTTGTACTTTTAACACTATTACCTGTCCTATACATAGTCATGAAGCCTGATACACTCTGGCCCTAAGTAGCCACCGTTGTTTCCTATGAATATGTACTATGCAGGATTAAGTGGCTAGAATCAGGTATAAGCAGGGCCATCGCTGGTGCTGGGCACCTGGGGCAAGTGCCCCGAATCCCAGCGCCAGTGCCCCAGATCTGGCGGGGCCGCCCCCCGGTCTCCAGCCCAATTGGGCCGCAGATCCGGGGCCCAATTGCCAGCGGCCACGGCGGCCCTGTCCACAGCCAGGGATCCAGGCCCCAGCCGGCCATGGTGGCCCCATCCCCAGCCAGGGATGAGGGGCCCGGCCACCCACGGCCACTTCCGGCCCCATCCCCGGCCAGGGGCGGGGCCTGCGGGCCGGGGGCAGGGCCTGGGCCCATGCCCTGGGGTCCCTCCCCGGGGCAGCGACGCTTCTGGGTATAAGGAGGCAGGTCTACTCTGAAAAGTTAAGATTAAATATGCCACCACCTTACTCAATTGTTCTGTCCCCTATACATATTCACTGTTCTTTCTACTTGCTTTACTGATTCAAATATGTGATGACCACATTTTCACTTGTGTTAGCACAGCAGAGCCAACACGTTTATGAAGTGTAGTTATACACTGGTTTTGAAGTAACTTTTATTCATCCATTTATGAGCAAGAAAGTCAGAGCATCTCCTTTCTTCAGTAAAATAAGCATTTGTCCTTAATGAAAATCTATAAAATATCCACAGAACTATATTCTTCATACGTCCCAGATATATTCACTTGTGACCAGTCATGGGAAGTGGATGAGGGAGAAGATGGAAGGTTTATAACTTTCATTCTAAATTGTAGCATCTGCTATAATTAGTGATGCAGGTCTTATCTGGAGGTAGCTTTGAAATAGATAATGTGAGATATATTGCATGTTTCAATTTTGGGAAGCACAGTTCCTCATTTTATGCAATAATCTATTGTCTGATTTCTTTTTAGAACTGGCTCCCCCCACCGCCCAATCCATTGACATCCGGGAGTTAAATCAAGTGCTGTGCTGAGGGAGAAGCAAACTTCACTGTTATTCCCTTTTATTTTATTAGTGATAATGTTGAAGAATTTCCATCCCATTTATTTTATTACCAAATCCAAACACATATTTTACAGTGGAATTCACTTGACATGTAGCAACCAGCAAATTTTGAGAGCCTCTTGTAGTATGCTTGATCATTTTCACTTTGACTCCATGGCCTACCTTAGTATGTGTCTGACCTATGTGGGTCTGCTCAGCTAACTGTAAATGTTTCAATGTTAGCCCTTTTAGTATGGCAATCATTAGCTGGCCATCTAAACCCGGCTCAAGTAGCAGCATCTAATACACTGATTTGAGAGGGCTTGCAGGGTTAATTCTGTCATTACAGTGTTGACATGAGGCATGTTACATCTTTCAGCTCAAAATGTTACTTATAATCTTTTAATCCTAAATAAGGTCAATGTTGTATCAAGTTAATCTAACATGAAGATTAATTAGGGTAGTTAACACATAGAGAAGTTATTTGTTTTGAGGCTACATTTAATCAATGAGTTAGTGCTTAATATAATAGGTAACTTTTTACTCCTTGCTAAGCTACACCTAATATGTATGATTATTTTCTTGGCAACATGCACTACTTGGTTCATAACATTAGAAATGAGCTCAACCTGAGCCTTTAATTCAATCCACCATTCCCTTATTAATACACAGCCCCCCACCCCACCCCCAAATAATAATAAACCACCAGTACATGCAGTGGAGCCTATTTCCAAACCAGACCCTGGTTTTCATTTTGCAAACCTGACCAACAAGATTATACAGAGTTACACACATCTCATTTTTTTTATTGATTGTAACTGTCAGAGTTCATTCAGAAGGAAAAATACCTGTTCTTAATATTTAACAGTTTAACAATTCAATTTGAAATAATTCTATCATATTTCAGGACCCAGTGCGTCTGGTGAAAATTAGTGCCACTTGAAATAAGAAAAGTGAATGATTTTACCTGAAGAAAGATGGTAGTTATGCACCTTACAGTCTAACAAATTTGTTTATCACATGAGTTTTTGTGGGAGAAAGTCCCACTTTTCTCCTCTGAAAGCTCATGTGATAAATAAATTTCTTAGTCTTTAAAAGTGACACAGGACTCCTTGTTGTTTTGCTGACCTAGACTAATGTGTGCAGGCTACCCCTTTTGAATCTTACATTCTGTGTCATTGTGAAGCAAACTAGAAGACTGGGTAATGTAATTGTTCAGAATGAAATGCCTATACTTTCCTAGATTAGGTTATTTTTTTTAATATACATTTGTAATTTAACCCTCTCAAGTTGCTTGACATTTTTGTATCTGCTGCCACTGTTGTGTTTTTTTTAATCTAAAAAGAAACCATTTCCCCTCTTCCAGGTTATATCTCTGCTAAAATTTTAATGACAGCACAATATTAATGGCAATAACGAAATAGAAGGTGGAGCATCACTAATTGTTTTTTTGATCAGTTTAATTCAATATTCTTTTCCTAAGTATAAACTTCTTGAAATTTAGTAACTCCTCAAATTAGACATGGGGAGGGAAGAGGGAGTGTATTGAGGGAGGTGGCATAAATCTGCTAAAAGGGGTCATTAGACTGGACAAATGCCTTTCTCCCCTGAGTTTCCTAGATAAGGAGAACCTATCTGGTAGTTAAAAATTCCAAGAGTCATTCTGGATAGTATTACAGACCCCCCTGGGTGTTGCTACAAAGTTCATGCCCTGTTTCATCAAATATCCAGTGACATTCACCAGGGGCCATGCTAATTATAGGGATTTAGCAGACAATGCCTAAGAACATTTCATCACAAATTTACATGTCTTTGTCTTCAAGTATTAGTTTTTGGGTGTGTTAAGTGAGGAAAAAATTGGAAGTAGAATGATTCTGCAGTTTAATACATCTTTACAACAACAGTCATCAACATGTTGAAGTATTGAAATCTAATTTTCACTGCCTTAGTACCAAGAATATGGTGTTCTTTTACAATTATATGGAGGTGCCTTGAGGTAGCTTTAAAATTCATGAAAAAAAAAACCAAGGAGTCGTGTGGCACTTTAAGACTAACAGATTTATTTTTCGCATGAGATTTCGTGGGAGAACTGTTAGTCTTAAAGTGCCACACGACTCCTTGGGGTTTTTTTGCTAGACTAGACCAACACGGCTATCCCTTTTGGAAATTAAAATTCATGGATCCTCTATGAGTTCTAAGTGGTTTGAGCTAATTGCTTTAGTGAGGTGTAGAGTTGATTCATTATTAAATATATTTCCTGGGGCAGGACTTAAGAGAGGCCTGAGTCTCATTTCACTTACACTAGGGTTAGTCAGGACTAACTCCACTGAAGTCAGTCAAGTCACATTGATTGGAGAGTAGAATCGAAATATATGAACATATAGAGTTTAGTACCTTATGAAATACTGCTTGATTCACAAAAAGGTCCAGTAGTTTACTTCCCAGGTGCACCTGGCCAGTCTTCAGATTGATGCAGAAGAGCCATGTCCCCACCACTTCTCATTCCACTTTGAGGCAATAGCCGTCCTCCCGAGTGGCTCATGGAGAGAGCAATCTCTTCGCGTCAGTCTAAAGCATAGAGACTGTAATTGTCTCTGGCCCTTCTGTAAGATGTACAGGTATGGGAAAGGAGTAGATGAGTGGGTAGGAACACAAGGTTCCTTGCACCGTCCCATTCCCTCAGCACCCATATATAGGAAATGATGCAGAGACAGAATTTGGCATTTTAATGAGAGAGGTTTTATGGTAGCTGATACATGCTGGCCTAAATTACAGAAAAACAACATTTTCTAGATTAGCCCTTGAGCTTTTAGTCTCTTCACTGAATTGTTTGAAAGGTAAAATACTCAGTTTCATAATATTTGCACCCTCTTCATTGCCTTCGTCATTTTTAAAGCCTTAAATTTCTGCCTTGAATACTTTAGCAATCTCTGGCTGTCATGCTGTTTCTTTTGTTTCTGTGAGGAAAAGGTCTGCAAAGCATTTCCAATGAGCTCACTGCAAGCTGTCAAATAAATGCATTGGCAGATATGTGAATGTTTAATGGCTCCCGGAAGTGTTAGTGACAACTCTAATCACATAATTTTTTGCAGATACACTCAGTCCCAGACTTTGCTAGGTCAATTCACACAAAAAGGTTGTACTTTTTGCTATTTTTTTCACCCCACCACACCCAGTAAACCTATTTGTAGATTAAAAAAACCTTTGTACAAATGAATATAATTTTAAAATTGTTACTGCTGTATCTCATTTTACACATATAATATTAAATACAGTCACTGAGCTCTAAGGCTGTTAAACTTAAGCCTGATAATGTGCTATTGCATTAGTTAATATTTATTTGAACAACAGTTTGAATGTTCTAAGTGCTAGGGAAGTGTTTTGTTATTTGTAGCTCATTCCAAAACACTCCAATATCATTGCCTAAGGAAAATAGAAAGTTTTGGTCAGTATGTAAACAATAATCTTGTTGACCTTTTAGGTGAAAAATAAACCATTTATTTAAAAATTTTTTCCTGGCCAGATGCACAGCTCACTATCATAAGAGCCCAGGGATACTAAAGTCAGTCTTACTTTTGCATACTCCAGTGTAATACAAATAATCTGGTGCAAGACAGCTCCATGTAAAATTAGTTAAAGCTGTCTTTATATAACAATTTTTCTTGAATTATAGGCCTCATCCAAACCTTACTAAGTCAGTTGGAGTCTGTCAGTCATCTCTAATGGGGAGTGAATCAAGCTATATGCTTCTGTTTTGTTTATTCCTTCACTGGCTTTTAGCTTTTGTTATTACACAGTTTTGAAGGTCTAAAATGTACATTTTTAAAAGACAAGACCAGCACTAATCAGAAGGCTGTGTTGTAATCATTTCTTCTGTAAGCATCTGTAAAAGGATAGCCTTGTAAACTGCTTATTACTTACTGCAGTCACCTTTAGGATGTACGTTTACTTTTTTCTAAATAAATTTAGTACTTCCGCACGTTTGGTGAATAGGCCTTGGTGACATGTAGGTGCTACAGGGACTCCTCATTGTCTTTATTTCTTCCTGCTGTCCTCTATGTCAATATTAGTTTACCGAGAAGTGCCACTCTATAATTAATTTGTCTTTCCAAGAATTCAGATTCGTAAATCAGCCTCCCTCCCTCCCTCTCTCTCTCTCCCTCTCTCACTTTTTGATGATGTAAACATTAGTGCTGGTAAAACCTCTAAAGATTCAAAGATCTATTCCTCCCAAAACTGGATACTTATCTTAAAAATTGTGAGGTTTCCCTTCATCCATCTGCCATTATTTTCCTACCTGCCTACTCAAATCCTTCTCTTTACCCTTCTTTGTACTTTTTTTTTAAATGGAGTCCCTCATTGGTTATGCATGAATAGGTTAGAAAAAGAGCCACTCCTATCCTCTTCTCAGATCTTCTCCTGAATAGAATGGAGTCCTAAAAGCTTGAATACATGCCCTTCTTCCTCTCTGTGACTCCCAATCCTTCTCCAGATACCAGAAAGCTTGTTACTGTCCTTTGGATTGGCTACAGTCTTCAAATCTTCCTAGTACCTGGGCACCGCAGGAAATCCCAGAATGTTAGAGAGGTTAACAATACAGCCTAGCAGACAATATGACAGATCTGCGACTTAGACCTTATAAGTCACACAACACCTAAGCTCAAGGGTCTACATCAGGTCACATAAAGATATAAGAACTGGAATATTTTGCTGGGGTTCAGAGAAGAAAGGATAAGAGTAATGGAAAGACAGCTGCAGAAGAGTTAGAAAAGAAGAGAAAGGGCACAACAGGAAGTGGAGAAATATCCAAAAAAGTCAGATATATTTTTAACTTCAGATTAGAACTCAAACTTCTGAGAACTTCTCCAAACCAAACCTCTGAATCTTTCACCTATCACTAGCGTCGCTTATATCTCCTAGTTTCCCAGCAGGTCCCCAGACCTTATAAATCTCCTCCAACCTCAAAGAGACTTCTGACCACATATCTATCTACCAAATTGGCAATCCCTTTTTTGTGATGGCATTAAAATCACTGTACAGTTCTCTGTCTGCAGCAATAGAGACTAATAATGGAGGGCCAATTAGGCTAAATGTCACTAATTAAATCTCCTATGATTTTTCTTTGAAACAAAGAAAAATCACTTTTGTTTCTGATGCCTTTCATTTCCCTTCCCTCTCCAAGAGTAAAACAGATACCAGTGCAGTATTTGGTGGAGATGAATGATCCATATAGTCCTTTCTGGTTGCTGGGGTTTTCAGGGACAGAGTCAAGAAGTCAATAGTACATTAAATCTGGAACCCCACCTCCTAATATTTGATTTCAGTTCCTTCCTTTCTCCAAAAGGAGTTTTATAGTCTGTCAATTCATGAAACTTTTGAAAGTTTTTGATTTTTAAAAGGAGTCTTCTCTGTCAAAAGAAGAAAGATCATGTTTCAGCAAAGCATGGGACATAAGGAGAAAAAAAAAAAAGATGGGGCTTGGATAGGGAAAGCCACAAGCCAGGCTTCCAAATTAATCAGTTTCCTGCAGAACAGTATACAGGAAACTGAAATTTGGCTCTGCACATAGTGCTTTGAGATTCTGACCACAAAAGCCAATATTCAAGCACACCAGCACCCCATTCGTTGTCTTAAGTAAACAATTTAACATCCATTATTCATTTATCCCAAGTTCAGACGTTACATTCTTGAATACAACTGTGCTAGAAAGTGCTCAGCTTGTAGCCTCATGTTCCTCACATCATCAAGGAAGCTAGGAGAACAGAAAGATTACAAATGAGAGGAGACCATTGTGCTCCTAAACATTAGTAAGGGAACTTGTGGTCTCATGTGCATGACTGTGCAGGAAGACAAATGTCAAATGAATGTGCCTGAAAAATACCAAATCTGGGAATATGCCAGAAGGTGTTCTCTCTCTTCTTAGGTATCTTCATAAAAATTTAATCAACTCTTTAATCCTTTTTTTAGTTATTTGTTTACTTACCAGAAATTATATTCTTTGCAGATGTGTACAAAAATTCACTTTTAAAGTCCAAGTTTTCCAGCAGGCCTGAGGTCTGATTTTCAAAAGTGGTGTTTATGGAATTCTAACAGCCAACAGGAGATGCAGATGTGCAGAGCTTGTATAAAGCAGCTTCAGCAGAGAAAGAAACCATCACAATCAGCCCAGTATTTCCTTCAAGTGTTAGTGTTCATAACAAGAAATTTAAATATATTAACATTCCTGTCTTTATGGCTCAACCTAGTTTTCTGATCCACTGTGTGGAAGCTTACCTTTCCAGTGACATTCCCTTCTGTCACCCAAGCAGACACTTACATAGCCTCTCCCTAGAGGACATGTGGAAAAGAATGGGGATGCTGAGCTGAACCTAAACTGTTAGTCACCAGGAATCCATTAGTAACCTCGTGCTATGTGGCAGTGTGTTCTAATTTCCTTATGAGGTCCAATGGGTGTTAAAGATTTCTCAGTTCAGTTTTTTTTAAGGGGAAAAAGAAGTGATGGCGAAGAAAAGAGTAGGCTCACTATTAAAGACGATTTGAGAGAAACAACTTCAGTATGAAGATGGAGGGAATTTTATCTGAGTAGAGCTGGCAGAATTGGGTCCCTAGGAAGAGAAAATAGCATGATTATCAACAATGATAAATTACAAATTCCATCCCACAGGAAATGCCAATATTTCAACCTTTGTATTTGTCCTGAACCAGAAGAACAGTCAAGATATCTATACTTTGCACAGAATGAAAATTTCACAACAAATTCAGTGTGGAAATGTCAAAACATTTCATTTTGGGTCAGTTCAGCATTAAACCGCAGCTGCCTGAGTGCTTTGGGGCTTCATTAAAGTTGTAGATTAGATGCCTCAAACACTTAATCTCCCCTATGGGCTGGGTTCCCTGCTTGGACTATGTCTTCCATGGTGGATTATGGTTATGGAACTCCCATGATGCACCAGGGCAGTCAGCCAATGGGGAAACCATGCATCATGGAAGGTGTAGGCTAGCCAGGAGGCCTGGTCATTTAACAAATAATGGAGATACAAGGAAAAAAAGAAAAGAAAAATAAAGAAATCTGAAAACATGGGGAGAACGACGATTGTTAAACTTATCTGAAATTAAATGCTTTGATTTATTTTTATTTAAATCATTCAGTGGAATTGATATTTTCCTAGAGAAAGTACCAATTTTTGCAGAAGCCACATTTTCCATCAAAAAATATTTGACAGAAAATCCCCCACCAGCTTTCATAACTATATAGCTCATTGAAAGGGTCTCCCTCACTAAGAAAAGCAAAATTTTTTTAAGATGTTTGAAGTTTGTAAATTTTAGAAAGAGGTATTGTGCTACTCTCACAGTTGTAAGTAACTTTTATGAACTAAAACATGCAGCTCTAAGAGAACCAATGCTAATATCACTGTTTATCACCTGTCATCAGGTTGCAAGTAAGTATTGTCATATTAGACTCTATATTTCTGAAGCAATCAGATAGGCAGATTGTCCAATCTGTTATGCCATTTTCAAAGGTGATTAATTCCACTCTTCTTCATGCACATATAACTGAGATCAGGGTGAAGAAAGTTATGGGGTAAAGTTCTTGACAAGATCTACTGTACAGTACCATAGCTGAAAGACCAGCAGACAAGGCTTCTTCTTAACTAGCTGAATATTTTGTTTTTCAAAAGGGTAGTTCTTTGCAAAGGAATTTCTCCAGCTGAGTGAGAAACTTTGCAACATAGTTAAGTCTTAGACTTCTTAGCACTCTTAGATGGAGCGATTTCCATTAATTCTAAAGGAAGATTTTAGACTTGCACTAAGCTAGTCTTGCATACCTTTGTTCCTCCATGTGTACAAGTTACAGGATAAGTTGTGTGTCTGAAGGAAGGTTTAAAGTGGGGCTTTCCTTAGAAATTCAGTTAGTCGTTAGTTTGAATTGCTTATATGTTTAGTCAGGAGAAAGCACTGCACCCCATCCTACAGTTACTGAATGGTCAGGTCTAAAGGTGAAAGCAAATGGTTTGTTTTTTTTTCCTGTAGTCTATAAAGATAATTAGTTATAAGGTCCAAATGACATATTTATTATTCTTCTCTTCCACAAGTAATTTTTTAACAGATCTGTACGCAGGGGCAAACTCTTCCTTAATATAATTAAGTGCTCTCCCATCAGTTTCAGTGCCATGAGGATAAGCACCTTATAAATATCATATACACAGAGAGAACTGAATTTGGTATTCAGTTCTCTCTCTCACTAGTTAATGGGTACAGGGAGGGCTAGATTCATTGGGCTGCTGTGGATGCTTAGCACTGCTCTGGCAATTCAAAGCGGCTGTAAACCGTGCTTAACTGGCTAGTTAAACAGGGTTTACAGTTAGTTTTTGCCTCTGGAAGGAAACAACTTTATGGTTGTACTGTTCTTTTCCTTGGATAATTAAACATGATTTTTCAACAGTGAACAGTAACTTGGCAAAGTAATCACATTAGGCAGGCGGCATAGGTTGCTATTTTGCACCCTACCACATCAAAGTCTTGTTCCCTTGCCTTTTCCTGGTACAAATAACTGATGGGAACTGGTGTGTAATAGTCTTCTTAATTCAGGCCTTTGAATGTTAGATAAGTGCACTATTAATAAAGCCTGAATATTGTGGCCATATGTTTTGTCTGTCCCATACTTGGCTTCAAAATCATTCTCTTTCTTGCACATGTTTGCACACACAAGTATTGGAATTTATAGTTGTCATTAAATACTAATGATTTTCCTCCTCTAAATTGCTGTATATCAAGAGGATTGGTATACATTAATGACCCATCATTTATTTGTTTACTCATGCTTATATGCCGTGAGTCTAGAGTAATTGCTAGTTCTAGATGAGATACTCTGATTTTTAGATCTTTCTCCACATATCTTTTTTGCTACATCCTCTTTATCAAAGGATTTTGCTACAATATTAACTGACAGCTACTGAAACATTTTCTTCAGATTCATTTCTAGTAATAAAAATTGCTTTATCAAGTTTAGTCTAAAAGTCATAAATCTCTGATAATTTAGGTGACTGTTAATATGTCTTATAAATATGTAATGTCTTGCTAATAATTCCTACTTTCCACATGTCTTTAAAATAAACAAGGAGCCCTGTGGGACTTTTAAAGACTAACAAATGTATTTATCACGTGAGCTTTTGTGGGTACATTCCAACTTCATCAGATGCATGAAATGGAAACTGTAGTATGTTAGTTGTGTATGTACGTTCAGAAAAGGGTAAGATACAAGGTCAGTTCAGTCTTTTTCAGCAAACTGAACAAGTTGTTTTGATTCAAACCGTGTGGAACAATAGAAGAGAAGCTGAGAATGTTGAAAGAGGGAAAAATTTACTTTGGTAATGAGTTAGCCGTCCCAAGTTCCTATTCAAATCTAGTCTGATGGTGTCAAATTTGCATATCAATGCCAGTTCTGCAGTTTCATATTGAAATCTAGTTTTAAAGGATTTGCTTGCTTGCTGAAGTACTGTAACTGTCATGTCTTTTATAGAATGTCCAGGGAAGTTAAAATGCTCCCCTAGTGGTTTTAAATGTTCCTATTCTTGATATCTGATTTGTGTCCATTTGTTCTTTTGCACAGAGCCAGTCCAGTTTGGCAAATAGATGTTGTTGTACATCTGTTGTTCCACACTATTTGACTTGTAAATTGAACGCAGTTGATCTGAAAGTCACACAGAGGGAACCCCACCCTCATCTCATCATTTTGAGTCACTTCTTTGCTGTTTAAAAATGCTCTATCTGTAGCATTTTCTAAATACAGTGTGATTCTGATTTCAGACTATTGTGTTCCACAGTGCTGAGCATGTTGGAGTGACTCCTAATAGTTTTTACCTTTGCTGCCTACATATGTAATGCATGTATTATGTGCTCAACCAGTTGCATATTGTCCAGCTGGATCTTGCTCACGGGATGTTTCCATCTGGCCACCAAATTTGCATGTAAAACTTCTGCACACAATAGCCTTTCTACATTGAGGATGCCATTTTGTGGGTCATGCCTTTCATGCAGAAAAGTTGTTGCAGGCCTTACAGCAAATGTCAAAGCACCCTACTTACTACCTGTACTCTAAATTAAGCAACTTTAATTTTACTGTTACAAAGGATCAGTGATTTATTTAAAGATTGAAATTTTAAAAGTACAGTTGATTTAAATTTACTTTACAAAGGATGGGGGGGGATGAGATGGGTGTGGAAAGGAGAAAACCTGCAGCAAAACTAAATCCTTTCTTCCTTTATTTGAAGTAACATGTCCATTCTGCTAGAAATTCTGACATTTTTAAATTTTGCTTTTCTTTCAAAGCAGAATGAAAAGTTCTGAGGCTGACGTCTGTGAACTCAAAATTCTGAATCATGTTATTTCAATGCTATTGAGTTCTTTTGTTTTTCTAACATCAAAACATCATAACAAAATATTAAATATATATAAAAAATTAAATATAATAGAAATATATGAAATCAGAACAAAATAAGGCAAAATTGTAAACTAGAAATAAGATACTTTTACCATATCAAAATGAAATTTCTACTTTTTCCTATCAAATTTTGTTGAAATCAACATGTTCCTGAAAAACATTCAAAGTTCCTGAAACCTCATATTCTGACAGAAAACTGCTTCACTGGGAAAATTTTTGGCCAAGTCTAATCTGCAGCCCACAATATACTAAAATCTACAGTTCAGTTTACTACAAGAGACCTCAACATTCCTTTTTTTGAGGAAAGTCACATTGGCTCCTGTCTTTATTATTTCAACTTAGCACATTGGTGTGTTTTGTATGTTTGCCTGATTTTCCCTATACATGCTATTTGCATCCTCTTTCCCCAATAATTTTTATTAGATGCCTTTTATTTTAACTAACTTTTCACATTTTGTGGCCTGGCTGTTTAAGTGTAAATTGTTAATTTTAATCAGCTTGGAGTTGCTCCAGAAAATGATAATTAGCATATGTCACCTGAATTCAGAGGAGATCATTTAAACTTATAGACTTTATTACCAATACTTTTAGTAAATAATAATTCTTTTAACAAATTCAGAGAAAATTGATTAACAGCAGTTATGTAGGGATGTGTGCGCGTGTGTGAGATACTTAAGGTGCTGAGCACCTACAGTTCTGATGGTAGTCAATGAGAGCTATGAGTGCTCAAGACTTCTAAAAACCAGGCTGATGCTGTGCAGTTCTGTTTTTAATGCAATATTTTCATTCATTTTCTGGAAGATTTACGTTTGTTTTTAAAAAAAAAAAAAAATTTCCTTGGAGAAAATTACTTATTTGCCAATCAATGTTGAATTTTAAAATGATCAAGTTGATTGTGAGATTTCCCACTCGTATCTTTTCTATAGCAAGCCAAAATGGTTTTCGTACATCTTTCCTGTGCTGTGCTTCTGGCAACTTCCTCAGTTTCATTTAAAAACACACTACATACTGCGGGGACCAGAGATTAGAAAGTGCAAAGCAAGCATATTGCTAACTACTTTAACTTTATACATAAGAAGGAGTAATTCAGCCATTTGGGACACAGGCCTGGAAGTGAGCTCCTAGGTCGCCAAGTCCAGCTTCTTCTTATCACAGGCAACTCCACCATATAATCCCACTCATAAATTTATGAGGTTCCATTTTTAACTGTTTAGGTCTTTGCCCCCACTTCTCCCATTGGAAGAAACTTTAGCTATAAAGAAAAATGGCAAATAGCTACAGAAAGGTTCATAACTGCAATAGATACTCTCAGCAAACACTTAACAGCAAGATAAGGTATCTGTGGTGGAAGATGGAACATGTGTCACATGGTTCCTAGAAGCAGTGTTTTATCCACAAGATCATCCTTCATCTCCATATATCCATATGCATGCATGTGTGTGCACACGTGTACATGAATATGCATAATATCTATCTGTATGGAACAAAGATATTAGTATAAAATTTCACAATTATAATCACAATAAACTAAAATCAATGAAATCATTTTCACAAAATGAAAATGTATTTTAAGAAAGAAATAAACAACTGTTCATTATGTCATCATAATTTATTCTTGTAAGATGTATGCCAAGAACACAGGCCATTTGCACAAAGGTCTGATAAATAAAGAAATGACTGTATGCTCATTCAATTCCCAATACACAGCAACTTCAGTAGAGAGTCTGGAGTTAAAATAAAAGAGGTTTTATGTTTATTGGTTCTTTGAATCCTTTGAGACTTTAAAAACTAAGAATTCAGAGCCTGTCTTTTGTGGTTTATTTGAGCTACTTGAATTTGATTTGATTTGGATACCCCCCAGGCTACCTATGGTCAAGTGCATCTTGGGAATTGAAATAAAAATATTTTCATTACTGATCTAGTCCTAATGGAAATGTTTACATGATTTTTGGCACTCCTGTTATAAGAATAAAATATGAGACAATATGAATGGATTTGCTATTTTTTCCAGCTTCATTTTGGACTGGTAGTACATATATAACAAATAAATTGCTTAATTTCACATACTACTAGTAGGGCCATGATGTTTATGGCAGTGTAATAGAGATCCAAGATCTCTGCCTGTTTAATTAAAGCTCTATCCTTGAATCATACAATTAGAGTTCTGATTACCATCTTTTTTCCCCACAGTTACTTGTGTCACAGAATTGCAGGCTCAAAATGAGAAATTAATTACAAAAATTAGACACTAAATAAGCATTGATTTAAGGCAGAATCTTTAGGCTAGTGCAAAATAGAGAGCACTTACAAAGGGAACTTGTGAAGAGCCATAGCAGTATTTAATTGTAGATCTTTTAACCCTGGATCAGAAAATTATATCTGGATGGAGATGAGAGATCTGTCTGATTGCTGATGTCTATAACCATATTTACAAGAATAGCCATTAGTTTATCCATAGGCACCTTTGTAAAGACTATCTCCAAAAGACAGTGATTGCAAGAATGATAAATAAGCATTTATAAACTGAGCATTTAAAATGTGGAGACACCCTTTCAAGAGACATATGTAAATAAAGAAAAAACATAGTGATACTCCTGCTTACTAAGGAATGTGGTGTATGGTTAGTATACCCAAAATGTTCTAAACTAACCTGATTCATCATTAACTCTGCAAAGCAATAAAGGATGGCTAGACAGACATACAGCCAAGAGACACACCAGTATTTAGCATGTGCCCAAAGTGATCTTTGGAAACTTGGCAAAATGTGGCAAATCCCCTTTCTCTCTCTATGCTTCTCCCATGTTCTCCCATTGTACTTTTAATACCAGTTTCAAAATAGAAGTGATTACTCCAGAAATTTCTTTGAGATTATTGCACTACTTGTACAATGACACACTCAAGGTTTGTAATAATTCCCCAGAAATGCTCTGCCTGGAGCATCTTATTACTAAATGAGGGCTGGCACTACTCCACTTTTCCATCTCAGCACTGAACCAACATGGACACACTGAAAGAAGTCAGTGGGTATTAAAAGTGATATGCAAAAGCAGTTAGCTGGTGCCATTTTACACAATTACTGAAGAACCAGGAAATTCATCCTACCCCACAAAAAATGAAGCTGTGATTTTATTGCACATACTAACTAACTACTGCTTTTTGGATGGCCAGATTTAAGAAATTTGATCCTGTAAAGTGCTTTTGCTATTGATGTCAGTGTGAGATGCAGGTGCTCAGCACCCAGCAGATTTAGGTTCTAGCACAGTGCATGTTAAATGCTATTTGGTTCTAAAGGCAACTCCTGCTCTGTGTTTACAAGATCTCTACCTTGCCCCAAACACCACTGCGGAAAAACTTCAAGGAAGCTGAAGTCTCAAGGCACAAACTTCAGTAAAATAAAAATGAGTTTTCACGATTCATGAGCAATCCAATATAACCAGAGGAAACCACGCTGAGTACATCCATGTACTTAGCTCTTTCTCAGTCTCTTCCATGCAATCTTCGAAACAGTTGGGATGCCCTTCTCAGTGACTCCTGTTGGTTCTTCTCTTCCTCAGTTGGCTTCTTCCATATATTATCAAATATGATGCAGTCTCATACATTGACCATTATCTGGTGCCTAGTGTTGATGGGGGGGGAGGTGATTATATCAAAAATGTTGCTTCAAGTTTATGATTTACTTACCTTACCTGTAACACACAGTCCAATGATGAGATTATAACTGAGACCCTAAATCATAAGTCTTTAGACTGTAAACCCTTCAGAGAACATTTTTTTTCCTTTCTGTGTTGTACATCACCTCCTACAAAGGGGTCCCAAAATTCTTTGAATATTGCTGTAATATAAATATTTAATGATGATAAAAGATAGAAGGCTTCACAAACTTTGCATGACAACAGTAAGGTGTTTTAAAAAAAAACAAACCACCACCAAAAAGACGTACTTTGGGCTTTAACTAGATAGTTTAATTTTTCACAGGCCCAGGTCTATCTGGAAACACTTAGTCACTCATGAGATCCTATCTTACCCTTTTCAATGTGTTCATCTTCCTGACAAATTAGTAGAATAACCCACAGTAGCCTTCAGATGGTGAACATCTGGGATATTACAGCTTGATGGACCACTGGGTCTTTTATATCTAAATTTCTTCCCTCTCTGAAGATAGCCCAGTTACTCCGTGAATTCATGTTCTAATTCTCTTGCCTGAATACCTCCCTTTTTTTGCTCAAAACAGTCTAATTCCAGAATATTAATATTGTCTTTGGCATGTAAGCTTCATGTAAACTGGAACTCCTGCGTAATGGACCAACCAAACTTCTCCATACAGAAGTCTTCATAAGGCTGGAGAAGGAGCAAATATATTATTCTCTGGCATGGCTCTGAAGATTATGGACTCTTATATCCACATCACATTTTTGATGCTTTTCATATCTAAAATTTTAAATATACCCCTAAATGATCAAAATGTTGGTCCAAAGTTTTCCTCCCACATAGTGCCTGAGGAGAAACTTTCGAGGATACTACAAAACCATCTGCACTATTTATGTTCCATCTCTAGTCCTTGATTTTTCCTGGTCTTAGACTACTAGTGTGTGTGTGCGCATTCCACCCATTTGGGTGGGTGGAGAAGAGAGAGAGGGTATGTTTTGCCCTCGTGAGGTGGAGCACTCGGCAGAATGGTGGATAGTCCTCTGGGTGAGTATTCTGGAGACAGAGGCCCTTGCCACTATACTAAAAAGTACCAAAAGTAGAGTAGCCTGTCCTACCAGTCTGCAACTCTTCCCATCCCTTTCACCCCAGCACATATATAGTAGTTTACAGAGGATGGAAAGAGTGAATAAGACCAACCAAAAAGGATGAAGAATAATAGGAGAACTTGTCCAAGAAAGCAAGAGGGAAAGAACTCAGAGAAGGCTCCTATCACCCTGTTGTTGCGTTAGCTGGTGCCTTGGCTAATGCAATTCCATCTTCTGATCGGTTGGGCTGAATTGTACCCTGCTGCCTGTATCTCTCCACAGAGAGAGAACAACTGCTAAGAGTGTGTCCTTCTATCTTAAGGACTCATTGTTGTCCACTACTGTGGCCTGTTAATGTGCATGCAAATTGATCAGCATTTCAACTCCCAAGAAACATTGTTTCTGTATGGTGCACATGCCCCCTATGTGCACTGTGTGTTCTTTGTGTGCTCGAGGTAAAGTTCTTACAATGGCATTTGAATGTAGTTAGTTTCCGAGTATCACCTAAGAAGGGGCAACCCTGGAGCTATGTAGAACTTTGTATTCCTGTGTAGAGGTTTGTGGGTTATTTCAGAAAGTAGTAGCTTGCTCTTACCATCTACCCATTTATGCTATTATGCAAGGCCATCCACACCTATTTACTACATATCTGTTTACATCCATTGCCCAGCATGGAAAACTATTAGTTGTGTGTGCCAGAGGTTCCCAAATGTTTTCCCCATGACCCTATTTTCAGATGTGTTGTTGTCTCTACCCCAGGCAGCATGGAAGTTGCCATTTTTAAAAATTGTGTTCTCCTGCAGTGTGAGTTTGCACAGGGCTGTCCCTGGGAGGTGGTGAGTGGGGTGACCATCCTGGGCCCATTCTGCTGCCCCCCCCCGCCACGATGCCCCCCGCACCCCACTGCATTCAGCAGCTAGTTGAAGGCAAGGAGCAGAGCAGAACCATAGACCCCGGCCTCTGTAGTGGCCCACCTTGTGCCATGGCAGGCCACTCTCCTGCTCCCCCAGGCATGGAGCAGGAGCATGGTGCCCAGCTTCTGGGCTAGCCCACCCCCCAGCCTGGGGAGGCGGAGCAGGGGCCCAGACTGGCTGCTCGGCCCTGGGCCCCCATACTCCATCAGGACAGCCCTGACCTGACATGTACTATATATACAAGTTCATACTATAAGGAAAATGCTATTTTGCTTTACAAAATGTCATCGTCTACCTCACACAACTATGGTGCATACAACATCATGCTGCATGGAGGGTGCCATTTTGTGGAGCAAAATAGAATCTTCCATGCGATGTGAATTCATGCATATGGTGTGCGTGAGGTCATGCTGTGTGATGGAAGCAGTTTTGTAAAATGGCATCCTCTGCATGCTCAGGGTTGCCTTGACTCCCTCTGCTAATGAAATGACCCACGCTTGGTGTCACGACCCACAGTTTACTGACTGTTGCCCTATGCTCACAATCTGAAGCCTGGGAAATAGCCTTTCAAGGATATGGGTTCTGGACAATTTCCCTTAATATTTGCTAGGCAAAATGACTGGTGCTCAGCTTTCCTTAGAGAGCATTAGACTTGACCTGTGCCCTCCATTAGACTTCACCCTTTAGTAACAGACCAGAAATTAATGGTATAAATTTTGACTGTTTCATTGACTCCTTAGGTAACTGTGCAAACTATGTTATACATTGAAAATAGGTCTTCTCAATGTAAGCATGTTCTTACAAAAGCCAGCAGCCTTGTGAAATAACACTCATAACTAATACCATTGAATCCTACTTCCACTGAAGACGGTGCATTAGAGATATGGTCAGTATCATACCAACCCAACAGTACTGGCTCCTCTTTCACATGAGTTAAAATGCCATCTAGTGGAATCAGACTATATAATTAACAAAGCAGTTTTGTTGGTGTTATTTTTAAGCTATAGAGAGATTTGAATTATTTCTGGCATAGGCTATTAATGGATCAAAGGCATGTGAACTTTTGTGATCAGACTGCTGTGTAATATCCCTGTGCAGAGAAGAGCATGAAATCTTTAAAAAAAAAAAAAAAAAAAAAGATTTGTCTAGCCAAGTAGGGTCTGTACTTTGTTTAAAAAAAAAAACAAAACAACCACACCAACAAGGAGTTGTGTGGCATTTAAAGACTAACAGATTTCTTTTTTGCATGAGCTTTTGTGGGAGAAAATCCCACTTGTCAGATGCTTCGAAAATGGGTGAACCCCTGTGGAAATTGGCAAGATGCTCTGTACTTTGTGCCTATATTTCTGCTTGCAGAAATGCTGCTGTAACGTGTTGGAGAAATTCAGAGTTCTCAGTTCACTGAGAATTAGGTCTTGATCGAGTTATCAGGATGTTGTTTGAAAAAAGAGAGAGACAGATTCAAGAGAAGGAAAATATTATGGCATATACTGTGCAATACCAAGATTTGTTTGTGGAATAATAGGATTTTGTGGGCCATCATGTTATATGTTCCAATAATTGTATTCTATGAAACATTTAGAATATTGCATTAGTGTTTACCTCCCTCATTCCTTATCTTGTTTCTTTGATTTCAGTATCTCTTGATCACTGAAAAAAGCAAGGAGGCACCTGGCACTTTTAAAGACCAAGAAATGTATTTATTGCATGTTCGATTCTATCTCATGGAAGCTCATGTGATAAATAAATTCGTTAGTCTTTAAAAATGCCACACGGCTCCTTGCTTGTTTTGCTGAACTAAAATAAATGGTGACCCCTTTGGGTCTTGATCACAGGTTATTCCTGTGATCATACCTTATATGATTTTATTTTTGTAACCCTTCTGCCGGGGCAGGCTGGCAGAACAAGGGCCAGGTTCTATATCTAGGGGTTTCCCAATAATGTGACACCACCAACTGGCTCAAGCCCCCACCCAGGTTTCTGGGGAATCCTGAACTGTTCCCTGGGCACCCCAAAGGGGTAAGACTTCCCCTGTCACAAGCATGAGTCTGAGTGTAGTAAACAGACTTTTTAATAGTAGTAAAATGCAATGTAAAAGGTCAAATAACAGAGATCAGTGCTGATTTAGAAAATCAATACAGAGCAAACTTCCCAAAAACCCACACTGCGTAACAGAACATACAAGACTTAATGGCAAAAACCCACACTGATCTGGGGAATCAGTGCTAATCAGGCTTCCAGCGTAATCCCACATATCATAACAGCAAAGGTAAACTCACTAGTAAAAATCAGCACCGAACTGGAGAATCAGTGTTAACTAGGCTCCCAATGAACCCTAGGGTATGTAGGGTGTGTCTTTCACACCAGCTGTCTGCTGGCACCACCCACTGGTCACTCACTCCATCCACTAGCACCGTCCCTTGGCTATGCCAGCTATGCCCACCGGTCACTTGTGCCACCCAGCTTGCCACTGGCCACTTTCACTGTCCACTGGCTCCACCCACTGGTCACTACATCGCTGCTCCTCTTCAGTGATTTCAGCTCAGAGAGAGGGGTTTCCTCTCTCTAGTGAATTTAGCTTAGAGAGGTTGTCTCTCTCAGTGATTTCAGCTCTTAAACCTCACATAGCTGCAAATGGCTACTTTCGTAACAAAGAAGAGGCCTCAAAGAAGACCAGCCAGATCTATCATTTCACAGTGGGATGATGGGGGAGGCAAAATATCTCAAGCACTTCTTCAGAAGTAGTTATGCAAAACCCCACCCCTATCTTAAACTTTTCCAGGCTGAAATAGCCAGTGGCCTCTCTTACAAGTCTTTTTTTTTAAGTAAGGGTAGCTTTTAACCCTTAATTAACCCAAACAGATTTGGAACAAGCAGAGAATAGCATATCACCAAAGACAGTATTTCTTATTTCCCATTAGTAGAATTACAGATATTGACAGATTTGTGATCAGATTAACCCCAAATACTGTTACCCACTATGTCCTGCACCCATTATGCTGATACCTAATTGTGCTCTTTGTGTTCATGCCAATACAAGATCCATGCAGATTAGTTGCTCCCCCTGAGAAGCTGTTAGGCACAGCTTCCAAGCCTGCCTTATATTTTATACTCTTCATTAAACAAAAAGCTGAGAAAGTAACTTCTGGGCTAAGAGAGCTCTAGATTCTCTGCTACCTTGGAGATGAGCATGGTATAAATGCCTGGAGCTATTATGAGGAATTAGAGCTATTTGCCACTGGTCAAGATTAATATATCTACTGAGTGAATATGACCATGTTAAAGCCTAGCAGGATTGGTTTTTGATTTTATTTTCTGTTTCAGTGAAGTTCCAGCCTTTCTGGTGCTAATAAAGGAAATGCATCAATTTGTAGAGTTTCAGTGAAGTTCAGTGACTGAAAATTGCTTAGTTGGCATAAATCTATTATAGTTTATCATGGACCTTAGAT
This sequence comes from Podocnemis expansa, assembly GCA_007922195.1. NCBI lineage: Eukaryota > Metazoa > Chordata > Testudines > Podocnemididae > Podocnemis > Podocnemis expansa. The sequence continues at coordinate 56,894,731 of ML681966.1, read as the reverse complement.
CCAGGCTGCTAGAGCATAATCTCACTTGTACCATTGTAAACAAATAGCTCCATTTAAGCCAATGGAGTGAGGTCAATACATGAATATTCAAGATCAGTCACCTAAATAGTATGCAAAAATCCTGTGATTGCAATAAAAGATGATCCCTTAAATGCTAGTGGAGACTGATGACATCTGAAAGTGGAAAGCAAAACTGATGCATAACAGTGCATGATCAGAGCCAGTTCAGAGAGCATCTGGTAAAGCTTATAGAGCAGGGGTGGCCAGACTTATGGAACTCAAGAGCCATACAAGTTGATTATTAAACCTTCAAGAGCCACACTGAGGCACATAGTCATACATTTTTACCTACTAAATTGATTTGCTGACGTTCTTCCACAATTTCCAAAGGAATAGCTGTGTTAGTCTAGTCCAGTAAAAAAAAACAAGGAGTCATGTGGCACTTAAAGACTAACAGATTTATTTTTCGCATGAGCTTTCGTGGGAGAAAATCCCACTTCATTCTTTAAGTGCCACACAATTCCTTATTATTCCATGAGCCACACTTTTTCATTCAAGAGCCACATGCGGCTCCCAAGCCGCAATTTGGCCACACCTGTCATAGAGTGTCAAACCCACAAAGAGGCAGGCAATGCCTATGATAAGGAGCCTCCACTTTTAACTAGAATTCTATGTGCCAATTTTGGCCATACAAATGCAGGTTTTGCAAATAATCTTTAGGTGGCTGCTTTGTAAATGGGGCTCCTATATCTGTCTTCTACTACCATGTGTATCAAGCATGTTCACTGAACTTCGGGTGATTTTTTTGGAGAAAATTTTATTTCTTATATAATATGCAAGAACATTACTCAAGTTCAGTCCAAATAGATGCATACAACATCTAACTGCATGCAAACCACAACAGTATAATGGTGAATTAAAATAAAGCAGTACAGCTATACGAATCAGAGAACATTTATGAAAAAGGAGTAAAAGACGAAATGGATACAAGCTCAGATATCTGGTGACAAACAGAGCCATTGGTAGGATTTGAAATAACAATTGAAGAAATGCAAATATTGCCCTTTTTTTTCCCCAACTGAAAGTTAAAAAAATGCAATAAAATTTATTCTAATGATTTTTTACACAATCTTTTCCAAGTGTAAAATGGAGTAAGAAATTCACAGGACCACAATAAAATATAACCTTTTTAGGTAATAGTACCATACTATTCAAAAATGTAAAAATCCAGTGGCTTATTATCTGTCTCCCTGTAAATGTAAAAGTTTAATCTCACCTGAGAGGATACACCAGGTAGTACCTGTAGAGTACTTGTAGCCATGTCAATCCCAGGGTATCAGAGAGACAAGGTGAATAAGGTAATATTGTTTATTGGACCAAATTCCATTTGTGAGAAAGACAAGCTTTTGAGTCAGAAGTCTTTCCTTTCCAAGACCTGAACACAAGCTCTATGTGGCTCAAAAGCTTGATTCTCTCACCAACAGAAATTGGTCCAATAAAAGATATTGGCTCACCCACCTTGTCACACCAAATACAAAAGTGATAATACATTGGAACCTTGTCTAAAGGCCCAGAAGTTGATGTACATTTATATTAACATTTACCAATATATAGCAAAATATACAGCACTAAAACTTCCTTTTTTAGTAGCAATAATCTGAGCACGTATATGAGACAACATAACTTCACTGATAGACAAGGGTAGCCTATGTTCAAGGGTATGCCCATTAACAATGGTATTTTTAATCAATTGAACATTTACAGCGTAGGCCCTAAGGTTTTGTGTTTCTTTTTGTATGTAGGTCCACCTTCGGTGACTGGACGCCCTCAACATGTGGCATGACATATTTGTTGGTGGAGTCTCTGTATCTTAAAGTCTTTAAATCATGATTTCAGGAGTTTAATAACTTAATCATAGGTTAGAAGTTTATTGCAGGGGGTGGAGTGAGGTCTTGTGGCCTGCATTGTGCAGGAGGTCAGACTGGATGATCAAATTTGTTCTTTCTGACCTTAGAGTCTCTGAGTCTGTAAATACTCATCCTGCCTCTTGTTAATCTTCAGGCTGCAGGCACTTCATATTTTGAGTTCTGTAGACCAAACAGAGAAGGAGAAGCATACATGACTACAATTCAGATAGGTGCAAAGACTCACTAGCTCTGCCAGCAAGATCAGGGAAATCCAAAGTCTGCAGATCAGGACAGCAATTAGTACTGGTCGTCTTTTACCTGGATGCAGCATTGCAAGTTGCTGTGGCTGCTGGTGTAACAGTTGTCATTGTCTGACTGACTGGCAAATTCTTCAAATTACTTTTTAGAGCCAAGTCACATTTACTAGAATTCTTGAGGCTCATCCACAGTGGATTCATAATGGACAAGGACAAGGACTGAACAGGGAATTGGGGATGGAGCCCTGACTAGTACAAATGTGTTGTACAGGATCCCATGCAGCTGGAAAGGTCAAACAGCATATGGGCACTTCTGGACATCAGAATGGCAACTTAAAGAGAGTATTACCTATCTAAACAATTTCTGTCCAGCTGAAACTATTTGAGCCCTTCATTTTTAGTACAGATAGTCACTTGAGTATTCAAACTATACTGTAGCTGCTTACTGAAATGCTGAAGGGGCCTGGCTAGCGACTCTTCTTGTCTAATCTTTTCACTCTTTTCATCAGCCTGTTGTGGGGAAGGAATTGTTTTGGGTGTTATATGGACATCAGTTTTGATGGCATTCAGTTAGAGTGGGTCTCAGGACAGATAACAAAAGAGGCAGACATGTTTCATAGTAAAAGTTACCTCATAACAGAACTCTACACAGTGAAGTTTATAGTTAGATTTATGTACTGAGAAATTGAGTAATCACTGATGTTTCATGCAAGTGTCTCCAAAGCTTGGATTTAACTGGATCATATCAACTGAGGGAGAAGAAACAGATGTATCCCCAGAACTGGAAAAAACAGGGCAGGACTGCAGTGCAGTACAGGAAGAAATGATGTGTGATGCACATGGCATCTGATTTCAATATAATGACTCCCCCCCCCACCTTTGAAAATGTATCTGGAGTATGCCGTTTGTTTTAATGTCCATGGATTACTTGATTATTAAATTAAACATGACCTTTATGTTCCTATTGAATTGAGAAAGAATTGCTGCTTTTGTAACATTATAAATGGCAAAGCTGAATAGATTTATGACCCATTTATTAAGATAATTCTCATTATCTTCAAATGCTATTCCAATAGGTCTGGCACCCCACTATAGCCTTGTGCCTCTGTCATGAGTTAGCTGAAGAGTTTTGAGAATTTTTTTTTCTTTCTCTCACTTTGAGACACAACCTCATTATGCTGGCCCTCATCTATTTCTCACTGGACATTTTGGATGCTAGTTTTAATTCCTTGGACAGCACTGCAGTCTTTGAAGTCAGAAAAATAACACATCCATCCATATGACTGATCGGCATTTGGCCACCAGCTCATCACAGCACTATTTTTAAAAATAATTTAAAAAGTTTTGCAGGAGAGAAAAATGAATTCTTAAATGGTAGGGGATTCATCAAAGGAGGGTGGGACAAGAAACTTAATTGGAATAAGGCCTATATCAGACTGTTTACATTATAAAATTCTTACATTTTCATGGTTCTGCATTATAAAACTTAAAATTTTCTGCAGTGACACTTCATGGACCAGTGAAAGGAATCCTAATTGTCCATTACCATTGGGCAACATATTTGCTTTTTGTTAACCCCCCCCTCCCCTTTTAAACCAATAATATCCCAGGTTAGTGATAGTTCCAAATCTTTATCTAGCTACAGTCCTTAATGCCAGACTTTAAGATGTTCATTCCAATTCTGAATTATATATGCAAAACATAAGTGGGCAAGTCTTGTACCAGGGATCTCCACAGAGAGTAAAAAAAACAAAAAAACCACCTCTCTAGAGAGTCACAAAGTACATAGCCTAGATTCTAATCATCAAAGGGATATAGAAAATTAAAATATAAATATGATAGAGGAAAAAGAATGTAAAAAATGAAGATGAGAATTGAATTTAAAAAATTCAGCCTTGGTTAGAGAACAGGGACTGAACAAAGAGACATTTTTGGGCCTCCAGTCCCCAGTAATTTAGGCCACAGCACTGCATTCAAATGTGCATGTGAATTCAGTGGAGCTCTGCAGGCACATAGGGATCTTTCCTTGCATATGGGATTGCAAGATCAGGGTCTTTCTGTGGGACATACCCCAGAACGTACAACAAATTTGGTTCATGTAACTGACTAGAAATGTCTTTGCTCTTTCAGTCCTCTTCAGTCTAGAAATCAGTCTGGAAATCTCATGACAACAAGTCTTCCAGTCATTCCTGATATAAGTCAGGGAAGAGATAACACAAGAATAGCGTTTCTTGCCCTATTTAATTATGTCAAATTTTGGTCTGAGCTAGAGTGCAGCCTAGAGATGCTCAAAGATGGAAAGAAAAGCTCATTTAATGTTCCCAAATTTTGTAAATGATTTAGTTAACAGTTTGAAGTTTGTGAGAAGATTTTAGTTTGTGCATTTTAAAACAAGACAGTTCACTCAGTTGTGAATTAGATGACTCCATTGACAATGAAGTCAGCAGGAATGTTGTGGTTAGATGGACACCTAGAATTGCGTCTTTAGCTGTTCATTGGTAACTGTTACTGTAGTCCTAGCGTTATCAGCTTGAAGAATTGTATTCCCTTCTCCCCACCTGCCAAAAAAGGGAAAATGAAAATGCAAAAACCAAAATCAGTATAGCAAATCAGTTCAATTCTGGTCAATACTAATAGCTTCATTCTTTGTTTTTACTCTTGCATATGAAATTTTCATCCAAAGGATGGTCCATAAGGTAAATACTGCCATCTAGAGAAACAGAGAGAGAGGCTGTGGAATTCACTTCATGATATCATTTTTCTTGCTCAGGGAGCCTCAAGAGCAGCTGATCAAAATTCCTTAAAATTAACGGCAGTGTGAGGGATGCAATCCTTTAGAATACCTCTCGACTATCTGTTTACTCTGAACAGCTGGGGAATTACAATAGAATTTCAGAAAAACAAAGAGAGAAAAAACTGATAAAAGGATTTTGATGTCTCTGAGTCTGCCTTTCTCTTGCACTCTTAAAATTATTTCATGGCCAGAGGTTTGTGGGGTTTGGGGTTTGTTTTGGTTTGTTTTTTTTAAGAAAATGTTTTACTTTAATTTCTCATGTTTAAAGGAAGAAATGCAAAAGATATCTGCGTTATTTGCTGTGTATTGTTCGTCTGCCTTTTTTTCGTAGTACAAAGCCTCTCTGTTTACTCTTCAAGTGGTTTTGAAAGAAGTGGGATTGCAAAACTCAAACATAAAAGCCAAGCCCAAAGAAACCACTGAAAATACCTGAAAGACAAGAAAGAAAAGTGGGGATTTACCTTGTCTCAGTATATTATGCGTGCAGATATATAAAAATCCCAGTGTGTTCAAAGAATGAGCCATGCATACTAAGCCTGAAAGGAAAACTGAACTCTCATGGATATCTTCAAAACTTTGTTTGCAATGGTGATTTTTAACACAGTTAGGATTATTCCATTATGAATTATTGAATTTGAATAAGTTACTCATTTCGGCCCCAATCCTGGAAACAATTCTGCCAGGATTAACTTTATTCATGTGACCCACCCTACTGATTTCACTAAAAGGTTTCACAGGATTATAGTTAAGCACACAAGTAAGATTTTACAGTCTAAATTTTGAATGTTATTGAGTAAATGAATGCATGGCTCTGTTCTGTTTCCCCTGATGATTATAAAGACTGTAGATCAGGGTGCTGCTGTAAACTTATAAGTAATTAAGTAATTTTCCAAAATAACTCTGTACTGTACTCTTAAATGCTAGTAGACTTAAAAATAACTCTGAGGGATCTATAAATAAAGGATGAAGTACCTATTGGCATATGGACTGTTTCTCACCTAGAAGCACCCTGATGTCTAGTATTTTGTATTTAAAGCCCTTTCTGTATTGTGTGTTTATTGTAAACTAATTGTAAACAGTTAAGTGAGAGAAAGAGCAGTTCTACCAGACACAGTAAAACATTCTGAAATTGAGAAATAGTTTCTCTTTTTCTCCCCATACCTTTTCTCAGCCCATACCCTCACAGCTATATTATGATCTAGACAGATAGACTTGCTGTTCTGTTGGTAGTGTTGTGCTTTAAATCCCAGGCATAGTGTCATAAATCAGAAGACAGGACTGTTTGTCATTTTTTGTTTCAGTGACTAGGAAGCATCAAGTCTGAAGATATGATACAGGAGGCTCAAGTCTCTCCCTTTACAGTATAACAAAGACAATATGTTGTTTAATGTTTTTTCCTTCTGGATGACACACAGAACTGGAGGAGTAAAATGTAGATTTAGCAGTCCTGTGTATGTTATAAAACACCACAATGCTTGAAAATGATAGTAAGCTTGTGAGTTTCCACAAACACCAGCAGACTTTCCAAGCGAGAATTACAGATTCCCTACAAATACTCATAAAATTTCCCCTGAGTCCATGCTACTGTCTAGCATATGGTACTATGTATAAGAACTTTTACCCCTTTAAAATGCCACAATGATGCAAATAAAATCCTGCATTCCATTCAGGGAATATTTTTGCTCTTCTTTTGATGTACTTATTTGCTTTGCCAGATCCTGTGCTCTTATCATATGCCTTTTTCTGCTCGGCATGATTCATTTGTTTAATAGGACAAGAGACAGGAGCATCCCAGGAAAAACAAAAGATGAACAAATCAGTCCAGATAAAATAAGAACTAACTTGAACCAAACCCAAAGCAAAATTTTATGGAGTTTAGCAAAGTTAGATTAGTAATTTTCCCCTCTATATTTACTGTGTCATGAGCTTCTGAACATTTTGCTTCCTCCCAGGACTGGAAGTGTAATGTAACACAACAATGGTTTTGCTTGTGGCAGCAAACTCTAAAAATGTTTTGTTTTGAAAGAAGCAAGGAGTCTGCTTTGAAGTGGGATTTTCTCCCATGAAAGCTCATGTGATAAATAAATTTGTTAATCTTTAAAGCTATGTCTACACATAAAAGCTTAGTTCAGACTTTCTTAGTCTGAACTAAGTAGTTTGAAGTTAGTTTGAACTAACTTTTTAGTTTGAACTAAAAAAGTGCAGCTAATTCAAACTAAAAGATAGTTCAGACTAAAAAACTCCGCTTAGTTCGAACTAACTGCTAGTTCAAAGTTATTTAATTTGAGCTAGCATGTCTCCATTGGGCTAGTTCAAAATAAAAATGCCAAACAGATTGAACTAAGCAATTCGTACAGACTAACCAGCCAAACTAACTAGTTTGAACTAAGCTTTGCTTAGTTCGAACTAAAAAAATTTTTAGTTCAAACTAGGCAAAGCCAAGTGTAGATGGGGTTCAAATTAGTTCAGACTAAATTTACTTAGTCCGAACTAATTTGCTAGTGTAGACATAGCCTAAAAGTGCTACAGGACACCTTGTTTGTTTTGCTGAACTAGACTAATAAAGCTACCCCTTTGGAACATGTTTTGAAAGATTATTTTTAATGGGATGTTGACTTTAGCATTGGAAATCACCTTTTAAGAATTGTTGATCATTGTAACATACCTTAATATAACCTTATGGTGTAACTTGTAAACGGGTAAGAATGAAACTTATGATTGAACATTGAGGATTTTTGTTGTTTATACCTGTTTCTAAACGGGGCCTGAAATAAAGCACCAAAATCATTGACATAAGTTAGAAGCTGGTGGGTGCTTGAAAATCAGGATACTTTTTGTGGGTGCCTGGGTATGGCCTTACGGACTCATTGTTAAAAAATCTTGGCCCTAATATATTAGAAATTGGTCATGACTGTAGCCAAGTTAGACATTTAATACAGAGATCAGATGTCAGTAAGTTCAGTACCTTCCACTGATTTTTTTTTTTTCTTCCAGCTGAGCTTGCTATTTGTTAGGATCAGCTTTGCATGAGTCACTTCTCTTACTTTTAGGCCAGGGGAATATTTAATGGACTAATAATAGTATCAACTTGGTGGAGAAGCTTAAGTTTCATTTATTTTCTTTTCCTCCCTGTGGTACTGTGTATTGTGAAAAATTAGGGCTATTTACTTTGTTTATTTTATACAATTGTATATTTTGAGTAACTTGGCATGGGCATCTTTTTTCCTATGATTTGCATAAATTGAAGGAAAGCTTATCTTTCTGTTGTTCTCACTGAAATCTGGGAGTGGCATGAAAGTCACCATGCCTAATGAAAGATTTCTGGTAAACTAGTAAGTAATGTGGCTTTTCCTCCTAGCAGATAGTCTAGGTTCAAATTGTGTTGGAGTATTTTCATCCCACAAGGTGCAATGTTGATAATGGCTTATCCCTTTAAAAAAATAAAATATGAGTGATGTTTTCATCCTTATTGCACAGCATGATAACAGTTCAAAAATATTAAACATTTACCAAAACAGACAAGTTGGGGAAAGGTCAGATTTGTTTACCAATGACATACCAAAAGCCACTTTACAAAAGGCTTTACTATTTAAATAGCCAGTTTAATAAGTGTACTATATGTTTAGTGCCCTTCATCCAAAATGATCTCAAAGCACTATGCACACTCTATATACTAGAATGATATCATCCCCCACTTACATGCTGCTGCTGGGGTTCCTTTCAGTGTGGCAGCTGATTTCAACTTGGTAGCGGTTTAAGCAAATTATATCACTGGACAGCAATGCAGATAGGATATGAAAAAGATATGGTTTCTAACTGAAATGGTTGGAATTTGTTGAAGACAGGAGATGAACACACTTAGGTTCGCAACAAACGTCATAAGATCAAATGTGTTCAGGACCTTGTAATGCTTGTAGCCACACATTGTCCCTTAACACTGTTCCAAAGCATTGGGTTCAGTTCTGAATCAAAAGTAAGTGTTCCAAGAGATCCAGGCCAATGGCCTATTTTCAATTTGTCCTTAATCATATCTTGCTTAATAGCTATTTTGATGGAAACTCATTTCTAACTTGGCTTTTTCTTCTGCAGCTATCTTGAGTTCTTTTCTTTCTCGATTGAGTTTTTCTGTCTGTGCTAGAGACCTTGTTCATATACAAGCTACACTGTTTAACAAGGTTATTCCATCACATTAGGTGTGTAACAGAATGACACAATAGGATCCTTCCTGCCATATAGTACATGTGAGGAAGACAGTGTCAAAGACTCCAACTTCATCTTCTTAAAAGAAAAAAAAGGGGGATCAGTAAATTTCAAAAGAATATGCAACACTTTTGCAAACAAACTATTTTCTCCTATGTCTTTAGCTATGCCCCTCAGTCACTCCCAGTCTTCATTGTCTGCTTTGATTGTCAAGTGACCTGCATTTTCCTTGTGTTTGTGCTGTCCATGTTTAATATTTGGTTTTCATCTATCATGATTTTAGCCTTCTTTTAAATGATAAACTCTGCATTCTGCTAATAGAAAGAGCTATAAAAATTAACCAAGCTAACTTTTATTAGCTTGTTTTCTTCAACTACAAACATGGTGAGACAAGATGCACCTCTGACCTGACCCCCGACTCATATCATGTGACTGGTCAGACAATTGCTAATAGATAGGTATTGCTGATGTCTAAATGCTGTTTAAAAAAAATAAATGAGGCAATATCTTTCACCTTTCATAGATGTGGATGGTCCCAGGAACAATATAACTGGGCAGGATTTCAGGAGCTCACACAGGAGGAGAATCTGCTCCCTTCCCTTGGGCTCCTCAGAGCCCCACTTCATTATGGGACCCTGCACCACTTGGCAAAGTGATTCTTTGGGATTGGAGTGAATAGATTCTTTGCAGCATAGATCCACTGGCCATTTTGCTCCAGGAGGAAAAAGCACTAAGCATGCAAAGCCTACTTCAGCCCTGCTAATAAACTGCACAGTATGTCTACTGCTGCTACATGCATCTTACATTACTTGTAGAGGTCCCCAGCATCTCCAGTTCCTTTGTCAAGTTGGGAATAGAATTTGCCTCTTAAAGTAAGAACATGTAATAATATTTTGTTACTTGGTAAGCACTTCCTCCTAATTATTGTCAGTATATCTTAAATGGTATAAACTAGAACAGTGGTTTTCAAACTTTATGTCCTTGGGACCCAGTTGAAAAAAAATCATTAATGCCCACAACCCAACAATTACATCTTTGAGCTGCATTCCAGTCTTTTGGCAGCAACAGCAGCGGGCACCACAACCCAGTATCTGAGGGTCTGTGACCCAGTAATGGGTCCCAACCCATGGTTTGAAAACCAGTGAACAAGAGGAGCCTTCAGGCTGCTCTAACATAGCAGAGAAGGATTGGCCTATACAAAGCAGCTCCAGCATAAGGGGGAAACAAAAATGACCATTAAGCTACATAAGAACTCTGCTTTATGCTCAGTGTGCTTTAGGCTAGACCCAGGATCTGGCTCATAATGTTCTTACTTAAATTGTATACCATCATGATGTAAGTTCCACGGGGGTAGCCATGTTAGTCTGTATGTAGCAAAAACAACAAAAGTCCAGTGGCACCTTAAAGACTAACAAATTTCTTAAGGCATAAGTTTTCATGGGCTGCAACCCACTTCATCTGATGCATGAAATGGAAACTACAGTTAGGAGATACGTATACTCTTGCAAGAGTGAGAAGCATTACAATGGGGAGGGCAAGTGCTAACAAAGTCAGTTCAGTTAGGGTCGAGGAGGCTATTCTCAACAGTATTAGAAGGTGAGAATGTGTGATGAGGGATAATTACTTTTTGTAGTGAAACAACTATTCCAAGACCCAGTCTGAAGTGTCAAGTTTGCACATGAGTTCCAGCTCTGTAGTTCCATGCTGAAGTCTGTTTTTGAGTTCTTTTGTTGAAGTAAGCGATGTAAGTTATTTCCTAGGCTACCCTTTCAGAGCATAAAAGGAAAAGATGTTCTTTCTTCTTACAGAGTTAGTCTTTCCCATATAAATTTGCAGAAGATAAAGCACGGTTCAGGGAGATTAATGGAAGCAGGAAATCTACTTCAACAAAATGCAGACCAGCTGCCAAATCCTGAAGTCCTTACTCCTTTCATCCTCCAGCAGAACTCCAAGATACAAAGGGGAATTTTGCATGCGTAAGGTTTTCAGGATTTAGCCCCAAATTCTTTTTCAAATTTTACAAAGCTTCATTTAGAAATATCAGCCGTTTTTATGCTGAAATATGAAAAAGAAAGGCACAATTAAGTTTAGTAATTCCAGCAAACATTGCATCTAATTAACAAAAAATTCAAAATGACATTCAAAACTATAGGCTAATCAAAGACGTAGAGAGAAGCAGCTAAGTCCTTGCGTACTGGCAAATATGAAGAGAAATCCACTTCAAGGCAATAATATATCATGCTTATTCAGATATAGGCAAAAACCAACAGGAGAGTATTTTCCCTAAATGTGTACGAATTCCATAGGTTGAAATGTATTGTGCCCTGATTTTACACAGAAGAAAGCAGTCTGCTGTTCTTCACTTCTGTAAACTAGGAGGAAGAAAAATAATTTCAGGACATAATTTTTAAAGTAGACATCATCTTGATCTAGGTTAAGGTATGAAGTAAATCTGCATATCAGTGTTTATAAAGCAAACCAATAATAACTTATTAAACATGATCTGTTGCAAATTTATTTGACTGATTGACAAACTGTTCTACAGTTATTGTGTTGCCTTACATAGACAGCTTGCCCAGCAAACTCTTGGAATTAACATATTAAACAAAGATCCTTTTAACCTGCCTTAGAAATTAAAAATTGCATCCCAAAGATGCCTGATTTCTTTTTGCCCTCTCTACTAAACAAACAAATGCATGCATCTATTAGAATTTAGAAAGTACTGGTACTTCAATTTCATGAGTTAATACAAATACAAAATTAGCAAAGTGTTTTAAAGGCTATGGCCCTAGGTATAACACATGGGGGGAAGAAGGCCAATTGGTAACCAATTTTCCCCTCCCCCCATAATGCTGCAGAGTGTGTCAGCAGTTTGATGGCATCTTTCCAGAGAGCAATGAACAGGTCAGATCAGCAACCAACTTTTTATCCACTGACATACAGACTGACTGATGGAAACTTCTAACAGCCTTAAGACTTTAAGCCTTGGTACAAGAGTTTACATCAGACCCTTCACAGAAGGGGAAAGCCATTTAATCCCAGAAACAGTTAAAACTTCCCACAAGACAAAATAAACTACTGTGATATAGAGTTTATATATTCTATTTATTATTTCTAAACAATTCAGTATCAAAGATAATAAACTTGGGTGTCTACATGTTTTCTCTATTTCATCTGGCATCATCAGTGACTATGGGTACTTAAGTGATTTGCTTCAGATGGCAAGACTTTTGTTTGCCATTCTGCTTGTCCTGTAAGTGCCCACATTTGATTGTGGACCCAAGAATCATTGTGATCTCATTGGGTGTGTTCACACGGCAGTCTTATTTCGAAACAACTCTGTTGTTTCGAAATAAGAAACGCCATGTTCACACGATGTACCGTTGTTTTGAAACAACGGGTTCAACAACCTAAACCCTATTTGGTGATGAAACAACATTGTTTCGAAATGATTGTTTCAAAACAATCCCATCAGAACACTTTGTTTTGAAACAGCGGTGACTCGTTTCGAAATAACTGTTGTCCGAACATGCTATTTCGCTTTGAGCTTTTTTCCTTAATTCGAATTAACATTTTCTTAATTCAAATTAACTTATTTCAAAATAAGGCGTTATTTTCATACAAGTTTTTTCAAAACAACTTGTATCGAAATAACCCCCTGTGTGTGAACGAAGCCATTATGTTGCACAAGAAGGATAAATGAAGGGAATGGTGGTCAGTGCAGTGGTTAAAGTATGATTTGAAGGGCCCTGGAACTCTCCTAGTTTCTGGGCCCCCTTCATTCATGCATGGGCTCGATTCGTCTAGATTCTAGAATCTGGGGCCCAGAACTGTGGCCCAGCAGATTTGGGGGCCCCCAAACACAATTCTGGGGGCGTTCTGACTTACTCTAACCCTTGGGTGGGTGGGAGCAGCAGCGGAAAATGAAGCCAAATTCTCATTTTGTTAATCTCTTTAAAACAAAATCAATTCTCACCTATTTTAAGTTGTGGGTAACTGCAGGTCAGGTCCCTAAATAAATGTTTTTAAAAAATGAGCTATTGAAATTTTCTTTCCTCTATTTTTCAGTATCCTATATGCTTTTTTAAATTACTACACTGAATAAAAATATTCCAGATCCCCCCACACTTAGCTCGTAACTTGCATTTTCAGAAGCTGATCTAATCCTATTTGTCTTGCAGTGTAGGGCACAAGTTCCGAATTGTGCCATTTAATCATAAATCAGACTGTGCTTGTTGCCCAGAATACACTCATGCTACCAAATAACTCATGTGATTTCAAATCTCACTGTACTTAGTGAAGCCTTTTTATGTTGCTCTTCAAACTAAGAAGTCAGCCTAATGGTAAGCCTATCTCTTGGGCACTTGAGCTCACTGCCAAGCTTTCTGTTCGTGCATTCAAAAATCTCATGCACTCTGCTGGTTACTGAGCAACCACAACAACACTGCTGCACTTCTGTATTAAGTCTATACTCCCATTGTACACAACTGCCACTGGGTTTTCATTTTCACTTTGCTTATAAAAAGGAGAAGATCCATAAGCCAACCTCAAAGGTTTGCTTTCCAGTTAGGGATTGAATGCACACTGTTTCCTACAAGGTACAAAGATGTACAAAAATTACCATGAAATCATACGTTGCGCTAAATGCTAATTAGAAGTAGAAGGCTCATGAGATGTGGCTAGGATCAATAATTATGCAGCCTGTCCAGACATTTCTCAAGGTCAACAAATACGCAGATTAATGAAACTTTACAATTCTTTCATGCTGTATTATTAGTCATCATCATTCAAAAATGACAAAAGCACCAAAACCATGCAAAATTCACCATTTATTTTAGTGTATGATTTAAAATATAGCTGTATATCAGCATTTGAATACCCATTTAACAGAACTGTCCAATATCTGACTACATCTCACTCAAAAAAAAGTCTTAAATAAAGAATTCACTGTCCTTTTTTTTTTTTTTTAAAGCTTTTTGTTTGTTCATTTTCACTCAGCCTAGGCCTCATTTACCACAGGATTTGTGTGGGATCCTTCTGGAGTGCCTCAGAGTTGTTAAGTGACAATCTAAAAGCCGATTTAGGATTAGCTAGCTTAACCAGGTGAACTGAGGGTTTCACTTTGATTGGGAAGAAAAGCTGTAGCTGTGCTTGCAAGTCCATATTGTGGTACTGACGGGCTTTATCAACATCCTGAGAGGAGTGCATTCGGAATAGGTGATGATGAGAATCTCACTAATCAGTGAAGGATTATCTGAGGCTCAAAGCTATACTGCTTCTAATTCCTTCTTCATGACGCTGTTCATGCACTGCAAAATGATCTAGTTCAACACCAGAAGTATAAATATTAGATGAGACTCTTCAGTGTCTTAATTAGCACTTTCTGAGGGAACTGGTCGGTTAGCAGTCTGGGGTAATAATCATCTATCAACGTAATGCAGCATCAATGCAAAAATTAGTAAAAATGACAGCAAGAATTAAAACAATTTCAAGTTTACTATATCTGATATTATGTACAGAGCATACATATCATTTTAAAAAGCAAAGCCAACATCAGCTGTGAAAATGTATCATTGTGTGGGTTTACTGCTTGTGGTCACATTACTGGCAGCTAATCAAACGGCTGAAGACATCATTACTACATAATTCTTATTGAAGTTTATGGAGCTGTGCACTAACAGATCTTGTCCACTAGGGGAGTTGTTCTCATTCCTGAATGGTGATTTCAGAATAGGATTCACTGAATGTGGTGTGCAGCAGAAAAAGAGAAGAAACATCATGATTTGTTAAAATCTTCTGGCTTTTTTAAGAATTGTATTTAGCACAGAGTAACATATCACCAAAATATGTTCCCAGCAGAGCAAAATTACTGCTTCTGACACAACTATGAAAGACTCTCAAACCCACCCTCATGGTAGAAGGAAAATTGCCCATAGCATAAGGATTCATTTTAAAGGCTTCAACTATAGGATCTTTTACTTGAGTAAAACGAGGATTTCTCTAATGCATTTCACTGGACACATTGTCAAAATGACGAAACAAGATATGTTAAATTTCCTAACATCCAACAGGGTCCCGTATCTACAAGACCACCATCAGAGCAGAGGATCTCCTCCTGGTGCTCCTTATATTGTTTCACATCTTCCTGCCTCCCCATTTTCATACCTTTCTCGCCTTTTACATTTTCCAGAGGGGTAGCCTGGTTAGTCTGTTTCAGCAAAACAAGTAAGTAGTCCAGTGGCACATATAAAGACTAACAAATTTATTAAGGCATAAACTTTTGTGGGCTCTAAAATTGGGTTATAGGTCCACAAAAGCTCATGCCTTGATAAATGTGTTTAGTCTTTAAAAGTGCTATATGACTCCTTATTTGTTTTACAGACAATGTTGTTTTAGAAGAAAAATATGACAAACTATTGAAAATACTTCCAGTTCTTTACAAAAAAAAAAGTTTCTTTTTGAGACCCTCTTTCTTAGTAATAAGTAATATGCAAAGTAAAGATGGGCCAAAAATAACGTGTCAGACTCAAATACCCCCAAAGTATGAAGGAAATTCAAGTTTAAATTCAAATTTTTTAGCACAGGGAAACCATTTACCAAAAGCTTCCATGTAATAAGGTCTGCAAGTGTACAATGATTATATTTTGATCCTGAGCATTCTGTTTTTGTTTTGGGTTTTTTTTAATTAAATAATGCTACTTTTAAAAAAGTCAGTATGGTCTTTTTACCTATAAACTTTCAGCTTCTTATCATACATTGTTCAAATTAGCAGTCTAAAGGAAGACAATGTAAAAATAACTCCAGGAAAGGAGGGTTTTCTTTTAAGATTAATGCTATAATACTGTACCTTGTACTTTTGCTGCCTACAGAAACTACATATTCCCTCAACTGAGCTTGCACTTGTTTCATGAAAAAGAAATCAAGTGAACATTTTGGAAGCTTTGCATTTTGAACATAAGTAATATATTTCATTTTCATACTATTTTCAAAACTGGATAGCAAAGTTTTATCTCCCTCTTCCCACAATACCAAAAAAGCTTACAGCCAGGTAGACTTCTGATACAGTGTCGGAGGGCTTCCATCACTCCTATCACTCCTTCATGATGAATGAGGTTCTTCTTCTAAACAAATAAGCACTTCAGAGAGTTACTCTTGACAGGGCTGCTAATCCCAGGAGCCTGCCTTATCACTGTAGAATTCAAGGGTTGAAATTGTACAGTATCCCTGTACTGCCTGGCTCTTACACTGCTCTGGCTTGAAGTCGGAACATAACTATTTTACATTCTACATGTAAAATCATGGTTAGGACTTCTGTTTTGGTGCACTCACAGCTGGCAGAGATAATTATCTTAGTAGGCCATGCCCTCATTAAAATTTGGCCTTATTTCTCCTGCAGATTGATGTTTAATAATCAATATTCCCCTAATCTTTTGTCCCAAAGGGTGCCTTGTTAGTCTAGTCCAGAAAAACAAACAAGGAGTCTGGTGGCACTTTTAAAGACTAGTTTCTTTTTCTTCCTGGATGAAGTCTCTCTAGTTTTTCTCAGCCCACTGATCTATGGACTGCAAGTTAGAACTTATTTTGTGCATTAGTTAGTAGTAGATCTAAATTTGTGTCAATTTTTTTGACTAAAACTTTATTTTTTTCCAGCAAAAATGCAGATTTGACCCCACAGAAATATTTTGTGCACTGATCCTGATTTTGTCAAACTGTTTCAGTTGGAAAAAAAGCTTGCCCCACCACACACATACGAAATCAAAACATTTAAATTACATATTTCAATTACTTTTCCATTTTAAATTGCTCTTCATTTTTAAATTTTAAAATATTAAAAATGGAAATGAAAGATTTGATTTCATTTTGTTCTATTTATTTGACCAAAAATATAAGGATTTCTTTTTTGGGGGAGATTTTTCTGACTTGCCAGTGACCTACAAAGTTTATTATTTGGTCAGCTCTCATTGGCACAAGTTCTGATCTCATTCCTCTACTGTGAATGAGATCAATTTTGGGCCCTCCAGGCCCAGTAGGTGTCAAATGGGAATCCTCTGTCTGACCTCTTCTCCAAGAAGTCTCCCATCAGATTATCTTGCATGCTGATCACTGTGCTTGGTATTTCTACCAAAATTATATATGTAAACCATCATCAGTGGTGTCACACTAATGACTTTAATGGATTGCTACTAAGGGAGGACCTTGACTCTGCGTATCTCTGAAAGGTGTTAAGCATCTTTCCAAACAGTTTCCCTCCTCCACAGATGCTGCAGGGGCTCTTTGAAAATAATGCTTTTTTTTTAATGAGTATATTTTCATCCCTGTGACAATCCTTTTCCCCTAAAAGGCATATGTGAGTAGCTGCTGTTTGAAAATCGTAGCATAATGTGTTTTCAGTTTATAAATTAGAAAATATTCAAAAGCACAGGCTAACTCTAAGGAATTAGTTACACTGTTTGGTATCTGCAGCTATTTGTCCCTTTTATCTTTGTTGCTCTATTTCCCTTCCCCCACTTCTTTCTTATAAATATAATGCAAAGAAAATGTAAATTTAGATGCCTGGGGCTTTGGAAAGATAGTAAGGAAAAGGATAATGCCAAAAATAAATAATAAAGATGGTGGTAATAGTGGAGAGGAAATAAAAGTTCTCTTTTGATGTGATTTCTGATAGTTCCATTCATTAGTTTCTGTGCTTGTACATCAAAAGGATCCCTAATGCAGTGTGTTAGCTTTGTTAAGATCTCCCTAAATGTTAATAATTTTGTGCATTTACACTGTAGCAACTTTCAGTCGAGGCTTTCAAAACTCTTCACAAATATGAATTAAGTTTCACAGCAACTGTGACATTTTAACATCCCCTTTGCAGATAGGACACTGTTCTGCAAAAGTAATTAAATAGGCCAAAGGCAGAGAGTGAATCAATGGAATACAACCAAGGAGTGCTGACTCGTTCTTCCCTGTTCTAACCACCAGCTAAGACTTCTCCATTATTTTTCAGAACTTGAAAATCTGAGAGTTTAAATAATAGCATGCAGCTGGACAGAAAAGTACCTTTTCTACCTGATCTATAGAACTTGTTTTCTGTAGAAGTTTGTACATCCAAAACCTGCATATGCAATTGATATAATTTACACATGCAATATTCCACTGTTGGTAGCCTAAGGTGTCACAAAATGGCTCCAGTGAGGCCAGTGACAAAACTCCCATTGACCTCAGCTGTGGCTGGATGTTTATCTATACCCCGGCTGAAGCATGATAGTGTGGAAAGGCACTTTTATTTTAACATAAGCCTGAAAATAAACTGTGAGTGTGTTTTATACCAAATACATCATTTAACTGTGGTCAGAGCATTACAAACTATAACTGCTTATGTGCTTGTACAACACCTAGCACACTGAAGGCCCAATTTTGACTGGAATTGGAACGCTTAAATCAAGACCCCTTTAGCCTTTAAAATACAGAAATAAGAATGAACTAATGATGGAGAAAGAGAACACTTAGAATTCACTGCATCCAGATGTCATTGATTAAATGTCTGTGAAAGAGACTCCCTCTCTCCAACTCTTTGTACAATGCTGGGCACGCTTCTTCTTTATGGTCTTTAAGGAAGGTGACTTGCACCTTTGAGTGCACTATTCTAGTCTTTGTTTGCTGTGTCCTATCTCAGCTGACTTTATTGTCCTTTATCTTGCAGCTAAGCAAATGGCTGCATATTTACCATATCCCAAACATGATGTTTTCAAAGTCTATTAATCAAATAGAAATGCAAACTAGACTCAAAATGGCTTTTGCTGATGAGACTCCAATTTGCTTTCAATAGCTGCATACCAATATTGGAGGCAAATACACTTTTGTTAGTTGCTCTTGTTTTGTCTTTCTGTATTTATTGATTACGACATTTATCTAAAGAATAAACAATCACATCTTGGATAGTGCTATCAAGTGTGAGGTAATCACAGCACACAGAGATTTAGCATTTTGTTTTCCTACCTTTGTTATCTAGCAAGCCACATCATTTTCTGTTTAACTGTAGTCTTAACTCTGCAATAATTAACATTTTTTATTATATAATAGGGTAGATGTTACTTATTCTGATGTATTTAGCTTTTGTACAGAATTGATTGAGAGAAATAAAACTACTTAAGCACTGTCATTTAATGGTTTGGCATTTGTTGGAAAGCATTAAATTTATTGAATTTTGTCATGGGATGAGTACATAATATTGATTTTTATTGATATCAGATTCATCCTCTCCATGTATCATCTGTGCTGATCTACATTTTTTTCTTGTAACAGACTACAAAATGTGTTTGTTTTTTTTCTTCTCCTTTCCTAAAACCAAATGTTCACCTTTCTAGTTACAGTGGCTAGTTAGTCCCAATCTTTAAAATATATAGGATCTGTTCCTGCTCCCATCAAAGTCAGTGGGAGGTTTGCCATTTACTTCAGCAGGAACAGGATTGGTAGTAAAGCCTGCGTTTACCATTAACTTAGATTCACTAAAGCTCTGTTCATAGTGAATTATAAAGAAAGGCCTTAAAGGTTCACTAAGTGCAGACCACAGTTCCAGGGAACCTCTGTTTATAACGGAAAGGCCTGCATTCCTTATTGAGGCAAAAATTTTCACTGAAAGAAATGAAACCTTTGCTTGAGAAAGGACAAACAATTGCAGCATTTTCCTACTGACTGCTTCTATTTTTTAATTTTTTTAGGAAAGATTAGAATATTTATACATTTCTAGACTCAGGTTCAGACGCTAGGTGTGGGCTGTGGGCTTGACAGCCCAAGCCACAATGTCAAAGCTACCTCTACAGCTCTTTTTAGCTCTCTAGCATGAGCCTCACCTACAAAAGTCTGTAACCACCCAAGTTGGGAGACTAACTCCAAGATGTAGTATGGGCATAACCATATGTGCTCCCTCTCCTTGCACATTGATGCCACTATCTGGTCCTAGATGGTTTTGCATGAAAGTGGACTGGATAGCTGATATCTGAAAGGCTGTATTGTCAGGTGGTGACTTCATATAGGCTTCTCTAGGCTAAATGCACTATGTCATTCATGCCACAACCTAGAAAGTCAAGGCATTATTAAGTTTATCTAACTTCTGGTACATTATGTTTGTTGTAATGTAAACCAATTAAAACTGTAATATTTCATTGTATCTTCTTCAGATACTAGAAAGAAAGAAAGATCTAGCTGAAGTCAGTCAAGCCCTGAATCTGAGGAGGGAGGAAGTATTTATCCAGCTTTTATCCTGTGTATAAGAAAGAGGGAGTTCTAAGCAACTTCCTGGTTAGATTGGCTTATCAGAACTCAGCACATGTTGAATTCATCTTTTAATGTGAGCCAATCAAGTGTGGGAGTGAAGGGAGAGCAATAGGAATCTCATTAAGGGGTTAGCAGTGGGGGAATAACTCCCATATGATTTAAGCTGCTTCCCAAATTTACTGGTCCAATGTAAGAGAGGAAAGACTGTCCTGAGACACTTGTGAACCCAGGTCTTCAAAGAAAAAGCAAGTGCTTAAAATCACAAGAGAGGCACATAACATTTTTTAAAAAATCCCAAAATTGGAAGTGATATACTGCAGTTGAGAATAAGAAACACTAAGAAAACAAAAGGCTTAATTTGAAAAAAATTAACTTTTCCACAGTCTGTATTATTCTCTGTCAAATATGCGGGGAGCACCATTCTGCATCTGCATTGATTGGATGAATTTCAAAGACCTTTTACCTGCTCTCTGTTTGTGTTGCCTCATATCTTTATGACATGGAATGAACTGCTTGGCGCCACGTTGCTGTTATCCATTAACCATTCCTGTTTTCCTAATCATCTTAGACTCCATCTTTCTCTGTCCTATCTGTTATTGTCTTCTGCAAAGAGATGTGATGTTCCTTTAGCCTGTTCTGGTTTGCATGACATGATTTGTGTATCTGCCTACAAGGGTTTCTCTACTGAACCCTGTACATTATCTTCCCCCGGCCCCCCTCCTCTGTAACCAGAAGAAGAGGGTCATACATCTGTAAAATGACAGCACTTATGAAAAATGGGAGTTTGGTACACATGGCTCTCATCAGACACAGACTCATCTTCTATGCCACAGACACTACTTGTTTCCTTGCAATGCAGACTATAGTTAAAAAACACAGGAAACACCTAATAAATTGCTTGGCCTAGCAAATTAACAAGTCATCAAGAAACTATTTTGGTAATCAATGAGCAAAGCAGATTTTTTTCTTGGCTTTCTTGCAGAGGAATGGGATGCATGAAGCTTTGGCAACTTATTTACTCCTTTGTTGTTCCTAAAGCAGCATTTAACAGGATTGCAAGTTTGCACTGATACTGGGAAAAGGGGGAGAGGTCTATTTTTAGATTTAAAAGAATACCTGGAGTCAGGAGACAATATTGGCCTTAATTCAGTATCATGAAAGGGCTCTGTGAAATTCAGAATCATGGGCATTTGACAGCATATTTATGGCAGTAGGCTTTCTGATGAAGACATTTTTAGTGCAGGCTATGTTAAATGTGGAACAGAAGTGAAATTTTCCATTGTTGAGAGTAGCCTGAACAGAAGAGAGCCTCCATACAATTGCTGCTCTGGTGAACTCATTTATAGTCTTAAAGGAAAATTACACTGTAATTTAAGTAGCACATTTAATTATAAATAAGCTATACTTGGTTTAAAACGTTGCACATACAACAAATGAATAATCAGGAAGCAGCCATCTTGTCTGTCTAATGTGGTGTGATATGAAGCAATAGGGCTGGTTTATACACATAGTCAGGAAAGGTAGATGCCTAGAGCAATAGAAAATTAAGGCTTAGTGATTGTTTGTTGTAGAGACATCTGTCAGCTCTGGATGGGGTACCTTTCCAGTTTGCCTAGGGCAATGAAAAGCCTGGGGCTGCTCCTGTGCAACAAGTGAAGCTCAGCATATGAAAGCACAAGATTGGAAGGAAACTTCATGTTGTTGTAAGTTTCGGAGCTGTTTATATAAATATATATAACTATTGTGCATATTAAAGCCTGGATTCAACGAATGCAAATTTAAGCAAATTCTACTGCCTAAATTTACACATTTTGGTAGTCCCATGGTTGTCATGAGCTTAAAGTTATTGCATGAGCTTTCATGGGAGAAAACTCCACTTCATCATGCAGCAACATAATGAAATTCTTGCAAAGCTTCCATGGAGTTCAGTAAGGCCAGGGTTTCAGGCATAGTATATCATATCATAGGCCAAGGTATTAAAAGTAATCACCATTTTCCCCTAAAGCAGGCATGGCCAAACTGTGGCTCAGGAGCTGCATGCGGCTCTTGAATAAAGAAGCGTGGCTCACAGAAGAAAGCCAGAGGAAAACAGCCCCAGGGGGTTTAAATCTGCCACCCTGAGCATACTCAAAGCATGCTCGGGGGGGGAGCTTCAGCCTGTGCCAAGCTGCTGGAGTGGCCATATTGGATGCCCAGCCCAGGCAGGACTTTAAGCAAGGGGAGCAAGCCCCAGCGTGTGCCTAGCTGCCAGACTGGTCAGGTTAAGGGGGCCGGGAGGGCAGCTCGGGGGAGCCAGTGTCAGGGCCTGAGGGTTAGGGACGGGGGGTGGGTAGCAAGGAGAAGCAGTGGCATGGCTGAGACGTCAGGGAGAAGTGCAGCATGGGCAGGGAAAAGCAGTGGCAGGGTCAGGGATGGCAGGGAGAAGCGTGGCATGGTCAGAGAGAAGCTAAGTTTTTACTGTATAGGTAGGCCTATTTTTCATGGTAACTTTAAGTAATTATTAGAATCTGACATTAGTAGGATCAATATTTGTTCTTTTTATGATAAAATTGAAGTGCGCAATGTAGTAATTTTGGAGTAGGTAAAAGTATATGGCTGTATCCCTCAGTGTGGCTCTCGAAGGTTTAATAGTCAACTTGTGTGACTCTTGAGTTTAAGTTTGGCCACCCCAGCCCTAAAGCAACAATGTTTGTAGTTTTTTTACTTTATTTTGCTGTGCATTAAAGTGTAAAACCAGAATAACCAACATGCAGACTGCATCTGAATCCAGCATAGAACCTTGTGGTTTCTTCGTCAGAGAAACAATAATAGCAATACACTGTCACCTATCCGCTGGCACAGTCGCCAGGAGGCTGCACATCATGACCATTGAGAATTTCACAGTAGGAGGGGTGAGATAAGTTAAGTCTTGCAGCTTCAAAAGTCTTGCTTCGTACCAATTGTGCTAGAGAAGAATCTCCACAGTTTTAATAATACAGAGCTGATGACACACAACTGAACATTTCTGATTCCACCCAGGAGCAGGCAGTGCTACACATATACATTAGCTAGTTCTTTTACTGTTTTCCTGGGTGGTGATGTGATATGGGTTTTTTGTTGGTCGGTTGGTTTGGTTTGGTTTTTTTAGTGCTTAAGGTAGGAGTTTCTGCCCTGAATTCTTTTTATATGGTGTATTCTTCATATCTTTTCTGTTCCACTTAGAAGAGGGAACTTTATGAATTGTTTTTAAGTGACCTCCAGTGACAGATACCTGAAAGCAGTTTGGAAGGAGCAATAGTTCCTTCTGCTATAGCAGAAGTGTGCAATATCAGGTCTTTGAGAGGGAGGGGAGGAAAGAGGGTTACAAAAAAGGAAATGGGACAGTGAAAAAACCCACCAACTAATTAAATTGATGTACATACAAAAGTCCATTAAGTGCTATTTTTGCTCATTCATAGATCACAGCAGACACATCCCTGGCTGCCTTGCAATAACGTCAATGCTTTCTGGATTAAATTCAGGTTCCTTTCTGTGGCCCCAATTCGGCAAGGTATTTAAGCATGTGTCTACTCTGAAGCACGTGAGTAGCCCCAGTGATTTTAATGAGACTGCTCATATTTTTAAAGAATATATAAACTTAACTTCCTTGATGAACAAAGGCCAAAGGCAGGGGATAATTAAGTCTGTGTGGACCCAGTCCTTCAGTCCTTATGTAAATCGATACTTAGGTCAATGACAAGAAACCATAGCTAGTATTTTATTTATTGTTGTAACTATTGTACAGTTAGAACTGAGCCAAGAGAATGCTTGTGAAATTATGGCAAAGGGTCAAAACTAGGTTTCATTTACTCCAATGTAAATCTGAAGTAAATCAAACACTGGTGAATTTAGGGCTCAGTTCTGCTAAGTACTGCGCACTCGGACACCAATCCAGTGAAGTATTCCCATTGAAGTATCCATGTGCTTAAAGTTAAGCACCTATTTAAATGTTGTGTTGGATCAGGACCAGAGTGCTCAACCTCTGGCTAAGCTAAGTCTTTATTCTAGACTTACGCTGGGGTTAATGGGAGAAGAATTTAACCCAAATTTAAAAAGAGAGATAATCCTTGAAATAAAATCTCCATTGGACCACTAATGGTTTTAGCACCCTTCATGTTCTTAAAAATTTAATTTATTAAAGAAAAACTGCAATGTTTAGTTATAATACCTTAGCATCAGTATACACCACATATGTAATACATAATACAGTAATACACAGTATGGCAAACAGTGGATAGGGCATAAAATTGCCAGTGATACAACATATAATTAAATTGTTTTAAATGAAACTGTTCTTAGAAATAAATTGCCAGTGTTTTCATAATTTCATAGCATTGCGTGATGCTCACTAACAGCTTTTATTTTCCTAAATTTCCCCACCTAAAAGTCATATTGTATGATGCAGTTCAAGACACAGAAAATGCCACTCCTTAATGAAATGCATGAAGAATCATAAAATATTAGGGTTGGAAGGCACCTTAGGAGGTCACCTACAAATCCCTGGCTGAAATAAGGACCAACCCCAACTGTCCAAGAAGATAGAAAACTTACAATGGAAGGTACCTTTGTATGCACATTAAAGCTCAGAACTTGCAGTACAATAACTTTAAAAATCTTTTCCTATCATTCAAATAAGGAGCAATATTTCCTGTGTTCTGTAACCCTTACTCATACATGTAGTCTATGAATGATGTGAATAAGGCTTGTAGGACTGGAGCCTATGCCGTCATATTATCTAGATGAGAGTTTCCTCATTGAATTGCTATATTTCATTATATTCAAGACAGATTTTTCTTCTTCTTTCTTAATTTCATGCAGGGATTGGGATATATTTGGACTTTTCCTTTAAAAAAAAAAATAAAAATCAAATCCCCTTGTTCCCTCTCACTATCCTCTCCAAGATTCTGTAACAAATGATATTAAGTTGCCATCCATTTATTAGAATTTTACTTTTCACAAAGACAAATTTCTGTATTTCCAAACCAGCTGCTCTTTCCAGTTTCCTCAGCACACTGCTCATAGGTCAAACCATTCAGCAGACAATATATACAGCACTGAGGAAACAAAACAAAACAAGAAAACCAGGTTTATTATGTAAACAGCTGTTAAGACAGCAACAAAAATATTTTATGTTGATTTTACTCAATAGGAACTGTAATAGCCAATTGTTTTGTTTTTCATGTTGTGCCATTCTCTAGTTTTAATATTTTTTGGTAAGTGACCATTTAGTTCAGGGAGTTTTGGGAGTTTCTCAAGTTGAGTGCATTTAACAGATGTTCATTTTAGAAGAGTTCTTAGCAGTATAAATTATAGTACATTAAATTGCTCATTTAAGGGTTTGACAAAGTAACTCTTGGAAAATGCCCTGGTATGTGCAGCAGAGAAAGCAAATACAAAGTGTATGGGGCTCTCAGAAAAAAGTCCTCTTCCCGTGTTTTAGAAAGCAACTCTGTCATATAAAAGTTATGCCTGCTGTTAAAGTGGTTAAACCAGCTGCATCCCATGTGCTGTAAATGCTCTTGTCTCTTATTTCTCCTGTTCAATTATTGTGTCTATAAATTGCAGTAGGCCACCTGTGCAATGCACTCATCCAGAATAGCCCCAGAGGAAGCATTAACATATCAAGCCTCATAAAGCACAAATCCTTAAATGTAAAAACTGACACTTTCATCTTACCTCAGACTATGTCTATATAGACATTAAAACCTGAAAGGAATGGAGAACATTTTACTATATAATTTAAGGGCCCAATCCTTCTTCCATTGACGTCAACGACAAAGCTCTCAGTGATTTTATTGGGAAACAGGATCAAACCATAAAAGCATAATCTCAGTTTAAATATTTTAGAATTCTATTCTGATTTCCTTTATTCCCACTATACATCAGGTTCTGATACAGCTGAAAAATCAGTGGGAGGCTGCTCTCTCATTTATGTTAACCGTGCTGGCATGCTGTTCTTTAGAAATGTTGTCCCAATCTAAGGAAATTTAACATATCTCCAGGAAAGGGTGCAGAGATTAACAAAGCAACTAGTTGTGTTTCTTTCTTGCCATCTCCAAATCTAGCAATGCTCTTTTGAGGGTGTTTGAGAATGGTGATCCTTGTCTTGACATGCAGTTATCTTCAAGAACTCATGAAGTATTGGTAAGGTCCCAGAGGACTGGTGAAAAGTAAAAATATGCTCTCTCAAAGGGGACCTGAGAAGTTATAGATCATTTGGGCTAACTCTGATACCTGGAAAGATAATGGAATAAATTATTAAACAAAAAGTTTGAAGCACCTATAAGATAAGACTAATAAATAACAGCCAATATGAATTTGACAGAGCAAATCATACCAAACCAATTTCCTTCTTTAAAGTGTTCCTGGTCTAGTGGACACCCTAAAGCAAGTCAACAAGATATACCTTGATTTGAGTAAGGTTTCTGACACATAATATTTGCATAAGCAAATGAGGGAAATGTGGGCTAAATTAAATTACTATAAGGCAAGAGTATGCGTGGTTGATAAATCATACCCAAAGAGTAGTTATCAATGGTTTGTTGTCAGATTGGGAGAAGGTGTCTACAATAATCCCGTGTTGGTCTGCCCTGGGTCTAGTACTATTCAGTTTTTTTCATTATTAACCTGGATAATGCAGTTACATTTAGAAAGTGGGTGGATGGCACTAAGCTAAGAGTATGGCAGACAGGATTAGAATTCCAGAAGGCCCTGAAAAATTAGTGTTGACCTGAAGTCTACTTGTAAAA
Organism: Podocnemis expansa; assembly: GCA_007922195.1. Lineage (NCBI taxonomy): Eukaryota > Metazoa > Chordata > Testudines > Podocnemididae > Podocnemis > Podocnemis expansa. The sequence continues at coordinate 56,867,544 of ML681966.1, read as the reverse complement.
ATTCAGTAAAGACAAGTATCAAGTACTTTATTTGGGAGGAAATACCAAATGCATGAATTTAAAAAGGGGGGGGGTGAATAATTGGCTATGCAGTAGTATTGTTGAAAAGCAGCTTGGGGTTATAGTGGATCACGAATTCTATATGAGCCAACAATGTAATGCAGCTGTGAAAAATGGCTAGTATTCTGGGTGTATTAAAAGAAATGTCACTAAGGCATGGGAGGTAGTTTTCCTGCTCGAGTAGACATTGGTGATGTCTTCACTGGAGTATTTTGCCCATGTTTTGAATAACTCGCTTCAAGAGAAATGTGAACATACTGGAGAGGGTCCCTAGGATAGCAACAAAAATGGTTAAATGTTTAGAGATTCTAACCAATAAGGAAAGGTTAAAAATATTGGGTATGTTTAATCCTGAGGGGAAAAAAAGACTGAGATTAGGACCTGATAGTCTTCATCTACATTAATGACAGTTTTAAGAGGACAGTGATTCACCATGTCCACTGAAGGAAAGATGAGAAATAATGGGGCTAAATTTGCAGCAAAGGAGATTTAGATTAAATATTAGGAAAAACTTTCTAACTAAAGCTAGGTAAGTATTGGTATATGTTATCAGGAGATTGTGTAATTCTCATGATTAATGGTTTTTAAGAACAGGTGAGACAAACTCCTCCTAGGGATGGTGTAGGTACATTTGGTCTTGGCTCAGCGCAGGGAGGTGGACTCGGTGACCTTCCAGTCCTACATTTTTATGATTTCTGTGCCAAAAAAAATGTTTCCCCATTTCTATGACGAGTCACTTGGCACAGCATGTGCAAAGATGTGAGCTTCACAAGTACTAAAATCTGAAACATTGAACTGAATTGGGAAAGACTAGGTTGAGATTATGTGTTTCCAATCTATCTAATCAATTCTTGAACTCGTACACTGAGCTGCTTGGAGTAAGAACCATCCTCTTCGAGTGTTTGGAAAACACTCAGTATATAGTGGGCACTACTTTAAATAAATAATAATACCCATATAATGGAGGCTGTATCTTAGGATTCCTAGCAAACACCATGTATAGCTTTGCTCTATTTCCCTGCACTTTCAGCCAACATGCAGGCCAATATATAGATGTAGATTCTGAAGTACTCAAATCAGAAGAATGCTCCTGCATGACACAGTACTAAGATTTTTGAAACATTAGGTTTAGATACAAAATCTGAGTTTCAGGCCCATCTTTATAGAAAATATGAAGTCAGAAAATGCTCTGAACTATAATAGCAGAGCAAACCGTGATGCCATGAAAAATTATACTCCCATTAAATTGCAGCATGTTTTTCTAGATACAGAAGTTGCCTTTTCTTATTTTTTGCCTGATATTGGTATTTAAAGAGGCATTTGTGAAGGTTTTGCATGTTATATACATCCAATTTAGTAAGAGAATTGATATCTTTCTCTTTCCCATTTGCAGTGGAACTTACTCTGTTCTGTTGCTGTGCTGCTTCTGGAGAGAAACTGGGAACAGCAGCCATGGTTCTTTTTGAGGTAAGAAGATTCAGGTGTATGTACTCAGCATTAAGGATTATGTTGCCCCACTCACCTCTAATCAGTTCCTTAGTAATTGTAGTGCTGTTTCACAGCTCTCACTGCTCTGTTTGGAGAGCAGGTGCTTCCTGCCTTGTGAGAATTTAGCGGGGCAGTTGCCCTTCTTGGTGATTCCCAAACCCCCTTCAGAAGTAAGGGAAAAGTCTCCTCTACCACTGAAGATGTCCCTTATTATCCAGGAGGGCTTCTGGAAGCTGATTGTGCAGTTACTATCAGCCCTGGTGTGTAAAACTAAGAACGGTGGTTTTGGGTGGGGTCAGGTTTCTAACCAAATCATTTGCAGAGCTCTGACCTCAGCATCAAGAACTGTCTGTCATCTTTTACTAGTACTGTATTCACTTTTTTAAAAACTACTTTTGCAGCCATTTCAGAAAGTTTGGCAGTTTGCCTCTGACCTTTGCAAACAATACCCTGCTTTATTTCTCTATTGTTTAACTGCTTGAGTTTTTTTTAAAAATTCCCAGCTCTATCTGTAAGACAGTTCCCCACATATCCACATGCTACAAATGTTTTCCTTTCCCTCACTGCAGCGTATTAGACCCTGTGACCTTCTATTCCTAGAAGGTAAAGCAATGCCAAATTGCTGCCAACGCTTCATTATGATTATATATTGGTCTCGTGAGGCTTGATTTTTCTTTGGCTTCCGCCATCCGTACTTTGTTTCTAGTTTACTACCAACACTATGACATGCCAGTGCTCTCTGAAGAAAGTATATTTTTCACAAACTAAAAAAAATTTGTTTGATGCTAAAAGTTTTCTTTTCCTTTGAAAAAGCATGTCTCATGTATTACTAGGTACAGAAGGTAAAGGCCAAAGGAGTAAGTCTGCCCTAGGAACAGCTGTCAAATGGAAATAAGAAGAATGTGAAAATGCAAACAGCTTCTGAAAACCGTATCAGAAAATTGCATGGTCTTAGGCTTTGATCCTTAGAACACTTACATCTGCTTAACTCTGTTCCCATCAGTAGTTCCATTGACTTCAGAGCCTTATCTTGTAATCTCCTTGGGATAGAAACTGCATATTTACATGTCTGTACAGTATTTAGCAAAATGGAGCCCTGATCCTGATTGGGGCCTCTGGGTGTTACAGTAATAAAATATTGAAGACAACAAAGATGAAGGTGAATTTTATTAGACTTGCCTATTTGTCGCTATATTCAGCAAAAATGTTACTCTCCAGCTATCAGTTCCTTGTGTGTTGATTCTGATGATGAGACCAAAAAATGACCTTTTGGCAGCTTTGGAAATCACTGCTGAGCATCATGCTTTTCTCAATCCTTACTTGATAGTTAGATGATACTTATTCAATTTCTTTCTGCCAGATGGGCAAAATCTCCCTAAATAGGACTAGACCCTCCCTCCCATAACATCGATTAGTTCTAGTCAGTAAGAGTCTTGGGGAATAAGGCCCTGATTCAACAAGGCACATAAGTATGTGCTGGAGTTCCACTGACATCGGTGCAAGTGCTTAAGCATTTTGCTGATTCCGCTCCTGTGTGAGTACCAATGCCTGTAGGTTGGATCCCCTGGGCCATCAGAGGTCTGATTTACCCCTTGCATTCTTCCCAGGCTATAATCCTCATTCCTGTCTGCCTAACTTATCATTCCTTAGGCTTTAGGAAATAAATAAATAAATTGCCATCTGTCCTAAGGAAATAATGTATCCTACCTAGGATATCATATAGCATGGTTAGCCAGTTGCCTCTAGGACATGACCTCCACCATTGAGATCAGTGAAATTTCATCATTGATTCAACAAGAGTCTAGCCCATAATATTAAGTGTGTGGTCTTATTTTGGTTAATTTAGTTTGGGCAACTGTGAAAGAACTGTCCTTTTAGCCTGCCAATTTCTATGGCTCTTTATTTGTCTGTTTTCATTGTATCGGTCATTGGCTGGTGCCCTCAGAATTCACTCTCCATAATCTCATGACACAAAGGGCCTCATCAACACTTTGGTCTCTTAAGCCCTTGTTTCACGTTTTTGTCTATTTAAAAAATATATACAACAAAGTATGTTTCTAAAAATATGCTGTAGTTCAAACACAATTTATTGGCTACACTGATGGAATCATTAAATAAAGTCCTATGATCTGTGTTGTGCAGGAGGTCAGATTAAGGTAATTGCAATGGTCCCGTCTTTTCCTTAAAATAGATTAAAGTTATCTTAGTCTCCACAAGACCAAAAATATATGAACAGAGATATTGTAGCGTAATAACAACTCGCTGCTGTAACAGCCTGAGTTAACAGATACTTCACTTTTGGCCTTAAAGATTATTTAGCCCAGGCAAGAATTAGCATTGCATAAATGGAAAGTATCTTTAAATTTCCTCTAAAATTCCCGTGAATTTCTTTTTATGCTTTACATTGACAGTGTCATAAACCATGTCACAATCCAGAATGATGGTAACTACCATCACAGATTCTGAACACTCCTTGAAGACTGGAGAGATGGAAATGGGGTGAAATTCTATAGTATGAAATACAAGGTTATGCACTTGGGGTCTAATAATAAGAATTTGCTCTAAAAGCTGGGCACTCATCAATTGGAAGTAACAGAGAAGGTGAGAGACTAGGAAATGCAGGTCAGTCACTAGATAAATTCTGAGCCACAATTTGATATAGCTGTGCAAAACACAAATAAATTCGAGGATATATTAGCCAAGACATTTCCAGTAGAGGTGGATAAGTATTAATGACATTGTACAAGGCACTAGAAAGACTCATTTGGAATGCTGTCTACAACATAAACTGATGGAGATGCAAAGAAAAGCTAGTAGGATAATCAAGGAAATGGTTCTCTTAAGGGGAGACTGGAAGAACTCAGCTTATATAGCCTACCAAAAAGAAGTTGGGAGGGGATATGATTGTCATATAAATAGTCTATAACATAAAATACCAGAAAGACTGAAGAATGTTTAAGATAAAAAGCAATGATGGCACAAGAACAAATAGATATAACCCTGCCACGGACAAATTCAGGCTACAAATTAGAAGGTTTCTAATCATCAGAGGCGATGACATTCTGAAATAGGCTTTCAGTGGTTGAGGGATACAAACTTAATTAGTTTTAAGAGAGAGCTGGAAGAATTTATAAGTGAGATTGTATCAACTACTCTGATTTGTTGTTACTGTATGACCTGATCCCATGTCTTACATTCTCTTGCATTTATTTTCATCCCATTCTGTAAATTCCCCCATCTTCAAAGCATCTGACAAAGTGGGATTTTCTCCAACAAAAGCTCATGAAATAAATAAATCTGTTAGTCTTTAAGTGCCACAGGACTCCTTGCTTCGTTTTTTGTAAAATTGCGTTGCTTGTGATCCTAGGTGGCAGGGCTTACCAACTCTGGGATTGACTTCAGATTTATGTCTTATGTTCCTAGAAGTTCATGCTTCCATATTTCAGCCATCTACCTGATGGGGTCAGGAATCAAATTCTCTCTCCTCCACAGTGTATTCTGGGACTTTTTTAATTTTCTTCCTCTGAAGCATTAGGGATGGCCATGGCTGGAAGTAGTATATTAAATGGGAAGGGCCAGGGCTTTGAAGTGGCACCAAACCATCTCTTTTTGTAGTGCTTCGCTGTCTAGTTCTCTTTCACATGCTCAAGTTCAACAGTTTGCTAGAGGTGGAGTTGGAGGAATTTTCCCTGCAGGTCAGATTGGAAGTTTTCTTTGGGGGTGAAGGGAAAGCTGCCTTCCTCTTCTGCATGAGGGTTTTGGTCACTTGCAAAGGGTTTCTGGGTAGACATCTCAGTTAATGATTTCACTGCCATTGTGAGCGTTGATGGCTTGTGATATGGAGGAAGTGAGAGTACATGATCTGGTTGTCCTTTCCCCCTTTCAACTTTATGAATCTAAATCATAATAGTAATCTAAAGATAGAAGTTCAGTTCACATTTCAGAGCATATTTGTAGATGTACAGAATCAGTGGCTGTTTACCTCTGCAGTATAGCAGGGTAGAAGTAGAGCTGTTTGACAATGGCGAAGAATTTTTGTTAAATATTTTGCTGCCCCCCCCCAACACACAGGGTTTTTTGTTGAAAATTTTTACATTCAGAATATTTTTACTGGCTCTAGAACTGACCTTTGTTACCCTTATTCATGTCATGTGACTAGGGCTCGCAAATGAAGATTGGTATTTTACTAACACCTTTGTGTGCCTCACCTTAATTACAATGATGGAAAATAGCTTGTACCTCATGAATTTTATATTGCCCAGATAATAAAAAGAATGTAGAAGGAAACCATTCTGCAATTACAAGTGGATAAGAAATGCTCATGTAGTGTATAAAATAATACTCCATAACCTAAAGCTATGAACAAAATCTCTCACTGACTTTGCATTACATCCATTACACTAAGATAAATGCTAATATTCAACTTTTTTAGAAAGATGACTTTGGTTACAACATAGTGAGGGAAGAGTGGGTATGGCACAATAGGTAGAGCCCTGGATTTCATTCAAAAAAACCTACGTCTACCACTGATGTCCTGGATGAGTCACTTCATTTATGTGCCCCACCCCTTTGAATCTCTTGTCTATATTCTCTTTGTGACTGGAACTAACTCTTACCACATGTTTGCAGAGTGCATAGCACAATGGGGTACTGGTCTTGGCTGGGGCCTGTAAGCACTATTGTCATACAAACAATAACTCATTTTGTTTCTGAGCTTAATCAGAAAATTCTAATTGGTGCATCTTCCTAAGACTAGATTTGATTGGGAAAGCACTCCTCTGCATTATTCTTGCATAGAAAATCACTGGAATGAACCTGTTTACTTAACATTCAGACTTCCTTACCAAGGTCAATATCTGCTGACCCTTTGTGTTGTTTGCAAAAGGAAAGTTTAACTATCAAGTCTGAATTCATCAATGTCCTCTTATTCTACACCTCTTGGCTGTGTCCACACAGGAGTTTTATTTCAAAACAACAGCCATTGTTTCAAAATAAAGCCGGATATGTCCAAATGATGTTTCGTTATTTTGAAACGACAGGACCCCATTGTTTTGAAATAACAGCCGTTGTTTTGAAAGAGTAAAACCTTGCATGCAATTGAAATAGCCATTTTTTCGAAATGGTTGTTTCAAATCAAAGCTGTTTGGACATGTTATTTCAAAACAATGGTTATTTCAAAATAACACTTTTGCCCTTCTTCCCAGGGTGCCTTCCTTTTTGTATATATGAGTGGGGACATGGCCCTGCGAGGGGGCCATGTTGCCACACCTCCCATGCTGCCCCTCTCCTGAAGTGAAATAGCATGTCCACACACAGGGCATGCTATTTTGCTTTGAGGGTTTCCCTTATTTCGAATTAACATTTTCTTATTTCTATTTAAGATATTTTGAAATAAGGATTTTATTTTGAAATAACATTTTACGTGTGAACACGGCCCTTGTGATTTTTTCCCTCAAGCTTTAGAACCCAAATCAGACAAAAATCTACATGCTAAATGTATTGCCTAGAAACTGCTCTGTGAGCTATTAACAGTAAAACCACCTGAATTTGATCTTGCAATGTTAGTACTACAGTTCCATGGTATCATTTATAAGCAGCTGCTGTTGCAAGGCAAACTTTCAGTAGATGTTAGAAAAATGTACAGTGTAAATGCATGTCTTCTAATCAGGGTATGTGTAAAGAATATTTGGCCCTCATTTAAATAGAAAAGGAGAATTTTGTTCTCATTCACTGTGTTTGTTCTTTCTGTGAATTGTGCACTTGTTTTCTTCAGAAGATTTTCCTTTTTTTGGAACTGGTGTGAGGAAATAAGAATAAGAGTGGGGATTGCTAAAATCTTGATAGCATGTGCCATCTCCTATAGATACTATGGCAGTATTATTTCAATCAGTTCTGTTGTTAGTTAAATTTCATATATAAAAAAAAATATATATATATATACACACACAGATATATAGATAGATAGATAAAATGTATGTATAGGAGATGTCACAAGCTATTCAGATGTTAGCAATCCCCACTCTTATTTCCCCCACCAGTTCCAAAAAAGGAAAATTGTTTGAAGAAAATGTGTGTGCACATGTGTGTGTATGTGTGTAAATAAGGACATCATAGCGTGTGAACACACACATCAGCTTTTCACACTCTGCTTGTTTTACTACAAACTTGCATCTTTTGCTGGTGATTGCTAAGGCACTGTACACATGGATGAAAGCTGCTTTCCTTTCATCAGAAATGGGAAACCAGATAAAGTGACATTAAAAACATACCCCATAAAAAAGCATCATTTGCGAGAGCACTAATCATATTTACAACTTTGCCAATAATGTCAGGAATTATAACTATATGGGATGCACTTTTCTGTGATCTCAGCATGAGACAAGAGGAAGGGGGTAGACAATCATTCTTCAGTGTAATGAGCCACTGAAGGGGAATCATGAAGTCACCTTGTACATTTAAGTAGCTAACTCATGCTCAGCATTATGAAGCTATGTTATGAGATCAAGAAAGTCTAGCATGGATACCCACCTTTGTCGGCAAATGTAATGAAATAATGACATGGCTGTGGCAGCCACAGAAAACCAAAAAAATGTTTGCGAGCCATCTCAAAACCAAACATGAGCTACCTGCCTGGAGTATATAAACACTTCAGACAGCCATTTCCTGGCAGAAGCACTAGTGGTTGTTTAGAAAGAGCAGTGAGCAGATCAGCAAAAGGAGAGAGGTTCAAACAAATCTGAGTAGCCTTGTCCTTTTGGTAATGAACCACTGCATGGATAGCAAATTTGTAACTTGTATTTTAAATTTGAGTGGTCAGTGATATGGATAACTTTCAATTAAAAAATTAAATGAAAGTAATAAGATTGGTCCTGCTTACAGGTGTAACTCCACTGAAATCAATGAAATTGCACCAGTGTAAAACAGTTGTGAGTAAAGGGGTCAGACCCTGGCTTTAAAGATCTCTCTGCCTTTGTCCTTTTGGTACATTCTTATTATAAATCCAAAGCAGATATTTTATCTCTCTTACCTCTTATGGAGTGACAGATAGTGAATATACATGAAAAGACTCCATTGTTTATTTCAGTATTGTGGAGGATCTTAGTCATGTAAGTTTGCTAATGTTGTGTGTTTATATGCAAGTCCAACCATCCTGGTTCACACACCCCCTAGGTTCAAATGCTCGATCCAATTCCAAATTTTAAGGGTTAGACCTGGGTCTAGTTTCAAATTAACTTGAGTGAGCCAATTCATGGTTTCACATTGAAATCATGCAAAATTCTGAGTTTTTCATTACTTCTGACACTAAATAAGATGAAACTTAAAATTATCAACTCAATATTTCAAAGATTATACACATTCTTAAAGTTCTGCTTTGAGGCCAGTCCTATTCATGTCAGAGGGCCTAAGATCTTTGTTCTGAAGTCAAACATGTGCCCAAGTTTTTATACAGGATCAGATCCTGAGCATTTTTTTCTTTGATCAAACCTAAGTGGAAACCCTATTACAAGCCTCTCAGAGCAAAACCTAGAATAATTTCAGGAAAAAAAAATGTGATCTGTAATTGTTGGATTTTGACCAGCTGTATTGATGATTAACTTTATTTAGTAAGCCACAAAAGCCACAAAATTAAGATCCAATTTTGGGCTCAAATTTTCAATCCCCTCAATGACTAGGGTCATTTGAATCTAGGATTTGTCTTGAACCTGACTTGTTAAAAAAATTCATTTTTTTTCAGCAGTTGAATAGCACAGTTCCTCTTTGATTTTCCTGTAATGTACTGAACATTTTATATTTTTTATTAGCAATATATATAAAATCTTTTTGAAATAATATATTATCTTTATGTTTCACTGTCTGTTTCCTGGTATTGAATTGTTCAGCTTGCTAGGTCCCCTGCATTGCAATAGAACTCCAGGTTAGTGAGAAGAACTCATTGTTGTGAGGAAGATTAAAGAAAATAATAATATTTCTTAATAAGTCATTGTAAACACGGAGCTGTCCCTCTATGACCTCTAGCTGCTCTCAGTTACATATGTGCATGGAGCAGATGCTTGAGACAGAAATCTTTGTAGCAGACTACACCTGCCATTTCCATCATACAGCAGCAGCTCTACAGCAAGCAGTAAATCTGTCAGTGAGTCCTAGCACTGAATGGCACCAGTGGTTTCATATCCAGCCATTCTGAGGCAAAATGTCAGAGCTATTTCTTTTTCTCTGAATTGACATCAGCTCTCTACAGAGAAAACTGATTCCAACTGTCTTTGTTTAGTTCACCCAGCCTGACAGCATATTGTGTAGTGAACAAATAATGCTGTTATTTTCTCTTTTGCTCCAGATGACTAGTTCTTATAAAATCAGATTTTTAAAAAGTCAGGCTGCAAGTTTTATGCTATGGTCAATATTTTAATACACATATTTTAAATCACTTTTTTGGACTTTGTTCATACTCTGAAGAAACCAGTGAATAAATTAGATGATCTCTTAATAGTCATGTACAAGAACTATTTTTCTTAGGATCTAAAAAAGCAAGAGCTTAAGGCCTGCATGGTCCACCTCCTGCCAGGAGCGCTAGTAAGGCAAGACCTATGTCCTCACTAGACTGTTCTCCTCCAGCTGAAAAATGTGCAAGTATCTCACCAATCATATGAATGCAATGTTTGCTGTCAATGTAAAAAAATGAAGAAAAATCTATTGGTTTGTTGTGCAGTAATCCACAATAGAATGTATGCTCTGTGCAAATGTCACCATTTCATGAAACCAAAGACTGAATGCCAGCACTGCAGGAAACACTAACATTGCAGCTTACTGAGATGTTCTGTTGTGATATAGTCACCTTATAATTAACAATAATTTTGTAAAAAATATTTTAAATAAAATATTAATTTACTAGCTTTTCTTGTTTATTTTTTTCTCTCTTATCTTGATTTCTCCCAAGGAAATCACATCTTACTTTTCTTCTTTGGCTAGGAGGATAATTTGTTTTTATTTACTATTTCTAAAAGGTAAAGCTATGAGAAATACTATGTGACTTGTACTTACAGCATATTTTAAGGACTTGATTTGTGTGTACCAGGCACTGTAAGAGCAAAGGGGCTTTAAAGTGGGCATAAATGTAATTTACATTCACATTAATGATCCTTTAAATTGCAAGACTAGAACATAAAGGGCCTTCATATAACTGAGAATTCAGACATATGTGAATTTATGTAACATTCTATGCTGGCAGCTCTGATCTCCCTGATTTTTCTCCCTGGAACAGGTAAAACAACACAGGCAGCAAACATCCCCATAATGCCCCAGCACTGTGGCTCAATATTGATTGGAGGGAGCATCTCTAAAGGTATGTCTTCACTGTATGATTAACCCAAGTAATGGATGCCCATTCTAAGGCATTCCCACAGTAAAGCCCTAGCAGAATTACTGTGTCCTTGCTGTTTCTACACTCACCTGTGCATTCCTAGATGATATATCATCGACTTTTATGCTGAGATGCTCTAGATTCTTCTTCAAGTAGTATCTCTGTGCATGCTCCACGTTAGGTATTCTTGTACTCTGTGCTTTTGATCACAGATTATTGGTAAGAGTGGCAGTGCAGACTACTCATCTACCTTATGAATCTTTGTTCCATGAGCCGAGATTTTATAAGGCTGTGCAGGCAAACTCCCCTCTGTTTTTTCACAGCCACTTTTGGTCTGAGTTGGAGTCTGCAACCTCTATTGTTCTCTGATAATTAACATTTACTTAGATTGTTTATTTATAGTTAGTTACGCTTTTTATAATGTTTGACTGTTGTTCCCTTTGTTTTATTCTTACATTTTTCTCTGAAAATATTTTTTTAAAAAATCTTTTATTCTTAGATACAGTTACATAATTGTTAAGAATTGACCTTTTTTTTTTTGGCATTCCCTGTTTGGGTATTGCTCTGTCTACATCAAGAGCTTGGTCACAGGAGACAACTAGAGAGGTAGGTGGTACAGTGACACTTGGTACGCTGAAGAGTCCAAAGTCCTCATCTACACCTGCCTCCAAACATTACAAGAAAGGAGTGTATCTCCAAGCAGCTCTTAGTCAATGGCACACAAGATGGATATGAAGATCTGCCAGAATTGCAACCCTTGCATGTTCGCTTTTATTGACATGAAAGAATGACACAGTAAACTTTTTACTGACATCACTAAAATTGCCATAAACAATATGATAATGTCACAAAAGTGTGTACTCACTCTGGATATTCTCTACACAGGAATTTGGAATTACACAATTGTTTTAGCTGCTGTTAATCGCTCAGTCAGGTTCTTAGGGTATGTGCAACAACAGAAATGAGAGTCATATTCAGTGTAGTTTTATGATACAAGAAGTGATTCTGAATGATGACAATCAATGTCAAAATGCAAGATGTTTTATTTCTATGTAATTTTACAGGCATTTCATTTATTTATGGATTTACTGTCAGTGCTGAGATTGTTTATTTTTTTCCTGACTGTAAATTGACAGATGGTTGGCAACCCTGGATCTCAGGTTCCAAGGATAGCTCCTTGCAGGCTCAGAGTCATGCCAGAAATGTAGAGGTAAAGAAGAAAAGTCAGTTTAAGACTGACTCTGTATCAAGTTTGGGTACCTAGACCCAGACTGGCAGATACATGGTTGGAAGGATTTATAAATCCCTTCCTTGAATAATGCTCTGTACTGGTGTTAAGTCATTGGTACCAAAGATGACTAAGCATCGTGCAGTGCCAAAGGAACTGGAGCTGACTCACTCCCAGGCTAAAGCATTCAGTGCTGACTACAGAAATACTGAAGCCATCTTCTACAAGTCCTGTCCTGGGCCAGTCTTTACCATCAGTACTGCAAAAGTACTCTAAGGACCTGATTGCCACTTTGGTGCTGCGGTGTCCTTGGTTATTGAATGCTGGGGGTTTGTCAGTGTCAAGTGCCTCTCTGTCCTCAACCCCTTTGTCACCTAGAAACTCATGCATACCCTTGTATACTTTGCAAACTGAACAGCCTCTATGTCCCCTTCCCCCAGAGTATGTGGATATATGCACTCCTCGGATTTGGGTACAAGATTCCCCTGTCTATTATAGAATGCATATTCTGCCCTCCACACTGATTCATTTTGCAGGAGGATGGATCTGAAATGACACCAGCATGTAAGAAAGATAGAGAGAGACCTCCACCTTTTCCTCTTGACTCCATCTCTCTGGCCTTGCTGGGATCTGCGGGTATTCTGTCACAAACAATTCACTATGAGGCCTTCACAGCATTGGAGGGAACAGAAAAAGGTCTGTTCTCCTCAACAATTTCTACCACCACCTATACTTGAGAAAAACAACTTTGAGAGCAAGAAGCAGGGGCAAACAGAGTTGTTACCTCTTATGAATATTTCCTCCTCATTGCCTGACCAAATTGTCATGTGTCCACCACCTTCTATAGCAGATGATTTCAGATACTTTCAGAAATTGATGAAGTGAATCGCTGACATGCTTCTGATTCCCTTAGAAGAGGCTCAAGAGTCCCACCTTCTACTCCTAGGGTATGTCCACACAGGCTTCTTATTTCGAAACAACAGAGGTTGTTTCGAAATAAGATGCGGCATGTCCACACGATGCACTGTTATTTCAAAACTATTAAACCTTGCATCTAATCGAAATAGCCATTGTTTTGAAATGGTTGTTTCAAAACAATGGCGTTCAGACATGTTGTTTCAAAACACCACCATTGTTTCGAAACAGCTGTTTTGAAACAACATGTCCAAACGGGCTTATTTCAAAATAACCATTTTGAAACAACGGCTATTTCAAAAGCAGACTTTCCCTTAATTCGAATTAACAAACTGTTAATTTGAATTAACTTATTTCGAAATAAGGACTTTATTTTGAAATAACTCATTTTGAAATGGGTTATTTCGAAATAATGATGTATGTGTGGACATAGCCCTAGATATTTTGCAAACCTTGTCATCAATGATAAGTGCTATTCCTGTGGAACATGCTACAACTGTTTGGCAACCCCCAATTACAACTCTACCAAGCTGCAAAAGAGAAGGTAAGTATGTTCTGGCTAGTCGTATTGAAGTAGGGAGTTGGTGCAGGGCCTCCTGCCTAGTGGTCATAATTCAATGTGGCAGCAATTCTGCCCAATGGCTACAGTTCAAATGTGGCACAGTCTCTATGGGAGCAATCCCACCCATAACTTTCTGTTCAGTTGGCAGAAATTCCACTCTGTGGTCTCGGTTTAGTTAACAGCAGGTCAAAAATGGCAGCTGTCCCACCCAGTGGCAATTGTTCAAATGTGGAGGTAATCCTTCCTAGTGGTCACTGCTCCAGTATGAGAAATGGAACCCAAGCCCACCCTACTCCACTTGATTCCTATTTTGGGCTCTGGGAGTCTGACTTGGCAGCTCACCTGGCTCTTTGGTGTTCAGCCCTCTGTCAGCTTGAAGACATAGGCTCTTTCTGTAAACTCCTTTAAGTTTAGCAGCAATAACAGCCTTTCATATACCCATATAGGGTTTTGCACCCAACTATGTTAAGATTCCTTAGAAGTTTACCAAATATCTCCCCACAAATCAGAGACTCTACTCCTAACTGAGACCTTAGCCTATTCTTTAACTGCTTGATGAAGCATTTGTTTGAACTACTAGCTATGTGGTCATAAGTAGATTTATCTGTGAAGATGGTCTTTCTAGTAGTAATCACCCTCTGCCCAAAAGGAAAGAGAACAACTGGGGGGTTTTAATGGTGGAGGCCTTTCATTTACAGGAGTCACCAGAGAGAAGTTGTTACTGTGAGTCCATCCAAGAGTCTAACTTAAAAAGTCCTCAGAATACCATATTGTTTAAACCATTCATCTCCTGGTTTTCTTCCCAACACCTCACTGGAACAGTCAAGAAGACATATTTTGTACTCTAGATATTAGAGGGGCATTGGCCTTCTACCTAGGCAGTATCAACACTTTAAAAAAAAATTCCTAAACTATTTATATCCATTATGGATATAAATCCAACAATGGTCATTTCAAAAGAAGTGCTCTTGAAGTGGATCTCTAGTTGTATTAGGACTTGCTATGATAGAACTCATGTGCAACCATCTACAAGAGTGATAGTATATTCTAAAAGAGCTTTACCTGCATCTATAGCCTTAATTAAGGATATACGAATTTCAAACCTCTCTGTAGAATGGCTGCTTGGTACTCTGTTCTGCTCATACCTTGGTGCCTGCATCAAGATTAGATGCTTCCATAGGCACCACAGTTCTCTCTTCTGGACTCTGGTCTGAACTTTAAGGGAGTATTGCTCAGGAATCACCTGAAGTGGAGCACCCACAGGGACACTACTTGAGGAAGAAAGAGAGATTTACCCACCCTGTGCAGTAAATAGAGTTCAATGAGATGTGTCCCCCTGTGGATGTTCCACTACCTGCCTTTCTTTTCCTCTGCTTTGAAGTTGCCCTTGTTGGGGCAACTTTCCAATGGAGAAGGAACTGAGGGCAGTTTGCTTGTGCAGCCCCCAATAGGTGGCCATAAGGATGTGTGGGACACATGCACAGGCTGAAAGGGCACCACTGCTAAAAATCTGCAGTCAAAGGCACGGTGCACGGGAACAGTAGAAGTGGAGCACTCAGAGGGACACAGATGTTGAAGAACTCTAGTTACTGCACAAAGTGAGTAACCTCTCCATTCAATCCAAGTCAATTGTGTCAACTGAGGGAGAGCTTCTCTTTGGGGGAATTATGGAAAGGCATTGGATTACCAGCACTCAAATGATTTTGCCTGCATCCTAACTGCAAAGACAGTGGGTTCCAGCTCAAGTGAAACTGGAGCCCCTTGTCTGCTCCACACCCCAGCCAAGTAAACTACATGGGCTTAAAGCTCTGCCAAACCTGGTCAAACACTTTTCTGTTTGGGTTATTGGTGTGTTAAGAGCTGCATTAACTATGCAGTGAAGATATACCCTAGTAGTGAGAGGATAGTTCTGTATTTGTGACCTAATAGTCCTTAGCCTACCAGAGTTCCAGATGACACTATTGTAGTGATTCTTTTTGTGAAGTGGATTCATGTTTTAAAATTTGAAAAGGTCCCACAGTGAATACAGAGGTACCAAGAAATTTTCATAAAAGGAAAAAATTGTCTGGATCAATAATTCCATGGGTATCTGTGGACTAAGCCAGGAATTGAGCTATCAAGCAGAGTCCATTTTGAGCGCTATATAATACTAGACACTATGAGGAGTGAAAGTTGCTCCTTGTGAAGAAAATAGCAAGAGGAAAATGTAATGAAGTCCTTTTGAATTATTTCACAAATGATCAGATTTCTGTATGAAGTGTAATCCTAAATGAAATTGTTCTGTCAATGTTATTTACTTAGATTTCATATATATGCTGATCTTAATCTCTGTACTACCTTTTGTGGAGCCATAGCTAAGATTTTTATTATAAAATCTATTTTTCTACTCTGCTCTAAATTTCAGCTGAAGAAGTGATATGCCTGGAGATACCTGTGATTAAAACAAGGTAGGAGAAAAGAATTTCCTGAAAATATATATAAACCATAAGAACCTTTAATAGGGTATTAATCCAAAATCAACTGAGTTTTAAATTCTACAACAGTGTGTCATGATTCCTCTGCCACAGATAATATTGAGAGCGCCACTTTTCACATAGGAATATAGGTCTCTAAAGAGAGAAGGGGAAAAGATTTCATCTGTTTAAAGAGGAAATTAATGTGAATGAACACAATATGGAAAGGTATGGAAGTAATAAATATTATACATACAGTATGTGAGGCACTTCCATTCACTTTTCCTAATACAAGAACAAGGGGCAATTGAGGAAATTGAAGGGCAGAACATTTAAAAATAAAAAGAAAACCACTTTTCCACATAATTCACAAGTAGCCATGAAAATCCTTCTTGCATTAGATCGTTAAGGACAAGAGCTAAGCAGGGTTAAAAAACACAATGAATATTTATATGGATAATAACAATGTCTAGAGATGCAGTAGTAAAGATTTTTAAAAACCAAACAAGAAAAAGTATAAGAGTTTTGGAAGGGATGAGGCATAACCCAAGTTCTGTCAGAGGTTATGGATAAACTTTTTGTGAGAGCTCGTACCTGTTTACCTCTCCTTCCTCAGAAGCATCTATTATTGGCCACTGTTGGAGGTGCTCACTAGACAAGAACCACTCTGATCCAGCTTGGCAATTCTAAGCCTGTGTTTTCCTGTACACACACACATATGGTAGCTTTTACAGAAAAGGAATTTATAAAAAAACATAATAAATCACTATGGACTGGATCCCTGCCAGCCACTTAAGGTTTAAAGATGGGATTTTCAAAAGCACTCAGCATTAGGCTACTCTGCTCCCAATGAATTTAAAAGACATTTGACTTCATTGGGAGGAGAATTAGGCCAATGGTGAACATTTTTGCAAGTCCCATCCTAAATGTTTAATTCTTCAGTAATTAAAGTTTCTATTGCTAAGTAACTGGCAATTAAAGTTGTAATGGAATAGAAAACCATGATCAATTCCTGTCCTGCACTGGTTTTTGGGAGGGTTTCCAAAAAGGCCTACCACTAAATACAGGATGATAGGTGGCCCAACATCATAAGCAGTAGGGGCCTGCATGCAAAGGCTATCAATGCCATTGTACTCTAGGGATGAGAACTGCACCAAAATTTTTTTCAACCAATTGCTAGGAAATAGTTCAGTACACTGACAGCAACTACAACAGAAAGCAACCCTAATGACCTGCAGGGAAGGATTTGGCCACATGTATGCACCTTGAAATACCTTTTTAGATGCTGGGCCAAAGTAAATTACTCTACTTGGCAGTTCTCTGAAGAACTTAGAGAAGTTAAATGAAACTAGCCAGTCTTTCCCTCTCTCTCTAAAGACACCTATTATAAGAGAAAGGAGTGTAAAGAGCATGGGGTGTAGATGGCCGAAGAAGTGACGGGAAAGATTACAAGATATCTGGTTGGTGAGGAAAGGGATGCTGATTCCCTAGGGGGAGGCAGGTTCCAGGAGGAATAGAAGGACAATGGGCAGGCAGAAGTGGGAAGGAAATACTGTGTGAACACTGCAGTAGTGGTATTTCTTCCCATATCCCCAGAGTGTGTAAAAAGCTTTCTACATGATTTGGATATTATCTAAAATAAAAAATGTGAGGTTATATTTCAAGCACCCCCTCTCACACAAATAAAAAATTAAAATATGTGGAGTGGAAGTTCATATTTAGGGTGCCAAGGTGGGCACACCACTAAAAAGATAGCAAAGTAAAGTAAACTTTTTTTATGAATCCCATCATTGTACAAGTAATTGCATGCACATTTTGTTCAGGAAGTGACATGTTAATCAAATAATACTATGTATCTCCTGTGAAATGGTGCCTCTTCATTTTGCTTTGAAGTGTCAGTCTGGAACCGGAAGAACCCTTCTGTGTTTCTCACATGACCTGACCCCATCTGCTATCATCCAAAACTGACTTGACTATGTCATTTTCTCTCTCAGCACCCCTCATCCCTTCTTCATCTCCCCCAGTATTTTTTGAAGGAGTGTTTGACCATATTTTATGCATCCTGACAGGACAAAAACATATCATCTACATCAACTGTTCCATGCAAACAATGATATCTCAAACACAACAATATTTGAAAAAATAACCAAAAAGATTTGTTTTGTTTTATTGAGTTCATTCATACTGAAATGTATGATCAGAGTCAAAGTATTAATTTTTAACCAAGGAAGCTCGCTTCACAGCTATTGAGCTAAACTTAGAGTGTATCCCAGCCTTCTGTGAGAAAACAAAACTGCTCTGATTGGATTAAAGGGCAAAGAAAGGGAATGTCATGTCACTCCTTGAGGCAGCAGTGATTCTCACAAGGAAGCTCAAATAACAAAAGGGAAGGAATCTGGCCCAGCAAAAGCACGGCAGGCTCCAGCAGATTTTTTCGCCGGTTGTGGCAGCTACAATGAGGTCACTCTTGCCCCACTGTATGGGGTGACTTCTCAATTTGTACTAAATCCCCTGTTTCTTCAACAGAAGGCAGAAGGAGGTAGGTAATACAATGAGAAGTTCACATCCCCCTGCTGAGATAAACCAATCAGCAGCCAGAAACACAAGCCAAAGCATTGAGTCTTCACTGTAAAGCTCCCTGTTAACACATATCATCCTATAAAATGCTAACGAAAGATACTGACACCAGTTTACAACTTTTATGCGTCTTTGTGACACAAAATGTGCAAAGAAGCCTCCTTTTCTCAATGTTTGTAACTTCAGAGATGTCTAGTGAAATAGCATTTGATCTTACCATTAGCTTTGGAATAAGATGTCATTAGTTCTTCAGTGGCCTGCCTGTCGCACTTACTGAGTTCCAGTGTCAAGAGAAGATTTCTTTGTCATCACTTCTGCCTTGGCCCAGTCTCTACTAACACAGCAGTGTTCTTTCTGCTTCAAGCAGAAAAGGGTCAAAGCTCTGAGCTTCAAATCCAGGTCCAACCGTTCCCAAGTGCAGGGGTGGTTGAATCTGAGGGTTCATGTCTGTCATGAGTCATGAAGAGCTTTGTTAGCAGATGATACAAGGCAAAAAAGAATCCACAGTACAGTTCTACAGAAGTATTTACCCTGCAGGAAAACAATAGTGAAAGTGTGTCTTTCAGCAAACAGAAACAAAAGACACAGTAACAGTGCCATTTTTACAGAGTAAAAATTTTAATTATAAACATAGTTTTTAAAATCTTCAGTGAATAAAGTAAGGAGTATCTGAAATATTATGAGCCAGGAACATGGTACTAAAATTATTAAATATCTGATTAAAATGAACCCTGAACTCTGTGGATTTCAAAATCCATCTCCTTTACTGTTTGAGCCCATCTTGCAGTTCATATTGCACAAGGAAACTTCAGACACAAAGCATTAGTGATTAGCTAATGCTGAAGATTACTGTGCAGTTAAATTCTGGATCCAACCACCATCAAACTAGTGGAAACGCCCAGAACCAAACATCACACTTAAATCCATCTCTTCAAAATATTGGCATATAAAGGACAATATTTTTTTACTGAATAAAGTTAATTTAAAAAGTGTTAGGGCCATACCCCCTGCCTGTTTTCCCAAGATGGGCAAATCCACCTTCATCAACCATTTAGGGGTTCCCCCTTCATAGTCCTTCAAGTGATTTTGCATCACTGTAGTGATTTCTAACATTTTGTTCTTCCTGATCTACAGCACTGAGATAAAAGGGCATGGCCAATATGCCCCAGAAATCCCTTGCTGCAAAAATAGCCCCCTGAGGGACCATGGGCAACTGCTGTAAATTAGAGGATTGGTTTTCAAACCTTTTTCCTTGGGACCCAGTTGAAAAAAATAATTCATGCCCACAACCCAACAATGACATCTTTGAGCAATGTATTCCAGTTTTTTGGCAGCAGCAGGGGTTACCATGACCCAGTACTGGGTCCAGACCCATGGTTTGAAAACCACTGATTTAGAGCTGCATTCAGACATCCCCATCTAGTGCCAGGGACTGGGCTTGTCACTGTTGTGGTTTCAGGTTCTGGAGGCCACAAATGAATTGTTTAACACCAGCTATTCTCTCCATGATTTTTTGCCAAACATACATCAGCTGAACAGGAGGAACCCTTCTGCTCAATTTTTAAAGCCTTTTCCACTAATGTCACCACAATTTAACAATCAATATTTAAACCTTTTTCAGTATATTGTGTTACTGAGTCAGAATCAAATGTCATCTGCTTCCTTCCACATCTAGCAAAGAAAATACCTTGGCACAGCAGCTCAACCGTAAGAGGCTGCTGCTGTCGCTGCAAAGATGGAGATGTATTTAGTCATATGTCTATAAACTACCTGGTGCTGTTCTGGTGAAAAGAAACAAGGACCTGATGTTTATTTTCAAGTAACAGTTTTGTAGGGCTTGAGGAAGATAGATGAACTGAAACCAACTTTGATTTGGCGCTAATGGTCAAAATCAATCACTGGAAGAGGTCACTGCATTACCTCAGGTAGGGGCATGAGCTGATAGTGTTTGAGCAGTATACAAGCTGACAGCTTCATATTTGCTGATATGTTTATTATACCCATAAACAACCTTTAACAAATTGCCCTGTTGATGGCTGGATTATCACTTTGTTTGTTAGTACAACATATGAGCCTGTCATTTCAGATACTAATTGAGAAAATGTTATAGCCCTGAATAATTACAAACCAATTTAAAAGGCAGGAATCATATAATATTCTGTACGGGAAAGAAAAAGAGGGGTTTTTTTTGCCTGGTGGACATAAATTTGCATCAGTTGCCTTATTCTGAGAGGTTTAAATGACTTTCTTATACTAACAAATGATATCTATCATCAGCCATCCATGGTTTGCCCTAACATACTGCAACTGATTAAGGGCATGAATTCAAGGTACTGATGTAGTGAGATTACTGAAATTATCCTAAAAAAGCGTGTTCACAGCTCTGCATGCAAACATCCTCCATTGTCTCCTTCAGAACAAGGAAAACAGGTCAAGAGAAGCTTAATTAATATGGAATTAGCACAAGTCAATTTTGGTTTTATATATTGTCTTGCCCTTTGTGGTCTTAGAGCAGCTGGAGGACTCATGCTCATATAAGTGTATTGATCAAACGGATTATTGGTTGAAGTCATTCTGTGTACTATCTTTACAGAATTCCTATTCTGCTACACTGCAACACATAGGCTTCTGCTAGGTGAAAACACCAACAAATTGCTGCATTTTGGCCAGGCCCAGAGCTAGGTCTTCAGTGTAGCTAGACTCTTCAACAGAAAAGATCCAAAGAAACCAGATTGTGGATTAAGTCTGCAACTAGCTTAGGCAGTGGACTTCTTGCTTTTTTAGCTTTTCATTCTAGCCAAACAGTTCTCCTTCCTAAATGTACATGCCAGTCAATCATAATTAAATAATTCCCAGTCATCTGCCAGGAACGGCACTAGCATTTCTGGTGCCCCCGTGCAAGTGCAGCAGACACTGGCACACACGAGTGACATCAGAACGCCGTGCAGTGGCGCAGTCCCCATTTTGGCACCCCTCAAACATCAGCACCCCCTGCAATGCTTACCGGGTTTACCACGTTGTGCCAGCCCTGTTATCTGCCAGGTATCTCATGCTGGTTTTGCAAAAATAATTAGTTTCTTTAATGCCATTTGTTCTGAAATTTACTGGGTGTTGCTCAGGAGAAAGATATTTCATCTAATCGACTAAATGCTCTGGAATATCACTCTTCTATTATAGTTAAGTTCTCAGCAATTGAATTTTGCATTTGCTGGAAACTCTTTTCTCACTAAAACAAACAGGGGGCCCTGTGGCACTTTTAAAGACTAGCAAATTTATTTATCACTTGAGCTTTTGTGGGAGAAAACCCCACTTTGTCAGATGCGTCTGTTGAAATGGGATTCTCGCCCACAAAAACTTATACAATAAATAAATATGTTAGTCTTTAAAAGTGCCACAGGATTCCTTGTTTGTTTTGCTGAACTAGACTAACATAACTATCCCTTTGGATCTTTTCTTGCTAGTTTTTGGTGTTGCATACCAGTGCTAGGATTCAGAAAACATCCCTCTGCTTTCTTTATCTCCACAATTGTACCAAACCCATATTAGTGCTCTGACTTTCAGAGGTGATGTTCCCCCCTCCAATTGTCCACTGGCTTCAGTGGGTTCCACATTTGCTGCTATTATGCAGTGTGAGGAAGTTAGCCAGTAACAACATAGAATTTGCAGGATTCATGCTATCTAGGAATGGAGACCCAGGACAGACAGGATCCATTCTTCTAGGTAGCAGAGACAATAGACCTATATTAATCCTATGTTGATTAATTTTGTTACTCTGTACTGAAGTTCACTTCTGCTTGTTAAATGTGTCCACTGACTTATTTGTAATGGTTACTAATGGTGTTGATCCTACAAGCTACTGACTCCTGCAGTGGGACCGCACAGTGGGAGTTAATGGAACCAAGTGTCCCTCAGGACATGCACAGTTCCCTACCAGACTGACACCTATGTTTGTAAACATACTAATAATGTGCTTTTAATTTCAGTTTGTGGAAGCTGTTTTCTTAAAATCATCATCTATTTGCATTACATATCCCAAAATTCTCACAAAAATACAAAATGGTCATTTTTTTATAGAATTCATAAATCTTATGAGGATCTGAACATTTTTCCCCAAGAAATCTCTGTGAGGATATGTCTCCTGTCACATAGCTGCCCAGACTTCTCACAGCTCTCCAAACCTCTCTGCCCTCACTCTGTCTGAACTTCGAGCATACAGAAATCTCTGTGAGGTCTAGAAGAGGTAAGGATGGTAGTGTAGGGGTAGTTGAGCCGCTTCTGCTCTCTTTTTGAGAGTGTTAAATAGAACAGGTGTCACACGTCTTGTACACCAGATGAGACAATCAGTATCTGTCAATATGACATTCTGAGAGGTTTTGACTGAGCAGAAGTCCAGTTGACTTTCTCTTTCTCTGCTCTTCACATGAGTGGCATTAACATTATGAGCAATAAATGAGTTCTTTTTACAGTAAGCCTCAGCTGAAGAATGGACTTCATGTCTAAATCAGAAACTTGTCTCTCTGATGTGCATATAGAGAGTGCACATGCAGTAGCTGAGAGCTTCCAGTAGTTAAAATCTGTGTTTGAAAACTAAAAATCCACCACCCAATAGATGATTCCGCTTTGATCTTCTTACTCTTGCTGTGTAGTTCTAGTTTTTAAGCTGGGAATCTGCTCATCTTAGATTAGAGCAGTACTATTCATCTTTGGCTCTACCATGAAAATCCAGACATAGTAGTTTTTTTTAAAAAAGTCTATGAAACCTCAATGAAAAAGTAGTTAATAATGAAGCTCCAAATGATCATAATGTCTATTAATAATCCATCTTTGGTTTGAATTCTGGCAGAGCCTATTCCCAGACATGCATGGCTATCTTCTGCAAATACTGTAGAGTTTTACTAGCACTTACTTCATAAAGTGTGTGGTGACATCCTCGTCCTTACATTGTAATAATCACTCTCCCATCATTAATATTAGTCATTTTCTAACAGTGACAACAGACCATCTTTATTATTATCAGGCTCTTTTTGTTGACAGTGTTTTGTGGGTGTGATAGTATGATTTATTTTATATTACACCTGTTAGGAATGTCTTTTTTGGTTTTGGCCTAATTAATTTTCAGAGAAATTATTTGGTAATCAAAGCAAAACAACCATTAAAAAATCTTTTAACAGGAAAAAGAACAGCAATTGTTAGAGTACGACTGGTTCTTTGCTGAATGGAACTATAATTATCAATTTGGTTCATCATCAGGATATTATTTTATATCATGGTATATTCTCATTTATTTCCAGAAAACATGGCTTGGTTGCACATTAATGCTTTTTCTTTTCTCCAGAGGGATTCTATGAATTATATCAAATAGATTAATGTGCTGACCCTTCACCTCTTGAAACCTGAGGCTGAATTACAGCTGTGCCTTGAGAAGCTTGAATTTTAGGTCTCAGTTAAGATCTGTGCTGCAAAGATTAGAGGTTCCTGAACTTGACCTTCTACAGAAACAGCAAAACTAGCACAAGGTTTTTCAGTGCTACTTCTACAGTTTTTAGCAGTGAAGGAAAGGGAATGCTGATTGTGCTACCTGTGGCAAGTATACAGAGCAAGACATCCCATCTAGTTACATTTGTTGGACAAACCCTACTGTCTTTATTCAAACTTCAGAAAAGCAGAACGCACATTGAACTCACTGAAATGGCTTGATCCAAAGTTTATTTTGAAAAGATACTAGCTGCAATTGAAAGATGTATCTTCGAAAATATCACATGCACAGAAAAGATACAGTAGCTTTGTAGGTCTCTGTGCAGCAAGCTGTTGCATGTGGGTGACTTTTCACGTTGTGCTTTGCCACGTTATAGTTAACGAGAGTCTTTATTAGTCAGTGTTGGAAAAAAGATTTGAAGACATAAGGACCTAGATTGTGACTATGTGCCTGCACATGAGCATAAAAATTCCCTTTACATCCATATGTGGTCTACATGGATGTTATGTTGGTTGGGGCACCTATGGGTAGATTTATAGTTAATAAGGCCAAAAGGGAGCATTTTGATGGCTAGCAATGGAGAATCCACCACAGCCCTTGGTAAATTGCTCCAGTGGTTAATTATGCTCACTGTTTTTGTGCACCATATTTCCAGTCTGAGTTTGTCTAGTTTTCTCTTCCAGCCGTTGGATTTTGTTATATCTTTCTTTGCAAGACTGAAGAGCTCATTATCAAAGTTTTGTTTCCCATGTAGGTATTCATAAAATATGGTAAAGTCATCCATTAACCTTCTCTGTGTATGTAACTAAACAGATTTTTGTAACCCTTTAGTCATTTTCATGGCTCTTTGAATTTATCGACATCCTTCATGTGTAGTAGACATCACAACTTAACACAGTGCAGGAGCAGTTACACCAGTATGAAACACAGAGGTAACATCACCTCCCTGCTTCTACTCAATATTCTACTGTTTATACATCTAAGGATCATGGGATCCCTTTTTGGTCGCAACATCTCACAGGAGCTCATGTAGCAATAATTATTTACCACAACCAAATTTTTTTTCAGAATTACAGCATCCCAGAATAGAGTCTCCCATTGTGTAAGTATGGCCCACATTGTTTTCTTCTATATGTATACATTTACATTTCGCCATATTAAAATGAATATTTCAGTGCTTACATCCATTTTACTGAGCCATCCAGATCACTTTGTGCCACTGACCTGTTCTTTTCATTATTTGCCACTCATCCAGTCTTTGTGTCATCACTAACCTGCATCAGTAATGATTTTATATTTTCTTCTAGCTCAATAATTAAAAACGTTAACTAGCACAGGGCTCAAAACAGATCCCTGCGGAACCCCACTAGACATACACCCATGCAGTAATTCCCTATTTTTAGTTACATTTTGAGAAGAATCAATTAGCAGTTGTTAATCCAGTGGATGCATACCAAGCTGATTTTATATTATTCTTGTTTTTAATCAAAATGACATGTCATAAGTCAAATGCTTTACTGAAATTGAAACATAAACACTATTGCCTTTATGAACCAAACTTAAAACTATATCAAAAAAGGTTATCAACTTAGTTTGATCTGATCAATTTTCTATAAATCCTGTTAATTGTCACTAATTATATTTTCTCTTTGAATTCGTTATTAATTGAGTTCCCTATCGGCTGTTTCAATTTTTTTTTTTTTTTTTGCTGGAAGGCAGGCAAATAGTTAACTGGGTCAACTTGTTAACCTTTTAGAATACTGGCAAAACATTAATTTTCATTAGTTATGTTTCCACTTATTCTTGCCCTGAAGAAGGGGAACATGAAGTAGGTAGGTAGGCAGGCACAGGGAATAAGAACAGAAGCATTGTGAATGACTTGAGATTTGACTTCACTTCCTTATTCACAGATGAGGGCCGCTGAGCTTGCATGGGAAAAAGAAGTAATTTACAGTTGCAAAGATCTACTCTTTGGAGTAAGCAGGAGGGAAACTGTGACTCATGTGTGTTCAGTCACAATGTCTCTGAGGGCTATATCTGAGGTGATGCACCTGATGTACCAGGGCTTTGCATAACAGCAAAATCTAGCCCAAAGCAGTATATACAGTGGGGACCCATTAACACGTGGGTGTTGGGGGACAAACCCCTGTGACCGCACGTTAAACGACCGTGCGCAAACGGGACCGCGGCAAATAAATAAATAAATCAGAGTACAGCACTAGAAGGCTTACTCTACCTGTTTCCATGCCCAGGCCAACTTCCCCTTTTAGCTAGCAGGCTGGACTCCTTAAGTTGCCAGTCACTTCACGCGTTTCCGAGCCCATGGCAAATTTTCCGCCTTTAAGCACTGCACACTAGTGAGTCCTGTGTGTTAAGTTAATGGCTTTGGGGGACATGACTGGAGCGCACGTTAACCGGATCCGCGTGCACAAGGGTCGCACATTAACGGGTCCCCACTGTATTTATGTATTATTACTACAAAATTATCTCTTAAATACTTCCTTTTTCTTCTTTCAAATACTTATATTTTTCTCACAGGGGTGTATTCAGTACCTGCCTCCTGCATGTTTAAGTTAATAGTGAAATGAAGAAAGTGTGTCAAACTGTAGCAATACTATGCTGTATAAAGGGAAGGAAAAGACAACAGAGGGAATTCAGTACAGGTAGTCCTAACTTAGTGACCGGGTTCCGTTCCTGAAACCTGGTTGATAAACGAATTGGTCACTAAACGAGGAGCAGCCCTTACCGGTATTTCAGGCATAATGTACTTTACTGGTAGTGGGTTTTTCAACCATCGGTAGATAGTTTTAATGTCACCTTTGCATCATTTATAACATTTTTAATATATATTTAAATGTTTTAAGCTCTAATGTACTGAACTTAGTTTGCATAGTGTACTGTAAATATAGGTAATCTGAGAGAGTTGATGCGAGTTCTCGTACATCGCCATAATACCAACTCATCAGAGAGCCGGTCATAACTCTGAGGGGTCACTAAACGAGTAGGTCACTAAGTGAGGACTAGCTGTAATTACCTGAAAACCTGTTGAGTCAAACTTGAAGGCTAAATTCAATCATTACAGTGGAAAGCAGAGGGATTTTAGTCTTATATGAAATGCAAACATCAATGGAAACTTAACTACAAAGTCACTACTGATGCCTATATTATGTGAGTTAACAAGTAAGATTTTCAAAACTGTTCTGTAGGTCATGGCCTGTTTGAAGAGCATTGATGCTTGGCACTTTCTGACTATCTGATCCCTCATGGTGGACACCCAAAATTACTTGTCTATTTCAGAAAACTGCCAGAGAGAGAAAAAAAAGATCATGGTGTGATGTAAAAGTTTTATCAGCGTGAATTTGGAATTGTGTTTCATGGGTCATCCCAACAAGTGCCCAGAAAAACCTTTTCATTTCCAGTAGAAATGTTACAAAGCAAGCTTGTGTAGTAATTTCGCTTTACTTCTTGAGGCCTACAACAATGTCAAAGGAAATTTACCCACAAAGAGAAGGTAAAGTCAGATTTGTAACAAAATATAATACAATTAAAAAATCAAAGCTCTTTTTCAGGAACTTGAACTTGGCCCTATTTTCACATAAAATATGTTAAATCATATACCTTTTTGCTAACACTTGCATATCAGTTTTTCATTAAAAATTGACCAGGTTTGGGGAAAACAAAAATTAGTTCAAATCTGAGCAAAACTTCTCCATTTCTAAAATGTTTCTAAGGAAAAAAAAGTTATTTTGTCAAAAGAAGAAAAGCCCAGAATAATTATGCGCATATTTTTGGGTGAAATTTTGTGAAACAAATATGAATTCCACAGTTTTAACTGTAGGGAACAAAGAATTAAAAACAAATCTCTATAAAGATCAGCTGTTTCAGCCTGCTGATCAGTCCTGTTCTTTGCATTCCTTGCATGCTGGGATGAGCACAACATGAGCAGAATATGCGGAACTTTGCTTTGTTTATAAATTAACCATTTCTGATGCAATTAAAACTGGCCTGAACTTTCTTTCAAAATTTGCATTCAGATCTATAGAACTTTTTGTTATTATTTCATATCTTTCTTCTTTTGTGTTTCTCACAAGTATCTTTCAGATGGGACCCAAAATAAAATTATGAAATTACATTAAAAAAGGCAACTTGTGTTTTTGGCATTTTTGACTCATCAGAAACCAGGAAGAATCAGAAATATTGAAAGATAACTTGTTCTCAGGAGATTTGATTTATAGTCTCGAAGAGACTGAGTTATGTTCAGGTAAATATTTCACTTTTTGGATGCTGATCAAAATAAGACCTTCAATTTTTTAAGGTTCAACCCATGCTCAGGAGTTGGGTGGTTACCGTTTCTTCCATATGTACTATATCATAATTATTACTCAGCTGTCCTGTTTGATGCAGGAAGCTCATTTGATACATGAGGAATCTCTCATCCTCAGTAAACTTAATGCTTATTCATTTAATTTTATAGTGCTAAATTCCAAATGCATAGCCATTTTAGTCTAGTTCAGCAAAACATGCAAGGAGTCCTCTGGTAGGGCTCCTTGCTTGTTTTGCTTATAGTGCTAAATGTTGCTCAAATGTTAGATGACATTTCACAGGACAAATTGCTTATAAAAGTGTTAATTAAGAGAAGCTCTTTATGGATAGATATAGATATATATAAATATAAATTTTTTATATAAAATAAAAATAAAAAGTAATAAAACTGGCCTTAGTAAGTGTCAGTGTCTTTTGTTCATCAGTAACATCGCACCAGGAATTGTCTCTTGCATTTTTTTTAATAGTAAATTGTGGGCTTGATGGAGAAATTAGTTTTCTCTAAGTTAAGATGGTGATATTTTCTCTAAGTTAAGATGGTGATATTTAGATGGTAATCTAAGATAAGATTGGTGCACATGTTGTAAGTTTCTCTGAATAAATAGAGGGCCTCAGCTTCCATTTCTGTTATCTTGGCATCTTTCACACGTAATATAAAAATAAAAACTGATCACTTGATATTTCTGCAAACTAGAATCAAGAAAAACAATTTAAATGTGTTCATATATGTAGACAGAGCACATATTAAACCATAGTTGGATGGTAATGTTTTGGGATCAATTCAAATTCTTGATTAGTAAACATTATGAATCAGATCCACAGTTGAAATGTGGCCCCTTTGCACCATGCAGGTAGCCTAAAGGACAAGAATTAGGACAATTAGTGAGCTGATAATCTTGCAGTGGAGGAAATTCCTAGTTACCATAAAGTCTCTAGATCCTTCTTTCCTGCAGCAGGCATCCCTCTCTTTTCTTGGTGCAGGTTGCATGTGGGGTGGAAGAATGGAATTCCGTGAGGTTATGAGTCTTAGCTGCTCCAAGTCATGCCAGGACTGGCACAGCCCAGCCGTCAGAATGGGGTAAAAATGAATGACTGCTCGGCAACCCCTCACCACTCTTAGCACTCGGAACTCAACTATTGTGGAGAACCTGCCCCAGTATATATTAGAGTCAACATCTGAGCATTTCATGTTTGCATAGTAGGCCATTCATTTGCTTTGTAGCAGTGAAATATTAAAATATCTCCAATGTAAGTTTCTTTGGTTTTTTTTAATCAGCTATAAGTAGCCCTTTGGCATTTGGGAGATGGACTTTGTTTGTGTAAGATAATTTTATCAAGATCAGAACTGAACAAACCATTCCTTATTTTACAACAGGGCCTATGAAAAGCTGCTGCAAAATACTAAAACTGTGGTCTAGATACCTAGAGTGACCTCTAGTGTTCTTCCCTGGAAGTAATTTAAGAAAATACCTTGGATTTCTGTACATTTGGTTTAACATACCTTATATAAACCAAGTGAATTTGGTGCTCCTGAAAATAAGGGAATGGTAGCAATGACCAGAGCCAGAAGGTGCAGGTCACTGTGCAAGCTTCTAACACACAGTTCTGCCAATCCACTTGCATCCCTTTCCCTTCTGAACAGCATATTGAAAAAAAATTTCCTTCATTCAGCATCTTTAGTCAGCTCTTAGGTGCTAAGGGAAGGAAGTACTTCCTAGATACAGCATGCTGGGTCAGAATTACTGTGCACAGTCTAGGGCTAGTGTTTCTATACTTTTAAAGCAGGTGACTTATAAAAGTGTAGAATCCTAAAATAAATTAATTGCTGACTGTGATCTTCGTAAGATCAAAGAAACGGGTGTGAACAACCCTCTTTAAAGAAACCGCATTGCCATAAATATCTGAAATAATAGATGCCTGTGATATCTTTTACTTGCTTTTCTTCTCATTCCTTTGAGTCGATTGAGTGGTTCTGGCTAACTATAAGAAATCTATAACAGTATTTTTCCAAAGGACACGGTAGGCCTGCATATTTTTTCATCATACATCTTAGCTTTCTGCTAATGTGATATGAAAGCAAATATGTGAGTAATAAAAATGAAATACTTTTTACTGAAATTAGATCCACTGGTTAACCATAACTCTTTTGTACCAGATGTCCCCCAAAGTTTTTGGCTAGCTTATGTCGTGAACTGCACAAGTTGTACTGGGCAGATATTTGTAAATTCTACATTATATTTCTTCATGGGGAAAATCTATTCTGTTCCATCATTCTTCACCCCACTACTTTTGATTTAAAAATTCAGCTGTACAGTTTATTGAATTTAGCTGCTGTTTTTATCTTATTGATTAGATATCTTATTTATTAGACATGGGCCTCAGGTGAATTCCCTGATATAAGCTGTCCACTCACTCACAAACACTGAGGGGAGATCAGAAACTGAACCCAAATCCAATTTTCATACCTAGTCTATACACCTCTGTATTGGACTGAATCAGCAATCCCTGAATTCAGGCAAAGCTGAAATGGTAGGTGTTTGAAATTCATATCATGATCTTAATTTTGAAACTCCAGAGCAGGAACTGATTTGCCAATGTGACACCATCAGACTGGGTCTGAATAGGGCAGGGGTGTCCAACCTTTTTGGGTGAGGAGCCACATTACAGTCGGGGGCCGGCGAGAAAATTTGATAGCTAAGACATACAAATCGATCGTATTAATAAACTTTAACAAAATAATAATTAGTGTGATGCTTGGCATTGCTTTTGCTTGCATTGTGTATGGAGGACAAGGGGGCAGGGGTGCCTTGGTGAGGGGGCAAGGCAGAGTGTGGGGAGCAAGGCAGGACAGGGGAGCATGGCAGAGGAGTGGAGAGAAAGAAGGATGAGGTAGGGGGAGCAAAGCAGCTAGGTGGCAGGACTCAGCTACTTCCTGGGACCCCACCAGCTCTGCTCTCCTCATTCCCTGCCAAACACTGCTCAGGGAAGGAAAACTGTGCTGGAGAGAGGGAAGGGAGAACAGAGTCAGACAGAGACAGGACAGAAACCCTGGCAGTTCTGCAGGGATCACAGGTTTTGGCATTGGGCATTTCTGTACCAGAAACATTGATGGATAGCAATTTCTACAGAAGAATTTTTGCCACTAAGGTCAGGGGAAAGATGGGGGTTGTGGGGTAGGGGTGTGAGAGGAGACAGAAGTGAGGGGATGTCCAGGTAAGGAAGTAGCTGGGTCCTGCCAACCCGCCACACTGCTCCCCTGCCTTTCACCCTCCCAGAACTGCTGCCGTTTGTCCTGTGTTTGTCCCCGTGTTCTTCTCTCCCCCCAGTCAGCACTGCTCTCCCTCCCCGGATTCCACTTGCCATAGGGCTAAGTTCCTCCCCCCCATCAAGACTGAGCACAATGCCAGCTCAGCTCACACACCTCCACCCTCCACCACGTAGCACCTCACTGGCTCAGCTTTCACGCTCTTGCGGCAGCACTCCGCAGGACAGATGAAAGCCATTGGTTAGCTGGAATCTGCCCCTTGGGCCTCAGGTTGGACAAGCCTGGAATAGGGACTTGGACTGGTGACCACATTACAAAAAGTAATTGTCCCTGTTCACACATTCTCACCTTCTAATCATCTGGTGTGAATGGGCCTCATCTACCCTAACTGAATTGACTATGCTAGCATTTGCACTCCCCATTGTAATGCTTCTCCTTTAACCTGGCATGTGTGTAGAAATACCTCTCAACTGTAGTTTCCACTTCATGCATTTGATGAAGTGGGTTGGATTCCACAAAAGCTTATACCCAAAAAAATTTGTTAGTCTTTAAGGTGCCACAGAACTCGCACTGTTTTTGCTGGATGCAGACTAATGCGGCTACCCCTCTGGATCTCAACTTTGCAGTTCAGAGCTGTCTCTAGTATTGACTGCTCAAGCATGATAGAGAAGAATTATAAATTTCTAGGGTAAAAATAGATTTCCCAAATTTTTAGTGGTGGGGGAAAGGAAAACAATTAGTAGTGCTCTCTAGAGGTGCACATGGTGTGTTTTGAAAAGGCTGTTGCATTCATTCTCACTAGCATCTGTTCTTTCAATACACTGTGTATCTCAGACTGATTTAGTACAATACAATTCTGTAAGCTCCTTTAACTTGTCTTTTTACTTTATCTTTTTGATGATTTTAGTGCTCTTAGACTATAATTTTTAAATGCATTTTTTCTTCACATAAAATTTTCTTTTATCCAGTTGTGTTTAACATGTCTTATACCAACTCTTCCTTTGACATGATCTTCAGTTCCTGACTAGGGAAAATTTCTTATAGAGCTTAAATATGAATAATGTTCTGATTGGTTTTTCAAATCTCAGGCAATTTGCTACATCAAAAAATGTCAGTTATTTTCTTTCATTTCTGTCTCTTGTGTTTTCTCAACATGGTAATAGCACCTCTTGAGTTATGAGTTCAGACGAGCAAAATTTTATTTCAGTGAGCAGGCGGTGCTCTTCAATACCTCACCACTCTGTGTTTGAACTTAAAATATACCATTGCCAAAAACATCTGAGTTATTGAAGTCTCCAAGACTTAGGTGGCAAAGAATAAAGTCCATAACAGCTAATACATGCTATTTTAGGAGAGCAGTTTTGAAGACTGCTCCAGAAACTTTGATCTGTTTAGCCAAATCTTGCCTTCATGGTCACACCCCTGCAGCACACCTAGGACAAAAATGCTGCCCTAACATACACGCTATGCAATTACAATGGGAAAACTTTTCTTGAGTGACACCTGTCCATTGATGTCTGTGGTTAGACAGGGTATATATTGAGGTTGAATGTTCCCCACTAACTTCATATGAGTTGCTCACAACCACTCAGAGCTTTATCTGTAGCCGCAAAGTGTGCAATCTTTCAGAATCCTTTGAGGTGCTAAATGAGAGTTTGCCTGTCTGTGCTGCTACACGTCCGGTTCTGAAACCTAGCGAGAAAACTCAGAAGAATGTCCACTGGAAGAAAATTTTCTTGAATATTGTGTCTGTCATTTCTGGTTCCCTAAGGAGATTGTCCTCTCTGAAGCCTATTTCAGCAAAACACAGAAGCATGTACTTTATTCAAACTGACTTTAATGGGACCCTTGCAGCTGCGAAAGGGGGAATGTCACTAACTGTAATGAGAAAGCCAGTTCAAATTTCAAGCCTAAGGTAATGCTGTCAAATTTGCATATGGTATCACAGATAGTGGTGTATTAATTCATATCAAAATGAGTGATTTTCCCCCACCTCTACCTCCCTGCCTTCTAATATGTCATTCCATCCTGTTTGAATCTAAACAGCTGCTTTGATTTGCTGGAATAGTCTGACCTGATTCTGTGATTTACATTTCCTTATATTTATTTTTCCTCCCATTCTGTAAGTTCTCCATCTTCCAGCACCTGAGAAAATTGTGGGATTTTTCTCCCATGAAAGCTTATGAGATAAATAAATTTGTTAGTTTTTAAAAGTGACACAAGACTCCTTGTTTGTTTTTCTGAGCATCTGCGTGGATGGAGTAAAAGGCATCTGGTTGCTTCTCAGAAAGGAGATGGACACATGGAAGTTTCTTCTATGATGTACGCATTTATTCTGTTACAAGCAAAGTCTAGTATAACTGAGATAAAGAAAACTTGCCCAAAATATAAATTTTTTTAAAAAAGCAACTCTGAGGAAAACCGCAGCAAGAAAGATACTGAGCAAGGGTAAAAGTAATCTCAGGTACAATTTATTCCTGAGGTAATAATTTACTGCCAGTGTCCTCCAAGCCTGTCACAATACCTTATTTTTACTTGAATCACACACACCAAGTACCTACATGCAGCTAAATAATTAATGTAAATTAATTTTCACTGTTTAAAGTAGTATTATAGAGACTTAATTGACTTCAATTATTTTGAGTTTTCTATTGTGTGTATAAGAACATGTGAAAGCTAAGCTTTTACATTTTAAGCATTTGCACACTCAGGGGCCTCTTTCATTTTTTATTACTGTGTCAAACTTTCACCTTTCAAACTGAAAGTTGTCAAGGTGGAACTATTCCCCCCAGGGTGAAATTTTGGGACTATATGGATATATAGTTAAGTATATATTTAGAGTACATTGTTAAGCACATAGTTAGAGAAAGAGAGAGAGCCGCCTAGTGAATGGAGCACTGAAGTGGGACTCAGGAAATGGGGTTCTAGTCTCAGCTCTGCCATTGGCTTACTGCGTGACCTAGAGGTGGACATGGCCCCACACTATACCTCAGTTTCCCCATATGTAAAGTGACAGTGAAGATACTGAACTCCTGTGTAAAGCACTTTGAAATCATAGAACCATATGGTTAGAAGGGACCTCCTGAGGTCATCTAGTCCAAACCCCTGCCAAAAAAAGCAGGACAACTTTCACTAAATCATCCCAGCCAGGGTTTTGTCTAACCGAGCCTTAAATAGCTCCAAAGATGGAGAGTCTACCAGTTCCATAGGTAGCCCATTGCAATGCTTCACCACCCTCCTAATAAGAAAATTTTTCCTAATATCCAGCGTCAACCTCCCCCACTGCAACTTGAAACCATTGCTCCTTGTTCTGTCCTCTGCTACTGAGAACAGCCAAGCTCTGTCCTCTTTGGAGCACCTGTTCAAGCAGTTGAAGGTTGCTATCAAATCCTCCCTCGGTCTTCTCTTCTACAGGCTAAATAAGCTTAGTTCTTTCAGTCCCTCTTCATAAATCTTGTGCGCTAGCCTGTTGATCTTTCTTGTTGCCCTCTGCTGGACTCTTTCTAATTTGTCCATATCTTTTTTGTGGTGGGGTACCCAAAACTGGACACAATATTCCTGATGTGGCCTCAGCAGTGCTGAATAGAGAGGAAAAAAATCACATCCCTTGATCTGCTGGCAACACTTCTACTGATGCAGCCCAGTATGCCATTGGCCTTTTTGGCAACAAGAGCACACTGCTGACTCATATCTAGCTTCCCATCCACCATGACCCTCAGGTCCTTTCTACAGTGCTGCTACTCAGCTGATCACTCCCCAGCCTGTAGCAGTGCATGAGGTTTTTCCATCCCAAGTGCAGGAATCTGAACTTGTCCTTGTTGAACCTCATCAGGTTTCTATTGGCCCACTGCTCCAATGTGTCTAGGTCTCCCTGAATCCTGTCCATACCCTCCAGCGTTTCTACCATTCCCCTGCACTTGGTGTCATCTGCAAACCTACTGAGTGTGCAGTATTGCCCATCATCCAGATCATTAATAAAAATGTTGAACAGAACCAGCCCCAGGACTAAACCATGGGGCACACCACTCGTTACTGGTTGCCAACTAGACATGGAGCCATTGATTCTTACTCACTGAAACCGTTGATCTAGCCAGTTTTCTACCCACCTGACGATCCACACGTCCAACCCATACTTCCTCAACTTGTTGATGAGAATGCTGTGGGAAACCGTATCAAAAGCCTTGCTAAAGTCAAGGTATATCACGTCAACAGCTCTTCCTGCATCCACAAATCCAGTCATCTCATCATAGAAGGCAATCAGGTTGGTCAGGCACAATTTACCCTTGGTGAATCCATGCTGACTGTTCCTGATCACTCTATTTTCCTCCAAGTGTTTCAGGATAGATTCTTTGAGAATCTGCTCCATGAATTTTCCAGGGATTGAGGTGAGGCTGACAGGTTTGTAAATTCCCCGGAACCTCCTTTTTCCCTTTCTTGAAGATAGGTACTATATTTGCTTTTTTCCAGTCCTCTGGCACCTCGCCTGTTCACCACAAGTTTTCAAAGATAATGGCCAGCGGTATTGCTATCTCATCGGGCAACTCCCTCAGCACCCTCGCATGCAGTTCATCCAGCCCCATTGACTTGTGCACATCCAGCTTCTTTAAGTATTCCCTAACTGACTTTCCATCACCAAGGGCCTCTCTTCTTTTCTCCAATCTGCCATATCCAGTGTAGTGGGCTGGGAGCTGGCCCTCCCTTTGAAAACTGAAGTAAAAAAAGGATTGAGCACTTCAGCTTTTCCCTTATCCTCCATGACGAGGATACCTGCCCCGTTCAGTAAGGGACCTACACCATACTTGATCCCCTTCTTGTTATGACATACTTGTAGAATCCCTTCCTATTATCCTTCACATCTCTTGCTAATAACAAGAAGAGATCTGTGATGAAAAACACTAAGAGAGAGAGGCGTTTTTATTTTAGAGAGAGTGAAAAATATACACCTGCTGTTTGAAAAAAGAGATTTTGTGAACTTTAATTTTAAAATGGCTTGGGTGTCTCAGAAGTCTTGAACAGAAACTTGAAATTTGGCAATGATGTAGGTCTTGGATCTTTTATGGGTAGTCTGGTGAAAAGCCACCTGACTTTGATCAAGTAATAAGGATTTTAAAAATATATCTTGTGTATGTGCAATAAATTTTAAATAACAATAAAGCAGTGGTTCCCAACTTCAGGTGTGGGGGGCCAAAATTGGCCCATATGGACTTTCAAAGTGGCCTGTTGCTCCCCTCCTGCTGGCTGCAGAAAGAAGCCATTGCATAAGGACCCAGGTGGAGTGTGTTTCTGCAGGATTGGCATAGGCTCCTTGCTGCAGCCAATGCAGATCAGTGCTCCCCTCCCCCTATTTGTAGCAGAGAGCATGGCAAAGCATTGTGCCTAGGTCCATATGCACTGAGGTCCTTGCTGGAGCCAGAAGGAGAAGAGTACTGATCTTCTGTCACCCTGGCTGCAGAAGGGAGGCACTGTCTAGGAAGCCAGGTGGAGTGCATAGGGCAACAGCATACATGCTGATTCCCTGCTGCAACCAGGGAAATGGGAGCTCAGGCAGGAGGCAGCCTCATCTCTGAACTCCTATCTGGCTGCAGTGTCAGAGGGGGCCTGCTGGCAAAGACTGATAGGTCTTCAGGGTTGTACAAATAATATTTGTGGTCTTTAACCCAAAAAAAGGTTGGGAATCCCTGCAATAAGGATTTCAATAGTTATCTCCCACTACTTTGTTGTCACTGTGTGTGCATGAATTACAAAGCTGAGTGTAATTTTAGCTCTTTGAGGGTCCATAGGAATGAGACAGGGCCCCAAAGACCATTGAATTCAATGGAAAGAATTCTGTTTACTTCAGTGGATTTTGTGTCAGACCTGAATGTGCAATTTGTGCAACACATAGCATTCCAATGCTGTCTAGCTAATAGCATTTTTGCCTTTTAAAAAACATTTCTATTATTAAAGAAAAGTTATACAAAATTTGTATTTTAGAAATTTTCTGTCATTTTTCTTTCTGAAAAGCTAGGAAATTAAGTAAAATAAACTACATTAAAAGAGCACTTATGCTGCAAAATGAAGGACTGAAAAGTTACAGAATTCCAAAATTAAAGTGAAAAGCTTAACTCCATCTCCTTGTGCATTATGTTAGTCTTTACTTGTACACACTTGTACTCTGTTTTTTTTAATCAAGACTCTGCCTTATTCATCATTCAGATTCAATGGAACACTGAATGGGTAGGTATGTATAGGAAAAGAGAAAGGGCCCTCAGGAACAAAGCCTGTGCAAATTCTGTTCGCAGTTACCAAAGTGCAAATCTAAGGATTTGCCATGGAAAATTTTACCCCCATCTCATCCCATTCCCATTATCTCCCCAAAATATAACTCCAGCAAGCTACCAGACTGCAAGCCTCAACAAGCTCTAGCTTTTATCTTCATCTCCTAAGAAGAGTCCTTTGCTAAATTAAGACCAAAACTTTACATTAATGAGTGGGGTTGCTCATTATAAAATCTGAAATATGCACAGACATTTTTACATTAAAAATGCATAAAGCATGATCAGTCTAGGTAGAGTTATCCATCTAATAAAACTCAAAGCTGCCTGAAAAACAGTAAAAGCTCAGGCTGAGCGATCCTTTTTTTTCCCTTTCCTCCCCCATGTTGCTTGTTTCTTTTATTTTTTGAGCTAGAAAAAAAGAATAAACACCTGAATGGACAGATAGACACTTGCTTGAAGCCAAAGTTACTTAAGTAGATTAAGTGGTAATCTTTTAAGTGTATTGCCAACCATACCACAAAAACAGCTGAAATACTTCTTGACTGCAAAAAGCTGATGAGGGGTAGTAACAGCACACCTCAACATGTTTCTCTGAGAGCCTAAGACTTCAAAATGTTACTTTCATCTTACTAAAGAGTGCATGAAATATGGAGAGGATTAAAGCTTTTCTCTTATTAAATGTTTCCTCTTTTCTTTCAACTTGCAGCTTTTAATACTAGAATTTTTATTATAATGAAAATATTATTGCCTCCACGAAGCAAACTCATTTAGGAATCCCCTGGCCCCCCACTCTTATTTGCATGAGTTAAACTAGTATGGTTTGTACTGAACCTTGCATGGCTTTACAGAATGCAGTTGTATTTTATGTATTTGTATTTTACTTTCTTAGTAGTGGTCACTATATATAGGGGATTTTTAGGACATAGAACAAAGCAGCATTAGATGAACAATAAGTTGTGTTTTAAGGTGGAGTCACAAAAATGATCATAACCCCCTCAATGCAATAAAACAACAAACCCTGTCTCTACATGGAATCCTAAAATACCATCAAATTTCATAATTGGCTCTTGTCATCCTACTACGGAATGGAGTGTGAAGTGTAGAGATTTGTTTGCAGGAGGCAGAAAATATGGACATCATCACACTATTGTTAATTAAAGGCCAATTAGAGGCTGTTAGGTCCTCTTTCTAGTTACTTGTGTTATACCTTCAAATAAACAGCCTCACTCAGAAGTAAATTATGAGAGTCAAATTCAGAGGTGATTGTACTAATGTAATTTACCCCATGATCTGTAAATTACTCTCACTTATACTCTATTCATTCCCCAAGTCACTCACTCAGGCTTTGCTCTGTTCCTTTCTGTTAATTCTCACAGCCACTTACTGATGTATAATTTACACTCCCTGTAGAGTTGCCGATGTTAGCATAACTTACATGCTGTTTAAGCTAGAAGAAGATCTAAACCACAGCAGTTTACAGTCCCTTAAGTCAAGAGAGATTCTAAAACTCAAAAACTGTCTTTCAGTTCTTCTCCCCTCAGTTTATTTATCTGTCTCTCTCTCACACAGATACTGAGTAATTGCAAAGTCTTAGGTCAATCTTAAGACAAAGTCCATAATGAAAAAACAGGGACAATCTTTTTATTCTACCTTCTTAAAACCCTGTGCAAATGCAGTGTCAGAAAACTGAGAGATGTGCAGCATACTCTTGATTGAAGTACTCTTCATCACAACCTAAAATAAAGTTATCAATGATGAACAGGTTCTACAGAAGCCAGGAACAGAACACATTCCCTCTCGCTCTACAGAAGCCAGAAAAAGAACATATTCCCCATCTCTCTCCATAGAAAAGTTCATCTTGAAAATGACAAGTTTGTACATTATTGCAAGGCACAGACTATAATATGGCTAAAAGATTGAATTTCTCCTGGCAATCCATATATATAAACTTTTATTATAAGTAGTAATCTAACAACTGAAAGTCATGTCACTTAATTCCACAGTGGTGTCTGTAATGTTATATGGGAAGCACAATGCAGTGTCTCCTATAAAAGTGCGTGCAGTTATCTGATTTTGGTCTCTTCTATAGTGTGCATATATCTCAGCTACTTCTAAACATCAGCTTTAAATCATTCAGCTTGTTAAGCAAGACACAGCAGGAGAGTTGGTTCTAGAAGAGAAGAAGTTACTGAACAAAGTAAGATTTAGTGCCTGTTACAAATTAACTGCTGGTAAGTTTTCTACATCATATTCCACCAATTACATTGATAGGATGCAACTGACTGACAGCAGGAAACATACACCTGATCAATATAATCAGTAGCTCTTTTGACTGAAGACTTTGAACAATTTCACATAGATTAATAGCTCAGTTTGAATTTTTGTTGTGATGATATTTAGTAGCTCATTTGATTGAAGGCTTTGAACAATTTCACGTCTATTAATAGCTCAGTTTGAATTTCTGTTGTGATGATATTTCAATAACTAGCGTGATTGGCTGTTAGTATGAGCACAGGACTAGGTGTGATCTAGTGATAAGATTACAGTGGAGAGACCAATGGTAGTAGTTAGAGCACTAGAACATGGCTTTGTACGCTAAGAAAAATGAGTTCTGTTTCTAGCTCTGCCACTGATTTGCTGTGTTAGGTTGCAAGTCAGCTAACCTCTGTGAGTTTTCACTCTTAGTCTCATTGGACAGACTTCCCTACCTCAAAGTGCTATGACTAAATTAATGTTTGCAAAGGACTGAGAGATTCAATGGAAAAATGCCATGAAAAAGAATATGAGAGTACAAAGTAGAAATGAAGCCAAACCACAAACTTCATATCTGGAGCTAAAGATATGGAAGCATTCAGTACCATCAATAATGTCACAGACTGATCCCATCAACGCTCGTTGGAAGCTTCCATTGGTTTAAATCTGACCTAAATTATTGAAATGTTTTATATCATTAATTTACTTCGGCTCCTCTTGTTTTATTCCATAAGGGTTTGTTAAGCACATTTTAAGTGGGTTAATTTATTAGCTGACTTTGTAAATTAGTGAAACTAACTCATTCAGGGAATGACTAGACTAGAGCATAACTTTCAAGCTTCTGTACTTTAATCAATTATATCTGGTCTAGAAGGGAATTATTTGATGACTAATTACCATTCTACAGTTTTCTTTTTGAGAGAAGTGTCACATTATTCTGGCTCAAAAGTGTTGTCATATTAAAATAACCCGAAAATACCACTACAACTGCGACAAGCCGATGATGCTTCTCATCGAAGTATGGGTTAGTCTAATGAACCAATTAAATAAGCACAGCACAAATTTAATTTGTCAGTTTAATAGAATTATGGGTCTTTTTGGTTTTTCAAAGTAATTCTAGATCCGTTTAGATACAACAAAGAAGAAAAATCTACTTTCTATAGTACATGGTATAATAATGGGTTACATATATACACTATAACAAGGCAGTGAACTTTCAAAAAGTACACTTCTATGAAACTTTTTCTATTAGACTGTGAGTCAGATGGGGAAAATCCTAGGATGAATGTGGGTGGAGAGGGTGTTGTACTGGCCATGGTGATAGTTTTCTATATTTCTTAAGTGAGTTAATCTGAAGTTATTCTTTCATTTGTGGGTGTGCTTCAATTTCAGTTTTCGAGATGCAAGAAGAACTTTAATAAAAACATTTAATTTCTTCCTTTTTGTTTTTGTTTAATAGAAACAAGTCAAAGTGTAGCTCATTCAAGGAGCTCTGTCAGAACTAAGAATGAAATATCTTTTTTGCTTCACTTTACACCCTTTTCCCATTTAACTTTTTTGTTTGCTATACATGACACCGTAATGAAACTTTCTACTTTTGATCTAAAAGAGTTTCAAAAATTTCATCATTGTCTTAAGTTTAGGGGTTGTTCAGGACCAAAACAGAGAAGATGAAGGAGTGGTGAGTTTTATTTCATGCATGGCTTTTAGAGGTTGAGGAATATACCTTTCATTCACTTCATTATATAATGGTGACAGTTAGTTTTAAACTTTCTTTAAATTTTTGAGAGTTGTAAGTTGCAGGCTTTGGAGCTTTTTTTTTCTTTTTTTCTTTTTTTAAGATAGCTTATTTGTCCTTTAA
The DNA here is from genome assembly GCA_007922195.1 of Podocnemis expansa. Lineage (NCBI taxonomy): Eukaryota > Metazoa > Chordata > Testudines > Podocnemididae > Podocnemis > Podocnemis expansa. The sequence goes on along the minus strand of ML681966.1, from coordinate 56,825,468 downwards.
GGCAGATGGGGCTTCCTCTCCTCACTGCAGTCAGCTACTATCCTTTTCATTCACATAGTCCACAGTTCCCATTATGCTCCATGCTACTGCACCAGTGAGGGACCTTTTTTGACAGCTGCAGCAAACAATGATTGTATGTGCTGCTGCTGGGAGCAGGAGTGGAAAAGCCAACCAGAGACCAGCCATCGAGGGGGAGAGAGAACCAAACTCCCAGGGGAAATGGACTGGGGAGGAAGAGTCAGGGCCAGTGGGATGGGCTTGCTGCAGGGATTTTGAGCTTGTTTTGAAGGGCACTGTGTGCAACCAATCAGGATACTTCTACTATCTTACTAAGGAATTATAACTGATAAAATAATAATACTTAGTCATTTTGCTGTAAGAATTGTATATAAATATAAAGTAAATATTTCCTCAATCATACTGTTTAAAAATGAATATATAGTACTATAGTGAATGAAACAATGAATTCACATGATTCTGGCTCTTTGGGGTAATGTTGGCCACTAGTTTGGCTCATAAGGCAGTGAGATCTAAGTATCCCTGATTCACAGCATCAATACTCACCAGAAATAATGAAGGAAATCTGAGTAAATGATAGTCTGATCCTGTAAGCAGAAAAAGATAAATTATTTGCTGTGGCACACCTTCTCATGAGAAAAGTTTTTAAAAATTTTTTGAACAGTTTGCCCCTATCTAGAAAGACCCACCTGTTCTGCTTGGAGTTATCATGAATGTTCCACTAAGCCAAATGAATTTCCAGTACATTTGGTTGCTTTTATTACCACGTTTGTTATGAAATTAGTGAGGTTTTGTATGTTTTGTTTTGTTTCATTACCAGAACAATATTGCCAACCCCAGGAATTGAAAAATCATAAATCAGGCTCCAGAAAAGTCAAGAGATTATCTTAAAAGAATGTTGGGTTTTTTCAATTTGCAACTCTTATAATATGCCTTTTATGTAGTATTTGCTCCTGTAGGGCTTGCTTTTCTCCGTAGACATGGGGATAGAAACTTACTCTTATTTAAATCAGAGCTAAGATTTTCACATAATCATATGACCTTGGTTGTTTGGACTTTAAGAAAATCATGAGATATTGCAAGACTCATGATAAAATTAAAAGAACTGCAACAATCACGTAATTGTGCACATCTCCAGCTGCTCATTCTCCTTACAATACCATACTTCAAACCAGGTAGATAGTGAGATTGTCTAGTCATAAGAGATTAATCTTGAATTGTCTAGGGGAGGGTGATGGATAAGTGGGTCTCTTCTGCAAGGTAATATTTACTGGCTGTGAGGGTAGGATCTGAAGTCTACTCTCAAACCTTAGGCATGAAAGTATGCTCACACCATGCTAGTATTTATCTCTCTTGAAACCAGATAACAGGTTTTTTTGAGGAGGGGGGTTGCTTGTATGTTTGTTTTTTAAATATACGCTGTTAGGACCGGATTGAACAGTGCAAAACTTTCTTTGGAGTGCAGTCACTTACGATCCTCCTTAGTACTACAGAGAAATAGATCTGCTTGTAGTATTACCTGAAGGTGAACAGAGACTCAAGAAAAATGCACTACAGTAGGAGGAAGTTAAGCACTCCATCTAGTATGTTTAAGTTATTGCCAATGGCAAATACGCTTGCAAGGTTAAGCAAGGACCCCAGTACAATTAATAACAGATATAAATCTATATTTCCCAAATATTAATATTTTCATTTTCCCACATGGCAAAATTGACAGCCATTTATCAATAACGAAATTTCCTTCAGGTAGCAGAGACACAAAATAACTATTAGGCCTATAATACAGAGTTTTGTCAATGCAAGTTATGCCAGTGACCAAAAAGTGCTATTATTATATTGTGCATGTTCCCACAATTCTCCTTCTGTCGGCAGAGCACATCCCCAGTTGGTGATCTAGCATTGACAGGGAGAGCAGTGCACTGTGGATAGCTATCCCACTATGCAACTGTCCACCTTCTGCAGCTCAGAGTCATGGGTATGGCATCAATATCTCATGATGACCTTTTACCATCCCATTATTCGATAGGTTTTTGACTGCATTTTACAACATTTTTCAGTGGCCTCTGATTACTATGAAGCTGATGCCTCTGCCTGAAGGGATCAATCCTGCACTGCTTTTCACTGTTGTGGTCACTGTTATGAACACATTGTGAATGGCCATGCAATATATCATGAACTCTCAATCTGAACAGGAATCAGAGGTGCCTGACTAGCTGTGTGCCTATGTGCCATGGAAAGAAACAACACCAGATTACTTTGGCATTCAAGGAGCAGCTGCACACAGTGGACTGTAGCTTTTGGGCAGGGAAAACAAGCACTGAGTGGTGGGATTGCATCATTATATGGGTCTCAGAAGAAGAGCAGTAGCTGCAGAATATTTAGCTTCAGAAAACCTCCTTCTTACAACTGTGTGCAGAGCTTACCCCAGCACTGCAGTGCAAGGGCCCCAAAGTGAGAGCTGCTTTCTCAGTGGAGACGTGTGTGATGATCACCATGTGGAAGCTGTCAACTCCAGACTACCACCAGTTGGTCACTAATCAGTTTGGGGTTAGGAGGTCCATCCTTGGACTTGTGTTATTACAATTGTGCAGGGCCATTAATCGCGTTCGGCTATGCAGGACTGTGCCTCTTGGGAGTGTGGCTTTGCAGCAATGCGATTCCCTAACCATGGTGGGGTTACAGATGGCACACTTATCCCAATTTGGCCCTGGACCATCTTGCAATAGAGTACATTACTAGAAAGGAATATTTCTCTATGGTGTCACAGGCACTTGTGGATCACTAGGGGGAGGTTCACTGACATCAGTGTGGTGTGGGCAGGGAAGGTGCATGACACATGCATCTTAAACTACAAGCAGGGGCTTTCTTCCCAGACTAGAGGAGTCCAGTGAGGGATGGTGAAATACTGACTGTGATCCCGAGAGACCCAGACCACTCCTTATCTCCATGGTCATGAAGTCTTAACTGGGGAACCACACTGAGCAGGTGCCAAATAACTGTAGAGCAGGTTAGATGTAAATGAGGAAAATATTCCCATAGTCATAGCAGCTTGCTTTGTTCTCCATGATATTTGTGAGACGAAGGGTGAAAAAAATCCCCTGGGATGGGGTGGAGTGCAGTAGTGGGTCAGCTAATGGTTGATTTTGAGCAACCAAATTTTAGGGCTTTTAGAGGGGCCCAAGAGGAGCCTATTCAAATCAGGGAGGCCTTGAAGCAGCATTTTGACAAGTGCCAGTAATGTGTCTTTCTATTCAGCAATGTGCCATGCTTTGTTAACTTGCTGACTTATGTGACAATGTAGATGATTCCTGACCATCATTTATACTCTACAAATTATCCAATTGCCATGGTGTATTAATTTCAGAGCATATGTTTTTATTAAATACCAATTACTACACACAAAATGCTTGGTGTGAAGAGTGAAAACAGTAAAGGGCAGCATAGGGTCTCATAGTTATATGCAAGTCCAGCGATCATTTTGGATGCTCTCCAAAGGATAATGGGGTAACAAGACAGGCTGGGAGATTGGAAGGAATGTGGGAGAAGTGTGGGAAGGGCATGGCAAACAGTTCTGGATCTGCTGCAGGGGTGCTAAGCATGTGTGAATTCTGTCTACAGTGTGACTAGGGACTTCAGCGTCTCCGATTCTTCCTCCATCACTTTTATCATCCACTCCTGCCCATTATAATTCACTCTTGGCACTCCTTTCTGTCCTGCCTGTCCATTCTATGATTGTCATTTAAAACAGTGTTTCCCAACCACTATACTCCAGAACACAAGTGCACCATCAGGCCTGAGCAAGTGTGCCACAGAATTATTATGACAAACTACTCAAAGAGTGGATTGGCTAGATTGCCGAATGAATATTCATGAGTTCATTTGGAAGTTATACAGTGGTGTGCCTCAAAATAATTAAAGGTATCAAGGTGTGCCATGGCAGAGAAAAAGTTGGGAACCACTCATTTAAAATAACTCTCAGCATCCTGTGTTATCAAGAAGAGGCACTCTGCCACTGTGTAGGGAGTTCCCCTGAAGACTGCACCTGCAAAAGCAAAATAAAAATGAGCAGAAGCATGATTGTTAGTGCACTCATAGTAGCAAATGACAATAGTAAAATGCACCAATTTCTCACTCTTCCCTAGCAAACGCACAGCCTGAGGAATGCCCCAGACATGGTGAGTTCAGCTGAGGGAAGAGGGTGTACTCAAGGTGGGAAAAAGAGTCTTGGCGATTTTCTAAAGGGATCACTGCAAGTGACTAGGGATGAAATTGTAAAATTTTCCACTGGGGGAGGGGCATGATCATAGAAGCTAATATCTCATTCTTGAAGGGAAGCAAAGATGCATTTCAAGTCCACATGCTGCTTGCCTGTGTGCCACTTTGGTCCTGGCACAAGTGATTGCTAATGGACACAGTGCAATTTCTGTGATGATGGAAGAAACAAAGCAGATCTGCCAAGGAACCTTTAGTAGAAGATTGGCAAGTACCTCCAGGAAAGATTCCTAGAGATCTTTCTGGAGAATTCCCGTGAAATCTCAGTGTTTATTAACAGGCTTTTCTGCTGCACTATTTAGTTGCACATAGGAATGTGGAGCACACACAAACACAGCTGGTCTTGTATATTTCTATTCCTTCACACACTTGTCAAACATGTGACAAAACAAAGAACAATTCTACGACATATAACCGAGCAGCATCAACTTAAAAAGGCAACATACCAAAACTCCCCTTTCCTGCATTAAGTATATCAGAAATGGTGTGCTGGGACACACTTGAATTCTCGAGGGTCGCAAAGAGATACTGGCTCCCTGTAGTGCCCTCCCCCCCGCCCCCTGTAATAACCCTGTCACCAATCTCATCTTGTTCTCTAATTCAACCTCCTTGCCCATGACTTCATCCTCAGGATGGATCCACTGTCTGCTGGCTCCAGCACCAGCAAAGTATTCATGGTGCTCTTGGTAGTAAAGGTGGGATTGCCACTAATGGCTTCCAACTCCTTATAGAAGGTCTTTGGTGCAACACCAAAGCAGCAATTTGACTCCCTAGTTTTCTGGTATACGGGCCTCAACTCTTTGATCTTTGCATGGCGCAGATGTGTGTCCCATTCGTAGCCCTTCTCCAACATGCCTCGAGAAATCTGACAGTAGCCATCAAAGTTCTTACAGCTGAAGCAGAGCTGGGCCTGCACAGCCTCCTTTCCCCATTTATTCAGCAGATCCAGCAGCTGTGTTATGCTCCACATTGGAGCGCATTTGTTAGCTAGAGCCACCATGGGCAGTTGCGAAAATGAGATGTGAATTCTCCACACTGAGCAAACAGGAAGTGTCATTTCAAAAATTTCCAGCCCTTTGAAGGGAAAGGAGTGGATGCCTGTTTACTTGGGTGCAGGGCAGTGGAGTTCAACTTGCTGACCTGAGTGGGTCAGGATGGCCATTACAGGGCGCCTCCTGGAGGCTATTTACAGCAACGTAACCAAGCAGTGTTTGCACTGACAGTTCAATGACATGATTTTATCACAGCAAGCTCTACATCTCTCATCAAGGTGGTTGTATTTTGTTAGCAAAACAGGAGAGTTTTGTTGGCAGGAGGCACATTGTAGTGTATATACTTCCATTGTTTTTGTTGACAAAAGCTTACTTTTGTCAACAAAACTCTATATTGTAGAGCAGCCTTAGTGTGTTTGCAGCAGCTGAGTTGCCCTCTCTTATTGCTAATTAGCTTTATTAGTGGTTAGCTGTTCACATTGCCCTTCAGTCCCTTTTAAATGTCCTTCCACACAAATGTCAGTTGCTCATGCCCAGATTTTTCTCATGTCTCAAAATGTGACTTGGATGCTGGAGATAGGAGCTGGAAACTATGCTGTTTGATTTGCTACAATGCTTATCAGCCAACTGTCAGAAAATAGAGCTTTCATTTGCCACCCACTAATTCTGTGTTTTCTGTCACCACAAAAGCCAGGTATCTGTTGGCCACTGATACAACTGAAACATCTTATTATCCCTTCATTTCACCAGCTAGGTGGTCCAGGGTGCATTTCCCCTCAGGGGAAATGTACCTGTTAAAACAATCTCTCTTTTGGCTCCAGTTCTAAGCCACAGGCAAGAGGATTAGAGATTCAACTTTTAATTGTACTTGCCCTTTTCTTTTGCAAATGGCAATCATTTCATAGCACCTTTTGTGATATGAAAACGAAAATTGAATGAAAGCATATTTTTGATTCCTGACCAACCATTCCAGTCAGTAAGGCACCTTATTTAAGCCAGTGGGTGTGCCCATCAGACAGCACAGATTTGGCAATAATGTAATGTAGGCAAACATTGAGTAATTTCAAAGCAAACCAGCCTTCACCTCTATTGAAAAAAGCACTAACACTTGGTTATTACAGATGACACGAAGACTTACTTAGCATTGTTCATTTATTTATCAGCTTCAAATCTTTAAAGTTTTGACAGATTAATAACTTCCTTCAGGAGCTTTAAATAAACATGCTGAATTAACAAACAGACTAAGAGCCTACTTAAATTGTACAAACATATAAACCTGACTTGTCTAATGAAAACCTGATAAGCAAAATATCATTTAAAGAAAAATAAGAAGGTATCTCAATTTCCAAGACAGTAATTTATCTTTTTATATCCGCTAAAGCAAAAAATTAATAGGAGTCAATCTCAGATTAAATAACCCCTCCATTATGTCCTGTCCGGATAATTTGATTTTATCAAGAATGGATTCTGTGTTTGTTTAAATATTGCTTTAAATATTTTATGGTATAAATAAGATGTGCTTTTACCAGCTATGTGGGGGTTGTCCTTTTTTATTTCTGAAGGTCCATATAATGCATAGGAAATATTCCTTGAAAAGAAATTTAAATCTATAGCCTCAGCAAACCCAGTAAGCACTGCAACTTTATTAGAACATCAACATTTTGAAAAGTTCAGGTGTATCTATATAGAAGAAATCATGTTTTAAAGAATAGACCAAATTCTGCCCTGGCTGACACTCCATGTAGTAATCTAGCACAGGGTATACAGTAAATTTGTCTCTGTAAACTAGATCCTCCAATTCAATGCAGCCATTTGTAGCTGAACCATCAATATAACATGGTGATGAAGCCAACCTTTTCAGTATGACATAAGCTTCATTCCCCCAGAGGCACAGAGTCAATGTATGGGCTCTTCTGCCACTTTTCTCCCTACTTTTAGCACACCAGGAAAAAAGGGATGTGCTCAGCAAAAATGTGTGGATGGAGTTGCCCTGGGGCTATGTCAACTCTAAGATGCAGTATTGAGTCCCTGGTGGATGTTAAAGTAATGCTAGGGCTATTCTGACATAGGCCAAAGGATCCAACCCTAAGAAGCAAAGCAGTATCAGGATCAAGGACATGCAAATAGCCTGCTTGGAACCACTTTTCCATCTACAGCTGACAAACTTGCTCAATATCTCTTAAAAAGAGAGAGAGAAAACAGTGCCCTCAATATCCTGTCTTGAAATAATGACCTTTCCTCCAAAAAAAAGTTTTATTGCTCCAAGGTTCAGAATTATTGTATTATTTTTCCTGAATGAAATTCAGAACCTCAGAACTCACGTACTTGAGAGAGAGAATCCTCTCCCCATTTTGGATGCAAAATAAATCTCCATGGCTACTCTACTGTATTCTTACAACTTGTAAACCTTACCCACAATACTCTCCACCACTCTCAACTCCCATTAAGTTGGCCACAATAGAGTACATCTCCACATCTTGTTTGTAGCTGCTGTGCCCCTCTGCACATCCATTCCACTTCCATGAAGCAGAATGGCAGCAAGCATATGTTTTGAGCCATCAGTACCCTTAAACAACTGACCTAAATTATTATGGCTCTACTAATTTCTGTAGTGTAATTTTCAACAGTTAAAAGCAAAAGAAAACAAAGGTTTGTATAACATTTCAAAAACACTATCACTGAACTTAAACTGATTATCAGGTCTTTGGGAGGATAATTCCATAAGAGAGGGTGCAAAAGGTGCCCATGAATGGACCTTGATAACCAGCAACAAATCAAAACCCGAGTGCAAAAAAAGACATTGGAGAACAGACAGAGTAGCTCATGCAAGTAGGACAATACAGTACCGTAGCCTTGATGACCTCAAGAGCACAGTAACTGGAGTCAGAACTTATGTCTCCACTTAATGGCAGCCAGTTTGGCTGAATAACTGTGTCAGTGGTATGTGAATGACAAGAATACCAGCAAATTAAAAGCTCGAGTATTCCTCTGGTGAGCAGCCACTGAACATGTGAGTAATATCTCACCAATGGAAAATAAGCATTCACTATTAGACATCAAAAAAGTAGGATGACTTTATGACAAAGTGGGGAATTTTCTCTAAGTGCTGTATAACATAGTGAATGCCTCAATTTTGTCTATGTGCTGCATGTTTACCCCAAGGGGTTGTCACACGGAAGAGGGTCCTGGCTGGGTTTGATCCAAAGCACTGAGTCTATACACTTGTGATACTCATACATAGACTCTGTCCCTTTTTGCAATGTACAGCAAACATAATTCAGAATAAAAAAACTATACTAAAGAGGTTTTTCATATTACTTGAAAAGAGAAGGATTGCCCATTTCCCCCTCTACCCACAAGCCAAGCAGTACTTTAATTGCAGAAAACACCAGTGCAGTTAGAGGAAGTTTCATAATGATAAAGTCTCAGGAGTATGAAAAAAACAAAACTACAGATATTTTTCTGAAAAATATATTTATTACAACCAATTTTTCCTCACCACCTCATCTTGCATGGAGGCCATAAATCTGTTTTTATGATATTATACTCTCTTGCAATTAATCACAGAGGTAAACCTCAGATTTGTTAATAATTATTTTAATTTGGAGTATTGCTTATTGCCCTTCTAGAAGGTGCTCAGAGATCACATTGATGGGCTCAGCATAGGAAACTACTTGAAATAAAGTGTACCATAGGTCCATTCCTAATTTGTTTGATTAATAATATTTGAGCTAAATCCAATATTTGTGCTTTAACCAGGGCTTGTTATCACTCAGCCCCAACCTCTTCCATGTATTTGTACACACTCTCTCATGGATATATTGTGCAGTACTGGCAAAAGGCAAGTGAAAATGATTGTGAAAGATTCTCTTCTTTCCCCCAATCTGCCCTATGGTGGAAATATTTTAACACTTACCTTCTTCTTCAAAATAATATGTATACTATTTGGGGCACATCATCTTCAACTTGCTGTTTTTGTCTTTAATTTTATTTGTGGTCTTTGTTCTATTGTCAATGTACTGTTTTGGAACTGTAATCCATTGTTTTCTGGGGAAATTAATTCAAACACAGCAATGTGAGGTTACTTGGCATACTGCACCAAAAGTTAGGCATGGCAGCATAGATAGAAACACATACACACACATTCATTGTATACGAACATCTATAAATAAGCAATGATAATTGAGGTATGAGACGTTTCACAGCTGTGTAAGAAATCCAATTACACAGAAGGTTTTTTAACACTGTACTTCCATTTCAATGTGTCTGTGGCTTGTTTTGTCTTCTGCTGTTTCTATTAGATTTGTCATTTAAAGTTTGCTCCAAATGGAATTTCATGAAATCCCAAAAGACCACAAGATTGGTAAATCTTGTCTTAACTACTCTGAGAATATCATGAAACAGAGCTTGCATTACCAATACACATGGGAATTCTAATGCAATTATGAGTGTTTACTTACACCATGTGTTTCTCACTGAGACCCCCGCTGTATTAGGATAAACCAAAGGGAGTTAATGTTTTATAGATGGTAAGACTCTGTTTGTTTTCAGTAGGGCTAAGTCTCCCAAAGCACTCAGACACACTAATTAAAGTAAACTGCAGAGGTCTATAATAAAGTATATGTGTTTGGAGACTGCGAGATGAACTCCACAGGCTTATTAAAAGTCAAAAGAAAAATATACATTATTTATGACTTCAAAGGGACACATTGTGAGCTCCAGTTTATTTAAAGGATTAACTAAGCATTGGTTATTGGTGACCATCTGAACAGCTTTCCTTTCACAGTTCATTAGTTATGTCATATATGTGGGAAGTCGTAATTTGGGTTTAGATCAAATATTATTAATCAAATAAATTATGGAGGGCATATCAACATTATTAAATGTAATCTTTATGAAAATAATACCTCACAAATTTGAGGCTCATTTTTCTCCAGTTGCCCAATTACATTTCAATACATAAACAAAAAAAAATCTAACAGATGGCATGCTAGTTTGAAAAAATTGCTTGTGTTTTTTTAAAAAAAGAAAAAACATAGCTCTGTCTCAAAACATCTAGTGGAAGTGAGAAAGAAGTGAGTGGCAAGTAGAAGGCTCAGAGAAGCACCAAAAAGCTTGACTGCTTATGTGAATTTTCCTAAACTGTTCTGGGCTAGAAACATGCCCTAGAAATGTTGTGAGACCAGAATGAGAGACAGTATGTTCCGGTAACAGGATTTAACTGGGAGAGGAGATTCTAGTTCCCGGCCAGCCATTGGCTCACTTGAACAAGTGACCTTGAGCAAGTTACTTCGCTGTAGTTCCCCTAGCTTTATAATAGGGATCATTTTACGTACAAGATCTATAAATGAAAATGCACTTTAAATGCTGAGTACTATTAAGATGTTTATAATCATTTATTACATGGCAGGATTTCAGTTTTCTTTATTATTTGACAAAATTTTGTCTTTCAGTGTATATTTCTGCATGAAATGACCACTACTGCTTTTAGGTCCTAGTCAGATCAAGAAAAGTAGAAGGATTCAAAAAAAACCAAACAAAAAAACTGACTTTTAAGTGTTAGACAACATTTATGAGTCTGGAAAATTCTCCATTTTGATTTGGTTATCCTATCCTTGTAACAGTCCTTCATATACTGTTTAATTAAACCAAACTTTTAAAAAAGGTGAAAACAAAATGACCCAAAGAGTTAGTATTGAGGACATTTTCTGTTGTGGTAGTTTTTAAATATTTTCTTTTTTGATTCCCAATGAGTGTTCTAACTACATTTTTCATGAGCTATGTCAGCTCTGCTGTGCAGAGTTTACCTATTAATTTAATGTAATATTTGTTTCAAAGCTCACTGTAGTTCCATTTTTTTTACAATTAGTTATTTTTAAAAAAATATATACTAAAGCTGTGTAAGTGAGGATTCACTTAACCGGAAGATGTTTTGTAGGCACGATTTATAGGGATATTTGCAGTATCTATTATGTACCTTACAGGAGTAAATGCAAGGTGAAGATTTTGGTGCTTCGCTTATCTTTTCATAGGAGATATATAGAGGACTGCTCCTCAGCATAGGGGCTGCTCCAATTTTATATTTAACTTTTGACAGTTCAGTGATTTTTGTACAAAATCAGCTCCTATAAATGAAGACAGAAATACTCAGATGTGGCATGTGTTGTTTTATTAAGTAGGTTCTTTTGCTCTGGCTACCTAACGCATTATGTTCAGAAATAAGCACTGAAATAGCAAAATCTTTTCCAACTAATGAACAAAAGTAAAATCCATCTAAATAACAAAATTCACAAATGAAGGAAAACATGAATTATTCTGAGGGCCAGACTGTACACAAAGTATTTCAGAAATAAAGGCAAAAAAGTGTCTTACACCAATGATCCTCAACCTTTTCCATACCACAGCCCCCACCCCACCTTGCCAGGGACCTCTAGCTGATATATAGCCAAGACCCCCATCCCACTAACAATATTGAAAGTGCAGTGTCAGCACAACCCCCTGATGACAGCCTGAGTGTTTGTTGCCCTAGATCCATGTTATAACTGAAAATTCCTTTAGCGGTGTGAAGATAAGTCTGCTGCCTCAGTTTGCTCTTTAAGAGGAACTTTCCTGGATTTGTAGACCAGTTTGAAGCAAAGAAAACTATAAACAAAACAATAAGCCCTGTCTGGACATAATACTCCTCATAGAGTCTGCCCTGGTCTCTCCTTTGATACAGGGAAATGAAGGGAGGTTCCAATCCTGAGACGCTCTGGAAGTCCAGGCCTAGGGCCTGTACATAATAACTGATGACAACACTTGGTCTCAAGTGCACACCAGAGTTGCCTTCATTTGCTACAAGGCTTGCCACAGGAGAGCCTTCTTTCTCACAAGCCTTTTCCATATCCCCTCTGTGGCTGAATGCTTCTGCTCCCCTTGGTGGAAGCCCCACACCAAGTCTGGCCCCTTGCAGACCTCTTCTCCCCCCTACATATTGTCCTATCATCTCCTCTAAGAATAAAAAGTTTACCCATCCTTTTGGTTTCACCTCATATGGTTTCCCTGGCTTCCAGAGTAGATCTCATTCTCCTTTCTTGGGTATCAAAAATGCTTTGAGTAACAGAAGTTATAATTACCTAATTCTTTCCACTTTCCCTGCCTCCTAGCTCCAGCCAACTCTGCAGTCTTCTCTGTCTTGCAGTGGGCAGCTGGCTAGCAGCAGATACAGCAGCATTATCCATGGCAGCTTCTAGAACCATTTAGCCCTGGTGAGGGGGTCCTGCATAGCTCTGATCTTTACCGTGGGTATTATGTGACTCTGCACACTGTTCAGGTCTCCTACAGATGAAGCAGGCTATCAGCACTTCTGTCCAATCCTTATGAGGGTCTTGCTGACTTGTGAGGGGGTCAAGAGTGGTCCACTGGAATTCCACATCTATGGTAGATCCAAATGCTGTTCTTTGGGCATCTTCATGAGCTGTCACAGGAGACACAGCAAGAACTGCTGATTGTATTCCTGGATTTCTTGTGATACCTTCAACTGATGTCACTGGGCCATGGTTCCTCTGCAGAATTTGTATGTTGGCAGCTTGGATCTGATGCTCCTATTCTTGATGCTGGCTATTGTTACAGACATGGGATATCTTCCACAGTGCTTTTTGGTGGAGCATTCAACCCTGCCAATAATGTTGGCGATAACAGATATCTTATTTCTCCAGTGTGAAGAGACATCTGCTGCTTCAGTTCGCTCTTAAGGATGGCTTTTTCTAGGATCGTAGAAACCAAATTTAAAAAATCCTTCATGGACCTTCCTCAGTCTTTTTCATAGGCCCTTTTCTTGGACTCCTCCTCCAATGTCTACTCACTGGGCAGCCAGTGAAATGATGAGGAGAGTGTTGACAGTGAACATATTTTGCCGTCCCTACATGTGGAAAACTTCTATTGATCAGACATGAAAAGAGATAGAGTAGCAATCTGGCCTCTGGATCACATAGTATGATTTTGCTCTAAGTTTAAATACAGTTTTATTTTCTAATCCATACTTCTATAGGTGACATCATAATTTTTCAAGTATAATATCTTGCACAACTTCAAACAGTGGGAATTATTTAAAACTTTGAGAACTTGGCAGCTGTAAAAGAATTTGTGTTCTTGATGCTATATAATGTCACACAATGTTTCCTTAAGGTTTCATTTTAGAAGTATTATACCATTATCTTCTCACTCTTAATATGAAATTTAAAATGAAAGAATTTTAGTTTATTAGAAAACAGATTTTTTTCCTTCCTTGTATAATAGTTGTATTAGTTGTATAATATGGCAGTAGCTTGGAACTGCAAAAGACTTAGTGTGCCTCTGCATAGTCACTGAAATAGATGATTCACAGATTCCAAAGGGGTAGCCATATTAGTCTAGTTCAGTAAAACAAACAAGGAGTCCTGTGGCACTTAAAGACTAACACATTTATTTATTGCATGAACTTTTGTGGGAGAAAATCCCATTTCATAAGATGCTTTGAAGATGGGGGATGTCTGACCAATTGGGATTTTCTCCCAAAGAGCTCATGCAGTAAATAAATATGTTAGTCTTTATGATTCACAGAGCATCCTAAGCTGCTTTATGGCTGATGTAAAAGTAAAATGCCAGGTTATTTCTTGTTCCTGATATCTTTTACTATCACAAATCTCCCTCTGGAAAGTGAAGCAAGAGTCCTTTTGCAGAATATATGTAAATTTACTTTTGAAAATAGTTCATGGTTTCAGAGCTCATAGGACATGCATGGTGTCTAAACCCTCAGGTTGGCAGGCTGTCATCATCTGAAAGGATTTCTGAGATTTACAAATTCTTAGTAATTCTAGAGTAAAACGTATTCTTGTCAACAAAAAACCTCTAATGATGATTAAAATGTCCATCACAATTATTTACTGTAACTGATTTGACAACAATAAGTCTCCCTAAATATGAAGGAAATCTGTCATGATGACAGGCAAGAAGAGGTGAATCCACTGAGAATCCACTATAGCCTGAGACTGCATTTACTTTTCTGCAGATTTTCTCAGACCCCTGGAACACTTTCCTCTTTATTATGGATAGTTTCAGTGGCTGAAGTTGAGAGTGTCTCTGTTAGCACAGCTCCAATGGGGTTCTACTACCAGGGACCCAGAAAGATGATAGACCACCAAGTAGCAATTTCAAAAGTATGGAGTCTCCAGGTGCATGAATCTGGCTTTTGAAAGACGCATAGTTCTGAGGATAGATTTTTCTTTTCTTTTCCATAGGACAGATGCACCAAATGCTATAAAATGCAACATTTAAGGAAAACTCTAACAGGAGAATCTCAGGCTATGTCTACACAGCACTTTTATTTCAAAATAACACTGGTTATTTCAAAATAAAAGAATTTTGGTCTACATGACGTTCTCTTATTTCGAAAGGATGGATCCTGTCCTTTCAAAATAAGAACCATTGTTTCAAAACAGATTAAACCCCGATTGTTTTGAAACGGCTGTTATTTTGAAATGGTTATTTCGAAATAAGGCCGTCTGGACATGTTGTTTCAAAACAACATCGTTGTTTCGAAACAACTGTTTCGAAACAACATGTCCAAAAAGCCTTATTTTGAAATAACCATTTTGAAATAACAGCCATTTTGATAGCAGGCTTTCCCTTATTTCGAAATAAGTCATTTCGAAATAAGGGTTTTATTTCAAAATAAGTCATTTCGAAATGACTTCTTTCGAAATAAAACTTTGTGTGTAGACATAGCCTCAGACCTTTCCTCACTTCATGGCTTGTCCCTTGGGCTTGTCCATAAGAAGGGGTACTTTCACTTTATATTAACTACAAGAGCACTTGCAGTGAGGGAAAGGAAAAGGTGTATTTAAATAAGGAGCTTGCCAGAGTACTCCAGCCTTCAGGTAAAACAAACATGGTGTTCTGTGTCACCTTTATAAACTAACAAATTTATTTTTTGCATGAGCTGTTGTTGGCACAATCCCACTTCATATCATTCTCAACTGTCATAACACCTTTAACTGACAGGTGCTGACAACATTTTTTTTTTTTGTGTGTTGGTTTGGTGAATCTAATCTTAAAATAACCACCAGCTTGGGGGTGTGTCTGCCCTATTTTTATCCTCTGTTCTGAATCTGACATGCTCATTTATGACCCAAGCCAGGCACTGGTCAACATCCAGCTTGAATAAAGAGACTATTGAAAACAAAATCCATAGGAGCACTTAGATTTTGTATTATACAGACCACATACTAGAAACAAGAGCAATTGTCAGAAATGATATACTTGCATGGATGAATTATTTTATTAAATTATGAATTAAACGAAAATATTCTCCTAGTCTCAGCAAAGTTTGCTTTGTTTTCTGTATGTACATGTTTAGCATTACACAACTGTCTGCAAACATACACTCAAATGAGTTGCTTCCTCATTATGGCTTTAATATTCCCCATGCTATGAACCATGTTTTCAAAAGCATGGTGAAACACAAAGGCTATGTCCACACATACATCATTATTTTGAAATAAGTTATTTCAAAATGAGTTATTTCAAAATAAAGTCCTTATTTCAAAATAAGTTAATTCAAATTAAGAAAATGTTAATTCGAATTAAGGGAAAGCCTGCTTTCGAAATGGCTGTTATTTCAAAATGGTTATTTCAGAATAAGGCCATTTGGACATGTTGTTTCAAAACAGTTGTTTCAAAACAATGGTGTTGTTTTGAAACAACATGTCTAAACGGCGTTATTTCGAAATAACCATTTCGAAATAACAGCTGTTTCAAAATGAATGGGGTTTAAGCTGTTTCGAAATGAAAGTTCTTATTTTGAAATGACAGAGCCTGTCATTTTGAAATAAGAAAACATCGTGTGGACCTAATCTTTTTTATTTCAAAATAACCAGTGTTATTTTGAAATAAAAGAGACGTGTGGACATAAAAAGAGTTTAATTCTCTGCTGCCTTACACTGCATGTCATCATTTGAGCTAGTGTAAAGTGGGTATGACACACTACCAAATCCAAATGGTTGCATTTTATCCCTTCTCTTCACTTGGGTAACTGATGAGAAAAGGTACAGGGTAATGGTGAACTGGATCTGGTGTGTTTGTGACCTAATTCACTTATGCCCAAAGAAATTCTCTCAAGAAATTCTGCTTTGTGAACACCATTGTGAAAATGTTTCTCTCAGATTACTTTTAGAACTTCAAGAGGTCCATGTTAATTTTTTAAAAGTAAAATCTGTTGACTTATTGGAATAGTTAAAGTATAGAGTAACTGAATCCAGATTGAAATGCTTTATTCCTTAAATAGCATATTAATTAGAAAGATGTATTATAACATTAGGAACTATTCATCTTGAAATAGTCATTGATCTTAAAAACAGCTCCACATTTCAGACAGTGGCCTTCAATTAGATTAATGGTTACTGCTGTCCCTTTCTATCACTGTAGTCTAATTTGTCTCAGTAAGGATTGCCTTTGAAGTCCGTCTTAATTTACTACCTATTAGTCTTTTAAGGGGGGTGTCTACTGAGTAGACATGCTTGATTGTACATGGAATAGGTCCCCAGCTAACATAGGAAGGATGCATAATATATAATTTCTTTAGCATGAAACTGATAACTGCAATGTTGTGCTGCTGTGGCTCTCTTAATAATATGAAGAGACAAAAGACCAAGGTCGACAGCTAAAATTTTTCTTAACCTGTTTTTAATTGATAATTAAATCACAATAAAAATAATCCAAGTGTCCAGATGTCCTTGTGATTTTTTCTGTGTATCAGCTTGCTTCTCACAATATAAGCAAATGGTAGCAATGGGCTTTGTGCGTTATTCTACTTTGTGAATAAATCATACATTTGTTTGCATTTTTTATTTTTTCGTATGATAGATAACAGATAAGTATTTAGTCAAACTGTAAGCAGATAATCAGACTGCTGAAATGAATATGCTGTTTATGGATGGCTAATACATTCATTTATGGGTTGTGGACTATGTTATAATTAATTGCTTTTTCACAGCAAAGGTACAATCAAATTATATTGGCACATCTTGTTGCAAAATGAATAAAATATTCATTTCTATTTAACTAACTATAAAATGCTCCATTATGAATCAGATTCTTTTGTGTTCAGCATCTAGAATGTTAGAAATAAAAACTTTCTACACAAAATATAAGTCCAATGGCCAGAAAACTTAGCGGGGTGAAATTTTCTGCTCCTTCTGTTTTGGAGAAGGGAAAAAGCCAGCTCTGGCCAGTTTCCTTTGCATATTGTTTACAGATAATTTCACCATCTAAGGTCTGTTGTTTTGGTTAGAATTCATAAGCTTTAATGTGCACATACAGTAATAACATTATCCTCATTGCTTAATGAAAGGTCAGGAAATTCTGCCACTAAATAAGCCCTAGGTGAGGGTCAGCATCAGGGACAACATATAAACTAAGGTTGGGAAAGAAATTTTCAATCTAGAAAAGCAAAGAGGAAACGTACTCCAATCCTAGAAGAAAGACTGCAATCTAAGGTGTCTATTTATTCTAGATTACTCCACCTGAAACTTCTGTGGGTTGAGATTGGACTGGTGGCAAAGCAGATGATGTGACTCCAGAGAGAGGCCTGACTGAGCCAGTCGCAGAGCATAAGTGAGCTGCCTCCTGAAGGAGGCCCAACTGGACCCACATGGCAAAACCCAGGCAAAAACTGACTGAACCAGCTGCAGCAGAGATGAAAGCAGGAATGAGCTAATTTCACAATACCCTGGTGAGATGAGGTGAATCACTGAACTGCATCAGGTAGCTGCTTGTTGGAAGGGAACAAGGCAAAGCAATGCCATTGAGATTGGAGAACCAATCCTTTATGCCCCTCGGCTACCTTGAGAATGACCTGTCCTGTGAGTGACATTTAATGGAGGGTAACATTTGAGTAAAAGGAAGGTTCTGGTCCTTCATGAGCCAAACATGTATTATCAGCGGCTGGGAGAGAGTGACTGCTGTATGCATTCTGAGTTGCTATTTCCTGTGTTAACAGATATTTACGCAAAGGGGATCTATTTATGTTTCTTTGATGTACATTTCCTTCTTTTCCCCACTAAAAAATTCCTGTGCCTCATGTTCCCAAAGGAGTTGGCGTGTTTACGCAAAGGTAAAGAGGGAGTTTTATTTTATTTCCCAAGACAGAAATTGTTAAATTTCTTAGAAGAATTCCTAGTAATTTGTATCTGACCTTTCCTGCTGCCATCAACACCTGGCAGGACTGGAAAAGCATTCTTGCCAGATAGACGTTTTTGCTTTGACATGTGCTTCTAGCTCTCGTTAAAGTTAGGGCTATTGCTCAGCTAATGTTACAGTAAGAGTTCTGTCTGAGTAAGGACTTTCCAGGACTGAGCATAGTGGATATATACATATTCAGAAGGTAGTCTATCTCCCATTAGATAATATCCATTTATAGATGAGATGTTTTTAACAGCAAACAGAAACAGTTGCCATTTGCCAAATTATGTTAAACACAGGATGCAAGATTTTTAGTTTTGGAAAATGTCTTCATTTTATAACACTGTAGTTAACTGCAACATTTCTTTTTTAGATAAATATTTATTAAAGATGCCCTTCAAATCCTCCCGATACCAAAAAAAGACTCCTCAATGTTTAGTTTTTCACCAAGTCTCAGGAAAAGGAGTAAGAAATATCATATTTCAGGGAATATACAAAAGTTCTGTTTAGGCAGGAAACCCTGGAACACCTGCAGAATAGCATGTTATGTAATTTCTAGACATTCCACTTCAAGTAATAATGCAGGGTAATTCCTAAATTCTGAGTCTGAAACCTTCCCATGCCATCAAACATTGCTTAGGGCATGAATAAGTTTCCATCATCCCTGTCTATCCTGAACTGCTTTTTGTGTGCCCTCTGCAGTGTTAATTCCCATAAGTTTTCCCCTCTACGTACTTTTGATAAAGGGATTTTTTCAGTCAGACACTGCTGCAGATTCCTCCAGTTGACCAATAGCCTGCCTGCCATGGCACATGCTCTGGCTTCCTTCTGAACAAACGTCCCAGATATTTTCTTCTTCTTTGGATAACCTTGGAGATCAGTGGTTGTTGAACTCTCATACAAATCTCAGCACTTGTTATAAATTCATTCAATTTACTGCCTAGTATTTTTTTAATGAATTTCCTTTCAAAGCCATTTAGATATATGTCTGTACCTTTAGTGGATTCCCAGCTTTCATGTTCATCCATTAAAGTGGAAATAACATTTAAAGAGTCATACTTTGGTCTGTAAGTTATGGATTTTCAATGACAAATCTTGTTTGAACTGGTGAATGCAGAGCTGCCATGCCAATTCATAATATTATTTCTTTCTAGGTATCCTGTTGACTGACATGTTACTGCCAAGGTTTGTCAACTGTCTCACTTCTTATGCTACTTTAACTTCTAATGTAATGTCTCAGCTGGTGTTCTCATTAGAATTGATTTTTTTCATAACTAATTATTAATCTTGAAAGTTTTTGTGATTCTGGAAGTTTTTTTGGTGTTTGCTTGAATGTTAGTTGAGCTGTCCCTTAGAAGAGCTACAATGTCAGCAAAATCTAATGCCTGTGTTGTATCTGTCTAGGGTTTTTCTTATAATGAAGTCAATGGCAACACAAACACTAAAGGAAAATGAATGCATCCTAATGAATTTCTAATTTAGCATTCCATAATTACTGCCTTCAATTAAAGCTAGGTGGATAATTCATTATCAAAAATTAACTATATTTATCTGTTTTCCTGAATCATTCAGGAGCCAATTTAACAAAAAAACCATATATTTAATCAAATTAAATATTCACTAAATATTTTCTCTGAATTCTTAATTTCTGATCTCTCAATGATTCATAAGCAGTTAATTGAGTATTTATTATTTGAAATAAAAACTCTTTTAACTAGACTCAGGCCAAAGACTGCATACAATAGTCTGCTCCCTGACTGAATGAATGTGAATCTTGGAATCCAGTTTCCAATAATTACAAATGTATTTTCTGTGAATATTTTCCATTATTTGTCAAAAATTCACAAATTTTGGGAAACATCCCTACTGGGAACCTTTTTTGCTAGAATATTCATGTGAAAGAAATACAAAATGATATAAACTGTCAGTGTGAATTTCTTGAAAAATTTGAACTGAATATTGAGGGGAGGAACATCCCTGTGGGCTCACTCTCCCTTCCAAAATGGCTTAAAGCTGCAGCTCTTTGGATCTTCATCTTGTAGTGCTTTCTGCTGGAGGGGGGAGGGGGAAGCTAAGACAGGGGTCTCAAACACACAACCCATGGACCATGTGCGGCTCCAAAAGCTGTTTCCTGCAGCCCCCAATGACACTATTGTTACCAATATTTGCAATATCATTGCATAAAAAGGTTTCAGTGCTGCGGCCCTCAGGCTAATGTACTAGTCCTCATGCAGCCCTGTACTAGTCCTCATGGTGATTTGAGTTTGAGACCTCTGAGCTAAGGGGATGGGGGGGATTCTTTGGAATTATTTTTTTAAAACTTTACCTTAAGGAGGGTGAAGAGGGTTGGTTTTTTGAACAGGGGACTTTTGCTTCTTACTACTCAGTAAAGGGAGTCTCCCCATCATCATCAAAAGTCCATTATTATGGTGATTTTCTAAGGAAGTTTCAAGGGGCCAGCCATGTTAGTCTAGTTCAGTAAAACAAACAAGGAGTCCCGTGGCACTTAAAGACTAACAAATTTATTTATTGCATGATTCCAAAGGGGCAGCCTTTAAACTTTGGAAGTCATCAGTACTTCTAGTTCAGCCACAGGGGTCACTGCAAAGTAATGAAAGTGCCTTCTTTCCTAGGTCTTACTGTGGTACCTCCACAATAATAAGTCTTCACCAGACAGCCCTGAAGGTGAGAAATGGGACTAGAATGAAATTTGTTTCCTCTGCATAACAGCACAGGATGCTCAGCACATAGGACCAAAACTGGGCAACCTAGTGGTTGAAGAACATAACAGATAATCAATAATGTCCTTCACTGGGCTCTTGCTTTCCCCTTCCCCCGTCACTTCTTGTGCTGCCCGTTCTAACGAAGCAGCTTGATGAAAGCAGTTCCATCAGGTCAAAATCTGAGACAGAATAAGAAAGAAAGGTGAGTCAATAGAGGAAAATATAGAGAAGGAATAAGTAAATTAAGAGGTAAAAAGGAATTATGTAGGGGAGAGAGAAAGCAAGTAGAGATAGAGGCTGGATTTATTTATTCAGTGTTTGTAGCAACCATTTGTTCACCATATCAACACATACAACATTAAAAGGATCATTGTTTCCTACAAACTATCTGTACACTACATGTTGCATGGATGCACATTTTGATTTTTTTTGCTTTGATTTGAGTTTTGCTTTGACCTACTAGTTCAAACAAACTAAAAATAAAAATCTTTGATCTGAACACACAAAGTTTAGTTTAAATCATTCCACCTTTATTGAAAACTTCCTTTCTGTAAGTTCACCCATCTTCGAAGCATCCAAGGAAGTGGGATCTTCTCCCACGAAAGCTCATGCAAAAAATAAATCTGTTAGTCTTAAAGTGCCACACAACTGCTTGTTGTTTTTTTACTGGACTAGACTAACCCGGCTATCCCTTTTGAAATTCACAAACACAGCCAGACTAATTGAATTTCACCTAATGTTTGGGTTTATAATGAAACTATGGACCTGAAACAAATAAGATCTGGAACCTCCATATTTTGGGATAATTGAGATTTAGAACCAAACTGTACAACTTGGGCTCACCTCTAAACTAAATTTGCTAGTAACTGCATGTCACCTGTTTTCAGCATCTGTTATAAATGGTTCATACACTGCTTCTGTTCTGCTACAAAGAACCTTAATCGTATGAATGAAGTATGTCATGTTTTTATTCTGTGTAGTGGAAATGATCCTTTCCACTATGTTTATCAGGTATTTTCTCAGAATAGCAAAACATGCTTATTAATGCCACCACCTGATATTTATAAAGCTCTTTCATCTGTGGATCTCAAAGTATTTCATAAAAGTGATAAAACTTCACTGTGCTCATTTCACTTGTGGGAACACTGAGCCACAGAGGAGTTAAATGACTTGACCAGCTTCACTCTGAGCTAGTGACAGAAGCAGAAACTACTATGCCTGATTCCCAGTTCCGTGTTCAGCCCTTATACACTACCTAATTTTACATAGCAGCATATTTGTTCACATTTCCTGAAACACATAGGTGCTGCTCCAGAAACCATTCTAAAATTAATAGTGAAGTACACTCTGGTTTATATTCAAAAAAGACTATGTTTCATCCTAAAAGTCCCCATAAAAGAGCCTGCTATTCAGAAGCTATTTTCATTTCTTTGAAGATTCAGAAAACAAGTTAATGGTCTTTATCCTATTTTCTGCACACCAAGCCTGCAACACACATTTCCCCCAACCACATATTAGACTATTTCTGATGTAATACATATAATTCTGTGACAAATCCACTTCAGCCTCTGTAATGCCCTTCGTTTTGACTTCAAAACATTCACTGACTCTCATGGATTTGTACTATTTAACACCCAGATAAAGTTAAACTGTCTTTTTTAATAACAATGGATTACATTTTCTCATTACATGCTCTGATGCAATTTGATTTTTCAGTGAGCAAGTGTATTCCAGAGAAAACAGTAGTGCCAGTATGAGAATAACTGTAGTTATTAGAAAAATAAACCATGAGACAAAAACTAGCATTAAACTAACATTAGCTCATTAAAACTGTGTTAAAAAGGACTATTGGTTTTCTTTAATCTAGTTAAAAGTTGCTATATTTTCCATGTATTTTTCCTTGATAAGAATATCTTTAAATTAGAAATTCAACCATCAGACTGTGGCTGGCCTCCTTATCCTAAAATTGATTGATTGATTGATTGATTGAAAACGAGAGTCTCTCAAATGTTGCCTTCCAGTGAAGAGGCCAGGCCAGTTGCTGTCTTGTTGCTCCCCTGAATGAGGTTGTTCCTCTCTAGTGCCCCAAAGAGGTAGACAGATGTCCCCCAACATCCTCAGAAAATAGCCAACAGCAAAGTGAATGTGGTTTCTCCTTTAGCTGTTGCTCTGTGCATCTTTCAGCAGGCTGGAGAGCTGCAGGAGGCACAATGCCTTTCTGGTGCTCCCACCAGGTAGCATTTGAAGATCCAGAGCAATTGCTTGCTTTGGCAGTAGGACAGAGACATTCAGAAATGTCTGGTCTCTAATGAAAAGATGTGCTGAAGTGTTGCTGACTTGCACTTTTTCCACTAGAGACAACCTCAGATCAAAACTGTTGGCTGTACATCCCACAACTTTGGGAAAGTTTTGATATAGGTCTGAAATTCATAGCTTTCATGTTGTTCTGTGAAAGAAACTGTTCTGTGCAGAACCTGCTGCTAGAAGCTATTCCATAATGGCAGAAGGGTACCAAGTTTAGTGTGTATTACACCGTGAAGCCTCATGTCTGCAAAGCGTTGATGCACATGCTTAGCCCTAAGCACATATGTAAAGCTATACCTATTCAGCAAAACACTTAAGCTTATACATATGCCTAAATCCTGTGGAAGTCAGTGGGATCTGAACATATCAGTATGTTGCCCGGGAGCCTAAATGCTTTGGTGAATTGGAGACAGAGACTGACATTGTTTCTTTATATGGTTAGAACTGGTCACCCTGATGCCAGTAGATGAAACTTGTATTTTAAATGCTCTCTGAGTCAAAATCCACCAAAGAAACTGTGCACACTGGTATATATTTTGAGATATTCCTTTAGGCAGAATTCCACGAAGCCAGCACACCTGTCCTGCTCAGCAGATGATCTGCAAAGGTTGGAGAAGAGCCAGAAGAGATTTGTGTATTTGTTTAGCCATTCTGTGTCAGCCATATGGGATGATATAATCCTATTTTGATAGGATTACTTTATGAAAATAATATGAATATCACATTTTTCTTCCCTAATGCTTATTACAGTGTTGTCCTGGGAGCCCAAAACGGGACGATCTGCAGTCCCTTCTGCTTCATTTCCTGCTTTCATGGATTGTTGTGTTACTAAAATACTTTTATTATAGAAGAACTTGGAGCAATATGCAGTGTTTATCAGAGGATTATTTATAGTCCTTTTAAGCTGAATTTCTGTAATGAAATCCATTTACAGACATTCCACAGTGCTCTATGGTTACTTGCTTATGCAAATGAAATGTGACCCTTGGAATAAGCCTTTTGCCCTTTCTGTCACCCTCCCTGGCTTTAAAGGTCTCCAGGAGACCATTTTAAGTGATTTTAGGATAGATAGATAAAGTAAAAACTCTATTGTATGGTACTTTATTCAGATTCATAGAAACTGACTATTTAAGGATCAGTCTCTAATTCTTTAAGAACAAGCAGCATCTTTTGCTTAGAAGTGTTTTTATTCACAGGGATTAATTTAGCTTTTTTTCAAAAAGACTTCAGCTAATTTTTTCAAAAGCAAATAAGTGATTTAGAAGCCTAAGACACATATTCTAAAGGGATTTAAGTCCCTAAATCACTTAGGGCTAGATTCACATATGGACTGAAGTTCCTAACTGCCACTTCACATGCTTAAATCCCAGTTTTAGGTGCCCCTTAGATTTATAAAACCCCCATGCAGCTATGCTTAATATTATAAGGACCTAAATTCATTTGGTGCCTACATTTTTGCAGTAAAAATTCCCGAAGTGTCTAGTATCTACCTCTGAGCATGTGCGCAGATGCTCCATCCCAGAGATCTGATTGCCCAAATTCCTGCATGATTCTTGAAACCTAGGATGGTAGACAAGGCAACAAGAAGTTCTGTGGCACTTTTAAAGACTAACTTACTTACTTACTTATTGCGTGAGCTTTTGTGGGAGAAAATCCC
Source organism: Podocnemis expansa (assembly GCA_007922195.1). NCBI lineage: Eukaryota > Metazoa > Chordata > Testudines > Podocnemididae > Podocnemis > Podocnemis expansa. The sequence goes on along the minus strand of ML681966.1, from coordinate 56,800,305 downwards.
ACTTTGTCAGACACTTCTGTAAATTTCCCATTTTGAAGAGTCTGAGGAAGTGGTATGTGTTCCCATTTAATATCATGTGATAAATAAATTTGTTAGCCTTTTAAAGTGCCACAGGACTCCTTGTTTGTTTGTTTTGCTGAACTAGACTAACACGGCTACCCCTTTAGAACTTGTCAGGATGGTAGGCATTCCTATGGAGCCTGATTAAGTAGTCGTACAAACTACACATAAAAGCAGGGTAGAGAAGGACAACCTTTTTCCTAACTTTTAGCCTAGTGGTGAGAGTACTCACCTGGAACGTGGGAGACCTTAGGTCAAGTTTCTCCTTTGTCTGATGGAGAGAAGGGATCTAAACAAAGATCTGCTGTCTCTCAGCTAAGTACCATAACTTCTGGGCTATAAAATAGTCCGATGTGGTGTCTAAGATGTTCTGCTCTGGATTAGAATCACTAGAACAACAGGACGGGATTCTGGGTGTCTCATATCATGCATAAGTACGCTAACTAAAAATTAAACTTAGATAAAAGTGATCCTGAGTTGATCACTTTTATAATGTGCAAATGGAATGAAGTACAGATGAGTAGTATCTACACTTGGTGCTTTAAAATGTCCAGTTTCACAAAGCTGAAACCAATTATGAGCCAGATCAGCTGGGATCAAGCATTTAGTAAGAACAATGTGAACGATAATTGGGAATTGTTTAAGAACACTTTACTAGATGCCCCAAAAGCTAAAATCCCACAACTGAGGAAAGTGGCTGTATGGGTTTTTAAAAAATTACCTGTTTTAGAGTGGAAATTAAGCCAGCTACAAAAATAAGCCATAATAATAGAAAAGAGGAATGTAAATAATAAATATAAATCAGAATTTAGGAGCTGAAGAAAACTGATAAAGGAGACACAGGGACACAAGAAGAACTCTATGGTTGGTGGAGTTAAGGACAATATGAAGGAGTTTCTTAGGTATATTAGGTACAAAAATAATCCTAATATTGGTATTGGTCCATTTCTAGGTGTAAATGATAGAAATATCAAAAACAATGCAGAAAAGGCAGAAGTGTTCAGTAAATATTTCCGCTCTGTATGTGGGATAAACAGATGATGGAGTCATATATGATAATGCTTTTTCCATTCTACTTGTATTTCAGGAGGATATTAAATATCAGTTACAAAATTTAGATATTTTAAGTCAGCAGGTCTGGATAAGTGGCACCTACAAGTTTAAAAAATGGTGGCTGAGGTATGCAATTTAAGAGGGGCAAGGGTGGGCACAAGCCCTCTAATTTTTGTAATAATAGCTGGGATTGATGTGTTTGCTCTTCATCCCTTCCTGGCCAGTAGCAATAATGTTGCTTGGCCCTCTTCCCCCACTGGCCATGCACCAGCCACTTCTCGGCCAGTAAGAATGCAGAGGTGTGGCAGGGCCAATAGCAGGGCTGGTAGCTTCTGCAGTATTTTTTTCAATCTTGAAACAAACATTCATCTGGAGGGAGGAAGAATGCTCTCAAGTTCTGTGTATAGGTCTGAAGATGCTGCAGATTTCATTGATCTGCACCTCACCTTCACATGTCAACGTGTTAAAAAGGCAGGTACAAGCCCCTTGTGACACCAATAAACACAGGGCTGCTCAGTCAAGAGAAGAGGCTGAGGGCAGTTCAGACACATTCAGAGAATAGTTATCCTCACAGCTTTGGAAGTTCTGGCTGTAAGAGCAGCACTGAAGAGTGACTACCTGAAATCTTTCTCTTTTGTGAAGAAATAAGCAAGTCCTGTTTTACAAATATTGTTTAAATTACACTTAAAATTTTCCCATTTTTTCCCCAACTCTAATTTTCAGTGAATGGCAGTTTCCCCAATAGGGGCATTTATTCGTCCATTTAATCCAACTTGTCCATGAGAATCTATCCTTTGGCTGCAATGGGCTTTGGCTCACATTACCAGGTAGGTCCACATAGGCTGTTGCACACAAATGCTGTGAATGCCTTGATTTTACCAAATCACCCCAGGGTTGCACTTCTCTAGGACCTTTTCCCAGAATACCTTTTGAGGAACTGCTGGTCCTTTATGTGTACAGATACAAGCAACTGCTGCCCTCAAGCAACCATTTTGTAGCTGTGTGTTTGCTGTGATATGACCTTCTCTTCCAAAAGGTATGTAATCTTAGCTCCTTTTGTGCTTACTCTTTAATGTTTCTGGAGGGGTAGAGGCTGCAACTTTGAGTACCTCACTGAATTTCATTGAAGTGATTTTTATTCTCTCAAATCCTTACACCAACACAGTAGAAACCTCTTTCCAACTGAATTCTTAATCATAACTATTTGCATAAAACCTTCAGTTCACATAAACCTGAGCTCATCTGAACAATTTGTAAGACTTGGCTGCCTAAATTTATTCATTATACATCCATGATGCTAACAGTCATCACTTAATTATACTTTAGAGAGGAGTGATTGCTAAGAGATTTTTTTTTTCAAAAGTTTGGAATCTCAGCTACATTTCAACCATCATTAATTTCAATCCCCTCCTTCATTAGTTAATTAATGCACATTTTTTCTCTAATATTACTTTCCTCCTTGACAAAATTTAAATGTTCATATTAAACCCAGGAGTTTACCCTCAGCTCATTTATGTTAGCAGTGAAAGAGCAAGTTACATATGAGTTAGATGTTTAACCTCAGTCTATGACACTTCTTGATCAAATCATCTGTGATGGAGAAATCAAGCCTTATTCTCTACTGCCTTGCACATGCAGCATAATCATTATGAGCAGCACATGGGTGGAAAATGCTGCCCAATTCAGATGGTAAATGACTATGCAATGTGCAAGACAATGATGAATCAGGCCCCACTAATTTAATTCTAAGAAATAAATATAGTACCTTGTAACAGAAGTGAATTATACAGATGCCTTCTGGGTCTTCATTGAAATTAGTATGTCAATGAGAGTAGGTTGTTTGTTAGTGAGGAAGACATGGAAATTCTCTGCCTTACCTGCCAACCCCTCCTCACTCAGCATGTGTGAAGGGAAGAAGGGTTAATCACAGTCCCTGGCCTACTGTAGTGGGCATTTGCTAAATCTGACACACTAGTTTAGTCAACAGGTTGTAATGTTTTTGGGTTCACTGAGTCTGGTGATGGGTTTAGTCACCATCCAGCTTGTTAGTTTTGGGTGTTCTGTGGGGAGTACAGTTTTGGTCTATAGCTCTTTGTTAGCACAGCAGCCCACAAGGCTTGATTTATCTCCTTTCAGGCTGACCTTAGTACACTTCCAACCTTGAATTTGCTCCAAAATTGTTACTGCATGGACCACTCCCTCTCACTGGACCCTCACAAATTGCTACATTTGTTGCAGCTAGAGAGTTCGCCCAATCAACTTTCTGGAAGCATGTATTCTACTGAACTTGCAAACTACTGATGATTTATAAAGGAAAAAAATCAACTTATTAACAAAAGAGCATGGATTAAGTGATACCAAGTAAAAGGGATGAAAGCAGAACAAGGAGTGGAAAATTAGGCATCCAAATATTTAAAACTTAGCAAGATACAGTCTTTATTCAAGACAGTTTCTCTCACTCCCAGTTACCTTTCCAGCTTTTATTGGCTAGTATCCATCTCAGAAATCAAATCATCGCCAGAAGTAAAGGATAAAGATGGAGATTCTCTGTTCTGCTGTGGGGAGCAGTTTTTATACAGCACATCTATTCCGACTTCAGTGCTCTCTTGAGTGTATTAAGGTCCTTATGGAAGTGCTACCAGTCATGTGTAGAAAGCACTCAATTACATTAAAGCTGGAAGCCACTTTAAAAAAAGGGGGGGGAGCAGATTTGCACATGCAAAGACACATTCTATCTTATTGGCTAACAAGCTGAAACTTTTTTTTAAAAAGTTGTAAACTCCTAAGTAATTTAACCTAATATAATGGCATCAACATATGTGAAATAATTACTTTTACAGTTTTTTGGCAAACATGAAGATATAGAATACAGTTTCTGGCTTCTCCAAAGCCAGTTTGACAAACAATACATATCCCATTTTCCTGTACTACATATATATTCTGTTACCTGGATTGGTCTATATTAATTTTTCTTTAAGAAATAGTCTCATTCTCATTTCCTTCCCCTAGAGAGTGAGAAGCAATAAGTAAGTGCTATGTATACTCCCTGAAGTACATACTATAGAGAGAAACAGTTTAGAACAATTTTCTATAGTGAGACTGAAATCTCCCTTCATGGCTAAACAGTGCAGTATGTTTCATTCCTCTATCCCAAGATTGGCAGGCTTATGCAAAAGCCACCCACATTCTCTGGACTGGGAGAATGATCATGCGAAAGAGGTCTGAAAAGATTTGATTTTGTTAAGTACCATTCTGAAACCCATGCTGCCCAATGACTAGATTGTGTCTGGTCTGCGTATGGTCACAACAGGGATGGATCAATGCAGGAGCTATTATAGGAGCTGAAAACCCCAGCCTTGGCCTACAGAGGGGCCATGGGCTCCAGCCTCTATAGTCCCTGTATTGATCCCCCCGCTGCTCCACTCAGCCCAAGACGACATTGTTCCTGGCTGGCCCTGGGAGGGGTGCTAAGAGGACCCCTACTCAGGGGGCTCGGACCAGAGGCTAGGCTCTGTGATGCCCACCCCCCCCCAGGCTGGTTGGTCACCAGGGGCTGAGATGGCCAGCACGTGTTTGCTCTGCTCCAGGCAGACCAATAGGATGGGGGCTGAGGTGAGGACGCTGTGGAGAGTAACCTCTGGCCCAGGGCCCAATCCCTGCTCCCCCAGCACCAGCCTGCCTGCAAGGCACCATGGTGGGGGCCTGGAGTCCCAGATGCAAAGCCCCATGGTGTTGGGGATCTAGGGCCAAGGTTAGGGGGTCCACAAAAGTAGATTGCCCAGGCCCTGAGACCCTTTAATCTGGCCCTGCCCAGAGCCTCTCCTGCAGTAGAAGTGGTCCCCTTGGGGCCCTCCAAGCCCCTTCCACAGCAGCATTGGACCATGGGCCCCTCAGAGTCTGTGACCCTGCCTCCAGGGCTGGTAGAACACCCCCATAATGGAGGGAGGCCCCCACAAGAATGAACAGCCTCGGGCATCCCTGGACCTTGATCCAACCTTGGCTCATAAGGAACCTGTTCTCCCCTCCACACTGGTCATGTCAAGACTACACACAACTGCACACTGAGGGAGTACAGGCACTGCTTTTCTCCTTTAATCCACTGGATCATAATTTGCCCCAAAAGGAGTAGAGGGAAGGGCGGGGCTTTGACTGTCTGCTCTACATTATGGCCCTAAAATATAAATGTTCCTCAAAAGTAGGTACTACTGAATTAACCAATAAAATACAGTGGCACCTGCTAATACTGAACTCTGATTAAATGGAATTCCGCTAATGTTGATGTAGGTTCCATGTTCATAATTGCATTGTGCCAATTGCCTTCCAGTTAAAGGAACTTCAACTTACAGTGATGCTGATCTCTGAAAAGAAATTAATGTATAAGAAAGTCCTACTGTGCTCATGGCGTGCATGCTGGTGGAGACAAGATCACTTAGACAATATTCTATTCTATTCTAAATATCTGCCATTTAACACAAGTTTCTCCTACTTACGGATATCATCCATTAGAATGGGAAATGTGTGTTGGTCATTGGTTTTGTCAAGACTCTCATCCTTTAAAAAAGCTGAGAAACTCCTTTGCTTTCCCTGTGCACACAGAAAAACACCTGAAACAACAAAGAATTTACAAGGGGGAAAAAAGAGCTTTTTTCCTTATTTAAAAGCAGATAGCCTGCTGAGGACTTTTCAAAATTTAGCATAAAAGTTCTCTGGGCTAAGATGGTGTGAGCAAGATTCAACCAGGAATCAATTACCACACATCAGCACACCTGTAAAAGTAATATAGTAGGTAAGGCTGAGCAAAAACCTCAAAGCTGAGCATCTTTTGACCCATAGGAGTTAGAGGATTCAAAACCAACTTGAATTGTACAGTTTAGCCCTTAGCATAACAATTGGCTTCACAAAAACTCATCATCCTACCATTTTCCAGAATGTTCAAGGCAGAGTTGTAGCCACAGATGGGCCCAGCCTCTCAATGGGGTCTGATAAAGGGCAGCTTTATAAAGAGTCAGAGGGGAACAGGGGCAGTTGAGTGGAAGGTGTAGGACACACTTGGGCAAGAAAAGGAGTTGGATCTGCAGGTAACAGGCCTAGGAGTTTTCTGTGAAAACAAAAAGCAGGGGAAGACTCTAGCCAGAACAGGCAGGAAGTAGCTGTTCAGAAGAGAGCAAGATATGACAAAAAGGAATCCAAGTTAGATGCTCCTTTTGAAAAAAGGGGCTGAGCAAAGGCTGAGAAGAGCTAAAAATCTGTGTCCAGCTTGGAGACTTCAAGAATTCTGGGAGAAATAGAGGTGCCCAGTGTGAGAGTGGGGTAGGATACTCCTTATGTTTGTTTTTAACTTTATCTTAAATAAACCAGGCCCTCAAGAAGGGATGCTAGTATTGGATAAACATTGTCTTATGGAATTAGTGAGAGGAATTGAATCTGCTACAGTATCACACTCACTGACTTCAGTGGGAATTTGTCTAAGCAAAAGATTGAGTAAAAATTGAACAAAAAGCTCAAGATTTGAACCCAAGTTTTCAATGATGTAATATTTCTAGAACAGATCTCAATGCCACTGAACTTTCTTTCTAACCACTTAAAAATCAAGACACTTCTGAGTTAAGAAATCCCATTCATCCCAATGCAGAGTTACTCCTTGTTTTGGGAGAGTAATATTTCATAGTAATAAACCAACTCCAAGTGAAGAAAAATAGGTAATTAAAAAAAAAAAGCCCTCCTCTTACCAGTTTCCTACTTCTCCCTTTAGAGAACCAGGAAAAGATATCAGTGCAAATTTTCTTTTGGGAGACCTCATAGTCATTCATTATATCTATGTTTGACACATGAGCTAAGATTTAAACCCTGCAATTTACACTCATGCCTAAAAATACAAGCCCTCACACTTGTTTGGTGGTGCTTTCAGCCTGAGTTAACTGGCCTTGCAGGAGCTAGAGGATGAGTGTTGTGTGTGAGTTGGTAACCCATCTACTTTCCAATGAGGACAGGCTAAAATGCACATGTGTTGGTAGTCCTCCAATGTCTTCCCACAACTACCTCACAGCCAGTAAGATAGACAAGTTTAATACCTAATTCACTGGGAAGGCATTAAAGAGCTGCTCACCTTTTTCTGCAGGACAAAGAGCTAGGCTGTGCCAACAGAACTCCTAGTGATACACATGGGTGAGCATAGCACCACTGAGGACATATAACGCAGGTACAGCTGTGCAGTGTTGCTACCTGATGGCCAGACAGTGAAGTGAACTGTTCAGCAAAGACATATTCGGGAATCTATTACATCCATCTCCTGAGTGGTTCCTGCTCCAGAGCACAATTCACAGAGAATAATTAACCCTACCAATTTTTTTATTTGTTTCTAATCTCCAGCAAACAGTGGAGTCATCTACAATAGTGATCTTCATTTCATCTGACCACTGAATGCTTACTTCAACATTCTGTGCATTTTACTAGCCACAACATTTTTCTCTTTTCTTCAGCTCTGTGGTTGTTTCCATTCCCATTTCACCACAAAATCATATCCATAGCCTTCCATTTTTAAGGGCATAATATTTTTCATTGCAAGTGCTGTCCACTAGATACTGAAACAGATAGCCAACCAATATGCTTTTGCTTTTGATGACCCTCAGTTAAACAGATTTCTGCATTACTGCGATTGTATGCAGGTTTGTTGCAGTTGTGTTGGTCCCAGGATATTACACAGACAAGATGGGTGAGGTAATATCTTTAATTGGACCATTAGATCTAGCAGAACAAACAAGAATTCCTTTTTAAAAAAAGAAATAGTATTTAAAAGAGAGAATCACTGGATGAGAAAGAGAAGTAAAGGTGAAACTTGGAATGTAGATGTTTTTAACAAAAGTCTGCAAGGCACTTAAGGGTTTTTTTGGGGGGAAGGTGGGTTTGGTCTTATTCTTCTGATTTTCAGCCCTTTCTTGATTCAGGTATCTGACCAGAGCACAGAGTAAAAAGCCACCTGTGATTAGTTCAGAATGCTCATCCTTGCAACATTTGGGTAAGCCTGAATTCCTTTCTTTGACTTTTACTCATCTTTACAAACATATCACCCACTGATAAATGGTCTCATCTAGGCAAATCCTCACTCCTGTGCAATCAGTGGGGCTAGAACATGAGTGATGACTAGCTCTAAATATTTGTAACGTAGGGTCCAGTGGAGCTACTTGCATAAGTAAATAAGTCGACAACACAGAAATAAAAGTTTCCAGGACTGAACATGTAGCTGCAATGTGAAAAACAATACTAATATTGTGTCATCTGTAAAAAGTAGGGTCTGTGTTTTGTAATCATGAAGTGTTTTAGTTCTTTTACATGTAAACTCTGTTATAGTCTTTAAAGTGCCTTTTATGACCATGCAAAGCAGTAAAGGTTCACATGTTCTTCTCCCAGAGGTTGCTAGATTTTGATGTTTTTAATCATGAAAAGCTATTTATCTTTTTTTCAATAATAGCTTAAGGATGACCTAATCAAATCACTAAAATGTAGCTAATGGTAGTTAATTACATGATTTTGAGTGGGGCGGAAAGAAGGTATTCTTGATAAAAGGTAATTAAGTCATTAAAAAATTATTGTACAGCTACAGCCATTACATTCCTGTTACCCTTGAACTAATTGTGTATTAAGGTATGGCAAAGTTTAAGGATGACATAATAGTGATGAGAGATGATCCTATGAAATGCACAATGGATTTACCATTTCTCAGCTTTAAGTAAGTTATTTCTCTGTTTTGCCCCATGCTTTACCTGAGGGATCATATCATCAGTTCATTATAATTTTAAGGAAATGTGAAATTAAATTGCAATGTTGTAATCCCTAAGGAAACAGACTTCACTGGTAAGGAATTTTGTAAAAATCAAGAATAGAACAAATCTGATTCTCCTAATTTGTTGACATTTAGGTTTGCATTTTAAAAAAAGGGGAGGGAGCAGCAAATACTTATGGCTATCTTACTGTGGCTTGTCTGATATTCTCAAGAATCGAAAGTGTGGCATGGGCATGAAACAACATTCCATACATAAAGCGTATATTATTGAGGTCATGTATCCCATGAATATTCTGACAGTTTTTGAAAAACAGTTGTTTTCTACTCGGTGTTATGAAACCATTCTTTTGAAACACTAATCTTACATCAGGGAACTCAGGATTATGCAATTCTTTCCTTTGGTTGGGCAGCCCAACCCCTTGGAGCCCTACCTTCTAGAACCCTAAACCAAGACTGAGCAGCCCTATCCTCAGGATCCTTAACCCTACCCCAGGGAGCACTCCCTCTAGGGCCTTGACCTTAGCTCAGGGAACCAACCCCTCTGGAACCCTGACCCTTTCCCAGGGAGTCCTACTACTAAAATCCTAACCTGGACAGTCCTACCATCTGGAAACTTAACCCCAGCCTGGCAGCTCTGTATGTTGGAACCCTAACCCTAGCCTAGGGGTAGCCCTACCTATTGCAGCCCCATTCCTATCTTTGGGAGCCCTACATGTTAAAATTGCAACCCTACACATTCTTGCCTCATGGAACCCTAACCCAGACAGCTCCACTGGATGGAACCATAGTGCTAGTTCAGGCATCCCTACCTATTCTGACCCTAGGCCAGGCTCAAGAAGTCCTCAACATAGAAACCCTCACCCTAGCTCCTAATACCCCACCTAGAGATGCACGCTACCTCCAAGACCCCTACAGAGAGGAATACAGACACTGGGGCAGGAAGACCTACCAAAAGGAACTTGACTACTAGGGGAGACAACCCTATCCATAGAAATCATAATGCTAGATCCAAGAACTCTATCTGTTCCAATCTGATACTTTTTGGCAACAGAAGCACTTCAGAAGGTTCCAGTCTACTAGGAGCTTGACTGCTTGTTTAGACCAAAACAATAAAGTCAGTATTAGAAAGATGCCAGTCATGAATCCATACTTAGGTGCTGTACAACAAGAGACGCAAAAGAAAAACCATAACCATGCTTCCAAGTACTCTATCAATCACAACCCTAAAACTCAACTCCAAGTATCCTACCCATAGCAATGCTAATGAGAGTGTTGGCAAGTTTACACTCCTAACAGTAGTACCAAATAGCCTATCCATAGAACCATAACCCCAGGGAGGGGACCTACCCATTTAACCCCAAACCATAATTCTAGAGTTGTGAACCCGAGCCACAGGAACCATATACCTATCTCCGAATTTCCAATCCACTGGAATACTACTCCTAAAACAGAGTCTTACATGTAGAAACCCAAACCATTGCATGGGCAGTGCAAACCACAGTAAAGCTAAGATGAGTTCCAGTATATTACCCATAGAAATCAAAACCATAGCAACATGTACCATAACAATAGCAACTCTAATACTAAGTCAAAATGCCCAACACAAAGCATCTCTAACAATATGGTAGGGAAACCTACTGATAGGCATACAAACCACGCATCCATGTATGATTCTACAGAAAATGTTAACTCCAAGAACACTACCCAGAGGAACATTCAAAATAGTTTTAATCATATTCGTGACTGAAAACAAAACCATAAGAGAGGGAGCCCTACCCAGTGAAAACCTAACCCAAATAAGGGGCACGCTAACCACAAAAAAAACCTTATGCTAGCACAGGGAGCCCTACCTGTAGGAACCTTAACCCTAAGACTCACAACACTACCCATAGGAACCATAATATTAGGCTGCCAACCCCTACCCATAACAACCCTAATCCTAGAGTGGGGAGCTTTCCCCATAGGAGACTTAACCCTAGGCAGAAAAGTCATAAGCCTAGGGTGGAGAGTGGTACACACAGGAACCATAACCCAAGGTTGGGGAGCCCTAGCCATTGGAGCCCTAAACCTAAACCAGAGAGCCCTACCCATAGAAACCCTAACTCTAGGCGGGGATCCCTGCCTTTAGCAACCCTAAACCTAGGCTGAGAAGCCATACCATAGGAACCCTAACACGAGGATTGGATAATCTGCCCATGTGAACCCTATGCCTAGGCCAGGGAGACCTACATTTAGGAATACTAATTCTAGGGTGGGGAGCCCTATCCATGGGAACCCTAACCCTAGTATGGGGAGCCATAACAATTAGGACCCTAAGCCTAGGATGGAGAGCTCTACCTATAGAAACCCTAACCTACAGCAGAAAGACCTCCCAATACAAACGCTAAACGTAGGGTGGGAGCCCTCCCCATAGGAACCTAAACCATATGCTGGGGACCCCTACCCATAGCAACCTTAACCATAGGCTGGGGAGCCCTATCCTTATGAACCTTAACCCTAAAAGAGGGAGATCTACCCTTAGGATCCCTAACCCTAAGCTGGAGGCCTCTAACCCTAGGAGAGGGACCACTCCCCATAGGGGCCCTAATCCTAGGGCAGGGACTCCTATCCATAAGAATCCAAAACCATGCCAGGCAGCCCTATCCATAGGAACCCTAACCCTAGGACCTGGTGTCCAAACCATAGGGCCAAGAGCCAAAACCTTAGGAACGCTAACACTATGCCAAGGAGCCCTACCCATAGAAACCCTAGAAAAGAGACCTTTAATTCTGAAAAACTAAGCTTACATTGTGGACCCATAAACATAAGAACCTGAGCCCTACCCATAGGAACCTTCACTCTAGGATGTGAACCCCTGCCAATAAGAACCCTAACCCCAGGCCAGAAAGCCCTACCCTTAGCAGCCCTAAGCCTAGGGTGGAGAGCCCTACCCCTAGGAAACCTACCCTGTAGGCCAGAGTGTCCTAAATATTGGAGTACTAACCCTATGCAAGGGAGCCATAACCATAGGAACCCTAATCCTAAGGAAGAGAGCTTTACTCATAGGAACCCTAAAACTAGGACAGGGAGCCCTACCCATAAGAACCCTAACTGTGGGGTGGGGACCCCTACCAACAGGAACTCTAACACTAGCCTGAAGAGCCCTATCTGTAGGAACCCTAATCCTAGGCTGGGGGGGGGCTTACCTATAGGAAACCCAAACCTATGCTGGAGAGCCCCACACTTAGGAACTCAGTCTTGGGTCGAGGAGTCCTACCCATAGGAACCATAACCCAAGGCCAGGGAGCGTTATAAATAGTCAACCTAACCCTACATTGAGGATGCAGTTTGTCAAAGTCTACTTTTGAGAAAAGAAGATAGAGGGGGGAACCTGGTAACAGTTTTCAAATATGTTAAGGGCTGTTATGAAGAGGACTGTGATCAGTTATTCTGTGTCTGCAGACAATAGAACAAGAAGTAATTGTGTTAATATGCGGGAAGGGAGAGTTAGGTTGGATACTAGGAAAAGTTTCTAACTGCAAGGATAGCTAAGCACTGGACTAGGTTTCCAAGAAAGACTGTAGAATCTCTGTTGTTGGATCCAGAGGGGTAGCATATTAGTCTGTTTCAGCAAAACAAATGAGGAATCCTGTGGCACCTTAAAGACTAACCTATTTATTTGAGTATGAACATAAGCATATAGCTCATGAAAGCTTATGCTCAAATAAATTTGTTAGTCATTAAGGTGCCATAAGACTCATCTGTCATTGGAGGTTTTTAGGACAAGCTTAGCCAAAACACCTGTCAGGGATGGTTGAGGTATACTTGGTCCTGCCTCAGCTTAGGGGCTAGATTAGATGACCTCTTGATATTTCTACCAGCCCTACATTTCTATGACTATGGCTATGTTCACACAGGGCAGGCTTGTTTCAAAACAAGCTGTTTCGAAATAACTTTTTATTTTGAAACACCTTATTTCGAAGGACAAAAACTTTGTCCTCGAAATAAGGGAGCGAAATAGCAGGTCCACAGTGTGGACCTGCTATTTCACTTGGGGAGGGGATTGCAGGCACCTGCAGGGTGCAGCACAGAGGGGTGCTGCACCCCACGGGTGCCTGCAGAGAGCTGCAGGCACCTGCGGGGGAGGCATGGGGCTGCGCCTGACTCCGCACTGCAGGCACCCGCGGAGTCAGGTGCAGCCCCGCGCCTCACCTGGTGGGTGCCTGCACAGGGCTGCAAGGGCCGTAGTGAGTGCTGGCTCCGGAATCCCCGGCGCAGCCGCTCCTGCCGGGCGCCCGGGACCCGCCGCCAGGTTTGGGGGCAGCCGGAGCTTTAAAGCTTAGCACCCTGGGAGGAAGGTCACATGTTGTTTCGGAACACTTTGTTCCAAAACAACATGTCCGCACAGGGCTGTTTCGAAACCACTGGCTTCGAAACAACCCTGTTTCTAAACCAAATGAGGTTTTAGCCATTCCGAAACAACGGCGGCCATTTCGAAACAAGCGGTTTGCTTGTTTCGAAATGGCCGTGCATCGTGTGGCCGTGGCAGTTCTTATTTCAAAACAACCTCTGTTTCGAAATAAGAAGTGTATGTGAACATACCCTATGATTCTAAACAGTTATTTCTGTAATATTGTGGAGCGACATGATCAGTAGGATCCCATCATACCAGGCTATGTCTATACAGGAAGGACACATGAGGTAACAGACCTGTGGGGTCTACATCTAAAAACTAGAGGCTAAATGTAGAACTCCAAGTGTGACGCAAAACAGTTGCATTATATCAAAAAGCAAGAGGACCTGGTGCTCCTCCTGAGCAGACTGAGCCTTCAGTAGCATTGGTACACCTAGACATAAACCAGCTTGTCAGTAAATTCTCCCAGTTTCTACATCATCTCTGTGGGGTGATATGCTGAGAGGATAGAAACAGCAGCACACTGCGAATCTATAATAGTAATCAATATTCATGATATCCCTACCCGTTAAGGAGGTGCAAACACAAAGTTTGAATTAGTTAACTTTACTTTTGATCCTGTACATTTGCACAATGTTTGCAGTAGAGATCACAAGAGAACATGAAAAGCAAGAAGCAATTAGGAGATTAGTTTTCATATATTTAATTAACTGTTACATTTACAGAAAGTCAACATTTAGTTTTAATGGAAAACTGATACTAACACAAGTGTAACTCTTTACATCTGATAAATGTCTTCTCAAATTGCATTTTTGTTTCAGGAGAAGTCCTTTGAATATCTCAAATTGTGTGTTATTTGGTTTGTACTTGACCAAATTGTGGATCCCAGAAAGAGGTAGGGGAGCCCTGATTAAAAAGCAATTAGGAGAGGGTGAACAATGGAGCTAAGGAGCGTACTAAGGGAGATTACAAGAGGGCTACTGTAATTCCTTGATGGAATGGTTTGTTTTGTTTAATCCTGAATAACTTGGAAGTGGACCTATCTCCAGGATAACTTTCCTACATGCTCTGCACTTTTTCACACACCTCAAAGTGGAGGTTTGAATTCAAACAAAAATGGCTCCAAAATCTATTCAGATGTTTCCAGGTTTAAATAGGCCTAATTTTTAGTCAAATCTTTAATTAGTATGTTGATATTACAATGTGAAGGAGTCAGACAGTTGATTCTAGAGTCAAAGTGATGTGCTGCTCACACTCTATTCCTCATTGCTCAGAAGCTTAAAAAAACAGGATGCTGCAAATACTAAAACAGAAAATGGAAGAACGAACATGTTTCCCAAAGAATGCTCCACACATATCAGGATGTATTTCATACACACAAAAAAGGCCCTATATATCAAAGGAGAACAATGTTCAATGTGCACCAACGTTTGATATCTATTACAAGCCCCTTCTCTTTCAGTTACCTTCACAATCCTACTCTCCGGGCTATAAGACACATAAACTGACCTCTATGACAGAGTAGTAATCCTTTTCCAGATATTGAGGGTAATTTCTCCAAAATCTCTGGGCAAGCTATATTGTCAAAATTTTCAGACTTAAGTCCTCAAAGTTAGGCACCTAAAGTAAGTATTTAAACCCCTAATGAAGTGGCCTGATTTTCAGTTGCCAAGATCTCAGACTTATTACAGTAACAGGCCACACTGTCTTCTTGTTTACTCCTTCTATTTATAGGGTGACCTTAGGTCCCATTTTAGCAGGGAAAGTCCCTTTTAAAGCCCTCTCTGTACCATCCTGATTTTTTTTTTCCCCCCAAAAGTGAGCATTTGTTCTATTTGAGCTTATCAGCTTGTTGAGTTGATAAGAGCAATTTGGACCAATACCCACTTCTGTCCAAAAAAAAAAAAAAAAAGGTGGAGGGGGTTGCATAGGAATATGCAGGAGAGGTGAACAGCAATTTCAACCTTGCATGATGGGGGTATGAGGTTCAGGCAAGCAGTAATGCCAGCCCAAGTCTTGCACAGTGGGCAGGCAGGATTTGAGCGACAAACAATGCCAGCCCTGCACAAGGTGAGGACAAGGGGACAGGCAGTTCTTGGGCAAGCAGCAACACCACAGCAGTTCAGGCTAGCTCCACATGGTTTTCCCGTTAGTAAATATGGTCACCATTTCCCTCATATTATAGGTAGGGTATGTGGAGTTAGGAACCCTAATCATAGAGGGGAGAGCCCCAGCTATATGGACCCTAACCCTAGTTCCAAAGTATCCTACCCATAAGAAACAAACTCTGAGGGGGAGCCCTACCCACAGGAACCTTAGTTCCAAGTATCCTACCCATTGGAACCCTCATCCCTGCAATGCCCAGCCTGGGAAGGAGCACAGCCCTTACTGGAGCCCTCATGAGCCTAGATTAGGAGGGTGAAGAGCCCCAGGAACGGTAGAGATAAGGCACACGGAGGTAAAATTAATGAAGGTTAAATAAATATAATATGACTTCAATTTCTGCAGAAAATGATAGGGCCCCCAGCCCTCTCCTTCAGACTGTCTGAAACTCTGGACTGCACAGATGTCCTTTCCCAGTGTCTCTCCTAGCACTTTGCCAAAGCTTGCCTCTAGCACCTTGAATTCCTTCCTTTATCAGTCACCCATAGTATCCCCAGAGAGGCATAGTGCTAATGGGGCCTGTCCAACCCTTCAAGTGCAACCAACAGGGAGCACTAAATGCCCTCTTCTCTGATGAACTTCTTCACTCCCAGTGTGGCATACATGCCACATCACAATAATGTAACTGGTTCAAAACCAGATTCTTGTAAGCTACTTCCATCTATTTTTCACCTCTTCTATCCCTAGGGAGAAGTAAACTGCTTCATACCTAGTGGATAGCAATACAAAGTCAAGGGTAAATGGAATCATGTATAGTCATAAAAATATTACAAAAACTCCCACCTTCTGCACAATTATTTACAGAGGTATTCCAGAGGGTGAGGGGGCCAGGAGAAAAAGAGGAGAAAAAAACCAATACAGCACTGTACCTGTGAAGGAATGTAATATTTATGTTCATCATCAGATTGAATGTGATTGAGAAAAAATGTAAGTTTCTTAAGTACTAATTCTGCAGAAATTCTTCCTGCCCTCAGAAAAGGCTGCAGATAATTGGAAAATAATTCATTTGGAATAACTGTTTTCTGTTGTTTGGCTAGCAATGATTTCCTCCATCTTTCTTCAGCTGCTTTGGCTAACTCAGTTCTGTCCTCCAATTTGTAGTTTAACGTTCACTTAAAACTTTTTCTCTAATATCTTTTGTCATCATATAGTGTCAACAAAAAGTCAGATGGTTATGGGTGTGACCAGGGAAGAAAGCACAGTAAATACACATGTTCTAGTTACCAGATTTAATATTTAGGGTTCAAATATTCCCTGCATTGTATTGGGTTTTGTAGTGGTGGAATCCTTTCTAAAGTTCCCAGCCTCCTGTACTCTTCCCTGAATAGCTGTTAGGCATAATCCGAAGCAAAGTATTTCTCTTAGTTAACATGCAGTTCACCCAAAATAGGAGAGTTATCCTCCTGCTTGACAAAATCTGGGCTGAAACAAACAGGAGGAATATGTTTATGGAAACTTCTAGAAAGGTAACTTTAGAAAATTTCTCTACTCCATGCCTACCTCTTTCAACATCGGTTAACAGCTGATTCTTCTTCAAGCACTGCTCAGATACATTCAGTAATAGGTGTATCCGTGCTGCAGTGCACAATTGGTCAGAACTTTTGCCCTAGCCTGTCAGAAGAAGGCTGGCAGCCACCACCCCCCGCGCCACCCCATGGCTATATATGTGGCTGCCGCCCGGCCACTCCCCAGTTCCATTTTGTCTGCCTCAGCGATGGTTCGTTGAACAGCCCACTCCTTGCATTAGCAAGCAGCCTGTCTTTCTCCAGTTTGAGTCTTCCACTTGACTGGGAGCACCTTTTCATGGGCCTAGTTCCACCAAAGAGTGTTCCCCCCCATCAAGCACCCGTCTTCGGAGCACCGACATTGCTCTCCTTTGCCATCCACCATGCCGGTGTTTATACCCTGTGCTGAATGTGGCAGGGCCTTCCAGGCAGTGCCTGGGTGAAAGCAATTTGGTCACCTCTTGCTCCATCTGCTTTTCCTTTAAGCTGAGGACAATCAAGGACAGGGAGCAAAGGCGCCATGTGTTGGCCTTAGGGCAAGCGCAGCAGCCTTCGCCCAAGGCTTCGGGGTCTCATGCAGTACCGTGTGCTGGCTCAGCACCAGAACCTTCCCAGCACCGCTCCCCAAGAGGACAAAAGACCAGCCTGGTACCGGTGTTGGTATCTCAGCATCAGCACCACTCGGGGTCTACCACAAGGTACCCCCCACGGGGCGGAGAGGAGTTTGTGCCACTTCCCTCAACTCCAGAGGCATTTGAGGCAGTGAAGGTGCTCCTCTTACTGCCTACTCCACGCTTCCCAGTACCTGCTAGAAAGAGGGGCAAGCCAGCCTTCATTTTGAAGGTCTGGGCGCACCAAAAGCAGCACCTATCGCCATCCCTGGTGTTGGTACTGAGTTCTTCAGCCCTGGAACCAGCTACCCCCCCAGAGCCCCAGTACTGTCAAGCCTTCCCCCAGGCACCACATCACCCTGCCGTCCCCGGCACCATCCCCATGGTCCTATGGGGCCTCCCCCCTTCAAGTCTGGGGCACAGGGCCCCAAAGGGAACTAAACAGCCTCAGCGCTGGCCTCCGGCACTGTCGCCCTTCCAGTACCAGCCTCATGAGTGGTGCCCCCAAGAGACCGCTGCTCCCAGCTCGGCACCAATTCCCTCAGTGCTGGCTAGAGCTCTAAACCTGGTGCCGTGCTCCTATACAGGGGACCTCTCCGCATTTCAATCTCCTTCACCGCATCTCTGCCCACATGGTAATGGAGGTCCACTCTTTGGAACAGCACAGTGATAGCCTGTTCGGGCCTGTCTTCACATCAGCGGAGCCCATTCCTGTTCCCCTCCAGCCTAACGTTTGGGACCTCACCTCTGCACACTGGCAAAGACCAGGTTCCATCTCCCCAGTTTCAGACACGGTGGGCCTCAAATATAGAGTCCCAGTGTCAGAGTTTCCATTGCTTACCCACCACCCAGCCCCATCCTGTGCAGTGGTGGAAGAGGCACTAGATCCGGGACAAGTTCCCCCCAACCCTCTCCCAGCATCGAGGGATGTCTGGGAATTAGACCTTCTGGGTCAGAAGGTGTAATCTTCCTCTTCCTTCCAGTTATGCGTTGCAAACAACCAGGCCCTGGTGGCCCCATATATGTTGGATGTCTGGGAGCTGATGAATAAGTTTCGACACCTACTCCCACAAGAGGAGAAGGAAGAATATGACGCCTTCCTTGAGGAAGGCAGGGTAGCATCCCAGGACCTCCTTCTATCTGCCTGGGATGCTGTAGACACAGCCTCCTGTACTATGGCCTCAGCAGTGACCCTATGGCACATGGCCTGGCTGCAAGAAGCCAGGGTGCCCCCTGCCTCTCAACAGGTGGTCCTTGACTCCCCTTTGGCAGGTAAGCTCTCTTCCCACCGGAGATGGATGCCAATCTGGGGACTACCCGCTACCTTCGGGAGGGGGATAAAATATTTGGGTCTCCTCCCCTCGGGCCCTCTTCCACGCCCTCCAGCCCCATTGCGCATAACACTTAGCCCTGCTCATCCTCTTCTGACTATGGGCACAAGTTAATACTCCCACCACCAGGACTCAGGCCTGAATCCCAATTAGGAAACTTCTCCCCTCCAAGGTCTACTCCTCCATTCCCTGAGGAGTGCCTGGCCATCCACCAGGTGTAGCTATTCATAATCAGCTGGGCTGGTGCTATTACACACCTCCTGAGAACCTCTGCCCTAGGGAGTGTCCACTGACTTGGGAACCTCCCTTCGGGCTCAGGAACAGCTTCACGCTCAGGGCTGAGTCCTAGCAGCCTAGCAGCAAAGGCAGCACTCTCTGCCAACACACACAGTCCCTGAGGCCAGCGGTTTGAGGGCAGTGCCCTTGAAGGGCCAATGAATGGACTGGGGCAAAGCTGCATGCGATTATCTCATGCAGGGCATGCTGTCTAACCCCAGCTTTGCTGTATTCTCTCTCTTTCACTTTCAATCACTGTCAATAAATGGAGGAGGCCTACCTCCTCCTCCTAGACCACCCCTTATATTTCCGCACCCCAGGATTAGTAAGCCCCCTACTGCCTCCCCACGTGGTGCCCCCTCATTCCCTCTTGAAAAGCTCAGGGTGAAAACAGGGTCACCTTGTAAGTACCAGGGTGTGTTTCCCTAACTACTGTTCCCTGTACTGGGAGATATGCACACCTTCCTGTAAAACCTTAACTCTGGCCCTCACACATCTCAAACCAGACATACAAACCCTCTCTCTCTCCAGAAGGGGTTTGACTTCCTGTTCCGTCCTCACCAGAGGGTGCATGTGCTCCCTTCCACAGGCTGGGGAAGAGTCTCCCGCTCTCCCCTTTCGCCCTTCCGCGCTGCTCTTTCCCCCTCTCTCTCTCTTCTTCTGTTTATGTCACAAACGATCCTTAATAAAGGGATCTAAGATACATCTTTCTGGTTCAGTGGTGCCTCACACCCCTTCTGGCCTCATGAGGCGGGTCAACCTGGCCTTGTTCTGCCTAGTGCTGGATGGAGATGTTGCCCCCCCCCCTTTTACGGAGGCCCGGGAAAGATTTGGGACCGCCCCTTCCACCCTTCTTGTGTTGGACAGATTCCCAGCCACCGTTGGCTATCAGTCTCTCCGATACTGACCCAAAAATCAATTCAGTACGTTGAGTACGAGTGTCAGCCCAAACTTGGGTCTCCTTGGGGATCTCTGCCTAGCGGGTGTCTTCTCAGTATTTAACTTTCCAGAAGACAACCATATTGTCATGGCTACGCCTCATGACGGCTCCGGCGTTTTCTCTCAGGAGTTCCATTGTGTACGACTCCCCTTTTTCCCCCTCCAACCAAAGAGCCTCCTTAGCTAGCAGCTGCTCTTTTAGCATATTTAAGCTCGTGTACTGAATGATTATGGGATTCCTTCAACACTTGAAGGAACCTATTAACGGCCCCGTTCCCAGAATCCTGAGCAGGTACCTGGGATCTTGGGGGAACTGGCTGACCCTTGGTAGAGGTCATCCTCCTTCTCCCCAGTAAAACAAATGAAACAGTGATGAAAGAGGACAGAAGAGACAGACCGGAAAGTTTCTTAAAGGAGAAGGCCAGGGCTATACCTAAACAGGGTGACGCCCTCGTTCCGTTCTCATCAGAGGAGGTTTTCTTCCCCTTTCTCTTAGATTCGTGGGATCTTCTGCGTTGTTCTCTTACTACAGTGAACCTCTTTCTAGTATGTATGTTTGCCACGCTCTGCCACTTTAGGGCGGATGCTTTTCTGTCAGACCCGCACA
Organism: Podocnemis expansa; assembly: GCA_007922195.1. Classification (NCBI taxonomy): domain Eukaryota; kingdom Metazoa; phylum Chordata; order Testudines; family Podocnemididae; genus Podocnemis; species Podocnemis expansa. The sequence continues at coordinate 56,779,587 of ML681966.1, read as the reverse complement.
ACTGGCCCTTGCAGTCCCAGACCCCAAAAGCGTGCTAGGTTTAGTAGGCTGCGGGGGATGGCTTCCATGCCCCCTTGGAGGACACGAACCTACCCTTCGGACTCTGTCCTTAGTCACGGCAACTCTTTCCATTTGACTCTCCTTGGCTCAGTCCCTGTGGCAAACTGTTAGCCATCAGGCCAGGGTAATAATGATGATGATGATAATGATGATGATGATGACAATAATAATAATGTCATTGTCTTATTTCAGCACAACGCGGTAGATGCTGGCAACTCCCCTCACACAATAGGGGAGTGTCACAATGCTGTTGAGAAGGGGATGTTGGCCTTGGGTGTGGCCTTTACAGGGCTATATGAGGCCCCAGCTACAGCCAGTTTGCGTATTGATTATAGCCTTGATTAAGCATTCAGTTCTCATGCCAGCTCGAGCACTCTACCCACACCTCACATCATAAGGGATAGCCATCTCTTATCTCACGTCCCCCATGTCGTACTCTTTTACTCTAGGAAGGGGATGGTCTCCTTTTCATCTTCCCCTTCCTCACTTCTTGTAACCCTTCTCTTACAGTGGGTACATTGAGTGCTCCAGATCCACACAGTCACCCTTGCCTCTGATCTTCCTGTGCTCTACTCTCTCCGACTAGGAAAAGGGGGGGTATTCTCCTCCGCCCTTCCCTTTCCTTGTCCCTTGCAGCATTCTGTATTCTCTGCTGGTAAGCTGGGAGCTCAAGGATCACTTTATTTTCTTCACAATTATTGCACCAGGTATGTGCTAGCGCCAGAATATCTAGTTCTCTGGCCTCAGCATATCCATATTTAACACCTACTCAGGTCCTTCACTCAACGACACGTGCCTCAGTCTTAGCCATAATGTGCCTCGTCTGACTCTTTATAGTAGGGTAACCTTAGGCTGTTCTGCCCTCACACATTGGCTAGCGATTGGGCAAACTGGGCCTCCTATCCTCCACTAGGTTAGGTCTTGCCATCTCAGGTTGATCTTGCCTGGATCAGGGTCCTTAGGTCAATACCTTAGACCTTCCAAGGACCTTACTCATTGGGCAGTTACCCAGGGTGACGGTGGCTGTGCTGAAGGCAGAAAAATCCAACTCGGCCCACCATCCATCAGCATGGCTAGCAGTCACCTATTACTAAATATATCTAAGCAGCACTTGAAGAATGGTGGGTTACTTACCGGTAACCGTCCTTCTTCAAGATGGGCTGCTCAGATTCATTCACAACCCTCCCTCCATCCCCACACTCAGAGCTGGCAACTGCTAGGAACTGGGAAGAGGCCGGGTGGCAGCCACATATATAGCCTCGGGATGGTGCAGGGGGTGGTAGCCACCAGCCCTCTTCTGACAGGCTAGGGCAAAAGTTCTGACCAATCCTGCACTGTGGTACAGATACACCTATTCCTGAATGAATCTGAGCAGCCCATCTCAAAGAAGTTTACTGGTAAGTAACCCACCATTCTGTTCTCTTTAATGTGAAAGGATTAATTGCCATCAACTTCAATAGAAGCAGCATCAGGACTTATTTAACAAGGGGAAGACTAATACTGCTGAATGTGAAACAAAAGGCTTACTTAACAGAGGGAGGCAAAACTATAAAACCAAGTTCAGATAGCCAAATTGGCTAATTAGACATTAATTTTTCCTAAATTAAAACATGGACCAAAATAAATTTTTTTTAGCATTTTTACAGTAATCCATAGACAAATAGTAATGTTGATGATATGAAGTTATTTGAAGTCCCACAGAAACAAGACAAATATTTGCACTCTGAACTACCTTAAGGAGTTAAAATGGCAAAACATATTATACAGATATTAATACCAAAGGTCACAGAGGTAGTATGCTCATTCCTTAATCATCACTGCATTCTATGGGACTTCTATCTTTTGCGTCTGTGACACACCAGAGTCAGAAAGGCCAAAGTAAATAAAGGTCAGGATAGATGTCAACACAAGCAATTACCACAGAGAGAACTTGTACATGACACTGAGATTAGAAATGGTGACCTGTCACAGTAACAAGGGAAAACCTGCTGTGTTGCCTTTCTATCAAATACAAACTGGAGTTGCAACCTTGAAATGTTCTATAATTTATTTGCATTTTAATCTTTTCCACCCCTATTTTAGGGGCTTGCCTGCTCCTCTCCTCTAGACCATAAACCAATGGCTCCAAGGAGAGAAAATAGGCATAGAGTAAAAGATTCACATAATCAGAAAAGGAAGATCTTAGAGGATTAGTGTAAAATCATATTTTCTGGATATAGAGACTGAAAATAAACAAATGGTAAGCAAATCCATTACTTTACAGTCAGTGGGCTATGTCTGCCCTTTGATGTGTTCTTAGATCCCCCACTGAAGTCAATAGGAGCATCACATCAGATAGTATAAAGGTGCTTAGATGCCATGAAGCTGAGCATGTTATAAGAACATGAATAGAATAGAATCTGAGGGTAAAATTTTATTCTGTAAGTGCGCACATCTCATATTAATGAATGTCTGTGCAGACAAAGAACATAAAATAGTTAAGTATTTATTTTAATGGAGCCAATTTAGAACAAGCTTAATATTTTTTTTTATTCACAGAAAATTATTTCAGTTTCAATGTACATAATTTTTTTTAAAAGTGTCTGAAGTGAGTTAACTACACCAGCCTTTGGAATAAATCCTTTTCATGGTAAATGTTTTTCTTTCATACTTCCTCACTACAAGTGGCCATATTTGAGCTGCTTGGATCAAAAGAACACCCACAAAGGAATCCTATCCAGTTTTTCACCTGAAAGAATAATGGTAGTGATGTTGGGACACAAAAGCAGGGTGTTAAAACTGGTTGGGACAATGGGTAACCAAGGCTCTTAGAAGGGATGCAGTGAACCCTTAGGAAAGAATGAGATCTTTTTCATTTCATTTATTATCCACCTTTAGTAAAATCAGGAACTGTGTTCTCAGGATGGCAGGCATTTTATTCACAAAATTCCCAGAGCTTGACAAAAATACTAACGTTCATCTTGGATTGATAAATCTGACATTTAACTGCTGGCAGAGTAATGAACAAATAATATTAGGTATGCTACCCACATGAGTATAACAAGTTTGTGGTCTTCCTGAAAGGTGTGATCCAATAAAGAAATCATAGTTGCTGAAAAACAAATGTCTGGAATTGAAATAGCAGGAAGTAGTAGTATTGAGAAACATAATCTGTGGTTGTCTCTTCTAAATTACAGAGTTTGTAACTACTTGTGATCAGCATTCATTCATTCATGTGTTTTGTTCATGAATATCTGTGTACTACAACTGAGCAAATACAGGAAAAACCCAACTACTGTAATTAAAATGAGTTTTCTCAACCCTGGACTTGGGAGTATAAAACAAATATAATGAAGATTAACAGATAAATATTAAAGGTAAAATGTGAGAGCTGTTAGATCAATTTACCGTAAAGTGTGTTTCTTTGGCCCAATCCTCCTCTGACTTGCACTGTGGTAAACCTGGAGTTACTCCATCAAAGTTAATGGAGTAACACTGGGGTTAAAACGTGTCTCTGAGAACAGAATCAGGTCCTTTGTCTTTTGCCTATCAAACTTCATCCATGAATATTTAGTACTGTATAAATAATGTCACAAATCCTGCGGTTCTTGCTCAGGCAAAACTCCACTGAATGCAAAAAAAAAGACATATTACCCTTAATTATGTCCTGGAGTTTTTCTCTATCATCTTTGTAACATCTTGAGAAACTCTCCCTTTCATGTTTTTGACCAGGACTTCAGAAATAGCTAATGTAGAGACACCCCTTTGTATCTCCATCTCAGTGCTGCCCACTTGTATATATGGTTCACAAATATACTCTTGAATTATATAATAACCTACTGTTTAGCTCAAGGATGTCAGGCTTCAGTACATTGCTTGGATGGTAGAGAGCAAATGTGTTCACAGTCCCATACTGTATTTTTGGCCAAGTTCTTTTCACAGGTACCATAGTGTAAATCTCTGCAAATCAGAATTTACATCTGGGTAATGGAGAGTACATCTAAGTCTTCATTGGGAAAGAAGGATGGTTTGAACAGAATGAAACAAGGTTTCAGAGGGCATATTGCAAGTTTCATCTTTTTTCTAAAAGGCATCTAAAAATGGGGATCTGTGGTAGGTTATCTCAGATCATTCAACTTGTTACATATTTTATTTAAGTTTTGTCAAGAGCACCTAAAGCTTTGGCTAGGCACACTGTTTAATATTTTTATAAATCAGAATAAATAGATCATTCTATATTATATTTGGGTGAGTGGCAGTGAATGAGGCAAATATCCAGTCACCAAACGGTGACGGCAAAAATATATATTACACACTGCCTCCCACAGTCTGTGGGTTTGGATCCCATGTCGCATGGTAACTCAAAGAACTGGCCACAATAGATGCTGGTATAGAGAGAAAAATTGAGTATGCTAGTCTCGTATTCAGTTGTTCTTAGGGTGATCTATGCTGTGGTTCATACCAGCTGATACCTTCCATGCAACATTGCATTTCAAATTAAATCTGTAAGCCAACACAGACTAGGTGCAGTAACAATTATCATGATGGAAGAGATGGGAGAGTAATAAATATTCATGTATTCTTAACACATAAGGCATTCTGTGATAATATACTAGGATCCTTTGTTTCTTAGCACAAACACATAACTAGTTTGAGGAGGCTTACCTGAAAAGATGAGGAATGTGATGACTCAGCTCTCAAAAGTGGAAATACCAGCTGTTATGTTTTGGGTAAGCAGTATCATTTTTATATGTGTATGATGGTCAGCAGCAGAGTGGCCCGTCAGTCTCCGACTGGAGCCATCAGATGCTAATATGACACAAATAATAGTGAGCCCATGCAATTAAGGTAAAAATTGTTCTAAAATAAAATTTCTGGGCATATGGAATAGCCCATGTGACATTGCCTTCTGATTCGTGTCTATACCCCAGTGCTTAAGGTTGTGCAAAATCAGCTTCTTTGTTTCTTTCCTTTTATTTAGTGTCTTTTAATTAAACACACATTATGCTCAGAATGAACAAATCAATACATACAGCTGAAGAAAGGCTGAACCTGACCCAAAGAAGCTGAGGGCAGTTTGACTTCTTCAGATTTTATTCTTAAACATCCTCCAAACTTTTTTATATGCTCTGAGACTTGTGTTTTCTCTGAACTATTTGCTTATCTTTGAAAATAAAATTAAATACAAAAATCAAGCTCAGCCCTAGCAAATGTGAACATCTGCTTTTTTCCTGAGTTTCTTACCCTCATTTAATTAAAGGAGTGACTTTTTCTTTTTAATCTACCCATTTCGGCACTCCACAGTCACTCACAGAAAAAACAATATGTTGCATGTACATACTGTATTGGTATGTGCAGACATATTATGTCATGTTGTATTTCCAGGATTGGATACTTTCTTTTGACTTTTTCTCTGCATCATCTTTTATCAGTCTCTGTCTACCTGAACTTCTTTATTAAATACATATAGATCTGTATTTCAGCCGCCATGATTGCAAGCTTGAACGGCTTTACCTAAAACATAAGACAAATTTCTGTGTAGCATAGCTTATTCTCTGGAAGTTTTCTCATTGAAACTGAACTACAGTCAGTAGATTAGAAGAGCTACAATTGTTAGTAAGAGCCCAAGGAATGGTAAGCCTCTGAGCTACCTACAGGAATGGAGTTTTCCTACAGAGTGTTCACTTAATTTTAAAAGGGCATGACCATGTTGCCTGGGAGGGAGGGAGATTGTGCCCCTTTTATTTAAGCTAGTCAGAGATGTGCTTAGTGCATCAGCATTAGATATGATGCCCCAGAAGGAATTGGCTGCTTATGGAGTAACTCAGAGTTAGTAACCACATGAGTTTGGTTTACAAGCTTTAATTATAACTATGAACAAAATTATTGCTAGATATTTAAACTGTATTTACATGTGTCATCGCCTTGTTTGACTGCATAGGAATGCATGGAGAGGAAGGACATTCCAGTGATTTTATTTTCATCCAATTCTATAAGTTCCCCCTCTTCAAAGCATCTGAAGAAGTGGGATTTTCTCCCATAAAAGCTCAAGTGATAAATAAATCTCTTAGTCTTTAAGTGCCACAAGACTCCTTGCTTTTTTTTTGCTTTCCTAGACTAACATAGATGCCCCTTTGGAACTTGCCTGGAACTTGGAGATCCCAGATTACAGTCCCTGCTCCTCTACAGGCTTCCCGTGTGACCTTAGGCAATTCATTTAGTTGCTCTACAACTCAGTTTCGCATTTGTAAAGGAGGGATAATATGTTTGACTTCCTATCTCATAGCACTATTCTGAAGATAAATGCAATTTAAAAAAATGAGATACTCAGAGTGCTCATAAGGGTCATATACATACCTCTGTGCTTGTCTACACAGCTAGTTGGCATACAGCAAGAAGGGGTGTGAATGTACAGCACAGTAGTCTGCTGTGGAATAACAGGTCAGGTGGACCCTGCTACCACACGCTAGGAGTTCCCTAGTGCATATAGAATCCTAGGGTTGGAAGGGACCTCATGAGGTCATCTAGTCCAACCCCCTGCCAGAGGCAGGACCACTCCCACTAAACCATCCCAGTCATGGTTTGTCCAGCCGGGCCTTAAACACCTCCAAAGATGGAGACTCCACCACCTCCCTTGGCAGCTCATTCCAATGTTTCACCACTCGCCTAGTAAAAAAGTTTTTTCTAATATCCAGCCTCGACCTCCCTAACCGCAACTTGAAACCATTGCTCCTCGTCCTGTCCTCCTTTACTACCGAGAATAGTCGAGCTCCATCTTCCTTGGAGCACCCCTTCAAGTAGTTGAAGGTTGCTATCAAATCCCCCCTCAATCTTCTCTTCTGCAGGCTAAATAAGCCTAATGCTTTCAGTCTTTCCTCATAGGGCTTGTGCTCCAGCCCTTTAATCATTTTGGTTGCCCTCCTCTGAACTCTCTCTAGCATGTCTCTGTCCTTTTTGTAGTGGGGAACCCAAAGCCGAACACAATATTCTAGATGTGGCCTTACCAGTGCAGAATAGAAGGGAATGATCACATCCCTTGATCTGCTGGTAATACTACTTTTGATGCAGCCCAGTATGCCATTGGCCTTTTTGGCAGCAAGAGCACACTGCTGACTCATATCTAGCTTCCCATCCACCATGACCCCCAGGTCCTTTTCTACAGTGCTGCTACTTAGCTGAATGTTCCCCAGCCTGTAGCAGTGCATGGGGTTTTTCTGTCCCAAGTGCAGGACTTTACACTTGTCCTTATTGAACCTCATAAGATTTCTATTGGCCCACTGTTCCAATTTATCTAGGTCTCCCTGAATCCTGTCCTTGCCCTCCAACGTGTCTACTGTTCCTTCCAGCTTGGTGTCATCCGCAAACTTACTGAGAGTGCAGTCTATTCCATCATCCAGATCATTGATGAAAATGTTGAACAGAACCAGCCCCAGGACTGACCCCTGGGGCACACCACTCATGACTGGCTGCCAGCTACACATGGAACCATCGATTCCTACACGCTGAAACCATTGATCTAGCCAGTTTTCTATCCACCCTATACTCCACCTATCCAACCCATACTTCCTTAATTTGCCAATGAGAATGCTGTAGGGAACTGTATCAAAAGTCTTGCTAAAAGCTAGGTATATCACATCAACGGTTCTTCCTGCATCCAGAAAACCAGTCATCTGATCATAGATGAACCGGAAATATGTCAATGAGCCCTACTTTCATTGCATAACAGCAAGGTCCACATGTTCAATTTGAGTGCAGCAGGCTAGTGGAAAATTGAAAAAGCTAGTGGGGCTCTGACTATCTCAGAGAGAAGTGGTAGATCCATGATGATTTTCAGGTAAAATAAAATAGTGGTATGTTAAGGTGTTTCTATATCAGCTGTGGATGGGGAAGTCTGTTGGCCAGAGTAAATTGTCCCAGTTGTGTAATGGAATTCTGATTAAATAAAAAACTTGCAATAAACTATTCCAAAATTAGCTTGAGACTAGTGTCATGCTCTCTGGATTTAGGAGACCATTTATGATACCATTTCATATCAATATTTCATAATTGCAATAACCCATATGAGCTATGCCATGTTTGGTGCCAATAGAAAGGATAGGATTTTTTAGGAATGAATCTATAGTTTATATGTAGGTGTCATATCTGTATTAAAACATATCAACATGTTTGTTATAGCTGTGTTTCAGCTTATTTGATTCTGGGAAACTCCCCAGATAGGATTTCTACAATCATTGTCTCTTTAATGGCCCATTAAGGAAGCTCACAGGTATAGCAGGCCCAGGAAGAAACCTGTTGAGCTACTAGGACTTGCCTATGTGACTCGACTCCATTTTGATTTGTAAAAAATCTCCCCTTGTGTCCAGCGCCAGCAACACCCCTGCTGTTTATCCTTTGTTATGTTTCTTGATAACTGGTATGGGGAATCAGAAACATGGTTTGTTACTGATAAGGAGTCTGGCTTAGCTGCTGCCCATCAGGGTTTAGAGAGTTTGGCTCTCATTTTTGCATCTTGCCCTGATTTTTGCATGTTCAAGTGGTTATCCCAGGAAGCATGGGTCACAACTAGTGTCACTCTTTCCTGCTTGCTTTCTCTTGTAGCCAAAACCTGAATATTTACATGTTTGTTATTGACCAAACTGCTTTTAGCTGAAAATTAGTGAGTGTGGCATATAAATTTTATGGAACATTTTTAAGACAATTCTGTCTGTTGTTATGGAATAGACTTTAAATAGTTTTCTGCCATTTGGGGAAGAGACTATGACTAATAGAAAATGTACATTAGTACACCACAGTTAAAAAGGTAATATAGCAAAAACTGTTTTGTTTAAGATGAAGTCCAACAGAAGTAACCAGAGTTGCCTTGTTCCAAAATGCATAGTTTTGTTTAAATGTGAAGGCCATCTTCTGATAAAGATGTTTTCTCTGATCCTTAGGGTATCTGTGCACAGAAAATAAAAACATAGCATCATAGCTTCAGTAATTTGAGCTTCATATTGACTTATGCTTCTGCTACTAATATTACCAAACTCTTCCAAATTGTGTGGTAGTTTTGTAACACAGATCAGAACATTTCTGGAGTTCATTTTTTCAAATTCCTGTTTATGACAGACTCCTGGCTAGCTGTGAACTGTGACACAAAGATGACAAGTGGGCCCTTCATATAACATGCTAAAATCAGAACACTATTAGCAAAATTCACGAGTAAACTTTTAGTTTCACTGGATTCAGAAGCATGTCGTACAGCTTGTTGACATATTCAGTGTTAACTCATTTGTGAGTGTAAGAAAGAGACAAAGAAACACATCTTTTTCATCCCATAATAAGACAATAGAACACTTAAATTTAGTAAGCTGAGATTTTTTAAAACGACTGTGAGCTGTTTAACTGCCCTGAATCTGAAGACAAGATTATAGCTGATGGAAGTTCCATGCTGAGATTGATGGCAGTACATACCCTTAAATATTTTTAATGGCTCATTCTACTAACAACAGTCCTCTTTGTTGGAAGCTCTGCATTGACCTTGGCACCCTTATAAGCCCTCAACTTTGGCTCATAATACACAGTTCAGCTTGCAGTCAATTATATCCCAACAGAACCTTCAATAGCAGAGAATGGTGCAAGAACAGTTCCTGTTAATAACTGTCTGATAAACAGTTTAGAGGAAAAGATAGGGAAATAAATACAGTCAAGATGAGCACACACTGCTAGTCAGAGATCTTAAATACAATAGAATTTATTTTCTCTACAATGACCAGATAAATCTCACTAATTCTAGTCACCATTTTAGAGCTAATGAAACCTGTGGACAGATAAATAAATTGGGATAATACAATCTCTGTGAACAGTCCTTTTTTCCTGTTTTTACCATGCGGAAAAAAATGGATTTTGACCTCATAGAAGTGAATCTTGATTCCATCATCTATGAACTTTTTTTCACCTTGACACCCCCAACAAGCTTTATATGGAGTAGCACTTAAACCTATGCAGAAACCAACTGGTACAGAATACAGCAGTCATCTTGTTAAGCAGAGCCTGTCAGTGGTGGCATACATTACTAATGTCTGGGATCTGTGCAAGTGGCTGCCTGTTCATTTCTGGGAAGGGGTTAAACTGTCAGTTTTGACTTCTGGAGCTCTCACTGGTTTGGGACCCTCTTACTGGAGTGATCACATCTGTGTGTGCCATACTGCTACTGTTGCAGTCAACATTGATCCTTGAGTTTGGTTCCATTCTTGTGGCTGCTGACAGTTTTAAAAAATACGTTGGCTCAGTATGCTAAGCAGAGCAGTGCAGATGTCTGAGTTCATGGTTCTCAAGGGCTGATTCCAGAAAGTAAATGGGAATTCCATGAATGAAAGGGCTTTTATAATCAGGCTCTTAATTTCAAATATTGAAATTAAGGTTGATATTTTCTTGCCATTTTTTGAACCCAAGTAAATGTTTGTGCCACTTAAGGCCATAGGAAAAAAATAACTATAACAAAGAGTTATCTTATTAGTACTATATACCCAAGGGTTTGTTTGTGCATTTGTTTTTTGTTTGGAGACCATGTAAAGCTTCAGGATTTAAGTCTGGTAATTACACAAGGTGTAGATGATATTTTGCATTATTTATGCATGCTCTTTAAAAAGTTAAATGAAAAAAATAGCAGACAGCTTGCTCATTTTCAGATATGCTGGCAAGATTAATTCTTACCCTACCTGCACTGGAGTTTGATTAAAATGTCTTAATTAAACTGACCTATAATGAAAGAAGAAATCTGGTGTGTGATTTTGCATGTGTGTTTGAAAGTATTATGGTTTATTACAAATCCAAAATTTATTCTTTTCCAAGCAGCACTAAAAAGGATAAGTTCCAGAGGGGTAGCCGTGTTAGCCTGTATATATAGCAGAAACAATGGAAGTCCCATGGCACCTTAAAGATTAACAAATTTCTTTGGGCATAAGCTTTCGTGAGCTGCAACCCATTTTGTCAGATGAATGAAGAGGGTTGCAGCCCACAAAGGCTTATGCCTAAAGAAATTTGTTTAGTGTTTAAGGTGCTATAGGACTTTCATTGTTTCTACTGAAAAGGATAGTAATAGTAAATCAGTTAAGTAACAAATCCATCCTAAATAAGTAATGGAGTACCTTCAAGCTATGCCTGTGTTGTGACTCCTGTAGTAAGAAAGGTGAGAGCCACTTTAAACATCAGCATTATAATAATTGTACTTAATTAACCAGTGTTTTCGTCCTTGTGAGACTTGTACAAAAATCCCTGTTGAAATTTCTGGAAAGATAACACATTCTTTCACAGTTATTGTAAATCTCAGCTTTGTATGTGTGCGCGAATGCATGGATGTGTTGAATATATATCTAAACATATTTGTGTGTAATAGAGAAGCCTCTATATCAGGTACTAAGCCTTCAATGATTTATGCATATGCATACTTAATTTTCTGCATGTGCAAAGCTATCTTGTCAGGTTCAGATCCCTAGTGTACCCTGAAATGGGAGAGGGAGGTGGTAAACTAGTGGTCATCTGCAAAGCAAAAGCTCATAAACAAGAGAAGCAGAGGAACTTTTTTGCTACTACTTCACAATGAATTTTTAAAATTCATTGTGTTTTGGTTACATCAGTCGATCTTTGAAAGATTTAACTTGAGTTAGAGTAAGCTTATATTTGCAAAAGACTAGAAAAGAATGACAACTATAAATTCTGCCGTAATGATTAATGAAAAGATTTCAATGAATGTGATGAAATCTAATCACTATATGCATACCTATGATGTCTATATGTACATAATATAAATCAAAAGTTATGTGGACGGAACACAGTGTAAAGGGCAGACGCTGACGTACCATAACAGTATAGTGCCTAATTAGTGTTTTCTTTTGTATTCAGCATGAATGTTACTGTAAAAGGCAAAAATGAGATCATGTCCATGTTCTTCTTGATGAACTCTATAAATTGATTTCTTCACTTTTGGAATGAAGCATTCTATGTATGTTGTGCATAATTTGCATTTCATAGCAAATATATATGTCAAACTTATATGCAATTCATGATGGTGTACATGATGTATATCAGATTTGTTTATATATAATATAAAACATTACATCAGCTGCCACCATAAAGTTTGTGTTGTAAATGTTTGTACCTTGATACACCCTTTTGTTCTTCAAAACTTAGTCAACAGCTCCATCTTGAGACATCACTCAATATGCCAAAAATCCCCTATAAAATCTATCAGTTTTCAAAGAGCTGTTTGCAGTTTGCCTTTCCATAGATCGTTTTTTTAACCATGTCCTACATGTAATACTAAAAAAAAAAAAAAACAGATAAACCTGTTAAAATGGAGTTAATATTGAGTGCATATATCAGTAATTTATGGTTAAATGCAATAAAGGGATGTTGCAGTTATTCCAAAAACAAGAATTTATAAACCCAGGGAATTCAGAGTTAAGGTTACCTTTTAAAGAAACCCTGCTATGTCAAGGTACAAAAATGCAGACTGAATATACTCAGGAAACTTTATTCCATGCTGTACAGATTCTGTAAAATAACTAGACAGTTATGATTGGTGTTTGTGGCCCAAACTGAATGTTAAAACCACATTAGATTTCTTTCTTTTTTGTTTTCCCTCACAGTGTGCTACATGATAGAGCTAAGATGCCTGGTCCTGCAAAGCTATAGGGACTACTCAATAGTTTTAAAATTTACATGTGGGCAGTTTGCTGGATCGGGGTCCAAGTCAGTCTACTGACTTCTGTATAGACACACTGTGGGCCCAATCCTGCAAACATTTCCTTATATGAGTCATTCTTGAACCTAGGAGTAGTCACGTTAGAGCCTGATGGTGAAATTTTGACCTCTCTGACTTCAGTGGAGCCAGGATTTCACTCTGAGAGGGTCTGATCCTCCAGATTGATTAAGGTGCTATGTATAATATGTTATATAAGATGGAAAAATCATATTGATATTAGAGGTCTAATACTCTGTTTATGGGTTCTGTGATAGGATATGGAAGAGATGTAAGGCAAGGTTATATTTGCTATCAGAGTCAGACTGAAACTACTTCATAACCATTAGACTGAACTTGTCTCAGTACACAGACCTCCAAAGGCTCAAATCAATCAATTTATAAAATGCATGTGCCGCTACATCACACATGCACACAAAAAAGGGAGGTTGGAGGGTATGAAAGAAAGAATGAGAAAAAGAAAAAGAATGAGGTCAGTTCTCATACAGTTCATGTAAGATTAAAATATTGGACTCAGGAAGTTGTATAAAATGCTAATTGCCATCTAATCGAGTCCAGCACCTGAAACTATGCCAGCTACAGCCTTTTAAAACGATCATACTTTGATAGGCAGAAGAGGCACAGTGTTACACACTGGCAGCAGTATAAATGTTGGATATTATTCTAAAAGATATGCCATAGGAATTATTTTGGGGACATTCTAAGGCCTGTGTTATATAGGACATCAAGCTAGAGGATCATAATGGCCAGTTCTAGCCTTGGAATCTATTAAATAAGGTGCTGATTTGAGAACCAGTAAGCTATACTCACTAAAATCCATGTCTTTCCACAGTAAAGCAGATGAGAAGACTGTTTCCAAGGAGATAGTTTTTCTCTCTCTGGTCCAGAGCTCTGTCTTTCCTTGTGCCTTTTCTTCTAAAGAAATCTGGCAGTATGCATCTCTATTTTTGGAGTCACAACTGTGTCCCTCTCTCTGTTACCCATGTGGTTAGTTACTTTGTTTTCATCTCAAAATTAAAAAATTTTATTCTATCTTTGTTATAGACTATATTTGGTCTTTAAAGTTCTTGAGGGAAAATACTAATTTAAAATGGCAGCATAAGCTATACACTATTTTTACAGTGAATATAATGTTCATTTATAAATACATGAACAAAATTTAAATATTTAAAACAGATAATGGATATTTGATCTTTTTCAGTAATATTAATTGTAATAATTGTACTTTTTAAAAAAATAACTTACAAGTAATACTAGATTATTTTTACTACAAATAGCAATAATCACTTGTGATACTCTATGTATTACAGTGGTACCAAAATCAGGATTTAGGCCCCTAACTCCTTTTGAGCATTCAGCCCTTGGTTCAGATTCGGGTTTTAACAAAATCTTGGCACCATTTGAGAGAGATTTGCAAGTGCTAGATCACCAAAGGTGAATTTGCTGTCATCACTGTAGACATAACCAAAGGCAGGATATGACACCTAACCATTTTGTTATGTTTATTCCAGACTATAATTTTGCCACTTTAGAAGTGAAAAAACACTTTAAAAATTAAAACCATGGGTAGTGATAAATAATCTCCTGTCCTTCCAGAGTTTGACTCTGGCTTTAGCACCTTGTGATTTCAAACAGCTTGGGTGTTTGGTTTCAAAACCACAGTTTAATATTAAACTAAAATTTTGTGTCACAGCCTTCCCTGAACTAAGTGGAAACTCATAATCAGAAGAAGTTGTCACCTTGACTTTTATAAATTAACTGGCCTTTTTAAAGAATGAATTTTCCTTTTTAACTTCTAAATATAATTATAAAATTGTCAACAAATCAATAATTCAGACACAAAGATGGACAAGTTGAATGAATTCACACAGAAAAATGAGAAAAAGATAAAAACACCATATCGACTATGGGTGAACCCTTTTTACAAAAGGATTGCTCCATATCTAACCTCTCAGGCCTCATCCTCAAAAGAAACCTACACAACACCTTCAAAACATAAAACATGGAGCTTAAATTCATAGCTTTGCTAGAGACTAAAGATCATGGATTTAGTGAAGACACTGGAAGTACAGCTCATTACAACAATCTGTAACCCACTAACTTTCCTTTGTCTTAGAATTGCAGAGGTGTTAACTGTTCTCTTCAACTTGGATGGTCTCTTGCACGACATGTTTATTCCATGTGCTAAACCAAGGGTCTCAAACTCAAGTCACCATGAGGGCTGTATGAAGACTATTTGAGGGCTGCATGAAGACTATTACATTAGCCTGAGGGCTGCACCACTGAAACCTTTTCATAGAACAATATTGCAAATATCGGTAACAATAGCGTTGTTGCGGGCCACAAGAAATAGCTTTAGGCAGCGCATGTGGCCCACGGCCGCGTCTTTGAGACCCCTGTGCTAAACTATCTGTTCCACTGTGTATTTAGCTGTGAGGCTCTTAAGTCTGGTCTACCCTAAGAAATTAAGTCAACATAACTGCATCCTTCAGTGGCGTTGATTTTTCACACCCCTGAGCAACAAGCCAACATACAATCTTAGCGCACAGCGTAGACAGCTTTAGGTCAATGAGAGAATGCTCCTATCAACCTAGCTAGTGCTTCTACGAGAGGTGGATTACCTTTGCAAACAGGAGAACCCTTCCCATCAGTTTAGGTAATGTCATCACTGAATTGCTATGGTAACACAACTGCATCCTGTACCACTTTAAGAGTAGACAAATCCTGAGTACCTTTCCCAGACCTCAAGATGAGCTGTGTAAGTTTACAAACATGTCTGTTTCACTAACAGAAGGTGGTCCAATAAAAGACTTTACCTCACCCACCTTACCTGTCTAGTGTCCTCAGAACAACACAGATCGAACAACACTGCAAAGTACAAGTAACTCAAATAGAATTCAACCTAACATATTATTACAATTCTTCCAAAAAGAAGTTCAGATGTAACATTTTAATGGTTAATTCTTTTTACAAACTAGTTGCAAAATTTAGTGATAGAAGCATACTGAACTGTATTAACTGGAAAATCTTTTTGTTTAATCTTATGCATTTGTTTGTTTTCATGGGTTTGCTAGAAGCAGCAAATGGACAGGGGGTGGGGTGGATCGTTTGATGATTATCTGTTCTGTTAATTTCCTCCGACGCACCTGGCATTAGCCACTTTCAGAAGACAGGATAGGGGGCTAGATGGTCCCCTGGTCTGACCCAACTGGCTACTCTCATATTCCTTTTGGGCATTAGTTCTCCCATAACTCTCTATCCAGTCATACAATTACAGTGGGATTTAGCGCTTTTGTTTAAATGCATGTATAATGCCCTCTGTCATGCAAATAACCCATTTCAGATGCCTATATATTTTTAAACTGGGTTTCCTCCCCCACGTGACTCAACTCATTTTTAGCCTTTATTATTTTATTATTTATAAGGCTTTCTATAGTACATATCACCTAATGTTTCAGTAAGTCACACACATTGATGAATTTATCCTTGCAACACTGCTGTGTGACAGTTAAATTTTACTATTGTCATTTTACAGATGAGGAACTTAGGCAGAAAGAGATGAAGGGCCTACTCCTGTGAAATCTTATTTAAACTGAATTCACTGGGAGAATGACCCTGATTCAGAAAAGTGCTTTAACACCGAAACTCTAATTTCAGTGAAATTATTCACATTCATCATCATCTTAAATTGCTTTGCTGGATTGGGGCCAGAGACCTCAGCACCTTGCAAAATCAAGCTCTAACTGATTTGCCCAAGCCAGGAAGAATAATGGATGTCCAGTTGTCCCTGACAAAATGCCCTGTGGTATGAGCAGGGAAGAACCTTGCATTTCAGTACAGAGCATAGACTAGAAAAGGCACCATTTTATGTAACTGAGAAAGTCAAGGTCATCCAAGAAACTGTGCCTTATCTACAAGGCCATTCTTCTTTTGATCCTGTCCAAGACAAGCTCACCTAGAATAAGAAAAAAATAAGTAGCTGGATTACACCTCTTTCCCTAGAACATCATAGCAACAACCATAGATAAAGTATAAAAAGGCTGGTTGTGCTGCCTTTTACTTATAAACAATTAATTCTCTGGTTTCATTTTAGAATAAGTTGCATTTAAAACAAAACTGAAAATCACTAAGTAATGTAACACGTGGTGTGGTTGTCATTAAATGAGCATTTTGTTTGTATATCTTGCCATGCAATAAAGTAGGAACAGCTGGAAGTCTCTGCTCCAGGGTGAGTGACTGAATTAAACCAACAAATATTTGTTTGTTTATTCCCATGGCACTCATATGAACAATATTTTATTAATAAACACTTGTCATTTTAGTACAAATAATATTTTATTGGCAGACAATTTAGCAGGATGAAGTAAATTTCACTCGCTGCCAAATTCAGATTTACATCCAATTTCATTAAGTCTTAGGCCCTAATTCTGCAAATTCGTACTGACTTGAGCAACTCAGCCATACTAGTAAAGTGTCTAGAGCAGGGGTCTCAAACTCAAATCACCATGAGGGCCACATGAGGACTAGTAGAGGACCACATGAGAATTAGTACGGTAGCCTGGGGGCCACACCACAGAAACCTTTCCATACAATGATATTGCAAATATAGGTAATGAACGTATCATTGGAGGCCACAGGAAATAGCTTTAGGGGCTTCATACGGCCCACAGGCCATGTGTTTGAGACACCTGGTCTAGAGTTACTCCTATTTATTAGTCTTTGGAGTAGTGAGACCTTCTTCAATTCTGCACTGCAACAGGATGCTGTTGTCAAAAAAAATTAAAGCCAAGCTTCTAAAAAAGTTTGTCCATTTGACTGACAAAGTGTCCTACTGAGTCATAAGGAACATTAGTTTTTATTATTTTACTGTGTTGAGAGAAGCTATGTGCAAAGCAGTTACAAAGCATGACAAACTTTATGTAGTAGGTCTACATAATAGAAGAGAGAGAATTTGAAAATATATATATACATGGTTGCAGAAAGACATTTTTGTAACTGTGGAACACATCAATTGACTGTTGATATGGATAGTAATTTCAAATAAGATCACATCTGATTTAGGCGCAAGTCCTGCTGCTGTTGATTTCAGTTGAAACCCCTTTGGATTATTAAAGAATTAAGATGACAAAAGATATTGAAGGTTATGCTAGCAAAAATTAAAAGGGCAAAAAGTGTAGATCATTTCACAAATACAAAGGCTCGTATTCAATAAAGTAAGTAAACACATGACCAGTCCCTATAAACTTCAATGGAACTACTCCTATGCATAAAGTTTAGGAACATATTTAATAATATTACTGAATAAAGACCAAGTATAATATAGGACCTCAAAAAACAAAACTGATCTTCATGGCAGAAAGCAAGGTAAATAAGCCCTGATCAAATAAAACTTCGGACCTTGATAGAGATGAACTCAACATTGCCTAGGCAGGTTGTTGAATCTTCATTATTGGAAGTTTTTAAGAGCAGGTTAGACAAGCACCTGCCAATGATGGTTTAAGAAGGCACTCGGTCCTGTCATTAGTGCAGGGGACTGGACTCAATGACCTCTCATGGTCCCTTCCAGTTCTATGAGTCTATGATTTTTCTGCAATTTTTTAGTCATTTTAATTGAAATTGTTTTTACAATCATTTCTGAATTTTTCATTTACTGAAAAGCTGGGTTTTCCATAAGCAAAAGATTTTTAAAATTATTTTATGTGAATTTTAGTTGAAAATATCAGAACGCATAGCAGAAGTTGGAAATAAATCTATTTTGAACTTTGTAAACAGAAGCAACTTCAAAAGATTTCACAATCATATTCTCAGTTTGGACCAGCTTTAGTGAGTAAAAATCCAGTTGCTTCTTCTAAATCCATTACATTTAGGTAACAATAGAAAAGCTTTGGTTCAATTTATTATTATTGCAAAATTTTGATACAACTTTTGAATTCCATATGTATCAAATTCAGCATTGTTCGGAACTGAGATTTTGGGTAGAACTGAGCTCTGCTTTTAGCTTTTGTTAAGTGTCATGGCTTAATAGAGTTATAGCAGAGATTAATTTGTCCCAATAGCTTTTTAGACAGCATTGCCATGAATAGTTCTGATGAATCCCATGTTTTAGTAAATTTATCTGAGGCAAAACAACTTACCTGAGGTAAGAAGCTAGAGTTAAAAGGAAACCATAAATCTCTCAGGCTATGTCTACACTTAATGTGAATTTGAATTGATTGGCATCAATTCGAATTCAAATAAGTGCATGGATATGCCTGCTTTCCTCAATTCGAACTGAGGCGGCACTCAGTTCGAATTGAGGAAAACAGAGTTCAAATTGGTCAAAGCTGCTTTTCCATCGAAGTCAGGGTCAATTCGAAGTGAGTAATTCGAACTGACATAGTGTGGCCATGTCAATTTGAATTCACTGTTAGTTTGAATTAGCCACAGCTTGATTTTTCCCTATGCAATAGCACCCCCTACTGAATTCGAACTAGAAAGTCCTGTTCGTGGACCTGCCAATTCAAATGGGATTTTCTAGAATGGCCATGTCAATTCGAAATGACTGAATTTGAATTAGATTCGAATTGGTGAATTCGAATTCAGTAATTCGAATTGAAGTGCTCAGTGTAGACATAGCCTCATAGAATGAAAGTTGCAATTTGTTGTCTGTTCATCTGATATAACTTCTCTTGCTAATTTTTCTATGGCTATGTCTACACTTACACTTTAAATCAAAATGATGATGATTAAATCAATTTAAGGTAGTCCATGGCCACACTAGGTTTCCTTAGATTGAACTAAGGACTTCCCTCCATTCAAAATAAGGAAAGTTTATATCAAAATGGTAAACCCTGCCTTAAAATCAAAACCAGGGTTATTTTGATCTTATTAGTTCAAAATAAAGCAGTGTTGCCACATTAAATCAAAATAACCATTATTTCGATTTAACACAGTTTGCCCTTCTCCTTCCCAGGGTACCTTCCTCTTTCTATATATTGGGTGGGAGCATGGCCCTTCTTGGGGACCATCTTGCCACACCTCCCATGGTACCTCTCTCCTAAATCGAACTAGCAAGTCCTGTCCAAGGACATGCTAGTTTGATTTGGTCTTCTAGTGTGGCCATGTTAAATCAATTTAACTTAACTTGATTTAATTATTTTAATTTCAATTTAAGTTAAATTGATTTAACAATCTAAGTGTAGACATAGCCTATGATTTTTTTCCATCAGTCTCAAAAAGTTAAAAATGGAAACTCTTTCAGGATTTCTCTACATCGTGGTGCACAATTGACTATATCCCTCATTCCCTTATGTCAGCTTCATTTTCAGCACCAGAAAGAGGGTTTCCAACAAAATCATGGCACATATGGTGCACTGCCAAGCAATAATGGAAAAGAACCCATCAAATGACGCTTCCATCCCCATGATAATCTACCAAGCCATCTGCACAGTTGCAGCAAATGTTTGCTTATTGCAACATCTGCCCTCAGTTATTATATGATCAATTTAACATATTCCAGAGGATCCATAAGCACTACTGTGCCTAGATGTGATACCAATAAAGCCTAGGAGGACATGCCACAACAGCATTGTCAGGGGATTTTACTGGATCCAGCTTCACCACAGTCAGTTGAGTACACATTCCTTTGGTACATGTGTGGTTAATCTACTTTTAATTGAGCTCCATTGTTTTCATCTGTTTAGTAAACAAATGTGCAGAAGTGCAGAAGCTGCTGCTTGTTTACAACACAAACAGTATGCAGTTTGCTGGCGCTTTGGAAGGAAGCATGGCTGGTAGTGAGAGTGTTTAATGCACGGGCATATTTCTTTCTTTGCACTTTTCTGATTTGTTTTAAACTTTTCCTAGACATTTCAATTCCAGCTGGTTATTTTGTGTGATTGCTACAGCTGAACATAGGTGCATGCAAAGGTCTTACTCCAAAAACAGAAATTCATGGGCCAGAATGGTTTTCTTCTCATTAAATATCAGACTTCTAGGGCTGGCTGAAAGACAGATTTTTTGGCACTATGAGGATTCATTTATTGCCTCATTGGCATATGTCTCTTTCCTTCTACCCGTCCTTAAAAGGAGATAACTATTTTTCACTTTCCCCCGAATTTTCAACACCTAAAAATGTCATTTTAGGAAACCATGATTGCTGATCTCGTTCTCACTTTTATTTGGTGGTTTAAATAAGACCAAACAGTGATCTACCAGAAAGGAAACCCCTCCACCTGAATTCTGCCCCATTTAAGCCCTATACCACCTCTCTTTGAAAGTGCAGGAGTTCCCACAGTGTCCTTGAGACACATGTGCCCTGTGCATGATGAAAAGTGCTGTTTTGCAGCTGGTCCAAATAAAAATATGAGGCAAGGCTAGACAAGTGTGGGAAGGCTAGTGGTCAGCACTTGAATGGCTCCAGTGACGCTAGAATGCCACAGAGGCCTAAAGCCCCATTATGAAGGTGAATTTTATCATCTCTTCCACAACACCCCCAGAGGTCCCCGAACAAAACCTGAGTCACTGGGCTTTGCACAGGGAGCATTTGGGGGCACTTGTGTCTAAAGGTAGTAGACTCCATTTACAGTGCCATTAAACATTTCCGGATTGCAACTTTGTTCTTGACGGATGGTTATACTCTGGTAAATCAGACTCTGTATGTTTAATCTACCCTGCTACCATATCTCTGACTGATTGCTACTTCTGTGGCAAGAAAAAGTAGAACCACTGAGAGAGACTGCATCTTTCAGTCAGATTACTGTCCATCTTAGCAAGGTCTCAAAGTGACATCTAGTGGAATACCTACTCTCTGTAGGAAAATTTAATTAAACCAGAGGCCCTTTATACCAATACAAATATTGTGAAGGAAAACAACTCAACTCCTTTGACATTTTTGCAAATAGGTTCAGTAGAATGTGCTGTGTTTACTCTAACTGACATTTGTTTTTCAATCAATTATTCCTAAATCTTTTTTCTTCCATAATTTATTACAAACATTTTAACCATAATAAATACAAAGTTGTTTCCATTTATTATTGTTGTCTTGTATGCTGTGCTATGAACAAACGAGGCAAATCAGTGTCCCTAAACTCACCTACTTTTGTATTTCTGTGATGGCTTTGGGCTGTTTATAGATCTTAATTATGGGCTGTAGCAGTCTCATGTTGGCCAGAATCTAATCCTAAATACAAGCAGAAAATTTCTTTCCTGCTTAAAAAGCAAAGTTTTCTTTTTATTTCCCCACTTAAGACCAGATCTAAAGTTCACTGAAGTCGCTGAGAAGTATTTTCATTGTATTCACCAGCCTTTGGATCAAGTCCCTAACACTGAAATTTGTGGCAGCAACGCCACTGAATATAATTTTCGTTTAGACCATGATATCCTAACTTACTGTCCCTTGCCCCATTGGCCTTAAAGATCAACATGCTGCTTCTGTGAAGTATTGAATGCTCTCACTTTCAATTCTTCACACAAGAAACATTCACACCCTTTCAAATGAAAAATTACATAGAGTTACACCAAAATTCTCAAGGAGTCCTCTGGTACTTAAAGACTAACAAAGTATTTATCACATGAGCTTTTGTGGGAGAAGATCCCACTTCATCAGAGACTTTGAAGATCTTCAAAACCTCTGATGAAGTGGAATTTTCTCCTACAAAAGCTCATGCAATAAATACATTTGTTAGTCTTTAAGTGCCACAGGACTCCTTGTTTGTTTTGCTGAACTAGACTAACACGGCTACCTCTTGGGAACTTACCAATATTCTCAGTTTCATACAAGGCCCATGATAGTGGAGATATAAATAAAAGGCTGAAATCCTG
Organism: Podocnemis expansa; assembly: GCA_007922195.1. Lineage (NCBI taxonomy): Eukaryota > Metazoa > Chordata > Testudines > Podocnemididae > Podocnemis > Podocnemis expansa. Next base: position 56,757,005 of record ML681966.1, on the reverse strand, counting down.
GCTCCATCAAAGTCAATGTGAGTTTTGCCATTAAGTTCAGTGGGACCAGGTTTGTACCTGAAGTTTTAATAATGCCAAATGTTTTTTAGCTAATCAATCAAAAGATGCCAAAATATAGGCTCAAAGTCAAATGAGCTAGGCAAAAGAAGGAAAAAAAATTACAAATATAATAAAAGTTTACTATAAATGGACTTTACCTCATTGTACCTACTGGGAGTCAAATTTTTATAGTTTGGTGCGTAAATCATATTTAAAACCTGTATGTGCCTGCACTGTCCAAGTGAAGAACTTGATTCCCCTCCTACTCTTGATTTGCCCTGGGATGAGTAAATCCAAGAAAATCCATGGATTAATGTGTGTGAAACTCGTGTGAGAGGATAATGGGCCCCAAGTGAATATTTGCATATGCCACCCAGAATTTACATATGCACAAGCACAAGAGTGTATTTCACTCATGCAAAAATGAATTGCAAATGCAGCTTTTCCTTATGTAACTGGTGCATATGGAAATTTTGTAGGTGCCATTTCAAAATGCTTTGAAAGCTTGCCTCTCTATGTAAAGAAGGGCCTCCGAAAGCTGGAGCTGTCTGATGTGATGTACAGTAGCCTGGATCACACTCAAGAAGATCTTAAAAATTTCCTGTAAATTAAAAGCAGTATGATCATCTCCAGATATATTAAATATGTCCCAGAATAGGTGAGAGTTTCTACGGGGCATTTTGTTTTTAAGCAACTGATTGGAATGACTTATTTTCAAACTTTGAGAAAGAAATTGCTTTTAATCCTAATTTCTGTATTCTGAAACAAAATGTCACCTAAAATAGCATAAAATTTTTCCTCAGATGCTAACTGTTAATGTTTGTTAATTAAATGTAAATGTTCATTAATTGATATGATTTAAATAACTAGTCTAGTTTCTTCTATATTTTCTCTTCTACATCCCAGTCTACAAATTATTTTTCACAAATGCCTGCAGGGGAGCACAGATGAAAGAGCACAAGGAGTCATGTCTTCTCCATCACCCTTTGCCTGCTCTGTATGCAGAGTGCGCAAAGTTGCAGTCTGTCTGTAGGAAAACCCATGAGAGGGGACCCTAGAAGTAGGAAATTTCATGAGGGCCTCTTTACTGAGTTGGCCCCAATATACATGGGAAATTATTTATCCCCTCCTCCCAGTGGTTTTGGGTTTTTTTTTTCCTCATCCTGAAACTGTATGGTACCTTGCAATCTATTTTGGCTCTTGAGAAAAATGCTGGAGCACCCCAGTACTACCCTCACCAGCTAAAGCCTCCTCAGTCCTCTCTCTCCTCTCCCCTGCTCACTCCAGTTCCCAGCAGCAGGGTGCCATTTCTAAGCATCCTTAACACATTTCTTTCCTGACCAGTGTCACCTATACTATGGACAGAGCATTCTTAGAATGAGCTGGGCTGCTCCCTCTCATACTGAGAGAGCAGATGGAGTATGCCCAGCATGGCCAGAGGGATTGAACCTACTCCACCCATGCTATGTAGGGTTAACACCTTCCTGACCAATGTGGGGTAAGTAGACCTCACACACCCTGCCCCTGAAAAGGTTTCCCAATAGGGGGCCATCTCCTCCTTCATCCCCTTCTAGTTTGACGAAAAGGTGCACACTGGCATGTGCTCCACTGGGTTAATGCAGTATGCAGAAATAGTCCAACCGGAGGGTAAGATATCAGTATATGATCTGTGTCTTGGTATCTTTCATGTTGATCAATCACCAGAGGAGTGAGTGCATGACCGGTAATTAACTGGAAGATGCTTCCAAGCAGATAATAGAATACGGCATTGAAGGCCCCCTTTACGGCCTAGGCCTTCTTCTTGATGGTTGAATAGAGAGTTTCTTTGGAGCACAATTTGCAGGTATAAGATGGAGTGTTCTTCCTCATCGCCCTTTTGGGACAGCACAACCCCTAACTCCACTATTGAGGCATGGGTTTGAAGTATAAAGTCCAGGCATATGAGGATTGTCTTCTGGATCAGCTGTTTCTTCAGTGTATGGAAGGCTCCTTGCATTTGTCAGACCACTCCACCTGTTGGGTTTGGGAGTTCTTAGTCAGGTCTAAAAGGGGATCTGTGAGTATTGCAAAGCCAGGCACAAACTGGCAGTAGTATCCAACCAACCCCAGAAATTGCCACACCTTTTTCTTCAGCATCAGGATGTCTAAAAGGGCTTGCACCTTATCAATCAGAGAATCTGATTTTCCCCGAGGTAGGTCACCTACCCCTGTACGAAATGGCATTTTTCAGGGTTGGCCACAGCTAGCTTTCTTAAGTGCCCTAAATACATTGTAGGGGTGCTGGACATAGTCTTTTCAACAGCCACACTGCCACCTACAGAGGTCACCACATTCTGGTTTAAGGGCTAACGTATTCTGTTCAGCAACCTCAGGAGAATTAATGACACCCCATGCAGCTTGAATGGCATCATCATAAACTAGAACAAGCCATTTGGTGCAAGAAAGACTATTTTTTGTTCATGAGTTGTGTGTTAGGGGGATTTGCCAATACCCTATCATTAGAACCAGGGTCAACAGCACTCTAGAAGTTCTTTGACCCACAGTCTTGAGCATGCATTGAATTAGGAGATGGTGTTGACCGTTTGGAAGTCAATGCAGAATCCTGTGGCCTCATCCAGGTCTGGGACCATAATGATCAGGCTTTGCCATTTGCTCCATGATTCCTCTACCATTTCAAGCAACATACCCAACTCATGCTGTACCACTCTTCTTATATTGGAGCAACAGATGGAGCAGATCCAGCACAGCTAAGGGGCTTCCACCACCCATTGGGTTAGTTTAACCACTCCCTGACCGATGTGGGGTAAGTATACACCATCACAAGGTCTTTTGAGATTATGCAGAAGTCACCATAGACAGAGTTGGTTGGCATATAATGTCTGCTATCTGCAAAAAGCAGTTTGTGATACATTAATAAATTATTCAGACTTCTGAATAAGAAGAATGAGAAGCACATTTCTCTTTCTGTATCTAGCTAGGCATTTCCAACTGTTTCTCTTGGATCTGCACAGCAGCACAGTTATCCACAATTTTGTGACCTTCAGAATGGATTAATGCAGTGTGCTCTGCATTGGCCGACTGCTGAGGGTCACTTGGATCTTAAGCTAGTACAACATGTGCCTACCCACCTTCTTGGCAATGGTAGCTACAGAGAGCACATTATTCAATTTCTCCAATTTGAAATGAAAGCATATGCTTCAGTCAGCAGATACAGGGTCCAGTTCTCTTCTAAACTTTCAGCAATTTTACACTAATACTGGCACAATACTACTGATTTCATTGGAGTTACTTTGGACTTACACAGGGGTAAATACATACAATTACTATATAAAATATACAAGGAGTCCTGTGGTACCTAAACTAACAAATTTATTTATTGCATGAGCTTTTGTGGGAAAAAATCCCACTTGTCAGATGCTTTGAAGATGTAAAATATTACACTATCACAGTCACAGACACAAGAAGCAGGGAATGGAACTTCCCAGGAGTTACCTTCTTGAAGTAAAGGGGAATTGCTGTTAACTGCTGATAGTTGATCCATTATGTTCCCACCAGCCACAAAAGGGTCAGTACCACTCATTTGTTAATACCAGCCTAGTATGTTATACTAAAGCCAGGTCCAAAGAGGCAACCATGTTCGTCTAGTTCAGCAAAACAAACAAGGAGTCCTGTGGCACTTTGAAAGACTAACAGTTTAAATAAAGAAAGAAATGTGTTAGTCTTTCTAAGTGCCACAGGACTCCTTGTTTGTTATAAGCCACTCTTCCTGTTTGTGGGCATGATTCCCAAGATTGACTCCTGACCAGATGTAAAGTAGACTGACTAGCTCAAGTACCAAGCAGTGAAGCTATGGTAGGATAGATAGTAGCCACTAGAGCATATACTCAGTATCCTGGGCAGGCAGGGCTAGCCCATACAGCCACTTGTGCAACCACAGCTTCACTGCTGTAGTTACTTGAGCTGGGTCAAAGCTAACTCAGGAATGGTTTACACACACTGCAGTCCAGATTGCAGTGCAGACGTGCTCTAAATAAAATGGGTTCTGATTATTTGAGACACTCGCTCTCCCTCCCACTCTCCATATTTTAGAAATGGATGAGATCACCTACAGCATTGAAGCAAAGAATCCCCTGATTTAAATGTCTGGGGATACTGGAAAAGTGTTCTCAGAGGAGGGGTCTCAACTCTCAATCTCCTCTAAGGCCCAGATTTGCTGACCACAGCTGATAATTCAAGATCTTTCTGTTCCCTCAGCCTTTTGCACAATTATATTGGGGGGTTATAGAAATAGTTTTGTTTTACATTTGTTTTTAACAGTTCAGTTGTGGTTGTTCAAGGTGTGCATTTGCCCTGATACTTTCATAGCTTGCACATTTTATAAATCAAATAAGATATTCTTTTCATGTGAAATGAATGCTAATTTGCTGGTTGAGCTCATAGCAGCCTGCAGGAGCTCAAGGCAATCTTTTGTATACTTAAATTAAGAATACAGTGTTTTATGAATTGATATATGGACCATTTTTTCTTTTCTGTAGTTACTAACCAAATTATGCAAATTTATTAGGACATATCTTGAAATTAGACCCATGCAGGAAATTTGAATGTCTGTGACAGAAGCAATTTTCATCTGTACCATACACATGACCACATTAAACTGAGAGCTATGGGCACTTTGTATGACATGGGCCTTGGCTGCGCATACCACTAAAACACAAAGCAATCACTGCAACTGAGGGCTTGGCAATAGTTAGCATCTGGCAGAGCAGCAACTCAGAGCACTGTCATCCTCCAGATATTGTCAAGTGAGATACAGATCTCTAATGTACCTGCACTGTGGAAGAGGCTGGAAACAGGGCATGTTTGAACAGAAGTAGGGAGGCTGTTCCCTAAATGACAATTATTTGCATATTCCTATCAAATCTGGCCACTCTACACTTGCAGCCAAAATTCCCATTAAGTTTAAACATACAAAGAAAACATATATTATCAGAGCATGCCTTCCCTTGAATTTAAAGGGCTTTGTGGGTACACAAGAAATGCAGACTTAGACCATTAATGAGTGCAATAATTTCATTTACTCTTGCTGTCTAACAACATAAGAGGCACACCAAACAAGGCATCCTGTGAGTCAGATCTGACGAAGTGGGTTATAGCCCACAAATGCTTATGCCTTAATAAATTTGTTAGTCTTTAAAAGTGTCCCTGATTCTTTGTTTGTTTTGCTGAAACAGACTAACATGGCTACACCTTTGGAACTTGTCACAAGATGCATAGGCTGTTACCTTGCACCATTGCACATGTGATCAGCTGAAACCAGTGAGACTTGGAGTGAGTACAGCCTTAGGACCAGAAAGAGGCCCCTCTTAGCTGAAAATGATTGACACAGCTTCCTCCCTCTCTCCCCCCAAAAAATCCCTGTTTATTAGTCAGATTTCAACTCTTAGGACCTGAAGCCTATTTTATCAATATCACAAAAATCAGTTCCTGACTCTGTGTCAGAAATGCCTGGAACATGATATTTCATGGTTTTCCAGTAGCAAGGCTGGCCTTCTGCGGGACTCTTAACCTTGAACTAACAATAATTGTCTTTCAAGGGGCAAAATATTTAGCTGCAGCTATTTACTGTTTACACAAAAGAAATGACATGAGCCTTCCCATTCATGCAGTTTTGCCATGTGAACTTTGTTTCAATTTTTTTTAAAGATTTTTTTACTCTTTGTAACTTCTAGTGGGGAGGCTGTCTTCAGCTGTCGCTAGTCAGTTCTCTTTCAGCCTTGCTTATTGTCAGATGCAATATTAATTATTTCAGTCATTTTCCTCTCAGTTTATTGCTGAACACTGAACGATGAAAAATGAACGTGGAGGTAATGATTAATCATGAAGCTGGGGTTGAAAGTGAAGGGTAGGGTTTGCAGGACTGTATATGAAACACTTTTTTATGATGATAATATATTGTTTGTGAATGGATTATTTATTGGAGACATCTGTAGTACTGTAAGGTTTGTAATGATGATTGCTAAATTGTATCCATATGTGGAATGTATGTTCTTATTTGTAAACTTGGCAATTTGTCCAGAAAAGGTTTTTATCACTTAAAAATGTATTTGAAAATCCCATTTTAATATTGTTCAGTAAATTTTCAAAACCACTGGGCTAAGTCCTGATCTCAGCTAGTGCAGTCTAAATCCAGATTATCTCCCCTGATTTACGTGTAGTAACTTTGGAATTATGCAGGGGTGAACGAGAACAGAATTTGTTCCATCATCTATTCCAGTGTTCTTCAGAATTTAATCATTTTTCTTTAGCCAGAAATCTACCTTTAAAATAAAAATATACTAAATCAAAAATTTTAGTTGGGGGGGGGAAAAAGAAAGTTTGACATTTTGTATGATTCCAAAATTAAAGATTTTATTAATTTTTCCACAGTTCTTATTTCAAACCTTGCAAGTTTAACTATCCATAGTATCTGTGATATTTATATAGAACCTGGTCCAGCTCCCAATGAGAGGAGTCAATGGCAATTGTTTCCACTGGGACTGATTGGAGTTGGATCAGACCTGTAGTGCTTTACAGATATGAAGGGCTGGACGAACACTGAATCTCCGCAACATACCTCTGAGGCAGATAAATAATTATTACCTGCATTTTATAGATGAGGAAACTCAGGCAGGATGGTGAAGTGACTTATTCCAAGCCACACAACAAGGCAACACAAACCTAAAATTTGCATGAATTGTTAATGAGGATGGGGAATGACTCATTGTTAAAAATTGATAGAAGTCTGAAGGGGAGTGGGATGGATACAAATGACTAGCTTATTCAGTGGAGGTCAGGTCTTGGGCTTAATCACTGATGTGCCAGGCTGGAGGCACTTTGAAGATAGGCTCCAACTACATCCCTTTGGAAATTGACAAAAATCCAACTACATCGCCCTCGAACAAATCCTTCCAACTCTTCTTCAGAGCACTGACTTGCTCTGAGCATTTCTCAAGATTTACAAAACAGCTATATCTTAATGGGAAAATCATTTTGTTTAGTCAATGTGTTGCAATTTTAGTGGTTATTAGCTATTATTCTTGTACTCCTTACTGTTACTATCTAATCCAAGAATAATGGCTAATAACCACAAAAAATACATTGACTAAACAGAACAAGTAACAAAGAAGCCAATTAAGTCTCTGAGTCAGAAAAGTACGGCAGCACATACACAAGGATTTTAAGCATGTGTTTAAGTGTTCTGGGAATAGGGATGGATTTGAACATGTGTGTAAAGTCAAGTACATTTTTAAATGTTTACTGAATTAGCACTTAAATAATTATTTCTAATATGTATGAACAGATGAAGGCAGGAAGAATTTTAATTCATTTTCAAGATGACAAATGCCTCAGTGGTTTGGATTGTAGTTAACAAAGATACCTGCAAAGATTAGAAAGTTATATTCCAAACAAAGAAAATATATTTAAAAAGACAGCTATTTTGTGGGATTTCTATAAGACAAGTTTATCAGTGAAAAAAACTGGTAAACAGACAAATCTGAGTCTCAATGAGGATCTTGAATGGGATTTGGGAAGCCAAGGATTAGAAGCTGTGATTTGCCTCTAATGTTAAAAATAACACCTCCCCTACATCTTTGCAGAACCAGGTTTATTTCAGACTAATCTAGTTTATAGAGGCAATTTTAGGTATAACTATTTCATATATTAATTGTCCTTTAGACAGACAGTGCAGCTGAAATAACAAGCTAGATCCGAATTTTATGACCCTATTCATTTTCTATTAAACCTGGGAACTTAGTTTTGTGCCCATATAGCAGTTTGTGTTATAACTCAGTCTGAAACATTACTTTAAAATAGGGAATCATTAAATTTCAAAACTATGCATAAATGGCATTCAGGGAATTATATAATGTCTTGTACAGTGATGCCATTGATTAGTTTAAGATAACTGTTGTTTGCAGACATCATCTGAATATATAAAGTTAATAACTGGTAGGTAGATATATATATGCATATATTTAAATAACAATACTAATAAGACATACTGTAATTCCATTTATTTGTTTAGCTGACAATTATCTTGCATTCAACAAGAAAGTGTTGGTAGCCACAGAGTGGATGACTTCATGTATAGATAGTTCTTTCCTTGTGGGTATCAGAGGTTGAGTTGTCAGGATAAAAATCTGAAGAAAAATATATAATTTTGAGTCAATGCCAAATGGATTTTTTTCTCACTGAAACAATAAACTAACAAATTTTATTTTGGAAAATATGAAAGAAAAAGAAAATATGTTTGACCCCAAACAAGCTGTTTTCATATTTTTCCATTTCATTTCAGGTGTTTTTATGCCTTCTTTTGTTTGTTTGTTAAATAAATTTTAATACATTTTGAGAGAACACATATCAAAACAAAGGGTCAAATCATTTCATTTTGAAAATGTTGAAACAATACATTCTACTATTTTGAAGCTTTTCCTTTTTTCCCCCCTCATCCAAAACTATTCACCTAAATTCATTCAAATTCATGAATAGTTTTGCTCAGTCCAACTACATTTTTTGACAAATAAAATAGAGGCCAAGTGGTGTGCACTAGCTCTCAGTGTAAATGGATTATGAATGTAAGTACTGAGAGCAATAGACGGTTTCCTGCTTTTTCCTTTAAGCAACTGGGTACTGAGAATATTAATTCCCATCCCTCACAGTATTTTTGTAGAGGACAGGCTACCATAAATTTCTTGGGGAGAAGCATATCATTAATTGCAGGTTGTTTCAAATGGGAAACAATACTAGAAACTGCCCCAGCCTTGCAGTGCCAATAAAAGCCAGCCAAATAGGCATAATCCTGAATAATCTGATATTCCAAACAGGTGATTTTGGGGTGCTGCTGTTTTGCTTGTAGATCACCTTTCCTCCCACTGGCTGAAGTGACTTTCCTGAAACAGCAGCTTTTCTAGGGAACTGCAGCATCTGCGGAGCAGTCTATAGCAGCAACAGCAATGAAATGCTTGTGAAACATTTGAACAATGGAATGTGAAGCTCACATGGTGTCGCAGTAGAAGAGTTCTGTGCCTTAGTGTCACACAGAAGTCCTAGATTGAATTCACAGGCTCAGCCTCTTATAGGTTGACAGGGATTGCAAGCATTGGAGAAACTGTTATGTCTGGCAGCTGGAGGGAGTGTCTCAAGACAAAAAGACTGCTAAAGAGAGGAGGGGTTGAGTGAAAACAGTGAAGAATCCTAGGATTCACTTAGTGGAACTGGCCCTTACATTCAGGACAAATACTTAAGCAGGCCATTTGCATTGAGAGTACAGTTTACAGGCTGATTTACTAGATAAGCAAAGTATATTACGGATGTATGAGTATAATCTAATTTCATTTAGTAGCTCAATATTAGTTGCCACTGATAGAATCATGGTTTCACCAGGCGTGCTGTCCCACACATAGCCTTGACACTGTACCAGTGCCAAACAACGTATGTTTTTTTTTTCTCCATAACAAATACCTTTCCTTTTTCTTTGTTAATATTTAGGCTTTTACGTGCTTTTCCAGGTTACAATGTGCTTGAACTTTATTATCCCTTTAATAAAACACAAAACCACCAGAGCTCACCTCCCGTCACACAAACATTCCTACTCCACTGTGCATAATAAGCAGACCAGGCCTGATTCTTTTCTGATATATATCAGTTTTCTCATATACACCACCATTGCTGTCAGTAGAGCTACCCCCAATTTCCATAGCAGCAAGAGAAGAATCACGCCCTATGACTGTGCAATGCTCTCTGTGAACCTCAGACCACATAAAACTCACAAATCACAGGGCACTTTGACCTGTTATCTTCTGATTTCCATGTAAGTTCAGTTCTCATCCATGGCTGTTTCCAAAATTTCTGTAACCTGTAGTGTTGACTTCCATACGCTTTATGTTTAGGGTAACCAGGCCTCCCAGTATTGTTGGAACCACCCCAACATTAATGACTTTGTCTTATATTGACAACTGTGCTCCCCCCAAGGAGTCCTGATTTTTCACACTTGCTATCTGGTCACCCTGCTTGTGTTGGAGGATCATTTAACTGTGCTAACTCTGGAACTTAGTCAATTGAAACATAACAGGGGTAAAGAATAACTCTCACTGAGCAAAAAGAAGTGAATGGGAGAGTTTCAATGGCTGAATAATCTATTTCTGTCGATGCTACTCTGAGGATTAGTTTTGACGTGCGCTTGTGTATGCATTGGAATACTAGATTTCTCCGCATATACTACGCTCCCCCACACTGAAGCTCAGACTGAAGTCAAATCCATTGTATCACTGCAAAAAAAAAAAAAAGAAAGAAAGAAACAGCTTTGTCATAACAGCAAATAGATACAGTGACTATGTGACCTGTCACTTTAAGGAGTAAAAATTATTTCTCCTCCACCCACGCCTATTTTCTGTTCACATGTTGTTACCCAAAACACTAGTATAAAGTGCTTTTCTCCTGGACTTCCACAGCAATTCTTCAGTGGGCAAGAGTGCATCAGGCCCAAGCATAGTTCATCTGGCATGTGCAAATGCTGCAGGGAAAACTGTAGAACTCCTACATAACACTTTTATTACTGAATAGGGCCCTTTGTCTAACCTGTCAACCACTGTCTTGGAAATCTCTCTTTGACAATAACAAGAGAACCAGTTTTACAAATGAATGTTCTGATGCTGGATAAAGCAAGTCTTAACCCATATGCTGAGGGGGGGGTGGGGGGGGGAGAGAGAGAGAGAGAGAGAGAGACTTTCATTCACTGCGACATAGTTTAGATGCTAGTGCTCAGGAGAGGATTCACTCCCAAATTCTCACTCCTACTTAAACAAGCAGATGAAGCTGGGATTTACATACTTTGCTCCTGAAGTGGTCTTCACTGACAGCACTGCAGTAAAGCAAATATTGTATAATGTAACTCAAATACTTTCTTTTAAAACTCTTACCTGGTTGAGCTCCTCTCTTGGTGTATGCTCTTCAGCTGGTGTATATTTGGCACAGCTTTTTATTTCAGTTGAGCTACAACAAAGAGCTGCCCTTTGGTTTTTCAAAAAGTCAGGCATTTAAAGCATACACATCCATGTACACCTTATTTTTTGCCCCAGTTAGCATGGTGATGTGCAAATTCGGTGTTTGCCAATACAAATAGATAGAGGTATGAACAACCATTTGCTCCTGCAGATGAAGTTTATATCTATTTGTAATCACAGTCACTGCAATTAAAATAAGGAAACAGTTGGACATGTGCCTAACTTTTGGAAAATCAGACCTTAAAAATACTGATCAGTGGTTGCAACAGATCTGAAGGCTTGCTAGCAGCACAGCTAAATACCAGCTCACAGGCTACAAAGCAGGGGCCAGGTTGGGGTCAGCTCCTAAATATTGTACACAAGAAGGAGAAGGGGGCAAGGAGCCTTCCCCATCTGCCTTTGAATCACCATTGCCAGCCACAGTTACAATCCCTGTTCCCTGGGTGCAGGGATGGTGCCCTACTTTGGGCACTCATGATGACAAAGGAAATCAGATGGAAACAAAACATGCAGACCCTCCACAGACCAGGGCCTATAAGGCATGATACGGCTCCACATGCTTTAACAGTCACTGTAGACCTCATGCAGCCTGCCCTCTCCTACTATCTCAAATCCATTAATATGGATCCAGAAGACTGTGGCTTGCCACAGTGTTTCTCCCATTCACTTCTACTTCTTCCTTGGGAGTTACTCTTTACCCCAGTTTTGTTTGAAGTGACTAAATCCCTGGCACAATGAAGATATACTCTAACATAAAGAATGTTGACGTCAAGACAGCAGGCTTAGATCAGTCTAAGCTGAACTACTTTATCACCCAGTGGCACCAAGCTACAAACTCTTGTGAGCATAGGATGAGTTGCCCTTTCTTAGGGCACTTCCTGAGATCCTCCTGAGAGGAGGAGGGTGTGTGTCACAGAATTGCACCAAACTAAATAAGTGAGATCATCTTCCGGGGTCAGAACACAAATCTTGCCAATGAAAAGAGAGCAGCTTCTTCTAAAATGAAGGCTCCAGCCAGTCATGATTTCCACTGCTGCTGAGTTGAAAGCATCTATTGTATCCTACAAGAGCTGGCTTTTGGAGATCAAGTCTGTCCTCTTCAGTACAATCTAATATGGGATGTATAGGAGACCTACCCTGAATATGTGAAAGGACCAAAAGGATCAAAATGGTCAAAATGAAGCATTTTCATCCATCCAACAGACAGAGGAGAGAGCTTTGAAAGATGAATGAGAGAGAAAAGCACTTCTCTGTGTATGTAATGAACACTTTGTAATTGCAGGACTGTCTCATTAATTAACTTACCACATACCTGTGAGGGAGGTAGATGCTATTGCCATATTTTTAGAGATGGAGAGTGAGCCATGCACAGTAAATCAGTAACAGAGATGAATATACCATGCCTTTCTCCACAGAGACTGCCCAACCTACTTTTGCTTCAGAGGGTGCCATATGGAGAGAGAATGTGATCAAGATCATGAACTTTACTCTTCATTGGCTTATAGGCCAGAGTTCCAGCATCTTCTCTTCCTGATTTTTTTAAAGGGTGGCAGTTTTTGTTAAAAGAGGATTTGTGACCTAGGGATAGGACATGGGCCTAGAGCTTACGAGATATAAGTTCTATTCCTGACTCTGTTATTGATGGATGATCTAGGGCAAATCATTTCACCTCCATATCTCAATTTTCCCATCTCTAATATTTGGATAATGGTGTTTATATAATCTGTAAAGAGTTCTGAGATCTACATTATGAAAACCTTTCTGTAACACCTAGTTATTAATATACTGAGACTAAGTACCTGTCATATCACTTTAGTTCCACAGGTGGCAGAAGAGCAACAAAAAGATTAAACTCTGTCTTGTTAGAAACATTGTAGTATAAAGCAACAATGAACAAGCTATCTGTCCTTCCAAGTCAAATAAGATGCAGCTAGGAGTAGCTGAATCCAATTTCCAAAGGGACAGCCATGTTAGTCTAGTTCAGCAGAACAAGCAAGGAGCCATGTGGCATTTAAAGACTAACAAATTTATTCACTGCATGAGCTTTCATGGGAAAAAAATCCTACTTCATCAGATGCTTTGAAGATTGGGAACTTACAGAATGGGAGGAAATAAATGCATGGAAGTATAAGTCATGGGATCAGGTCACACTGTAACAGTAGTTCAAAGCAGTTGTTAAGTTCACACACTGGGAAACAGTGCATAGAAGAAAGTTAGGTCAAATCACCTATTGTAATGGGAGAAGAATCCATAGTCACGATTTAATCCTGCTTTCACACAATTGAATCTGCATGTCAGTTCCAATTCTGCTATTTCCCTTTGAAGTCTTAATGTCCTGCTGACTTGCTTCAGCACAGCTGTTAACGAACAATCAACAGAGTGATTAGGAAGATTGAAGTGCTCAGCAACTGGTTTTTGAGTGTTCTGACTTCTGGTGTCAGTTTTGTGCCCATTTATTCTTTTGCACTGAGATTCTCGTGTTTGTTCAATAATATAAGGTGTTTGGGCATTTCTGACACATGGTGGCATAAATCACATTGGTGGATGAGGAGGTGAAATGAGCCCTTGATGGAGTAGCTGGCTACAACAGATCATTAAGGACCTACAGCCTATTCTAAAAGATGGTCCCTCACTCCCCCAAGCCTTTGGAGACAGACCTCTCCTTGCCTACAGACAGCCCCCTAATCTTAAACAGATACTCACCAGCAACTACAGACCTAACAACAGAAACATTAAAGCAGGCACATACCCCTGCAACAAACCACATTGCCAACTTTGCCCACATATCTGCGCAAAAGACACCATCATAGGACCTAATCAAGCCAGCTAATCCATTAAGAGCTCATTGACCTGCTCTTCCACCAATGTGATTTATGCCATCATGTGCCAGAAATGACCTGACACCTTGTACATTGGACAAATAGGACAATCTCTGTGCAAAGGAATAAATAGGCACAAAACTGACATCAGAAATAACAACATACAAAAACCAGTTGCTGAGCACTTCCAGCTTTCTTAATCACTCTTGTTGATTGTTTAATAGCTGTGCTCAAGCAGATGGGCAATACATCAAGACTTCAAAAAGAAACAGCAAAACTGGAACTGATATTCAGATTCATTGTGTGAAAGCACGGTTAAATCGTGACTATGGCTTCTCCTCCCATTACCACAGGGGATTTGACCTCACCCTTCTCTATGTGCTGTTTCCCAGTGTGTGAATCTTAACAACTGCCTTGAATTACTGTTACAGTGTGACCTGATCCCATGACTTACACTTCCTTGCATTTATTTCCTCCCATTCTTTAAGTTCCCCATCTTCAAAGCATCTGATGAGGTGGGATTTTTCCCATGAAAGCTCATGCAGTGAATTAATTTGTTAGTCTTTAAGTGCCACAGGACTCCTTGCTTGTTTTAATCCTATTGAAGACTAATACCACTCATGAGAGCTCTGAAGTGAGATGAGTCAAACCAAGTTAGCTTTAATTTTGTCACATTTATCTTGATTATTTAAAAAGCTAACACTTTTCTAATGCATTTTCAGTCCAAATCTATTTTACAGGTATTGAATCTCTATATGACTAAACTGATGAACTGTACTACTTCTAATTTTTTAATGCAGATTAAATCCACAGAGTACACAAACATTTGTGGTTTGATTTCAGAGATGCTGAATATTTGTAGTTTCCATTGATATATGTAGCAGCTACAGTTGCAGAGCACTTGCAAAAATTAGAGTTCTTATTAGGACTTCAGTGTCTACATTCAGACAGCCAATATTGGGAATTCTGCTCTTTGTACACTGAAAATCTCAGAATCACAGGCTCCAACTCAAATGTTTTAAAGACCGGAGCAAGTGTCTGGAGTAAGATGGACATTTTTCACACACACATGGATTCTCTCTCAGGTTTTATCATTTGTTCAGATGGAATGGAACCCCTTGTTCAGTTGAAATCCAAGACTAAAAGTCTTGTAATGCTTCAGCAAACAATAGGAAAATATAGTGATAGTGATTGGTTACAAAAATGGCAGTTGTACTATATAATCATGTGCCAGAAGAGGGAGCAGACGACATTGCTCAGTTTCCATTTCAAACAGATAGACAGCGGAACAGTCAAGAAACTGTCAAAGAAAATTAATTCAACATGGATGGATCACCAACAAAATAATACAGCTTCAGAAAAGGCTACGGTCATATGTTGCTATGTCAATAGTGAAAGATATGTGTCTTCTGGTTTGTTTTTTCCTTATTGACTCACATTCTGCTTTGTTACACAGGACAAAATCTGCGGTAATTCCAGCGGGTTCAAAGTAATTAGCCAGTGTCACAGATCCACAGTGCATTCTAGACCGTTGACCTGGTCTCTCTGACCACAGTCTCTCTGGGATGGTACCCTTTGAATACTAGACCCTAGGACTCTAACTCATACACAGTAGCTCATGGCTCCTTTCCTCTGAGATGGAATTCTTGACTTCAGCACTTCTGTTTTTCATCGTGGCTTTTTCAGCTGGTTCCAAAAGAGCATGGACCCCCTGTTGGAGACTTACCACTCTTGGGAGCCAAAAGACAGCAGATGTTTTGCAGTGACACAGGACAGATTTTTCAAAACAAGCCAACACTTATTAGTAAACTGAATACAGTATGTTAGGGTCTCTAGGTTAGAATGGAAAAGGAACATTTACGTGAAAAGCAATGCTAGCAGCAACACCTGCCTCTCTAGCACAAAGCCAGGAGTTCATCTTCCATTGCTTGGGTAGCAGCCTACTTAACACCAGGAGTGTCTGCACAGTAGCTATGAGGTATAAGTCCCAGCTCAGGTAGACATATGTGTGCTAGCTTCACTCGAGCTAGAGCCTAAAAATAGCTGTGTTACATGAGAATGGCTTGGGCTTGCCGCCCAAGTGCAATCCCACCCAAGCCCATGGCTACAGTCTTGGGTGACTAGCCCAAGCCACCACCTGTGCCACTTTAATTTTAGGCACTAGCTCAAGAAGAGTTACGGCATATACATCTTCCCAAGTTGTCAACTACACTCCACACCTGATAGATGGATGTACCCACAGTTTGCTCCCACCTTTATTTCAAGCTGGAGCCATGCTGTTTTCATACGTTCTTCTCTTCTGACTGCCAGTCATTAAAAGTTGAAGTCCAGTGTTGGTTTTCCATTGTATCACCAATGCAGCTCCATTCACATGTTGGCAATTCTTGATAATTCATTCATACCAATGCAGATGTGTCTACTGTGTGTGTGACTCATTTCCAGACCCTCAGCCTAGATAAAAATTAACCCTTACACACAGTGGGTAACAATACAACTTGAGTAGAGAAACCAAGTCACAGATATTTTTCCATTCATATAATACAGAAATTTCCCAAGTTTTTCAATGTCTGGCTTTCCTTTCTTGTAAGAAGGATCAGATTCTGACCTTCTGTACTACATGAAGCCTGAGATATGCAAATCATGCATTGGACTCTGCCTTCCAGGGATTTACTATTTGATTTGACTATTCCTAACAGTTTCCTGACCACTTTATAAGCTTTTTTCTTTTTTCTTTTTTTTTGGGGGGGAGGGGGGGCAGGGGTGATATCTCCTTAAGGGAAAATAAGTTACTGTCCAGAAAAATTGTAACAGGTCCCAAAGTCATATCGGGTTGCATCATGTAAATTCTCTTAACTATCATCTGTCATCTGCAATGTTATCTAAGTATGGTTAAACATGCTAGAACCCTTCTTGCAATATTTCAGTGTCAGCACTGGCTTTTGTGCTTTGAGGTATGTTAAATTGGGATTCACACATCTCCTTTACTTGGAAATCTGTCACAGGGCTTTGTGTAAAGATCTTAAAGTCTGTATGAAAAGCTGACTATACACACTGAAATGTGCATTTTCTGGGCTGTAGCCTGCTATCCGGTACAGTGGTGCTCATAATTCAAGTTACATACTACATCTGGACAAAATTCAGGATGGTGCATTTGTGTACAAGCAGAGATTTTTCCAATGCACACTACAGTGCATAAACTTGCACCAGCAGGACAATATACTGTTTAGTGAAACGTTCTATCTAGTCTAGTATAAAGGAATTGGAGAGATTCTGTTTCATTTCTGACCTTTTAGTTTCTACTTATGACAAGATGGGTTTTGAATTTTTTTGTTTTAAATCTATGCGGTAAAGGCCAGATCTTGGCCCAAGATGATGCATGCCCAAATCTCACCAGCTTCAGTGGGACCCCCCCCCCAGGGCACATTTGAAGACAGTGTCTGATCCTACCAATGTACTCTACTCTTGAAATATACTGTTTATGTTGTAGTTAAAAGTGTGAGTGGAGAACGTTAAATTGAAATGCAAATATTTGACAAGTACAAATTTCTCTTTGCTACTTGAAGTTCTTAGATTATAATACTTAGCATTTTTAATATTCAGTGGGCTTTACTAAATCTAATTAAGGTTCAGAGGTACATATGCACTACATATGGATGTGTCCTCTTTTATAGAGAGGGAAACTGAGGCACACAGCTGTCACTAAATGCACAAAGAGGGCAGAAGCCAGAGCTATAGAAGCAGGAAAGTTTATAGTTATATAGTTCCAAAGGGGTAACTGTGTGAGTCTAGTTCAGCAAAACAAACAAGGAGTCCTATGCCCCTTTTGAAGACTGACAAATTTATTTATCATGTTAGCTTTCGTGAGAGAAAAGCCCACTTTGTCAGATGCTTTGAAGATGGGGAACTTACCTATGTATATATAACTATTGTTAAGCATATTGTCATAATTGTTGGGACAGAACCAAATATATAAAGATCCCAATAATATTGGATTTTGCAAAATTAGTATAATTCCAGAATGATGTGCTTTAAAGAATATTCATTCTACTGTATATGAGTGTGTGGAATTCATTCATCTCATGCAGATGTTGCATACACTATTTATTAAGCTAATAGTAACAACATCAGCAATTAGGTTTTCAGACACAGGCAGAGAGGTAGAAAGGAAACCCAGAACTGATCAATTTTCTTTTTCTGTTTTGGCTCTGTTTTATTAGGTTTTAATAATAAATGTGTTCATCAAAATACTGAAATATTGAATATTTCAGAGCATGTTCACCAGCATTCTTGTGCCACTTCAAGTAAGGCTATCACTATCTATAATTCCAAATATTTGATTGTTTTAGGCAACCAAGTCTGCAAAAAGTGGGTTGGAGGAAGTCTGGTATCGTCTCTGTGAGCTAAAGACGTCTGGAGCACTTACCAGTCTTAGGATGGACCCTGCAAAGCCACATCAGAAGGGTAACACTTACTGTTCCTAGTAGCCCTCCTTGCATGACTGATTATGCTACTGTTGAGCTAAGTGTTTTCAGCATCAGGTGCTCATGTTCCTGCCCCTCTTACTCTGGTAAAATTCCCATGGAAGTTTAGCTTAATATGAATACAGGCTAGAGCCCTATCACAAGGTGAATTGAGCCCTTTAAGAGCGACATGATCCAACACACCTGTGTCTCATTAACAGCCTTGGGATGGAGTCCAGTGAGGCAGCTGGTCTCTATAAAGAAACAGGGAGAGAAAACTGTGTGGCACTGTACTGTTAGAGAGAGCAGAATATCATAAGAGTGTTTGAGACACCAACAGAAATATTCCAGCCAGGTAAGGTGGGTTGGGGCCTGCTAAAAGCAGAGGTGAACCAGAAATGGGAAAAGCCTTAGCTCTGAGTTTCTTTCTAATTCTGTAAATAAGAGCCAGGAGATGAATATTTTAAGGATGCTGCACTGGTGGCCTTAGTGGAGGATAAACCTCTGAATCCTGAAGAGGAAATACTGAGGTAGCATGCTGCAGAACTGTTCCCCTGGGATGTGAAGCTTGTGGCCAATGACCAGTTCTCGTGCAGGCCTATGTGGCCTAGTTAGTGCTAAAAGGAGGCTCCAGGAACTACACAATACAAATAACTGTAATGTGATCCTTTTAAAGTCTCCCTTTCTATTTCTTTTTAAAGTCTTGGTCCAGCAAAGCATTTAACCATGCAATTAACTAGAAACATATAAATAATCACATTGTTTCAGGGTGTCTGGTTATGTCCCTAACTTTAAGTGCATGCTTGAATGCTTTATGGACCAGAGTCTCAGGGTAAGTCTACACTACACTTAAAAACCTGCAGCAGGCCTGGGCCATCTGGCTCAGGCTTGGGCTAATAGGCTGTTTCATTGTGGTATAGACATTTGGGTGAGGATGCAACCTAAGGTTGAACATCTGCACTGCCCAACTCAGCTGGCATGAGCCAGAGGTGATTAAAAAAAAAAATCTAATTGCATGGTAGACATACCTTTAGGGTCTGAGCACTTCAATTAGCCTATTCCAGATGCAAGCCATTGACACTTGAAAGCCCTACCTAGGTTAGTATGTCCTTGCTTCTTCTGCCGTTGCTTGTGGGAGTGG
Source organism: Podocnemis expansa (assembly GCA_007922195.1). Taxonomy (NCBI): domain Eukaryota; kingdom Metazoa; phylum Chordata; order Testudines; family Podocnemididae; genus Podocnemis; species Podocnemis expansa. Next base: position 56,737,504 of record ML681966.1, on the reverse strand, counting down.
TGGCGGAGGTGTCCCTTGGTTCTTTTTGGTGAGATGCTCTCGTGTTCTTTCCCAGTTGACTGAGAGAGAACGTAATCCTCCCACAAGTCTCCCAAAGACAGAGCTATCAGCAGTCACGTGATTTTTACCTACATCCACACTGAACATTGTCTGTCGCCCATTGAGTTAATTTGATGGCCGCCCCTCCTGGGCCATCAGCTAGGTATGCGAAGAATGTTAAGGGGAGCAGATGGCCCCTTCAACTCAACTAGATGGCCGTTGACACCCCATTGATCTCTACAGGGCTTGGCGTGGGTGGGCACTGCCTAATTGCAAGATCTTTGAAATGGTGAAGGCATGAGTCATGCTCACCTTAGTTTCCCGCCTTCCCTGTAATCAGTAAACTGGCGGGAACAAACAGTTTAAAAACTCAGGGTTTGGGGTGATCAGGCAGATCGGCTCCTGACATCCTGCCTCGCCTGATCACCCAGACGCTGACTTCCTCCGCTCACGAGTTCTCCCCTGAGCATACCACGATTGAAACTGCTGGCCAAGTAACAAGTCTCTCTCTCTCCTGCCTGTAATGCTGCTGCTGCTGTTAGTGGTATAGGTAAGAGACTGCCCCTGCAGCTTTCTTTAAGATAAAGTTACCTCATTTTTGTTGCTGCTTTGCCATCGCTCTCTTTCAGCTCCACCAAGCCCATGCTCCTAAGAGCAGGCTTGGGTTTTTTTTGTCTTTTGCCTTCCCCCTTCCTTTTCTCCTGAGATTACTGCCTCTCTTTCCACTGTTTAAAAAAGGTTCCCGTGTCTTCAATTGTTTGCCCCGCCTTATATTGGTTGTTGTGTCTCTCTTCTCTAATTGTTTTAGAAGTACCATTGTAAGTTGCAACATTGTTTAGTGTAATTTGTAAGCCTTAGAAGTGTTAAGCTAGATTGTAAGATTGTATCATTTAGCTGTTACCCTTAGAGTTGTTTTGCCAAGTCGTTTTGCTTTCCCCTCTGTGATTCCCCTGGGTTAAATAAACCTTTTCCTTAAAACTGCCCTTGTCCTCTCTTGTTTCTCTCCTCCTCCCCACAGCTCCTTTCTTCCTGCTCTTGCCACCTCCGCGGCTTTGCCCTCCATCCCCGCTGCTTCCCGTGGCTCCGGTTCCTTCCCCTCTCCACCGCCCTCCAGGGCTCCTTCCTTCCTTCCTTCCTGCCCTCACCACTTCCACACTCCACTTCTGTCCTCGCAGCCACCCGCTCCCACAGCCCCGTTCTGCCCCCCCCCCCCGCTAACCTTGACATCCCTGCTTCCCCCGTTGGTTTTTTCTCCTCTCTGCCACTGCGGCGCACCAAGTTACATGTTACCCCCCTTTTCTTATATGGTGTTGAAACATCTTTTAAGTTACTGTGAGTTGGTCTGTAACTGTAAGTTAGGTTAGTTTTAGCTGAGAACCCCCATTGTCTCCTAACCTGTTCCACCCCACAAAGTTAAGCACATTTCACAAAACCCCATTGTAAAGAAACCGTGACAAACCCCATACACATACACTCCACAACTCACTTCACATCAATACCCATTTTTAATAAAGATTACGCTGTACCTCACTGGTGCGGTAATTGCCCCCCAAGATCCTCAAATTTTCGAACCTGCTGGCAGGGTCAAACATGAGCGGGTGCTAGCATTTATTAAGCTAGAGCCTCCTTATAACCCACCCACACAACTGGAAAAGCCAGCCTAGGTTTAAAGTACTTCCAAACCTAGGTCAGAGGTTTTTCTGTGTGACTGTACAGTGATTTGGGCTAAAATCTAGCTAAGAGCCTGGGCTACCTCTGAACTGAATACCTGCCATAAGTCTTTTACAGAAAAAGAGTCTCTATATTTCCTTGTTGCTATGACCTCCTTGGTGTATAGAAATGCAGAAATCCCTTAGCATTTAATCAACACTATCTACCTTTTGTATAGCGTTTTTAATCAAAGTTCTGAACAAGCGTCAACATTCAGTAAAGCACAAAGCATTTAGACCTGCTGGACTGACTCGATTGCTACAATTTAAGTTCATTCCTGAGGTAAAGAACAAATAGAACAGTTTGTTGCCACCTTGCGTTTTACATCAAACTAGCATCATGATAAGGAAAGTCACCTGGAGTAAAAATTAACAGTATATATAAGGTAAAACAGATCAGATTTCACTATATCAGACTCATTTCTCCAAGCAGAACATTCTCCTATCATATACTGTATTCTTTCTTGTATTTTAAAACAGAGCTATCTAGTAGAGTGTTTATGGAGAGAACTAAAGGTACATTCCTACAATGATGAAGGGTTGTAAAGGAATCTCTGTAAATGGCTGGTTAGCTGTGTGCCTGTTGAATTGATCCTTTTAATGCTGCTGGAATTTTATTTTATTACTGGTAGGCTGTGTTCAGATGACAGTTTTATTTTGAAACAACACCCATTGTTTCAAAATAAAAATTCTTATGTCCACATAATGTACTGTTATTTCGAAACAGATCCCGTTGTTTCAAAATAACGGCTGTTATTCTGAAAGTAAAACCTAGCAGGAAATCGAAATAGCCATTGTTTCGAAACGTTTGTTTTGAAACAACGGCATTCAGACACGTTGTTTTGAAACAACACCATTGTTTCAAAACAACTGTTTTGAAACAACGTGTCCGAACGGCCTTATTTTGAAATAGCCATTTTGAAATAACAGCCATTTCGATAGCAGGCTTTCCCTTCATTCGAATTAACTTATTTTGAAATAAGGACTTTATTTCAAAATAACTTATTTCGAAATAAGAGTTTACGTGTGAACATAGCCGTATGTTTTAGGGTGCCTAGAGTCTTGGATAGGCAGATTTATTTTTAAATATAAATAAATAATACAACCAATGGCCAGATCCTCCCAAGTTAGCAGAGGGCTTTCACAATAGAGTACCCAAACTCAAATCAATGAGGACTGAAGGTCCTTGATACCTTACAGGCTCAGATGCTTATTCTTTAAAGGAGTCCAGGGCTCACCAACTGAAATGATGTTGGCTGTAATGATGATACTTAGCTGGTAACCATTTCAACAGCCTTATGTAGAGCACTTCTTGGGCATTAATGAGCAGCTGGCAAGAAATGGTGGTGGTCTCAAGCACAGTTTTGTGCCCTAAGCTCCAACTCTCAACAATGCCCAGAAAATGTGTTGCACTCATTTAATTCACGGTGAGTTGATAGGAAGATATGGACCTGCTTTCTCATAGTTGTTAACTTAATACAATTTTCAAAAACTTCAGTGTTGTTCTTTACTTTCATCCTCCCATTCATCTTCCTGCTGCCATGCAACAGATGGACTTGACTTTGGCATGAATGATGACAAGTATCCATCTAGCAGTAGTTCCAGGCAATATTCCTTTCCTTTCCTCTGGGATGTGAATATTGTGTTTCATACAGAAATGAGAAAAATGCCTTTATCCTCATTTCTCTGTGAAATACAATATATTTGCAAGATAAATCAGACCTTGGTATTAATCATAAATCAATTAGGTTTATCCTTAACCTAACCAAATACAAAAATTCTCTTTCCTCATTTTGAAATCCAATATGATATTCATAGTAATTATACTGCTGTTCATATGAATCACAAACTTGTATTGTAATCATTAGTAGTATGGTTGATTTGTTTTCTGCCTTGCAAATTTGAAATGTCCATCTCACTTGCAGTAAGGTTGGCTTTTTTTAGTTATTGAACTAAATACTTTTATTAACCAGAATTCCTCTTTTTATCTCTGCTATTGGCTTTTAGTTTGTTCAGATTTTGCACCTTAGTATTCTCACATTTGAGGCAAGTGGAAAGGACGAGGAGATGAAGGCTGTAACGTGCTCTCGGGATCTTCCATTCCTGGGGACCACACTGATAGCTGAGCACCTTGAAGGATTGTGCCTTATGTAATGCCCTAGCTCTTCGTGTCTGCTATTATTCGGTATTAGTTGTATCACAATAGCAGTTAAAAGCCCCAAATGAGATTTGGGGTTTGCTTATCCTAGGAACAGACTCATAAGATACTGTCCGTGTCCCAAAAAATTGATAAGCTAGATAAAAGGTGAGCTGAAGAAAATATGGATGGAGAACTGGGGCACAGAAAGATTATGGGTTTGATTTTTTTTTTCCCTCTGCATCCAAGCTCTCATTTTTAGGGATTTTGCTGTTTGCAGCTCAGTTCCCAAGTTGGGGCTATTCAACTTTGCCCCCACAAAAGGAAAAATAAGTTGGCAAATCATTATGGCTATGTCTACATCTGCAAAATTAGTTAGGACTTGTTAGTCCGAACTAACCTCATACCTCTTAAGTTCAAACTAACTGAGCATTCTAGTTCAAACTAACACTTTAGTTCAAACTACAACATGTGGGTAGTTCGAACTAACCGGCTTAGTTTAAACTTTTTAAGTTTGAACTACGCATTAGTCTGGCTCCTGGCCGGACTTAGTTTGAACTAATGGTTGAACTAAGGCAGTTAGTCCAGGCTAAGTGCCAGTATTATGTAGTTAGAAATAAGTGTTCCCTAGTTTGAACTAAGACATTTCTTAGTTTGAACTAGGGAAAGCCTAGTGTGGCCATGGGCTAAATTAGTCCGAACTAAGCCTCCTTAGTCTGGACTAATCTGCCACTGTAGACATAGCCTTTGGGTCCACATATACAATTATGCACATTTATTTCAGAAAACAGGCTGAGGTTCAGCAGGGGTTCCTAATTTTTTCCAGACCAGTTCACCCCATCATAGTACTGGTATTCCATTTCTGGTTCCCAATATGATTGGCACTGCCGGGTAAATAAATGCACTACACATCACCTCACAGTTTCTTATGCAAAATATAAGCTAAGCACAACAATTGCTCTGAGAAATTACCTTTAATTGTCAATGTCTAGAAATCAGGTTCCTGAAATCACATTTTTCCATGTGCTATGAAATAAGTGTCACAGAATCATCTCTGTTTGACTCAGACTCTCTGGAATGCAAAGCATAATCTTATGATCATGCCCTGCTGCCCTTTTCACATTAAATCCTGAGCTGTCAGAATGAGTGGAAACAGGTGTATACCGCAAAAAGGGTGGCTGTATCTTAAACAATTTGATTTGGAGTGCTGAAGCCTGGATGAAATTAAATTTGACTGTGAAGGGTAACCAGACTTGCCCAGGCTCCACTGCAAGCCACAATGGACATAGATCCAAAGGGGTAGCTGTGTTAGTCTAGTTCAGCAAAACAAAAAAGTAGCCCAGTGGAACATTTAAAGACTAACAAATGTACATAGAGGAATTCACCAGCTGAGTATTAATAAAAGGGGATGTCCATGAAAGATTCCTGTTCCATGCCAGGTCCCATTTATGAACAATTTCTGTTTTAAAGTACCACTCTGTGAAACTCTTCTGTGCCATTTTCAGTTTAGAGTACTGTTCTCTCTAATTTGAGATCTGCTTGTCCATAATCTTCACTTCTCTTAGGTATGCATCTTACCAGGAAAATGTGGGGTAGGCCTCTGGACCTTTTTACACTAGCAAAAGGATCAAAGAAGAATAACATATGATGATCTTTTTTGTACTCAAGCATGTAACAAATATGGAAACATGTCTGTATGTTGACATATTTGAAAAAAAAGACACAACAAGGAATAAAAACCGTAGGTATGAATGTTTCAGAAATTCAGAACATCTAATTCTGCTGCTGAGTTTCAATTGTTTTTCATTAACTTGACTTTGTAAAATGTCACATTTTAAAAATGGCCTTATTCAACTTCTATTCTCGGGGTCTGCAACATTATTTACCAAAGCATAGCAAAGAAACTGAAAATCCAAGATTAATAATGAACATCATGGTGGCCCAAAAAGTTGTATGGACTTTTGATTGATTGCTAGAATTTTCTTTTCCCATTCAGCTGTCAGTTTTACAGAAGTAAATGTAACTAGCAAAAACCATTCTAGTTAATAGTGGTTGATTTGCAGTTCTTCATGCAATGTGAACATTGCCACATGAGTTCTCTAACTTCACAAGATTTGCAGTGATACGAACCTCTATATCAAGTAGAACTGAAGTACTGGTAAGGAGTTTAAATTGCCAGTTAAATGGTCCATTGTCATCATTTTTGTGGAGTAAGGTTGACATCTGGTGGCTATTTAAATAAATTTCAGGAAACTGTTGCATATAACCAAAATAACATGCCATTGTGGAATTAAATTTTCAGCTATTTGCTATGAGTTTTTGTTTTTCTCTGCCTGTTGTTGCTCCTAAATGAAACTGCACTGGAGTCACAAGACTTTCTTTGAAGTACAGCACTGCAGGATTCTAACATTTTTGCTTCGGTTTCACTCCTATCTACTTCACAGCAAAGTGCAGGCTATGAAACACAGCCCAATGTACATATGATTTTGCATATTAAACAATCCCAGATCAATGTCATTTACCTAAATGATCCCTTTGTAGAGAAAGCTCTGAAAAGGGCTGGGAGATGGGACTGAGGAGGGGCACTGAGCAAGAAAGAGCACTGCTTTTTAGCACAGGATATAGCAATAGCACAGTTTAAGACATTACAAGCAATCAGAGATCTAGGTGGTGTTATATGTTTAAGCATAAGGTGGGCATGTTCTCAAGAATCAAACCACCTTCATCATGCCATAGAAATGCAATGAGGCAGGGAAAAAAAGTAGAGTAATAATTTGGACATGGCACGTACATTTTAAATTGCAATAGATTAAAATGAGACTCTCTAAAAAAGATCACATGGGGCATAAGCACCTAAGCACTGAAAAAGGTATTTTGAAATAGAAGACAATAATGAAATGAATTGACTAAGTTTCTTTCTTTTCCTGTTTTATTTTTAAACTTTGCCTGACTCCTTCTCCAAACTTCAATATCAGCAAAACTGGGGACATGCTGCTCTGCACCCTGGAATGTACCACACTCTGGACACTATAATCCCGGAATGAGAAAATAGGTCTCTAAATGGCAGCAAGATTAAGAGGGAAATACTTCCACATCCAAGTATTGAATATGGGTGTGAGGGAGGTGACCACCTGCTAGAGTTCCTGAGTGTCCCAGTATGACAATTGTATGCTTGGCATCCCTATTGTGTAGTCTTGCATCTTAGTTTGATTTTCATACATCATAGCTACAGCACTCTGATGTGAAAATTCACACCTCCCGGCCCCCAGCCATGCCAATTTAACAGCTGGTGTAGATGCAGCCAGGCAATGGAAGAATGCTGCCATCACTCGGGGGGTTTGGTGTTTGTACAGTGATGGAAAACTCCTTTTCATCACTGTAGTCTGTGTGTACATGCCATGGGTCTATAGCAACATAGCATGGTGCTGTAGCTCTGGTGCTATAACAAACATAGCATAGACATGGCCTAACTAAAGGCAGTGGCTGCATGGGCAAGGTGAGCATTCCCCACCCCCAGACATACTCTCCACAACTCTTGCAGAATCACAGCCAGGTAGGTGGCACTAACTGCAGAGCCAGATACTACTGTCCTAGCCAGCTGCCCTATAGACCCCCATCCCTAGAGCCCCAGCAGCCCTAGAAGATTACCTGGGAAGTATGAATAACTTTTCTCCTGCAAAACAAGCAAGGATTCTTGTGGCAGTTAGACTAATAAATTTATTTATCTCATGAGCTTTCGTGGGAGAAAATCCCACTTCATCAGACATGGGATTTTCTCCCACAAAAGCTCATGCAATAAATAAATTTGTTAGTCTTTAAGTGCTACAGGACTCCTTGCTTGTTTTGCTGAACTAGACTAATACGGCTGCCCTTTGGAACTCTTCTCCCTCAGCACTTGAAGAGATTAGTTAAGGAGACAATAAAATTCTGAGGAGGTTTCTAAGAGATAGGGAGCTCAGCTCATTTAACTGACAGAGGCCCGGAGAGCATCCACAGTCCCCACAGCTTTCAGAGGGCTGTGTGGATGCTTAGCAGCTCTGAAAATCAGACTGCCCATGTCTCATGGCAGAAGCAGGCTGTTCAATGGGGTGGCAGTTTGAAATTGACTTCTTCAGTGGGACTTAAGCATGTGCTTAATGGTGCCAAGGTGAGGAAGCCAGAACTAGCAGATGCTTTTGACAGTGTGGACCCAAATAACTGAAGTCACACACAAATGAGAGTCCTGTGGCACCTTTAAAGACTGACAAATTTTGGGGGGCATAAACTTTTCTGGGCTCCAACCCACTTCATCAAATGCATCTGTTGTATCTGACAAAGTGGGTTGGAGCCCATGAAAGTTCATGTCCAAAGAAACTTGTTAGTCTTTAAAGGTGCCCACAGGACTCTTGTTTTTCTGTTCACAGACTAACACAGCTACCTCTCTGGAAATAAACTCATGCAGAAGCCTGTTGCAGAACTAGAAATGGACCCAAATCACTTGACTCAGCCCTGCATTGTACCTACAAGACTGTTTTTAATACTGGGTCCTAAAGCTTTTTGTTTTCTTTTGTTGTAAAGTAGCAATAGACTTCCTGTCTTTGCTAGGTCTGGTATTACTCAATGTTTCCATCATGACTTGGACAATGGAGTGAAGAGTGTACTTTTATAATCTGTAGATGACTCCAAGCTGGGAGGCATTGCCTGTACTTTGAAGGACAGAATTCAAATTCCAAATTTACCTTAACAAACTGGACAACTGGCCTGAAATCAACTAGAAGAAATACTAGAAAGACAAGTGTAAAGTACTGCAATTAAGAAGGGAAAAATCAAATTCACAGCTAAAAAATGGGGAATAACTGGCTAGGTCACAGTACTGCTGAAAAAAATCTGGGGGTTATAGTAGATCACAGACAGAATGGGCCAAGAATATGATGCAGCTGTAAAACAAATTATCTTTCTGAAATGTATTAACAAGAAGGGTTCAGGTAAAACATAGGAAGTAATTGTTCTACTCTATTTGGCACTGGTGCTGTCTCAGCTGGATTTCTACATCCAATTCTGGATGCAGAAGTTTAGAAAACCTGATCTATGAGGAAAGGTTAAAATAAACTAATTATTTAGCCTTGAGAAAAGAAGACTGAGAGGGACCTGATATGTCTTCAGATATGTTAAGGACTGTTATTAAAAGGCCTGTGATCATTTGTTCTCCAAGACCAGCAAAGAATAGACTAGACTAGAGTAACGAATGTGCTTAGTCTGCAGCAAAAGAGATTTAGATTAGATACCAGAAAAACCCTCCTGACTGTAAAGGTAGCTAAGGGCATGTCTACACTTGAGTGTTATCTAATGTCAACACTGAGAAGTCTGCATAGTAAAACTGGAGGGGAATGGCCACACCTTGCTCCGGCATCTCGTGTCCCCACTGCTGGCTGTTACTCCCAGTTTAGAAGCATTGTATTGTGGGTAGGTGTCCCATAGTGCATGGAAGTGCTGGAGCTTGTGGGAAGTCAGCTGTCTTCCCATAATGCAATGCCTCCCTCCCCTTTGCTTCTTACAGAGAAACAGGAAATCCTTTTCCTACTGTGTATCTCTACTGCAGGGATGGAGCCCGCTCATCTCCTCTGCAATGTAACTGACAATGTTTCAAACACATCCAGGCTTTTTCTACAGCAGGAGTATAAAGTTCCAAATTGGGAGCCGGATATGGCCCACCAAGGGCTCTCATCCAGCCCCGAAGCTGCTGGCTGTTCCAGTGATTCGGCTCCACAGCCTGTCTCTGCTGCCTGGAGCTGATCTGCCAGTAGCAGTGAGAAAAGAGCTGCCAGCCCCTGCCACTGCATCAGCTATCCAAGGCAGAGAAAATTTTAACCCTACCCCCCTCAGGTCCAGGCAGCATGGTCTGCACTGCAGACTGAAGTACGTAGTGGTCCCAATAGGGAGGGAAAGAGCTGGGGTGGCAGCAGGTGCAGAGCCCGGGGGCAGAGGGCAGAGCCAGGTGTGAGCTGCAGGTTCCCTGGTGGCAAGGGGGAGATCCCAGAGTTAGCAGGGAGGGATGAGATAATTGCTGACAGGTCAACCTGAGCCCTCAGTGTAGCTCAAGCCAAAGTGTTGGACTATGATCCAAGGGAAGTTATGGAATACCCATGACAGGAGTTTAAGAACAGGTAGGCCAAACTCCTGTCAGAGATAGGCTATGTTTACTTGCTCCTGCCTCAGTACAGGGGACTGGACTAGATGATTCTTGAAGTCTCTTCCAGCTCTAATGTAGCCCAGCCTGAGTACAACTGTAAACAAATGATGATTTTTATATAAATTTTCCATCTTAATGATACATGGTCTCTGAATACAATCCAGATTTTTCTGTGACCTTTAAAGTAAAAGAATATGAGGGCAGATAGTTTACGTTTTCAATTACATTTAAATTCTCAGCATGGGTTCTTAAATCATGAGTTTGCTTTTACACACCTAAAGCAGAACTTAAGATAAATGTAGCACTACGATTCAAGAAATTATTTCCATATAAAGTATGTTTATTATACATGCATTGCCATGTGATTCCTTTAAATTTATTAAAAGACAAAGAAATTGTCTGGCAAGAATACCCAAAATAGCGATATACATGATAAAAGCCTTCCCTACTATACAAATAACTGAAAAAACTTAACATGTTCACTTAGGCAGTGAGTGTAACATAAGCCATGTTGTCCTTATTTATGTAAAGACACCCTGAAGTCAAATGTATCCCTAAACTTAGTTTCTGTTATCAGTGCTTGTCAAAGTTCATTTCATGACCCAGTACTGGGTTGCAGCAGATCTGCAGGTACTAGGTCATGGCACCAGCACTGCTCAGAGTGGGGGCTGCTGCATCGTGCTCCCAGCCTGGCCAGCACTGCTCCTGGGAGGAAGGCAGATGCCCCGTGCTTCCCAGCCAGCTGGTGCAGATCATGGGAGGGGGATGGCTGCCCCTCACTCCCCAGCCAAACAGCACTGCTCCACTCCCAGGAGGATGGCAGTTGCCCTGCTAGCTGCGGCAGGCCAGTGCTGCTCATGAGAGGGGGATGGCTGCCCCTTGCTCCTCAGCCAGCACTGCTCCCAGGATGGGCATAGCTGTGACTGTCCTGCATGCCCCGGCTGGCTGGCGCTGCTCCTGAGAGGCCAGCCAGCAATGATCCCCTGTGCCTCACAAAGAACACTCAATGCTGCGTTTGTCCTGGTTTCTGGGGATCCCATCTCCTCTGCAGCCATGGCCACTGCTGAATTTTCAGGCAGCGGCCTTTTTTTTTCAGTGGAGGAGCTAGCACATGGTAGAGGGGGTCTGGAACTGGGTCCTGAGGAAAGACGTTTGACAACCACTGTGTTATACTATTGCTTTGGCAAAATCTAAAATGAGAGCATTCAGACTTTTGAGCTGTCCAATAGTGAGGAATTTAATGATGGAATGAGGATCAGTACCCATCATACTTACAGTGTATGTTAGTAGATAAAAGTAAGGTTAATTTTCCTCTCCTATCTGAGAGAGGAAACTCTAATTGTCTGAACTTTTACTACTATCATAGTTGCAACTCAAGTCTTAAAAGTTGAATGGTGGCAGAGTTGTTAATTTTGGCAATCATCCTCTGGGTAGTTTAATTCTAGAACATGTTACAACTGACAAGTTAGGCCATTAGGAATGTTATTAGAGCTAAATGCCCTGTCATCGTCAAACAATGAAGAATAACATTTCTTACACTAAATTATAAACTCCCACTGGTTGTATATTAATAGGCAATTTTTTCCCCAAAGCTAGCATTCATAGCTGATGGTAGATACTGAATCAGCTGTGCTCTACAGGGCACTAGCATCTTTAAATGATGACTCAAGGATATTACTATCAGCTTAATTAACCCTTTTGTTAGAAATGGGCCCAAATCAAACCAAATCTCTGGATTTCAACACCTAGAACTGTAGGCTGAGATGGAGTGTTGGAATCCAAATGGAGATTGGTATCCATCAGTTGATGTGCAACAAATGGCAAGAATCTGAGTCACTTTGTAACACTGAACAAGCAACTATTACAATGAACAAAATTGATTACCTCTGGTATACTCTGTCCCCCTCTCTCTGCTTCACTGTAAAGCTTCTGTCCCAGTGTAGTTACCTAGAGTCTACCCTGGCCCACTCCTTCCTGATACAGATTTAAAGAAACAGGAACTAGGAGGATGTGTACTATCTCTATGATGGTTTAAGCTGAAGATTTAGATCCAAATGCCCTCATGCTTGGAATGTATAAAATCCATTTTTCAATTTTGTTCTTTGGACCCATCCCCACTCTTACTGTTTGTGCAAATGTGGTCTGACAGCCTTCATTACAACTCTTCTATAGGTGATGGAACATCTAATGTAATCAACATGGGGAATTAATTCCTACCAGAGGTCATAGATAAATTTAAGACAGAAGTGACTGGTTTAGTGGCCAGTGATTCAGGTAGGTATACGGAGTTGGGTAATCCAATCTCATGCTACAGCCTGATTTCACTTTCGTCCCTTTCAGTGTATAACATTGCACTGTTGTCACATTCTGTCACTGCTTCTACAAGGAGGGTCAGCTCCCTGACACACTCAGTCCAGGCACTCCTGTCTCAGGCTGAGCAGATTCCCCCATCCCTCATGCAGGTTAGAGATCAGCAGGCTCCAAGTCCTAAGAGGAGCATCCTCCTATGGTGCCTAGCCCCTCTTACACTGGACACAAGAGTCCAGAGATCTGCTATTCCCAGAGTAATAGTACACACCAGCATATCATCAGTTTCACCTAAGTAACACTGCTCGGCATAACACACGGCACTTAGATATGCTTTATACTCAAAACAAGAATAAGTTCATTTAACAAAAAGTAGGTCTTCAATAAGAAGCAATAAAGACTTATAGAAACAAAGGATTATTTATAAAATAACATCATAACTCATATTCTAAAGTTTAACCTTAACAAGCTGCCTTGTTTTCTTGTCTAATAAAGCCTGCTTTCCCAAAGTTGTTTGCCACCAGAAAGGCTGAGACCCTCCTTTCATGAGACCAAGTCCTCTGGCAGCTCATTTTTTAGAGGGATGCCAGGGTGTCCTTCTGACCCCTAGCTATAATTAGGCCATTCTTTTCTTCTTTGCTTCTGAATAGGGCTCCCTCCCTGCTGTTCAATTCTACCTGTTAATTTCTTCACTTGAAGTTCCAGCAATATTTGACTGAGAATGCCAATAGATTTCCATTGTAAGAAGCACAGTATACAATGGCCAACCAGGCCATTGAGAGAGATGAATGTTTCTCATTTCTTGTGTGGAAGAACCTGTTTCAAGTCCTGTTACCTCTGGGTGCCCTACCTTTAAATTCAGTAGTTTAAAAACATAATTCCCAGTGTACCAGTATGTACCTAACTACATACATATTATCTGTACATACACTTTGAAAAGATTATGATAACTAGTGTGGCACGGGCTTTCAGCAGAAACATTATATGACAAACTCTGGTGAACCTGTAACCCTTATGTACATTGGCATTAAGTGGTTGTTGGGTCATTTATACTTGTATAGACCACCAACACAAATTAAAAATAGATGCTTATTGATAATAGAGATTATCAATATAAACTGAAAGCTGCTGGTAATGATTTGGGTTAAAAATCATTATAAATTTCTAAGCAACCACTTCCCCAGTCAGTGGGGGAGGGATAATAAAAAAAACGGGTATCGTTAAAAGCTGTTGTTCTTGGTGTCAGCAAATACAATAAAGTAGATAATCAGATGAATTTTCAATGACTTCAGAGTTTCTTGGAAACATTTATCACAATTGGTGATGTATGGGGTCTAGATCAATAAATCATTTTGTTCCATGCCAGACAGTTTACACTGGTTCATGATCTGGCCCATCATACATTTGTAGGGGAGTAATATGCATATTCCCACACTGGCTTATTACTATGGATTCTACAAGGAAAGATTTTAACTGTTTTCCAGGTTCCTGATAGATTAAAATTTTTATTTTTCTGGGTCAGAAGAGAAAGGAAACCCCATGGGAGTAGATCTGAAAAGACAGCATTCCCTTAAATTCAACAGACAGGAAAATACATGACATTTATAGTGCAGCAGTTTATCTCTAATGCATTAGTGAATGGGATTTTTAGGAATAAATAGTGTACGTTAGGTTAGGAAAAATCTTTTGCCCAGAGTACTGGAAGTACCACTGATATCTCACCTGACCTGGGTTAAAATGTAATGATGAATCAGTAAGCATAGGCTATTCCTCATGTGCAGCAATTGCTTCAGCTACAACTGATTTACTGCAGTAACAAGAAGCCTTCTAGCCATTGGCGCAGCTTTCGTTTCTAATTATACCTATAACATTGGTGGGTCAAATTAATCACTGATGTGATTCCTCTGAAACTTAGTTATTTAGTCGAATTATTAACTTAGAGTTTGGCATTTGCTTTTATTATTAAAGGACCATTGAGTTTTAGCTCAATAGCTGCCAAACTCACAAATATTAAAACAATGGGATTGTGCTCTATGAACCTCATCCAAAGTTCACTAAATCAATGAGAGTATTTCCTATTATTGCAGGTGTTTTGGGGCAGGCTCTGAATTAGCTGTTTAGCTTTCATAGAATCATAGGGTTGGAAGGGACCCCACAAGGTCATCTAGTCCAACCCCCTGCCAAAAAAGCAGGACCACTCCCATTAGATCATCCCAGTCAGGGTTTTGTCCAGCTGGGCCTTGAACACCTCCAGAGATGGAGATTCCACCACCTCCCTAGGCAGCTTATTCCAATGCTTCACCACTCGCCTAGTAAGGAAGTTTCTCCTAATATCCAGCCTGGACCGCCCCAGCTGTAACTTGAAACCACTGCTTCTCGTTCTGCCCTCTGTTACTACCAAGAACAGTCGAGCTCCTTCCTCCTTGGAGCAACCCTTCAAGTAGTTGAAGGTTGCTATCAAACCCCCCCTCAATCAAAGTTGCTTTCTGTGTGTGCTGTTTATATCTCAAGATCCTTATTGCCCCAGTCCAACTGAACACTTAGCATATATTTACCTTTCCACTTGCTCTTAATATTCAAAAGGGATAAATGGATTCTAGTTTGCCATCTTAACTCTAGCCATCACTCTCTTCTCATAGGGAAAAATAAGATTTCAACTATGAGTTTGTTTGTATCAATATAAACTTTTTGGAACCATTGTATTTTCATGGAGCTTATAAAATACTGTAAATTAAATGTTAGTAGACTTTGCTAGGTTATTTTCTTTCATGCCTTGTTGGTTCCATAGAAGACAGGGACTCTTGTTTCCATGGTTGGCTCTACCATATGCTTCCTGTTTACCTTGGGCAAGTCACTGAAGATTTGATCCTTCCTTTAATTAAACCAGGGTAAATGTGGAATATGTCTGCTGAAGTCAGTGAAGCTGTATTGATGTAAAACTTCTGCCATGGATAGGAAAACCAGGCTTATATTCTGTACATCATTTCCCCATCTTTAAAATAGATATGGGAATTCTTTCCTATCTCACTGGGGTATTGAGGATAAATCCATTAGTATGTATGTGATGTTCAGAGGCTATAATAATGAGGACCCTGTAAGTACCTAAAATGGGGGGGGGGCAGCTTGATTTTCAAAAGCACTAACACTGGCCTAATCTTGCCTCCTTTGAAGTCACTGGGAGTTGTATTCTACTCTTAGCAGAGTTAAATCAGCTCTAAGAGCTTTTGAAAATCCAACCATGCATCTCTGGGTGCTCAAAGTGCAATGTGATTTGCCTTTTACTGTATCAGTAATAGTTTCTGTAAAACAGTGAAGAAAAGGTAGGAGCTGACTGCTAGCCCTTATCTTATGATGCCTTAGAGCTTTAGTTAATAGCATTTTTTATGGGAACATATATCTAGTCCATAAATAGCCAGACAACATTTAATTTTTCCCATTTTGGATAATTCCAACTCCTCTTGAAATGGAGAACTTCAGTAGTCTGAAAAGGAAAGATTGATGTAGCACAGGAACTAATAAATTATATGGAAAGAGCACATCCTGCACTTATTTCACATAATTCTTCAAAATTATTTTGATGTAGTAGTTTTTTCATAAAGAGGCCTTTTGGCAAGTATTCATTAATGAGCAAATTCTAACTTTTAAGCTTACCCCCACAAACTTTTTCTGACAAGGAAAAATAAATGTAACTGGTAGCAGGCATGCAGAAGGAAGAAAGTGGTCCGATCATTCTATTTGCTAGTCTGGTGATGTCTGGTCATTGTATTTGCCACTCTTTTGGGCTCAACCTTGCAGTCTTTACTCACCTAACACTCGTACTTGCCCTTGCTGTAAATCATTCAGCTAATCTATTTGGTGTCTTCTAAACAGTGAGCTCTTGATTCCATTATTACTTACACTGGTATTAATTCCTCTGAAGTCAGTGACATTACACTGGAACAAAATTGGTCAGAGTCCAGAATCAGGCCTCAGAAGTACTGAGGCAGTGCTGGAGCTAGTTATTTTGGCACCTGGGGTGTGCCCGGAGCAAGAAGCATGAAACACAACCTCAAATCAAACAGTTAAATGGAGCTGCTTAATACAGCTCCTGGGGCAAAGCACAGTTGCCCCACCCTAGTTACAGCCCTAACTAAGAGGTTAATAAATTTTAAAAATTACATCAAATAAATATGAGCAGACGTTACAATGTTAAGAAAGTAACATTAGAAACTAAAGATGATTTTGTTCCATTATGTCTATGGCTCTGATTCTGCAAACGCTTAGAATGTACTTAACTTTAGTCACAAATAGTCTCACTGACTTCAGTAAGATGACTCACATGCTTAGAGAAAAGGATGTGTGTAAGTATTTCCAGGACTGGCCATATATCGTCTCTGCCTAAAGATGGTTCTAAAAAACGAAATGTGATGAGCATTGACTACAAAAGTGCTGTACATTCACAGACATGCACACAAGTCCATGCACTTCCAGAGGTCCAGACAGAAGGTTTATGCTGAATTAGTAGTGGAAATATTTCAGACCCTTCCAGAAGAACCATCTGTTTTATGTGGCTGTTCTCTGTTTTGATTTATTTATGAACTTTTAGATGTATTGGGTTCACCTTTGGATAGCCTTCTACAACAACTATTGACAATTTAGTTTTCAGAGCAGTATATTAAGGTGCAAGGGATTAATATATGAAAGTACTGTAAGCCATTTCATGTTCTATATAAACACAGGCACAAATAGGACAACAGCTATATTATCACATGGTAAAGCAAATTCCAGTCTCCCACATTTGTAGTCCATGTGATGATACTATGCTAATTAGCTTCTTTAAAAGAACAGAAAAGAAAACTTCAAAAGGACTATTATTGGAAAAGAATTTCCCCATTGCAGTTGTCTCACATAATCTATCTTTTCTGCATGTCATAATGCAGCAGGGGGGGCGGAGAATGAGATGATAAAGCTCACAAAAAGAAAAAAGAGGTATAAAAAAAAAAAGGGAAAACAAAACAGTCAGATGGCTCTTCATGTGGCTTCATTTTTGTCAGGCTATTTAGGTTCCTTATTTTGCAAGCTAAGCCTTATATATTGTTTCATCCTGTACCAAGGAGGTAAATAGCAAAACTCGTATTCACTTCAATAGGCCAGGATCAGGTACATAACGCCTATGTCTACGCAGCACTTTTATTTTGAAATAACACTGGTTATTTCAAAATAAAAGATATTTGGTCCACATGACGTTTTCTTATTTTGAAAGGACAGATCCTGTCCTTTCGAAATAAGAACTGCTGTTTCAAAACAGGTTAAACCCCAATTGTTTCGAAACAGCTGTTATTTCAAAGTGGTTATTTCAAAATAAGGCCGTTTGGACATGTTGTTTCAAAACAACACCATTGTTTCGAAACAACTGTTTTGAAACAACATGTCCAAACGGCCTTATTTTGAAATAACCACTTTGAAATAACAGCTGTTTCAAAACAATTTAAACACCTAATTTGAATTAACAAAATGTTAATTCAAATTAACTTATTTTGAAATAGTGACTCATTTAAAAATCCTTATTTCGAAATAACAATGTGTGTGTAGACATAGCCATAACTAGCAGGACTACCATAGAGTCAAATTAGAAAAAAACCTTGGTTGGTTCTGTCAACTTTTGTCAGGTCTCAAACCAAGGATAGCTCAAATCTAGGTCATACGTGAAACTCATTACAACATTATGAATGAATAGAAGTGGGAAATGTTTTTCAGGATGTGCGCAGTTTTAAGTGAATACAGACAGCAGTACTTGATTGGTTTGTTGTGCATAACAACTGACAGGTATGCAGAACACAATGGGATAACAGTGATTTATAGATAAATTTAAACTAAAAAGATAGACTTCAATCTCCGTTCTGAACACTTCCAAAATTTGGTGTATGTTAAATCTCAATCAACTTTCCTGTTTTACGACACCCTGAACCAAACCCCTTTGGGGATGTTTGAATCCAGATCTAAATTTTGTAACTTGTGACCAACTCTAATGCAAGTAAAGCTTATGATGTTGACAATAAGCCTATATGCATTACAAAGTGAACATGGAAGAAAGCTGTTGGTAGTTGACAAACTTCTCCATAGGTAAACTCCTCTTCTTAGCTACAACAACCAAAGGTGAATTTTTGCCTTACAGATGGTTCTTTTCAATCAAATACAATAGTCTTCTGATCACTATGGCTATGTCCACACGTACATCATTATTTCAAAATAAGTTATTTTGAAATGATTTATTTCGAAATAAAATCCTTATTTTGAAATAAGTTAATTCGAATTAAGGGAAAAGCTCAAAGCGAAATAGCATGTCCAAACACAGGACTTGCTATTTCACTTTAGGAGAGGGGCACCATGGGAGGTGTGGCAACATGGCCCCCTCCCTGGGCCATGCCCCCACCCAATATAGGCTAAAAGGAAGGAAGCCTGGGAAGGACAAGGGCAAAAGTGTTATTTTGAAATAATGGTTATTTCGAAATAACACATCCGAACGGCATTGTTTTGAAATAACCATTTTGAAATAACAGCCGTTTTGATTTAAAGGAGGTTTAAGCTATATCAAAATGACGGCTCTTATTTCAAAATGATGGAGCCCATCATTTCGAAATAAGAATATGTTGTGTGGACCTAATCTCTTTTATTTCGAAATAACCAGTGTTATTTTGAAATAAAAGAGATGTGTGGACGTACCCTATGCTTCAAAAGGAGATTTCTCCTGGGGTACTCTGTACCAATGTGATATTGCTGACATCTTGCTCAGAACTGTGAGCAATTATTACTGCTCTCTGTCTGTAGTTACATTGTGTGTCTGGACATAGCAGCTTGTCTGCCTTGCAAGCAAACTTCAGGATTCTGCCTATGCAAACCAGGCCTTGCAGGTAACAATCAGAGAACCCAAATTCATTGAGTTCACCAGAGATGCCTCCTGGAGTGTCCACTTCCTCTCACTAGATACTCAGAAGTTTGCTGCCTCAAAACAAAGTGGGATTTTTCTCCCACAAAAGCTCATGTGAAAAATAAATCTGTTAGTCTTCAAGTGCCACACGACTCCTTGTTTTTTTGCTGGACTAGACCAACACGGCTATCCCTTTGGAAATTGCCTCAAAAAAGCCTGTGTACACATCAACCTGTTACATGGGCTGAGGACTTACCCTTTACTGTTGATGTACAGAACTAGTGTGGTTTTATAAAAGAACAAGAATGAGTCTATTTATAATGAACAGATATTTGAGTGAACCTAAGAAAGAATAATGAGACAGGTACAGTTGCAAATTTTAAAAAAGCAAAATACACTTTCCAGTGACTAAAACTTGATTTTATCAAATTATAGTTTTGTCTATGTGTAGAATAATAGAAATTGGAAGGGACCATGAGAGGTCATCAAGTCCAGCCTCCTGCACTCATGGTAGGACCAAGTACCCTCTTAAACCATCCCTGACAAGTGTTTTTCTAACCTGCTCTTAAAAACTTCCAGAGATGGAGAATGTACAACTTGCCTAGGAAACTTATTCCAGTGGTTAATCACCCTGAGAGTTAGGAATTTTTTCCTAATGTCCAACCTAAACCTCCTTTGCTGTAATATAAACCCATTGCTTCTTGTCCTATCATCAGCAGTTAAGTAGAACAGTTTTTCTCCCATCTCCTCATGACAACCTCTTAGGTACTTGAAAACTGTTATCATGTTCCTTCTCAGGCTCTTTTCCAGACTAACCAAATCCAGCTCTTTGAATCTTCCCTCATAAGTGTTCCAGACCTCTAATCATTCACGTTGCTCTTCTCTAGACTTTCTCCAATTCGTCCACATCTTTCCCAAAATGAGGAGCCCAGAACTGGGCACAATACTCCAGTTGAGGTCTAATCAGGAGGGAGTAGAGTGAAAGAATTACTTCTTGTGTCTTACTTACACTACTCCTGTTATCACAGCCCACAATGGTGTTTGCTTTCTTTGCAACAGCGTTACACGGTTAACTCAGGTTTATCTTGTGTCCACTCTTGTAGCCAGGAATTTTTGTCCCAGAATTACTTGAACTAATGGATGAGAATAGCAAAAGGCATACAGATAGAAAAACGCCTTCTAAACCCTCAGGTCAGTTCCTAGCAGGCAACAATAAAAGTGCTAACTTAGTTACAAAGTAATGACCATACTTTAGGAAGCAATTAACAGGTGTAACATAAGCTTTCAACATGTTGATCAGTGAGTTACTGCCCCATCAGACTCTTCTACGGAGGACCCCGATGTACACACTATTCTAAGCTCTATTCCAGGGGTTCCCAACCTTAACAGCTGAAGGGTTTAAAGTTTTGGGGTAACGCTATGACACCAAGATCCTTTTCCACAATACTCCTTCCTAGGAGTCATTGCTTATTTTGTATCTGTGCAATGGATTGTTCTTTACTAAGTGAAGTACTTTGCACTTGTCTTTATTGAATTTCATTCTGTTTACCTCAGACCAATTCACCAGTTTTTCCATTTTCAATTGTGATCCTATCCTCCAAAGCATTTGTAACCTCTCCCAGCTTCGTTTTATTGGCAAAGTTTGTAAATGTACTCTCTCTGCCATCATTTAAATCATTGATGAAAATATTGAACAGAACCAGACCCAGAACCAGTCCCTGCAGTACCCCGTTCATTATGCCCTTCCAGCATGACTGTGAACCATTGATAACTACCCTCTGGGAGCTGTTATCCAACCATTTTTTCACCCATCTTATAGTAGCTCCATCTAGGCTGTACTTGCCTAGTTTGTTAATGAGAAGGTGATGCAAGACCATATCAAAAGCCTTAGTAAGTTGTACCACATCTACTGCTTCCCCTCTATCCACAAGGCTTGTTCATCATAGAAAGCTATCAGGTTGGTTTGACATGATTTGTTCTTGTCAAATCCATGCTGACTATCCCTTAGCTCTTAGTCTCTTCTGGGTGTTTGCTAATGGATTCCTTAATTATTTGTTCCATTATTTGTACCATTATTTTTCCTGGTATCAAAATTAAGCAGACTAATTTATAATTCCCTGGGTTGTCCTTATTTCCCTTTTTATAGATGGGCACTATATTTGCTCTTTTCCAGTCCTCTGGGACTGCTCCAGTTTTCCATGATTTTTCAAAAATACTATTATCTCCTGAGTCAGTTCCTTGAGTATTCTAGGGTGCATATCCTCTAACTTTTGTGGATAATTTTTGACTTGTTCTTTCCCTGTTTTAGCTTCTGATCCTATTTCATTTCTACTGCCCTCCCCCAAACATCAGGCATCGAGTCACCACCAACCTTCTTGGTGAAGACCAAAATGAAGAAACGTTTCTCATTTATGTCAAATTCCCCGCAGTTCTTGCCTTTCAGGATAAGAGGATCCATCTTTTACAGGCTCAAAGGATGTTGTATCCTAATTGAAGGATAACCCATGTCTTTTTACATTATTCAAAGTCCATTGTTTCTACCTCAAGGGTCAGGAAGGCTTCCTGTGTGCAGATCCTGTCACCAAGCATGCTTGTTGAATGGTCTTCTCTCTCTTATTCAGCTTGATGGCTTTGTTTACCTTTTATGTAAACGTATTTTCCTTGTTCTCTGCCTGTAACCAAGCTGTTCAGACAGGGCTAGTGCAGCCTGACTTTATACTTTACCTACTAAACACACTTTAAGAACACATTTTCATCACACATTTGTAACTCATTATGCACAACCCAGACATATATAGCTCAGTGATTTTGGGGGCCAGTCTGGGAACCAGTTTTTGATGCCTTAACACTTTTGGGCTATGAAAAGTGTACTGGCACAAAGAATGTGTCAGGCCTTATGTAACTAAGCAAAATTCAGTATTGGGTACCTAAATTTTTTTTACAAATATAGTACTACCTGTGTAGAAAGTATTGAACCACTAAAATTGATATTCTCTACAAACATAAACAAACAAGGAGTCTTGTGGCACTTACAAACTAACAAATTTATTTGTTGCATGAGCTTTCATGGGAGAAAATCCCACTTTGTCAGAGCATCTGAGGAAGTGGGATTTTCTCCCATGAACGCTCATGCAAAAAAACAAATTTGTTAGTCTTTTAAATGCCACAGGAGTCCTTGTTTGTTTCTTTTACTGAATTAAACTAACACAGCTACCCCTTTGGATGTCTACAAACATAAGGTTACAATGTAACAGCGTTATTTTTGTTTTGGTGCTTATGAACACTATTGCCTATTTGGCCTCTCACAGGCAGAGGGAAGCCCCCAAAAGATCTCTTCCATACAGATATTAATCCAACTCCAGAAGAAGAGAGGAGTTAGAAAAAAGAATAGAGTGTCAATTAATCACTAGGTATAAACAAACAATTCAAGAGTGAGAATGATATCAGAATTTTAATATGAGTGTCCAAGGCAGGTGGAGTCTTCTGTGCTGAATGACTACAAATTGGAACAAACAAGGAGTCCTGTGGCACTTAAAGATTAACAAATTGATTTATTGCATGAGCTTTTGTGGGAGAAAATCCCACTTTGAATACTGAAGCGTGTGTAAGCTTCAAAATACTGAGACACATGAGTGAGCTTTCAGTGTAAATCTCTGCCTTGATTCCTTCATGGGCATCCTCCCACAGCACCCCATCTATTAAAGGTTGAGTCCACGTGGGCTGCTCTAGAAGACCACAATATTACATCAGTATACAGTAAAATCTCTCTGATGGTAAAATGTATTCCATAGTCCTCCAGGTTTTTGGAATGTTTTCATAAGAAGGTTTAAATATAAATAATTTTACTGTGCTATTACAACATTGCACACAAGGCAACTTGCATTGAAAAGCACTTAGTGTCTTGAAAACATTGTGTTAATGTGTTATAATATTTTGAAATTTTTTCAGTTTGAACTGCCAGTCTAAAAGTTATGGTTCCTGGCTATCCAATTAAGGGTGCTAATAGTAAGTGGGTCCATATACACCATATGAAGAAAGATCTGTAACATTGTATACCAATGAAAAATGGAGCAAAACAAAATACTTCGGAATTTTCTTGCCAAGTTCTGGAGGGGCAGCCATGTTAGTTTTATGAAGCAAAAAAAGCAAGGAGTCTTGTAGCACTTAAAGGTAAAGAAAGAAAGAAATCTGTTAGTCTTTAAGTGCTACAAGACTCCTTGCTTTTTTGGAATTTTCTTGTCATCATCTTTGTTAACTAAATTTTTTACCCGTAGTAATATTCCTTACAGTTCAAATGTGGGGCCCCTTGTATAAAATATAATAGAAATCTCAACTACTTCTACTAAAGTTCCAGAGGGGTAGCCATGTTAGTCTAGTTCAGCAAAACAAACAAGGAGTCTGGTGGCACTTTTAAAGACTAACAAATTTATGCGTCACATGAGCTTTTGTGGGAGACAATCCCACTTTGTCGGACATGTATGGCTCTTCAAGCATCTGACAAAGTGGGATTTTCTCTCACAAAAGCTCATGAGATAAGTAAGTTTAATCTAACAGAGTCAGGAAGCTTGTACATGTATTTTGGTGCAGTACTAAGCATGCACTGGTGCAAGGTGATCTGATCTTCTCAATCTCAGAGGTCTAAAGAAAGAAGTAAAATCATATGGGCCTCATTCTTATTTTGTTTACATTGGCTTGCATTGGTATAACTGATGTCAATGGAGATGCTCAGGGGCATTGCTGACACTGGGCACTCCGGGGCCTGTGTCCCAAATCTCCCCCCACTGTGCCCCGAATCTTTTCTCTGGGCCCTGGGTGCTCGCACAGGGAGAGCAGGTCAGCCCTCGGCAGTGCAGGGCAAGAGGCTGCTGAGCCTCTGTACTGCTGCTGCCCCTCCCCTGCCCATGTGCTGCAGCCGCCTCTCTGGCTTAGAGAGGGGAGGGGCAAGGGACAGTCAAAGCCTCCTCTCTGCCTCCCGGCAGCTCCAGCACCGGCCCACTCCCAGGACAGAGCAGGCAGGTGCTGGGGGGGCAGTGTGGGAGGGGGACTGGAGGCCCCGGTCAGGCAGGGGGGAGAGGAAGGGCTGACTGGGGCCAAGGGAGACTTCCCTGCATAGGCTTCAGGCCTCAGGGGGGAAGCAGAGAATTAGTCTCTAGGTCTCTGGGCCCCAGGTCAGGCGGGGGGTTCCCCCCAGGTCTTTGGCACCCGGGTGGGGCTGTGGGGGGTGCCAGTAAGCCTCCAGGCCCCATATGGGATGGGCAGGGGTGCCCCCAAATTCAGGGGCCCATGTAAAACTGGTGGGAGTGTCCCTAGGCCTCTGGGGCCCATGGGGACTCAGGGGACTATGCCTAGGCTTTTGGGCCCTGGGTGGAATGGGGAGGTGTCCATAGGCCTCTGGGGCCCAGCTGGGATTGGCAGGGGGTACCTCTGGGCTGGGGGCATGCCTCAAAAAATTTGACGGTATTAAGATGTGCCACGGCAGAGAAAAGTTTGGGAACCACTGGACTAAAGTAAGGTTGGTAGAGGAGTACAGAGAAGTGGCTACTGTCACAGCAATAGTAGCTGCCTGGTGAATAAACTGGGGTTGAGCATTTAGCTGGTACCAAGTTCAAGCACAATAGCCACAACAAAACCTTTCCATTTTGTGTTTCTTAATGTTATGGAAGTTTTTAATAAGGCTGTTTAGAGCAAGACTGTTCACTTTGTGATAGACATGACACCTGCTACACCATGAGGGTATGTCCACACAGCGCTGGTTGTTTCGAAATAAAAGTCCCTATGTCCACATGACGTTTTTTTGTTTCGAAAGGAGGAGCTCCTCCTTTCGAAACAAGAGCCCTCCTTTTGAAACAACTTAAACCACTTTGCTTTCAAAAGGAGGGTTATTTTGAAACCAGTTGTTTCGAAATAACGCTGTTTGGACACGTTATTTCAAAACAAGGATTGTTTCGAAATAACAGGCACCTTCCTCCCCAGGTGCATAGCACGCTGGGGGGAAGGTCCCAACCCCCCCTCAGCACCCTGGCCAGGGATCAGCACCCTGGGCAGGGTGCTGAGTAGAGTACAGGGGGTGCGAGGGTGCCCCAGCCAGCTTCCCCCCCCCTTCCCCTTGCTGGGAGCGGGGGGGACGGGTGCCTCAGCCCCCTTCGCCCCCCCTACCCCTGGCAAAGGGAAGCGGGGGGAAGCCTGCTGGCGCACCCCTAGGGCTCTGCCCGCTGCCCAGGCTGCAGGGTAGCTGCTGGCCCCGCAGCCCGGTCAGGGGAACTGCAGCCCCCGTGGGGTGGCTGCTCCAGGGGCGGTTCACCCTGCTGCTGGGGCTGCTCCCAAGCCCAGGGCGTCCCACCCCTGGGACTCCCTGGTGCCCCCCCACTGCTCCTGCCACGGGCAGGGGGGCTTTCCATGCCCCCCCACTGCTCCCGCCACAGGTGGGGGGCTTCCCCTGCCGCTCCTGTTGCGAGTGGGGGGGACTTCCCCGTGCCCCCCTGCCGGGCATGAGGCAGCCCTGGCCCACCCGCAGCAGAAGCTGTGGGGGGGCGCAGGGAAGCCTCCCCGCCCACGGTGGGAGCAGCGGAGGGGCAGGGGAAGCCCCCTCACCTGCGGCAGAAGTGGCAGGGGGGGCAGGGGAATCCCGGGGGCAGGGCGCCCCGGCCCAGCACAAGCCTCCCTGCCCCTCCCCTCCCCTATCTCAAAATAGCATGTCCACTGTGTGGACATGCTATTTCGATTCCCACTTTTTTTCTTATTTCGAAATAGCTTTTTTGTTATTTTGAAATAAGGCATTATTTCAAAACGGCTTGTTTCAAAACAAGGGCTTGTGTGTGGACATAGCCTTAGAGAATAACACACTACTGACTTTTCATATGAACCATTCCAAACTCAGTTTGTTGCTGTGCAACTGCACCTGTATTTTTCTGGAGTCTATTTCCAGTCATAATTTACACATTATGAATTATTCTTATTACTTTTTAGAAATAGTATTTAAGTTGCATGCAGTATAGTAAACATCTTCCATAGCAGGGAATTGTAAGAGCCCTCTCCTTCCAGATGAGTAGGTGACTGTGATGGTGAGAAATTAATAGGCCTGAACTAAAACCCACTCTAAAAATAATATTAAAAAAATTAATTAGTTGGGCCTCCTGAAAAAGGCTTCCTCAGGCCAGTTTCTAGCTGCAACAGGAAGCATCTCCAAATCGCCACTCAGAAAGGCAATTTTCCCCTAGTAAGAAAATGCAAATTAATATTTTTAAGTGCAAGTATTAAAATCCTGTTGGGAAACTTGATTAACAAAGTGATAGATCAGAAATGTGTAGAATTTTAATTTCTGAAGGGGGGTGAATCAAACAAAGCAATGAGTTGACCACTAGAGGGCACTTTGGCATCAGGTTTGGGTATCGAACTTACTAAGTATTTTATGCTTTCATCATAGAGTAATTATTAGGCACTTATCTGTCTAATTCAGCCGACACTTGCTCTCACTATCTGAAAAAATAAAATCTCTATAACAAAAGTGGAGTTTATAGCATTAATGGGATTGTGGGTATTACAGAATTATTAGGATGGAATTCAGGCATAAACTATAGATTGGGGGATAAGCAGGATGTGTATAAGCCACGATTTAAAGGCTCTTTGGGTATAACACTATTTTTCTTTATTGCTCGGGAGTTTGGTTGAAATTTATATTTTAAAACCAATCTGCCAGAAAACATCCCAACTTACTGTTTTACTGAATCTCATTAACTGTGAAAACAATCTATGGAGAATTGACTAAATCTGGTGACAAGCTCCAGAGAAGTGGCCATGGTAGTCCTTGTCACTGAAACAAACAAGGAGTCCTGTGGCACTTTCAGGCTATATCTACATTAGCCAGCTTAGTTCGGGCTTGCTTAGTTCAAACT
This sequence comes from Podocnemis expansa, assembly GCA_007922195.1. Lineage (NCBI taxonomy): Eukaryota > Metazoa > Chordata > Testudines > Podocnemididae > Podocnemis > Podocnemis expansa. The sequence continues at coordinate 56,710,344 of ML681966.1, read as the reverse complement.
AAGCAGGGTCTGGTTAGTTTGAACTAACCATGGCTTTTTATATTCAAACTAAAATAGCATGGCTAGTTCGAACTAAAAGATAGTTCAAACGAAAAACACAGTTAGTTCAAACTAACCACTTGGTTCAGACTTATTTAGTTCGAACTAGCATGGCTACATTATGCTAGTTCGAACTGAAGTTCAAACAAAGTTTGAACTAACCGTTCAAACTAAGCTTTGCTTAGTTTGAACTAGGAAAAGCCTAGTGCAGACAGGGACCAAATTAGTCTGGATTAGGCCTCCTTAATCCAGACTAATTTGCTAGTGTAGACATAGCCATAGAGACTAACACATTTATTTACTGCATAAACTTCCGTGGGCATAATCCTACTTCATCAGATGCATGAAATGGAAATGGCAGTATATTAGGTGTAGAACTGGGACTTTAAACCTGTTTTAGAAGCTTAAATTTATATGTTTTGCATAGTTTTGTCTGACGTTAAAATTAATTTTAATACTTCCAAGAAGTGTAGTGTTTGACAGGTCTTGTGCAGCTGGAAAGCAAAGTTCTAGTTCACCAATGAACAGGTCCGGCATGGGCAACAGCAGAAAGTGCTACCTCAGCCCTATTCAGAAGAAAACATTCTCCCAAAGTGAGGAATTAGTTTTAGCTCATGTTTGTTACCTCTTTTGCTGATTTGGGTGATGGGAATGCCTGTTCATTAGAAATTGTACTGAGATCACCCTGTACATGTCACATAGACCATCACACAGTTTTCATATTATAATTTTATTGCATAGAAGGTCTTATACCAGGCATCTCAAACACACGGCCCGCAGGCCGCATGCAGCCCCTAAAGCTATTTCCTGTGGCCCACAACACCACCATTGTTACCAATATTTGCAATATTGTTGTATGAAAAGATTTCAGTGGTGCAGCCCTCAGGCTAACATACTAGTCCTCGTGCGGCCCTCTAGTAGTACCCATGTGGCCCTCGTGATGATTTGAGTTTGAGATCCCTGTCTTATACCATGCTTATCGTAGTAGCCAAGTAATTAGCCCACTTAGGGCTGATTGAAACTTGTGAAACAAAGGTTCTAGATTTCACTTCAGAGACATCTTTTTTCCATTTTTGCCTTGTTTCTGTTAATGTGCATCAGTAATGCTGCCCCAAACTGCAGTAAAAGGTTGATATAGCTCAGAATGATCTAATTAAACACCCAACACTTGACCTGAAATGTGCAGAAAGGGTCATGGTTTTCATTAATCCTTTTTAAGAACACTAATATTGTAACTTCCAAGGTGTAGTACACTTGAAGTAGAGCATTTACTGAACATAAGCAAGTGCTTGTTGCTGAAAACAGTGTTAACTGCCCATGACTTGTTTGTGGAATGAATCAGAAGGCCCACATGTGCACAACTGAATATTGATTTTTGGGTCTCTTAGGAGGACTCAGTATACAAGAGAAGAAAGTTTAATGAATGTAATTCTCTTTCTGTCGAATGGATAAATGTGTGCTGTCAATTGTCATTGAATGCGTCTAACTAACATAAAAAGCCCCATTACGTTGCCCAGATTTTTACTGTGAAGAAATACAGTTCCTTTTAATGACAATTAAGCATCTTTTAGTTTGCATCAGCAGGGTCCACATGGACCAGTTATAGCACAACATTTCATGCTTTCTCCAGTTTGCACCCCAGTAGTTCACATTATAGTGCAGTGTAGGCATAGCTTCGGATTGTGACAGCAAAAGTAATCCAATCAGTCTTTCTGCAGAGCAGTAGAAGTGTGTGGTAAAATCTTCACTAAGCACTAGCATCTGCCAGACTATCTATTGATTTGAATTTATCTGTAATGAAAAGAACAGGAAAATAGAAATGAAGAAAACACAGTACCAGTCAGTATATGGACAGAATTGATTCACTGTAGCAATGGAGCTCTTTATCTAAGTCAAATGGGAACATGTGTTGTATTTCAAAAATAAGGCAAAATAAACTGTTATCTGCTCCTTCCCCCAGCCCCCAGTCAGACTTTTACCCTTCAGAAGCACAACTATCCATCCAGTTCCCCCTTGGCCCTCACCTTCCTTCTCTGAAGTCTCAAAACATACTGTGGTTCAGTTCCTCTTCTCCCAGTTATGGCTCTCTACATTGCAGACCTTGGCAGCAGCTCCAGCAATAGCAACAAGCATCAGAACCAGGTAAGCACTGTGAGCTGAAGGGGAATGGGGAATGTTAGTGTGCTGAATGCAGACTTTTTGCCCCCACTAAAATGTTATAGTTTCTGGGAGTCTGGCAGAGGAATAGATTTTCAAGTCTACCTTCTTCTGATGCAGTTTTGCAAAGCCGCTGTTTTGCAAAACTACTATAGTCTAGTGCATACAGGGAAATTGGTTTGAGCAGATATTGTAGAATATACTATCTGGCAATAGCTATTCTGGAATAGCTCCCTCTGTGCACATGATTCAGGAATAAAAGTGATTTTATTCCAGAATAATTACTCTGCTTTGGAAGCACGCTAATTATTCTTATTTTACAATAGGGTATCCACACAGGAAGCTATTTGGAAATAGTTTATTCCACACCAGCTATTTTGATCAATTTCCCCATGTGGACCACCCTAATCTAGAGTACGCAATTACCAGAAATAATGATAAAATGAACATGAGGACACCATCATAAATTTGCAAATTTTTTGAAGAGGAAGTATTGTCTTATTGGTTAGAAATAGGAAGGTTCTCAACTATGCTGGCTTTTAGTAGGCTCTTGTATTTATTTGCTGTATGTAGCTTTGACCAAACAACCTAGTCTCTGTTTGAAATAAATATATTATTTAGCTGACATGACATCTGAGGCTTAACTACTGCTGATAAAACATCATGAGCTTCTCAGGTAAAATATGTAAGGTTTGGAAAAGAGATATGGAATAGAAATTTAAAGCTTCATCACTAGTGACTTTCTCTTGTTTACATTTACTATGGGAGCTGTTACGCAAAGTAAAAAAGAAGACTTTTTCTTTTTATTTTAATATGAAAAAGAGGTTTGTGGACCTACTGACCTTCAAAGATCCTTTCATGGTTGTAGATCTGAGACATTTTAGCTATGTGTCTCCTGAACTTGAACTCAGAAGCTGGATAAGCCAATGAATCCTAGAGCATTTTATGAGCTAACAGTGATCTACTTGTATTATATGAACTACACGCTCTACATAATTAGACTATAAATACTTTGCGTGCACATTGCCTACCAAAACGGGGCCATGATCTCTGATTGAAGCCTTTGGGTGTAATATAAATACATAATAAACTTTTTCCAACTACCTAGCACTGTCATCAAAGACAACAATGGAATATCAAAGCAGACTTCACCCAGTGCTCTCATCATAGTAACACTGTGTACATCATTTGTGCCTGAATCAGTTTGCTGAGGAATGGAGTGTAAGGGCTGACGATTAGAGATAAAGTGCATAGATTATTTTTTCATATTCCTGTGATTTTTATTTTCCTGTTTTCATATATTTTGCCTCTTTTTGCCCCAAGGATTATAGTGGTAACAATAATCCCTTGCTTTAAATCACTTTAATTAAATTCTGAAAAGATTATGTATTTGCCTTTTCAATCTCCCTTTCCCTAGCCAAAGAACAGAAGGGTTAATCATATAGTGGGCTTAAGTTTACTCTAAACCCAAGCTGTTACTGTGTTAATTAAGTCTTGTTTTTTAGTTAAAATACAGACTGTCATCAAGACAGGTCTTAGTTGCATTGTTTTATATTTGCATTTCAATCCAATAGAGAGCTCTGTGATTTTTAGAATTCTCTTCTCTTTGTTATTACAGATGCCCTCTTTATTAAACTCTTCACATATGTGAAGGAAAAGCATTTGAAAGTATTAGAATCTGGATTTTAGAAAGTATCTGTTTATATCTTTGGGAAATATTGGTATCTAGCTGTTGAGAATGAAGAAATTTAGTGTAGTATCTTTCATAATATTACATGCCACTGAGGTTTTATTTGATGTTAACCTGCATGACTGCCAAGAGTTAAGTCAAAGGAGGCTGCTCAAGGAGAAGCCAATGGGAAATAAAAAAAAACTAGTAGAGAGAAGGCTCCTTGAACAAGCTGTTGATTGGGGAAACCTCATGCCTAGCTTCAGCTAGTCTGTCAGGGTATATTCCTCTCAGACCAAACCCTAGGATCAAATATGATCCTATACCTTTAAAGATGATGGCCTCTAGAACAAGTGGGGCTGACTGAGTTGTCAGCCAACTCAGTTGTGTTAACCTGTTTTCCTAAATGATATTTTTGGCAATTCAGTGCTACTTCAAGATTCTGATACTGAGTCACATTAATCAGCTGCTATCCCTAGAGGAAGAAGATATATAGTTGTCCAACCAAGTGGGCCTAGGCTGGCAAACTGTGGATTGCAGTCCAGAGGTGTAGTATAGAGTAGCTGGACTACATGGTTCCACTTAGAGTGAAGTGTCAGAAGCCAGGCTCAATGTCTGAAGGACATACTCAAGAGACACAAAAGCCTCACTCATTTGTAATAGTGATGCTGAGGATATGTCTACACTACAAGTGCTGCAGCTCCTTCATTGTAGTATAGACATTTACCACAGTGACAGGAGGTGTTTTTCCATTGCTGTGTTGTAAATCCACCCATTCTGGTAGTGGAATTCTTCCACCATCCTAGCTGCATCTACAGTGGGGGTTAGGTTGACCATTACTGTGTCGCATACAGTCTGGCACCTTTCACAGTCCTCCGTAATGTAACCAGGCCAACCTAAGTTTTAATTGGAGACCAGGTCTAGGATGTAAACAAAGCAATAAAATTAAGTAGATATTTATTTCCCATGTACTGTGTGCCTTTTGTGTTTGCTTTCCAAACGTAATCTAGAAAATGTTTACTGAAAGGAAATCCAGTGGAAACCACATTTTAAGTAAATATTGAATATTCACAAAAATATAAACACACAAAGTGGATTTTGAATTTGCAGTTCTGAGTATTCACCTCAGAAACCTGATTCCAAGGGTAACTCAGCCAGCAAGGGATCATAAACATACCATAAGACCAACAAACCTCTCAAAATAACCTTCTTTCCCCCTGCGCTGTCTCCCTTACCTGCCTTCCCTTTGATGTTCCCTCTCCTTCCCTTTTAGTTTAATGGCTCTGTAGTCACACCCTCCTCCTCCCCACCCAAACTGTAGAACTACCATGACATTTGCTACCATCACATTGCTCACACTGCTTGTGTGCTTTATCCTTCCTCCACTTCTGTCTGTTTTGTCTCTTTGAACTGTAAACTCTTTGGGGCAGGGAATGTCTTTATGTTCTGTACAGTGTTTATCACAAGGAGCTTCACTCTTGGTTGGTCCTTAGGTACTATGTTAATAAACTTGATAAATAAAAAGATGAATGCACATAAAGAATTGTTCACAGATGAGCTGCAGACCAAGAATTATTCAGCAAATAATAGAATTTAAGAAAAACATGCTCAGCTCTTATGGACACTTAGCAAACAGTGAGGTAAAAATTCATAAAATAATGTATCTATTTTGAATTATTCACGCAGATCTACTAGCACCTTTAAATGATACCAAGGATCCAAATCTATTGCTCTCCTCCCTATAGCATCTGAAAATGAAAGTATTTCAAACACCTAAACTTTTGTTTTAAAATGGATTTGTAATTCAGAAACATATAGCTTATTACCCTCCCGAGTCTTTATCATCTCATTTGGTGGAATATCATCTGATGGTAGATGAAAAGTACAAAATTAATTACATTGAATGAAACTATCATCGGGTCAGCAAGGCTAGTCAGCAAGCATAGTTCTCACAGGCTGTTATTGTGAGAAAAGAAAAGTGTTTAGATACAGGCAAATATGTTATCAACATCCCTAGCTAACTTCGAGATACCATGGACTTCCTGAGGAAAATACAGTCCACTGATGAGCTTCCAGAAAACACCATTCTGGCCACACAAGGATGGATTACAAGCTATTAGAAGAACCATCCCAGATGATGCCACAGCACAGCTTGTGACTGAACTTTGTGACTTTGTGCTCACCCACAACCACTTCGGATTTGAGGATAAATTATACCTCCAAGTCAGTGGCACTGCTATGGGCACCCGCATGGCCCCACAATATGCCAACATGTTTATGGGTGACTTAGAACAACATGTCCTCAAGTCTCATTCCAAAACACCTCTCCTCCACTTACGCTACACTGATGACATCTTCATCATCTGGACCCATGGCAGGGATGCTCTTGAAGATTTTCACAGAGATTTCAACAATTTCCACTCCACCATCAAATTGAGCCTGGAACACTCCACACAGAAGATACACTTTCTTGACACTACAGTACAAATCAGGGATAGACACATCAACACCACCCTGTACCGAAAACCTACTGATCGGTATAGTTACCTACATCCCTCGAGCATCCATCCTACACACGCCACACGATCCATTGTCAACAGCCAAGCCCTAAGATATAACCGCATCTGCTCTGATCCCTCAGACAGAGACAGACATCTTGAGGATCTCTATCAAGCATTCTTGAAACTACAGTACCCACCTAGGGAAGTAAGAAAACAATTTGACAGAGCTAGACGGGTTCCCCGAGGTCATCTACTACAGGAAAGGCCCAAGAAAGAAAACAACAGAACACCACTAGTCACCACATACAACCCTCAAGTCAGACCTCTGCAACAGATCATTAAGGACCTACAGCCTATTCTAAAAGATGATCCCTCACTCTCTCAAGCGTTGGGAAACAGACCCTCTCCTTGCCTACAGACAGCCACCCACTCTTAAACAGACACTCACCAGCAACTACAGATCTAACAACAGAAACATTAAAGCAGGCACACACCCCTGCAACAAACCACACTGCCAATAGATACTATCATAGGTCCTAATCAAGCCTGCTACTCCATCAAAAGCTCATTTGCCTGCTCATCTACTAATGTGATCTATGCCATCATGTGCCAGAAATGCCCCAACACCTTACACATTAGACAAACAGGACGATGCCTGTGCAAAAGAATAAATGAACATAGAGCTGATATCAGAAATCACAAAACAAAAAAACTGGTTGCTGAGCACTTCCATCTTTCTAATCACTCAGTAAATGATTTGTTAATGACCGTCATCAGAGATGTGACTGGGACATCAAGACTTCAAAGAGAAACATCTGAACTCGAATTAATATGCAAGCTAAATTCTGTGAAAGCAGGATTGAATCAAGACTATGGGTTCTTTTCCCATTACAAAAGGTCATTTGACTTCAGGCTTCCCAGGGTCTGAACCTAACAACTGCTCTGATTTGCTGTTACTGTATGACCTGATCCTATGTTTTACACCCCCTTGCATTTATTTTCATTCCATTCCGTAAGTTCACCAATCTTCGAAGCATCTGACAAAGTGGGATTTTCTCCCATGAAAGCTCTTGTGAAAAATAAATCTGTTAATCTTTAAGTGCCACACAACTCCTTGTTTTTGTTAGGCAAATAAAAGCCCCAGTAAGCTGAAACAAAACTGGTATTGTGACTTTTTGGTTCATTTACCTACTAATGATTTTTGTCTCATGGTACCTTCCCTATCATGTGCCACAAGTTAGCCCCTGATCCAACCTCACCTCTTTATTTTTATCCTATTAATTTAGTATCATAGCATACTCATAAATCTAATATTCAGCTACCTTGTGAGCATATCTGAATACCCTAATTCTTTCTACTTGTTTGGGTCTGGAGCTTCTGAAGAGTTTAGTCAAGCCTTAGCACCATCCTCACCATTTCTAAGTAAGGAACTCCACACTGTCACATTCATTCTATTATATCTATGGTCCCATTTGTTCACTGCAGAATTAAATTTTCAAATATCAAACCACTCAAACCCATAATTCAGTTGTCTGCATGAAGCCTGGTCCCCCACTGCCTTGCACCTTATACAGTAATTTACTCCCATCTAAAGTGAACATAGTGTACTATCATTCTGAACTGCACTCATTTTGCACTGAGGCAAATAACTACTCAAGGTGCAAAGCAGTACAAAAACATGGTTCAGCTATTAATGTAAGGAAAGACTTGGGTCTTTACTTCAGTAATGGTAAAATTTGCAGTATCAACCAAGCACCATTAACCTAAATTTCTCACCTTCCCTCTTCAGATGGGAAAATAGGTTTTGCTTAAACACAGAGGGACAGGCAGCAAAATGTCTCATGAAGTTTGTCTCACATTAGTAGTTCTAATCATACTTGTTTAAGTTTCCAGGTGGCATAAATAAACATTCTGCTGCTTCTGAACAGAGCAAAAACAAATTCTATCTAGAACCATGATCAGCAATACTCTGATTAGAGAAGTGGAATATTTTTTTCATAGAGAACTACAGAATTAGGATTTGAAACTGAGGATGGTGGAACACTTTCAACTCCCGTTATCTTCAATAGGAATTGCAAATGGTAAGGACCTTTCAGGAGGAGTTTGGATAAAGGGAAATCAAGGATTTAATATATTAGTGTTACGACATTTCATTTGATATTGTGCCTTGAAAAATCTTATTTTAAAAAATCAGTTTGTCTTGAATGAAAACATTTTCATGGAGCCTAAAACTGACTGAAAAATTTTATGTAGAAAAGTGGTGACGGTGATGTACCATACTTAGGAGATGGTATTTAGTTTGAATACCTCTGATTCGTCTTAGGTTCAGTCTTATTTAACATCTTCATTAATAATTGAGAGAGTAAAAAGTATGATCTAAAAGATGGCAATATAAAGTTTGCAGAACGTATTTGGGACACTGAGCCAGTGAGAGTTAGGCAACCAGCAGGCTGTTTGAACTAAAGGCAACTTTTAAGAACATATTAAGAAAGTATTACAATAATAAATAGGATCATCCCTTGTACGTAATTATTGAAGCCATGTTAAATAGCCTAGAAGTCAATATGCAGCCCTGTAATGTCAGAGAATCCGAAGTAGTTACTAATTATGTTTATCTGACTTCTCCTATATCTCATTAGAAGTTTAACAATGGGATCTAATTAGCTTGTAGATAATAGTAAATTTCTATTCCTAGCTGTAATATTTCATTATTATAGTCTATTGATTCAGATAACAAAAAGGGATATTAACATTTAGAGGTGCTTGGTAGTGTAATATTATTTTCATTTGTCTTTGAAATTTGTGACTCCATATTGTAAAACTATCTGTGAACTGTGTAAATGGCTTCATGTATTGACTCAGGAAGGACCTATTGAATAGAAATCAAACTGACAGATAACTTTAATCAAAACCTACATGGTGGAGTTACCTGTCAGCTCCCCACCACTCCCCAACTTGCTTCATCTATACAGGAAGTCAGGTATGATCCTCTTCATTTCAGCTATGTTTAAACTTTTGTCAAGGGAAATTCAAATCACAAGACTGAGGTCTCACAACATACCCTGGATTATCACTGCAAATTCTCGTGAAAGAATTTGATCAAACTCGACATGTGAGCTGCCTATTGAACTATAACCTATTGAATCAATTCTAGAAGGATTTTTACAAATCAACTGCCTCACTATCTATATTAAGCTCTTTACTCCTATCTGAATATTTTTTCTTTGAAAAAAAATCTTAGACTTGTTAATAAGAATTAGCTGTTAGCATGTATGTGGATAAGATCTGAACTATCAATTCACCTTGTGGATAATTTCAAAAGAGCAGCAGTGTTAGTCTAGTTCTTTAAAGCATCTGACAAAGTGGGATTTTCTCCCACAAAGGCTCAGGCAATAAATAAATTTGTTAGTCTTTAAGTGCCACAGGACTCCTTGTTTGTTTTACTTGTGGCTAATGTGTCTGATCTCTTGGGATTGGTAACCTTTATATATGGTGAATTTTAAATAATCCTCATTACAGGGGCTTAGTTGTCTGGGTAAGAGCCAAAGGCTGGATTACTTAAAGGGAACTGTAGTTTAGCTTGTTGGTAATCAGTAAGGTATTCTAGAAGCTATTTTGATACTGGCTGGTTAAATCTAATTATAAGACTAAACCACTAGTTTTGGGGCTCATCTGCCCTCGTCTTTCTAGTTTGCCCTAACTGAGTATTCTCAGTGCACCCTCCCTCCCCCAACAACCATGGTAACAGTCCTAAAATGAAAGGAGTCATAAATAGTAAAGAGAATACTCCAAAGTCACCTAGACTAATTGGGAACATGGGTTAAAAAATAAAAGCAAAATGTGAATAATTAAGCAAATTTGAAGGTAATGCGGTTGGCAAAAAAAACCAAACGTAAAACACATTCAGTGGATGAGAGAAAGCTGGGAAGCAATAATGCCAAAAGATTTGAAGGTGATAATGGACAGCATAGACATGAATTACCTATGTGATATTGTACCTTTAAAAAAAAAAATCAGTCTAATGCAGGGGTGGCCAAACTTATGGAACTCAAGAGCCACACAAGTTAATTATTACCTTCCAAGAGCCACACTAAGGCATATAGCCATATTTTACCTACTCCAAAATCACTAAGTTTAATATTCATTTCATGCTTTAATTTTATCATAAAAAGAAGGCAAATATTTATCCTACTAATGTCAGTTTCTATAGTTGTATAAGGTTACCATGAAAACTAGGCCTACTTATACAGTAAAGATTTAGCTTCTCGCTGCCATGGTGACCATGCCGCGCTTCTCCCCACCATACTCTTCTGCAAGCCGCACTTTTTCTTTTAAGAGCCATGTGCGACTCACGAGCCGCAGTTCGGCCACACCTGATCTAATGTGTGCTGCCTAAGTAAAAGGATCACATTACGGAGCATGGGTGCTCCTTTGTCTCTGAGCTCAATTCTCCATTGCCCTGAACCTCATGTCATCATTACAGTATTTGACAATTTGCATTGGTGCAGTTCTGATTTACTAGCACTTTAAATGCACTTTGAGCTCACCAAGTACTGGTGTAAGTGACTACACAAGATTCGGGGCTATAGAAAATCAAGAACCCTCTTTCTAAAGCTTGACGAAGTGATAACTAAGGAGTGGAAACATAAATCTACAAATATCTGAAGAATGTTTAACATAAAGTGGGGGAGATATTATGACTAAAGAATTGTCTACATAGGAAATATTACAGCAGTACAGCTGCACCAATGTAGCATTCATTGTCGACCAGGATACCTATGAGTCGCCAATGCAATGCGGCTGTGAAAAAAGCTAATGTGGTCCTAGGATGTTTCAGAAGAGGTATTTCAAGTAGAGATAGGAAGGTGTTAATGCTGCTATACAAAGCTCTGGTGAGACCCCATCTAGAATATTGTATGCAGTTCTGGTCCGCTGTGTTTAAAAAAGATGAATTCAAATTGAAACAGATGCAGCAACCACTGAAAGGGATGGTTTGCAGAATGGAAAATCGCTATTATGACAGGAGACTCAGGGAGCTTGGCTTGTTTAGCCTAACCAAAAGAAGGTTGAGGGGTGATATGACTGCTCTCTATAAATACATCACAGGGATAAATATCAGGGAGAAGAATTATATGAGTACAGCGCCAAGAACAAATAGATACAAACTGTACATCAGGAAATTTAGGCTTGAAATTAGACATAGGTTTCTAACTATCAGAGGAGTAAAGTTCTGGAATAGCCTTCCAGTGGGAGCTGTGGGGGCAAAAAACATAACTGCCTTCAAAACTGAGCTTGATAACTTTAGGGAGAGGATGGTATGATGGAATGACCTGCTTTGGAAACTGACTGATCTTTGGCTACTAGTGGTCGATGTGCAAGTGGTCTAAAAAGGGAGCGTAGATGGGGTGGGTTCTGAGTTATTACAGAGAATTGTTTCTTTGGGTGACTGGCTGTTGAGACTTATCCACATGCTTGTGGTTTAACTGATCACCTTATCTGAGGTTGGGAAGGAATTTTCTCCCGGGCTGATTGGCTAGGGCTCTGGCGTTTTTTTTCAGCTACTCTGTAGCATGGGCATGGCTCTTCTGCTGGTTAATTCTCTGTATATTAAAGCCCTTAAATCACAATTTGAGGGCTTAAATAACTCGGTCATAGATCAGAGGCTTATTACTGGAGTGAGTGGGTAAGGTTTTGAGGCCTGCATTGTGCAGGAGGCCAGACAAAGATCAGCCTTCTGGTCCCTTCTGACTTTAGAGTCTGAGAGTCTATTAGGTACACTGAGGAAGCAGTTCTCTCAACAATAGTAATCTAACTCCCCGAGAAGCTGTAGTTAAATCGATGGAAGATCCTCTGTGGCCCTAACATTGCCTAAACTGAGGGTTAGATCAGTTCAACTACACTATCTCAGGTGTGGAGAAGAACTTTTCACACCCTCAAGCAACAGTTAAACTAACTGAATTTTCTTGGACAGACAAGGCCTCAGTTCTGCAAATGTTTACTCAGCTGACCAGCCCCACTGAGACCAATAGAAGTATGTGCTTATGTAAGAGCTGCTAATACAAGCAAGGATTCATAGATGATCATACTGATATGTATGCTGGTAAATGATGTTATACCCAGCAGTTGTGGATGCAAAAAACAAGAAGAAGGAAAACATAGGTTAAATATCAGGCTGAGCTTCCTGACAGTCAGATCTACTAGTGTGTGAAATAATCTTCATAAGGAAGGGGCAGAAATCTCATCACTTGGAACATTTAAAATCAGCTGGAAGAAAACTTCAGAAAATGTGTTGTAGGAGACAATCCTGTAATACCAGGATGACCTATTGTAATAGATCTTTTCCACCGCTGAATGTTTTGACTGATGCGTTTAGCCCTTAATATATGTGCCATCTATTGGAGAGAAGGAATTGCTAACACAGACTGGTCTACAATTTATCACCCTTTTTATCTTTATATAGAGTAGTACAGGAAATCCAATTAATTGTTTCATTTCAGTTTTGTCCAGTACGTCCTAATGTAATTTCATGTTTTGAATTCCAGTTTCTCCCAGTTCATTTCCTATTTAGTATTGGCAGTGCTTTTTTGTGATGGTATGCAGGGGTATGGAGTACAGGCACCTTTTTTTGTCAGCCCCATTGCCCAGTTGGGGGGGGGGGGGGGCGGCAGGGGAAAGAAGGGGTACCAGCACTTTTTTTGTTTTGGTTTTTTAAAAAAAAAAAAAAAAAAAAGGCAACGCACTGAGTATTGGTAAAGTTGTTTCTTAAAGCTCTTAACACGATTGAGGTATCACAGGAAATTGTAAAAATTTAACAGCTTTCCTTCTGAAACATAAGTAAGTTAAAATGATTGGCATAAACTCTATTGTCACAGTGTACAATCTGTCTGAGAGTTTAGGGAATTTGGTTTTATTAACATCTGGAATATAAAGCAGATAAAACCATCAAACAGTCTGAAATGTTTCAACCATCAACAAATCTGTTACACTGTGTGAAACCACATTGACAATTCCCATCTAGTTAAAACATTTTTTTTCATTATCAGAGGTTTAAAGAATCTTTTATTCAATATTTAGATGAACTCTAGAGACTGTAAAGTCTGTAAGTGTGTTTTGATTTTTGCAAAGACAGCACTAGTCCAGCTTTAAGTACCATTTGACAAAACCCCCAAAATTCAGGGAGTTGCAGAAAAATCAGCTTGACCCATCTCTATAATCTAAGCATTGCAAATGCATAAAAAAAACTGAACTACAAACTAAAATAAGAGCTAGGAAAAAATATCAGTAGACCTAATTTCTTATTTGCCAAGCAAAATCATTGAGGTTAAAACAGTAACCTGTTCTGAAACCCAGTCATGGCCTATTGAAGTCAGTGGCAAAATTTCTCATCTGTTTGAATGTTTTCAAGACCAGAAACAAAGTTGCTTTTGCTTTTTTATATATATTATTTTTATTATTGTTATTACTAAGGACAGAATTTATGATAGTAAAATCTTTTTCATGTGATCAGTAAAAAAGAAGGTGTCATATATACAAAGTAAGCTACTAACCTAAGGGCATGATCTGAGGGATGCTGATACCCCTTCACGTCCCACTCAGCATCTACTAAAATAATCTTAGGCAACATTGGAGATCTAGACAATGCAGGCCAGAGTATGTATGTTTATTTGAACAATCGTATAGATAGCTATACAGTGGAGTGCAATTAAGGGGGAAAAAAAGTCTCTTGTCAGGCTGTAGGTGCCATGCTAAAGTATTAAACATAAAACATGACAAAAAAACATAATGAAAAAGCAGCCATTGCTACCAGGAAATACAGCCCTTTCATTGAAAGTTACCTCAGAAAGGAACAGAAATTCAGTTATGTTCTTCCAATCCAAAAATCCCACAGAAATAGCCATTTGGCTCATTGGAATTTACGTGCATCTTTCTGTGCATCCACTTGAATTTCATCTTTATTGCAGAGAATGACAGTCAAGCTTTCAATTCTTCCTATTTTTTGGGTGCTCGTCTTCACCCTGCAAGTCCCTTTAGCAGGCGTGATCCATAACTAGATAACAATTATGTCAAAAGGTAAGTTAGAAAATGTTAGAATTAAGATAACCCATGCGACCTTAATTTGGCACCCTGGTATATCCATTATGATACAGCAGCTGGTGAATAAATGACAATTAAAGCCTTAAAATAGACACCCTTCAAAATGTAAAAGAATAAATTACTAGCAAAGCATTTTTATAATGATTCACAAACATCATGTTGGATGCTGAGTGGGAAAAGTTCCTGAAAACTTGTTTACAGAAAATAACTACTAAATGCCTATCTTTCTTTATGGTGCTTTCTAGCCTTCTTCTTCCCACCAATAGAGGGTTATAATGGAACACATAAGCTGCCTTATGGTATTGAAATATAAAAATGAAAACTCGATAAGCAATAGAAGTAAAAGCTTTGTCATTGTTATGCTTCGTTATACTGTAACAAACTTTTGTTATGGATGGTTCAAGGATTCTAAAAGAATTTTTATAGCAGGAGTGCCGAGAGCCATTGAATCAAATTGTAATCACTACATATAATGGAAACCGCTTCAAGCCAGAGTGTGCAAAAGCGTCCCCAGTTCCAGGAGCCCGGTGGCGAATGAATGGAGATGAGGCATAACTTAGACCAAGACTTTGCCTAGCATGAGTGGTGTTTTGCCAGTTCTTCCTCTTCCATAGATATGCAGATTAGCTTCAGTAATAGTGCTGCTGACAGGGCAAAAGTAATATGTTGTGCTTCAGGATTTTAGGTAAAAAGTACAAAATCCTGTAATGAAAAGTCCCATTGTACTGGGCAAACCTACAGACAAGGTGATATAAAAACATAATGATGTGGAAATTATATAAATAACAGAAAATGTGTACATTTAAACTAGTGAATGCATACTATACAGATGACATAAGACAATGCTGATTGGAGAAAAACTAATGAATCAGTAATATGGACATGTATAAGAATCCAAACGGAAGCAATGAGCACAAACAGGAGAAACACCCAGGGGTTAATGTAAGCCAGAACAAGTTCCGGGGCCCACTATTTTTAGGGGCTCAGCGTTCCACGGCCTCTAAAAGTAGAAAATGGAGCCAGAATGCTGTGTTCCAGGGCCCACCATTTAAAAATAGTGAGCACCCGAATGCAGCTTTCTGGCTCCATTTTCTATTTTTAGGGGCCCCCAATGCTGAGCCCCTAAAATTAGCAGGCCCTGGAACGCTGTTTCTGTGTGCTCTGGGGAGCAGAGAGCTGCCTCAGCCCAGGCTGCGGCTCCAGCCTGAGTCTGCTCTGACTGAGCAAGCCGCAGCTGCTCCACAGTGTCATGGCAGCCAGGTAAGGGGACCGGGGGGGCAGGTGAACTTGTGCAGTGGGGAAAGGGCATGGGGGAGGGGGTGAGCCCAGGGCTGCAGGGGAAGATGGCATGGCACGACCAGGAATTGGGGAAGGGCTGGGGGACTAGCAATGACATGGGGGTTGGGGGCAGTAGCTGGGGTGGTGGGGCAGGCTTGTGGGGGGAAGTAGCTGGGGTGGGGTAGGCATGTGGGATGCCATAGCTGGGGTGGAGGATAGGTGTGTAGGGGCCAGTAGCTGGGGTGGTGGATAGGAGTGGGTGGGCAGTAGCTGGGGTGGGGAGGCAGTACCTGGGGTGGGGGCAGGCATTAGGGGGCAGTAATTGGGGTTTGTGAGGGGGGCCTGCCAATTTAGGAGGGTTCTGGGGCCCACCAAATTATATTTTAACCCCTGGAAATACCAGATGAGAAATGGAAGAAACTAGACTAAAAGATGAAACCAAGGATCCAAGGCAGTGACAACATGAAATACAGAAAAATTTTCACAGTATGGTAACTTGGCCTCTACTTATTCCATCTTATCTGTTTATTGTCTGCCATAAATCTGTGTTTCAACTTTGAGTACCAATAGTTCTGTTTCAGAGTTTATAAATAAAATCAAAAAAATGATTAAGCCTAAACTAAATGGTCTTATGACTTAGTTTCCCACCTCATATTCCCCACACAGTCTTTAATTACATATTCACAATGTGTGTTTTTTTCCATAGAACCTCTGCCTCATGAAGGGCATAGGATGGAATGTGTTTTGGGGATGAATCAAGGTTGTGTAACAAAGGAGGTTGTTCTTAGGACCCAAGCATCGTTTGTTGCACAAGTTGGAAGACGTAGTGAATGAAGCAGGAGGCATAAAAAGTGGGAGGTTAAATTAAGTTTATACAAGCACCCTAACTTTTGGCATTTCCTAAGTTTTGAGTGCTTCACTTTGCAACATTAGTGACCTTTAAAGGTAGGGGGAGGTTTTTTTTTGTCATTTCCTAAGTTTTTTTGTTTGTTTAAAAAATTAACTGAAAAACCACCAGGAAATTCCATCATGTGGAACCATATTGACATCCATCTCAGCAGGACTTGACCATTAGCTCCAATGGTAGAAGTTTGTGCTGTGTATCTAACTGTAACTGATAATACACTGTCCCCCATATTAGGGTGTTACCTTGCATGGCACAAGAAAGAGAGGGGAGACACAGTTTGCTAGTGGGTATCACAGTTATTTGATGACGGAAGAGTAAGGCAGCCTCTGGTCTCCTGTGTTCGATTCCAGATTCTTTTAGGCAGGGGTTAAAGTAGGCCGGAATGGCCCGGAATGCCATCCCGGGGCCCATTATTTTTAGGGGATCAGCATTCTGGTCCCCTTAAAAATAGAAAATGGTGCCTGAACGCTGCATTCCAGGGCCCACCACTGAAAAATAGCAGCATTCCAGCACTGTTTTTTTTATTTTTAGGGGCCCTCGAATGGCATTCTGCCATGCATCCCGGCAGGCAGGGGACGGGGGGCAGGCTCTCCTGCGCATGCACAGGCTGCAGTTTCCCGGCCCAGCAAGCTGCTGGTGAGTAGTGGGGCGGCCTGGCTTACACTGGGAGGGGAGTATTGAGGGTGCCTGAGCTGGGGGGTGGGTATTGGGGGCTGTCATGGATTTTGGGGAGAGGGGAATGGATATTGGGGGTAGTAGCTTGAATGTGGGAGGGGGGCTCACAACTGCGGGAAGGGGGCCCACCCGATTAGGAGGTTTCCAGGGCCGACCAAATTATACTTTGACCCCTGCTTTTAGGAGAATGGTTCCACTGGTTACAGACCTTTCTGTCACTTTGCCCCCAGCTTGTCTGACCCCCTCTTGTAGTCTCTCTTCATGGCTTTTCTCCTTTGCTGTCACATTATGGATATTTCTTTTTGCAATATTTTTAGGGCTTGATCCAAAGCTCAATGAAACTATGGGAGTCTTTCTATTGACTCCTGGGGGCCTTGGATCAGCCCCCTCTGTTATGTATCATACCTCGTCATGTTGTTGTCTTTTTGGCTATTTTTAAATGCTGGCACTAACTGGCAACCTTGTAGCTCAGCCAAACATTCAAAATAACAGGATGCAAGATAACTAGGGGCCAGAAACAGAAGGTAACAGGATGCAAAATAACTAGAGGCCAGAAATTGCTTAGCTAATTTGGTCTAAGTTAGGAGAAACTGAAATTAGAATTTGCACCAGCATGGCTCATCATGAACTGTGCAATTCTTGAATATAAATCACGGTCTCAATTTTCATGGAGGATTTATTTATATTGCCTACTGTCTTGATAATGTTTCAGTTCCAGTTTCCTATTTCTGGCAGCAGAATTCTTGGAAGCAATGGGGCACAGCAGGGCATGGTGTGGGTGTGGGGAGGCATGATGTGTCAGACATTTACCAAACACAAAAGGCAAAGCATGAGTGGAGATATCGCCAAAGAACTATTGGATCTGGACAGACTATAGACTGAAAATTATCCCAGTTCCACTGCCTGTTCTCATAAACAGCAATCTATTGTGTAGCATTTTCGAATGATTTAACAATTCAACAATCCAGTCCCATCAAGCTTGCTCCTTGGTCCAAAAGAATCTCTCTCAAAAAGCAATTTCAAAACATTTTAAAAAATACTTCACAAAATTATAATGGTTTTCCTTTAAGAATATGAAATTGCTTCGGTATCTTAATTCTCATGATGAGTTCAAGAGCTGCATCATATGACCTTACTATGCCCATTATACAGATGTGAGAAAAAGACACAGGCAAACATTAACAGCTTGCCTAAAGCTACACAAACAGTAAAAAGGGTGAGGATCATCCTGTCTACCCAACCCACATTTTTACCAATTTATCACATTGCCCCCTGCCCCCAAAAATCAGAGCATCTTCACATTTTCTTTTGCTGTGCTGTGTTACCAGTTTTTCAAGAAAAGGCCAAGGATCTGTTTTTATCCTGTGTTTATACTGTGTATAGGCTGATTCCATCCAAGCAGCAGTGCATATTTTTAAAGAAGTTTGTCTGGTATCAGAATTTTTTTCCCCCTATTGCAAGCCCCTTACAACAGCAAACATTCTTCTTATGACATCTGGCGTAATAATAGCGGTCACGATTAAACAAAAGCTGAGACAAAATAACTATCCCCATTTTAAAGATGAGCAATGGAGACACGGTGACCTAACAGTGACTCAAGCAGAAATACATCTCTTTACCTTGTCTGAAATATTGTATTTTACTTGTGCTTGCACTGTAAATTACCTACAGTTGCCGCTTGTGGACTGAAGAATAATTTTCCAGAAGTGCATTTTAACTTCCACACCTGGAGATAGCCCCAGGATTTGTGCTGCTGTAACCTGCTAGGGTGGGCTCAAATTCATTCAATTGCCCCTCTCCAGTGCCTCACAGAGAAAACCCCTGATGAAAGCAACTGGAGAGCCAGGATCCAGTTGTTAAAGGGACTCAGAGCGAAGACTGCCCAGAGTTTCCATCCCACATTAAACTATTACTCAACAGAAACGTAACAATGAACTTTATTAACTAACTAAACACACCTTATCCTAAGGAACCATAATACTTTTAAACAAAACAGTAAGAAACCCAAGAGTCCCAAAGTTCAGGTGGAGTCACCCTTATCTCAGTTGCAGTCTTTTAAGTCCTTGGGGCTTGAATGCAGAACGAAAGCAATCCTCAAACTCTCTAGCTGCAGGAATCTTCAGGCAGATGCCATGCAGTCCTTTCCTCCTCCTGTGCAGCCAACACCATGCAATCAGGTCACTGGCCATCCAGCTCTCAGTTCCACTGCAGACAACTCCCCTGCAAAACAGTCGAAAGCTGGGAGAAAACATCCTGCAGTCCACTCCTGCTCAGCTCCTTTCACTGAGTCCCTTAGCCAATGTCCTCTGCAGCTCTCTGTTTGCTCCTCTCCAGGCTTCTCTTCTCAGGCTTCTCCCTGGGCATGTAACTCCAGCAAAACAATAAAACTTGTGGAGCATGCTCAGTGTGCTCTCTCACCCTCTTACCAGAAGTTTCTGGCTTCTGGGCTGCAAAATCTGCCCAGCAACGTAACCCAGCCATAAGGGTCCCTAAAAGACATTGCACCTATTTAGGCACATGGGTTACATTGGCATTTGCTGATGTAGAGGGTGGTGAAAGGCCGTGAGAAAGTCAGAACGAATAGGAGGTTATGGTAGCAGAAAGGGCAGCCTGAAATGTGGTCAGCAGGGACCTGGAAGTGGGGAGGTGCCACCCAGAGGGCCAGGGACTGTTCAGATTTATGCATCTCCAGACAAGAGCAGTAGCTACAGTTTCTCCCTTTGATAAGGAAGCCTGGGGGAGGACAGTAGTGATAATACTGTCCTTTGTGCTGAATTCCCTTTAACTCCTAGAGTTGCCATTACCTCTGAGAGATCTAATTTATGTCTTCCTAGTTTTAGGGGATCGAGCCCACTTGTGGATTTATATGGTGTCTGTATTCCTACTTTTTATTCGGTTTATAAACTATGTAGGCTTTGGTGGCTCATCTTATCTCTGTAGCAGTAATGGGGTGGGTTTACAAAATCAATTTTATAACCAGACATGGGCTCCCTTTGCACATAAAGGATCGTATTCTGCGTCATTTCATGTGGTCAGTGAGAGCTTTGAGCAAAACTCGAGGCTAGCATATGGCCTTTCAACTTTGAAAATCCCGTGAAACCATTTCTTTTGCACCTGTAGTCCTGCTGTAACGATAGTTAGATTCTGAACTCAGCATCCCTTTTATACTGCTCTAATCTCACTAATTTTCTCAGTAGTTACTCCCGATTTACACCAATATAAGTAGAACATAATTAAACCCATTCTTTTGAATGTGTGCAAACTGATTGAGGTTGTACATTTAGCCAAAAATGTTTAAGAATATGAGCAAGGTGCTTACATAACCAGACTTTTGGGGGAGGGGGAGTGAAAAACTAGATGAATCCATTATGTACCAAGGTCAACGTGCCATAAGCTTCATTTACACTCTGGGATAGGGCTATCCCTGACAAAAAAAAAATAATTTTGATCTCGTGAAATGACTATGTTCTTGATATGCTCCAAAGGGGCACCCGTGTTAGCCTAGTTCAGCAAAACAAACAAGGAGTCTTGTGGCACTTTTAAAGACTAACAAATTTATTTATTGCATGAGTTTTCATGGAAGAAAATCCCACTTTGTCAGATGCCTGAAAATGGGAGAACTTACAAAATGGGAGGAAAATCAATGCAGGGAAGTATAAATCATGGGATCAGGTCACACCGTAACAGCAAATCAAAGCATTTGTTAAGATTCAAACACTGGGGAACCTCGTGTAGAAGAAGACGAGGTCAAACCACCTATTGTAATGAGAAAAAAAAATCCAAAGTCTTTGTTTAGTCCTGAAGAAAAAGAGCCAAATTTGCAAATAAATTCCAATTCTGCAGTTTCTTCTTTCAGCCTCCTTGATTGCTCCACTGATAATTTGCTAATAGCTGTGCTCAAAGAATTGAATAACAGATCAAGGCTTCAAAGAGAAACTGCAGAATTGGAATCCATTTGCAATTTTGACTTTTCTCTTCAGGCCTAAACAAGGACTTTGGAATTTTTTTTTTCTCATTACAACTGGTAATTTGACCTCATGTTCCTCTATGTGCTGTTCCGCAGTGGCTGAATCTTAACTGCTTTGATTTCCTGTTACAGTGTGACCTGATCATATGACTTTCACTTCCCTGCATTTTTTTCCCTCCAATTCCATAAGTTCCTCTGTCTTCAAAGCATCTGATGACGTGGGATTTTCTCCCACAAAAGCTCATCCAATAACTAAATTTGTTAATCTTTAAAAATGCCACAGAACTCCTTGTTTATGTTCTTGATATTTTTCTTCATACTTGTTTGTTGCTAATGTCCTTGAAATGTACAGAGAAGGCCACTGACAACGATGTAGTGGTCTACATGAGTAAGAATTATAAAGATCTGCATATATTAAGTATATGGGTAATATATAGAAAGGTCTTCATAGTATAAAATGTCAAAGCAAGCTAGCTTCTATGAATAATCCACATGATGGGCAAAAAATACCCCTCCTGAACCCCCTATTATATCAGTGGCATTCATAGCCAGTCATGTGACTTTAAAGTGGCAAATGACCACGTTTCTTCCATTTATATGAACCTTAATTTGCATGAAAAGTTACCAAAGAAGAAACTGGTTTCTGTGATGAAGCAATCTGTCCACCATATGTTACCATCACAAGACTTTGTTAACAATACCATTATGAACCATGCATGCTGAATACATCACCCTCAACAGTGGCAATTCCTACCTATTATAAAATATTTTGTCACCCTTTTCATAGTACCATTGTAACCCTTCCTCTCAGGGAAACCATCATAATGCTACACTACTTTGCTTCACTACACTAGGCCCTTCTCAAAGGGTATCTCACTCTGTACCACCCTCCTTTCTGCACCCATGCTGTATTGGGAAGTGGGGCTATTAGACAATGAAAACCACCTTCTCTAGCCTTCCAGCAGGGAGAAGGGAGTTAGTTATTTCCAGATGAGTCTCATGGGGTGAAGGGGCTGAACAACTTGGTGTCTCAGCTGTCTGTACAAACTGTGTATAGAATATTCCTTAATGTTATAACAATGCACCTGAAACATGACATTCCAGATATATCTTGTACTATTTGAATAACCAGACATTCAAAACAATTGTATGATACCAAAGGTCTATACAAGTGGCACCAGACCTCATGGCTTTCAAGTAGATTGATAGGATTATTTGATTTTTCTGGCATCTTCATATAAATGCTGATTGATCAGATTGCTTTCTCTAGCCATAAAGACAAACATGTCATTAGTCAGCTTGGTCTAGAAATCCAAAGTTATTTCCTTTAGCATCTGCCACTTTGTCTCATTGCACACCTAACTGAAGGACCAAACAATGACTGGGCATGCACAGGTGCACTATAAGGGCAGTGATGTGTTAGACCCCCCCACACACACACACACACAATCTATGTGCAGCAGCTGACGATGCAGATACAAAATAGCTGCAAAACAGAGAAATACAATAGACAACCAGACAACGCTGCCAATGTAGGAGAATCTATGCTGCCTCAGAATGAGTTCTTTATGCTTTTGCACATGCCCATGAGCAAGGGGTAAGTCACTGCCAAGTACCAATAGGGAAGCTGTGACTTCACATTTTTAGAGAATTCCTCCAGCACCTAAGATACATTATACCTCAGATTGATGCAATGAGCCCATTTATGCCACTTGAGCACTGTATGTGTCTTGTCCTTTGGTTTGTTTGGTGGTCTAGTCAACATCAACCTTGCCCACACATTAAAGTAGCCCTGGTTAAAATTATTTTGTAAAGCAATACAGTTAAATTGCTGGTGTACAACTGACTGAGCTTCAGCTGCCATTTATATGCAATTTACTGATCTACCTTTCTGCCCCAGATCTTTCTTCTAGCCAAATTAAAATCTTGTCCTCTTTTTCTCACCATCGACTGCCAGCAAATTATCACCAGTGGTTTGTGGACTGCAGTTAGGAAGTGGTCTAGCTGAAACTACTACAGCTGTGACAACAAAAGCAAACTCCGGGGAGTAGCCCTATTAGTCTAGTTTAGCCAAACAAACACAGAGTCTTGTGGCTTTTTTAAATACTAACAAATTTATTTAGCGCATGGGCTTTTGTGGAGAACAATCCCACTGCAGGAGCATCATTTCCCCAGGGAAAGACCTGGGGCCTAGGCCCGGTCCCCAACCCCTGGCTCTGATCCTGCCATTGCCAGCCCAGCCCGCAACCCCTGGCTGAGGACGGGCCAGGCAAGGCCATGGCTGCTGCAGGCAATCGGGGCCAGGAGAGGCAGGCGCCGCTGCGAACAGCCTGCCCCAGATATCTGGACGAGGATGGGGCCAGGAGAGGCAGGCGGCTCCCCAGCGATTCGGGGCACTGATGCCAGGACTTGGGGGACGTGCCCCTATGCCAGGCATTAGTGATGCCCCCAGAGTTGTAATTACAGCAGGGCCAATGGGGCTTTGACTCGGGTGCACTGGAGCGCCTCAATAGTGCCGCTCTATCAAAGGGCAAGTCTCACAGCACCGGCTCCAAGGACCAATGGCGAGGGCCGCCAGGAACCGTGCTTGCGTTTCTGGTGCCCCCCTGCAAGCGCCGCAGAGGCCAGCACAGATGAGTGACCTCATAGCTCAGCACAACGGCATGCTCCCTGTTTTGGCGCCCCTCAAATGTCGGTGCCTCCCTGCAATGCTTACTGGGCTTACTGAGTTTTGCCGGCCCTGAGGGCCATGTTCTGATCAGAACACACCCCGGGCGGCAAAACGAACAAAATTTCCTGTGTCAAATGCTTGAAGATGGAGAATTCGTGGCACTTTGAATGACAAATGTATCATTTTTTAAAAAGAAAAATAAAATATCCCCAGCAGCCAGCGGACCATTCTGATTCCCCTAGCAAATTGCGACTGCTGCATGCTTGCCTTCCCCCCTTCTTCCCCTTCAGGATCCAAGCCTCCCTGCAGTGGGCAAAAGTAGGTAGAGCCCTGCACAGATACAAATAAGCGGATCCGTATCTGATCTGCATCCACAAGAAATGGTCTGCGGATATCTGTCGTATCTGCGGATGTGGATAAAATGCGGATATCCATGGATATCCACATATTTGCAGGGCTCTGGCTCTGTGCAGATAAAAATATGTGGACCCGTATCCGATCTGCATCCGCAAGCAGAGATGTCCCTGGTGTGGGGCCCAGGGGCGTCGCTGGCTGGGGGAGGGACACGGGGCATGGGCCCAGGCCCTGCCCCGGCACGCAGGCCCTGCCCCCTGGCTGGGGACAGGGCCAGGCGCTGCCTCGCCACCACAGGTGGCCAGGCCCTGCATCCCCAGCTGGGGATGAGGCTGCCGCAGCAAGACCCCGCATTCCTGGCTGGGGACGGGGCTGCTGCGGCCATGGGCGGCTGGGCCCCAGATCCCCGGTCGGGGATGCGGCCGTGGGTGGCTGGGCCCTGGATCCCCAGCTGGAGATGGGGCCACCGTGGCTGCTGGTGGCTGGGCCCCGGGTCTTCTGCCCAATTGGGCTGGAGATCCGGGGCTCTGGCGCTGGGGTTTGAGGCATGTGCCCCCACAGTGCCCAGCGCCCGCAACGCCCCTGGCGGGGCCCAGGGCAAATTGCCCTCCGGAGGGTCCCATCCACCCCCCTGCACTGGGGGTGGTGTCGGCCGGCCCAGGGAGGGGCAGACCCCTGTGCTGCCCCCCCCCTTGCTGGGGACCAGGTGAGTGGGCAAAAGGCTGGTCTGCCATCGCAGTGCTGCTGGTCCATCCCTCCCCACGCGTGCTGCTCTGGGCTCCCTGGCAGAGCATTGGGGAGGAGGGGGGGCAACGATACCGGCTCCATGCTGCCTCCCGCCCCCTCCCTGCTGCTGCAGCATGGAGCCCAGAGCAGCGTGTGTTGCGGGGGGTGTGGACTGGCCTTTTGCCCGCTCCCCTGGTCATAGCCTCCTCGGGTTGTAAGGGACCCCACGCGGTCACCTAGTCCAACCCCCTGCCAAAAAAGCAGGACCCCTCCCACTAGATTATCCCAGCCAGGGTTTCGTCCAGGTCCCCACCACGGAGGGGGGCGGCGGGGCGACCAAAAGCGCAGGGCCTAGGGCGCCTGCCCCTTCCGCCCCCCTTACGGCCAGCCTGTCCGTCTTGCATCCACGGCTGCCGACATAAGGCGGCCACGCGTGGCTGTGCCAGTAGGGTTCAGCTGTCAGGCGAAAGGCGGACCTGTCCTCCTTTTTGCCTTCACCTCCCGCCTGGCAGTCATTTTAAAACAACAAGGAGTCGTGTGGCACTTCAAGACTAACAGATTTATTTTTTCCATGAGCTTTTGTGGGAGAAGACCCCACTTCCTCAGGGTTTGAAGTGTGCTGGCACACCCCATTTTGAGGGGAAGCGGTCCCGGCCCCCTAGACTGGCGTCGGGGAGCCGCAGGCTGAGGCGAATTAGAAAATTCACCCTCCCGCGCGGCCGCTCCGCCTCCCGCCTGCACCTCGTGACGGCGCGGGCCCGCCCGCTCGGCGGCATTGTGAGGCGGCGGGTGGCCGGAGCGGGGATGGGCTCGCGGGCCGCGGAGGCGGAGGCGGCGGCAGCCCGGCGCGGGGAGCGGCGGCCGGAGGAGCGGGTCAGTGGCGCGGGCAGCGCTGAGTGTGCGGGGTCTCAGCCCGGCCTCTCGGGAGGTCGGCTGAGTTTTGGGATGGGTGTGGGGGTGGCCCCTGCATTAGAAACCTTCTTCTCTGGCAAAGCACTTCCGTCAGCCCCTCTGAAGCAAGCCAAAGCGCTTTGGTGGCATCCGGTTTTAGAGCCTGAGCAGTGTCTTTTGGAAAGGACAGTTTTTGCCTCCCGTGAGTTTCAATCAAATCACAGGGCTGGAAGGGACCTTGTGAGATCATCGAGTCCAACCCCCTGGGAATTGCACCCAGGACCTTCTGCATGGTAAGCAGAGGTGCTAGCCACTACACTATCCGCACAACGTTTCTTTGTCCTCGTCCCAACCTGTGGTCCGGAGACCCTCGGCGGTCCGCAGAAGCGTTGCAAGGGGTCTGTGGATACCTCACGCTCTCCCTGTTGCCCGCCAGCGATTCCTGTTGGAGCGGGGCTCTACAAATGAGTTGTTTTGGCCTGCTGGGAGCAGCCACGCCCTGGATACATCCCCGCCCCTTGGGGGCAGGTGGGGACCAGGTCCTCCACTGCCTTTCGGAAGCACCGCTACCTGCGGTCAGTCCGCGATAACAATTGTTATCATTTGGGGCTCCATGAAATTTTCTTTATGTTAAAAAGGGGGCCTCATACTTGAAAAGCTGAGGAACCACTGGTGTAAGCCATCGACTTCAGTTTCCTGCAGTTTTGCACGCAACTGCGGCAGTTAGTTAGTCATTTCAGTACAGGACTGCTCTGAACTGCAAGATAATTGAGAAGCAACCAGATACATTAAAGATTGAGGGGATGTGTATGCTGAGGACGACAGATTCACCGCCTTCCAGGAGCAGATTGCAACAAGTATGAACTCGTCATGCCACTCCCAGAAACTGATCCCGGAAGTCCTGGGGGGCCAGGGTTCATAGGGGAGAGCCAACTCCAAATGATTTGTGATCAGCTTTCCCCTGATGTGTACGGGCGGCTTAAAAAATCACCACTGGTTACTCAAGGAATTTCACGTTCCTTGTGTAACCGGCAGTCGACTGCCACCGAAAAAGCCCCAAGTATAGACTAGGACTCAGAATGGCATTACGAAGCACAAGAAAGGCAGTAAGTGTACATTGACCAACTATTTTAAAAAATAGGCGATCTGCTTTTCTTTACCTTGAGTCAAAAAATGATTATGCAGCCACTTATATCAAACACGTTATAACAACTCAAGTTATGTGTTGTAGGACTGAAGATTTTTAGCCTGTGGTTAATCAAAGTTGACAGAACCTTGCAGTAACATTTGTTGTGCCCTGCAGTAGTATAACCCTTTATGTAGTGAGGTGGCAGTGTTTTAATCCTTGTCCCCAATAACATTCAGAGACATCAGATTGCTGGCGAGGAATGCTTGGAATAATTTTTATCATCTTCACAGTGGTTTTAGTTTTGCATCAGGTCCTACTGGAGCATATTTGCGTGATTACAGAGTTACGTACTAATGAAGCAGAGGCAGCAGTGCCTTTAGATGTAGGTTCTGAAAACTCAAACCTTTAAAACAAAGGTTAGAGCACTTCAGAAAACTGTTGCAAGTACAGTATTTGTTGAGCCACGGCAGTTAACGAAAAATATTTTTTAAATGTCCTTTCCTGTATTTCTAACAACAGTGTAGTAGGCAGTATTTTTTGTAGCCATATCGGTCCCAGGATATTATAAAAATAAGGTAAATGAGGTATTACGTTCTATTGGACCAATGTCTTTTAAGAGGAAAGATGCTTTCAAGCTTACACAGAGCTTTTCTTCATGGCTGGGAAACTTATTCAGAGTGTCACTGCCAAATACAAATGGAAGCAGATTGTTTAGCATAAATGTTAACTGTTCATTCACCTGCTTGTGCATTTTTCATAAATTACAATTTGAGAATCATAAAAATTTAACTTACTTAACTTACATAAATGAATTCTAAGTTATACATGTGACATCACTTAGGAAAATTATGCATTTCATTTAACTAGCCAATGAAAAGAGACTTGTTAATTTCATTTTTGTTTGTACTCTCACAATGGATATACACATATTTTGAATGCGGCAAAATGTTTGGATTACAGGCTCTGCAGATGAAAGTTTAAACTCAAACAAAGAAATGCATTCATTATAAATATATTCATGATTTTGTACATGCATATTTGATGGTTTGTAAAACATTTTTGCATAATCAAAATATTGAATTTCAGTTATCTGATATGTTTCTTTGTAATTGCTTTGATAGTTTTCCTCCTGAAATTTTAAACAACCAATAATTCATCAGGGTTAGCAAAGTTACTTCAAGATCTAATCAATCTTGCTTGGAATGTTGTTGATTTTTATGAAATTTCACACAATGTAGTGGTGATTGCACTCGGATGTGGGTCGTCCTTTGCACACATAGAAGTTGCTGACTTGATACATGCAGAATATGTTCTTCTAACCTTAGTTTTAGAGACAGATAGGAAAATAAAATAGCTTTGTTGAATGAAACCGGTGTTACACCCACCTTTAAAAAATGTTAATCATTTACAGGAGCCAATGCTTCCTTCCCGTTCTCCTGTAAAAGAGATGCAAACAGAACTATGGGTAGGACTGTTGTGAGGGGGGGAGGTACACAGTAAAAAGAGTAGTGGTTCCATTCCTGTCCCTAGAGCCTGTGGGAGTCGTCTGTGGCAGAAGCCATGAAACAGGCCAGGAAATAGGAAGAGCAGGACAGTAATTGCTATACAGATTAAGTTTCTCTGGTACAGGGAATAAAATGCCTCCAGAGTTAATGTTGCTGGCTGTAACATTAATAATTCCAGAGCAGAAGGAATTCCATGCAGACTTGCAAAGTAAGCCCCAGTGACAGGACCAGTAGTAGAATGGCTTCTCGGGAACGATAGCAGAATCACTTGGGAGTGTACTCAGGCAGATGAACTCCACATGTTTTATCAGGAGCCCCCAGCATTTCATTTGTGGATCCTGACTGAGCCTAAATGATTAATTATGGCCTCGTCCACATAGTCCAAAGGTGCCATCCTGAAGCCATCAAAAAGACAACTTGGTGATAACAAGCAAGTTTGTCTGTGTACAGCTTCTCTCTCCTTCCCTTGTTATGCGATGATGATGATCTTCATCAAGCGGACAGAAGACATGTCAGACTGTGTAGGCAAAGGCTTTCGTTAATAGCCAGCTGGGAGAAAATACATGTTTTTAGAAATTTCTGCATGTTTTTTAGACATTTCTATAGACCATTTTCCCAAGTATTAAAAGTGTTCAATAGTGAATAACTAACAAAGCAGAAGTAACATTACAAAATACAGTGGGGACCCGTTAATGCGCAGATGTCGGGGGACAAGCTGCTGGGAAAGCACGTTAAATGGGCCATGCATAAACGGGACCAATGTTTCCTCAAAGCTGCGCATGTGCAGCAACAAGCACTGACCGGCGCACAGCTCAGTGCCGGCAGCGCAGAGCCGGCAGCCAGGGACCCTAGCCAAGCGTGATGTGTCTTTCCACAATGCTCATGCAAAAAAGGCAGCGCTTATAAGGCTCACTCTATGTGTTCCTGTTCACCAGCCAACTTCCGGTTGTAGGCACCACCTGTTACTGAGTCCTGCACATTACCTTGTTGGCTTTGGGGTACATGATCGGAGCATGCGTTAACCGGAACAGCGCACAAACGGTTTGCGCACTAATGGGTCCACACTGTACAACAGAATCAAGGGCATCGGTTAATTTTTGGTGAACTAATAGGAGGGGAAGCTTTAACAACTTAAAAGGAGTCAGCTGTACAGATAAGTGTTTCATACTTTTGCAAATGAGCTAAAAGTTCTTTTTGTTCAGAAAAACCCAGTTGATTCTAAAGAAATCAAACCAAAGCACTGTTAGTTGCCTAATTTTATTGTCATGCTTATTCTCACAGTCTAGTTCATTAAATGTTTGTGAAGTCTTATGTAGTTCAGGAACAAGCTTTTGACATAATGTATTTTCTTGTGTTCCATTTTCCTGTCTTTATTTGGGGGGCTAATCTTGCTCTGCTCTTTAAAGAAAAGTGGAGGCTGCACTGTGCAAAAGGAGAAATAAGGAACCAAATTCTGCTCAGTTACACATGTGTAAATCCACTGACTTCAGTGGAGTTACATGGGACCAATACCAGCAGATTTTGGCCCAAGGCCTTCGTGAGAACTGTCAGACCAGGCTCTGAGCTTCGCCACCTGGCTATATCTTTCCACATGTCTTTGGAACAGACTCAGTCTGTATAAGATCATATCTGATAGATGTATGCTAAAATAATACACTTTCTGCTTCATAATTATTATTACTAAAACCTCCTCCTATTGTTCAGTGAAAAACTCCTTTTATATTTATCTTCCCATTCATTGGGATACCAATGTGTTTAAGAAATCCTAAACCCTTAGACTTTAAAATTCCATTTAAGCTGGTTAATCAAGAATGATCAGCAAGGACCCACTTAATGAAATTAATGACAAGTAAATTAAAAAGGAATAAAAAGAAATGCCATTTTCTGTAATGTATAGTCATACGGTGAAATTCAAGGTTGCAGGAGGCCATAGATTAATTACGGCTGTAACTAGATTTCAAAAGGGGATGGAATAATTTTATGATTAGTATCCATTGTAGTTATATATGCTAAAATTAGGGTAATCTCCTCTCGTGTTCCAGGGAGTAAAATAAGCACTGCATTGTTCTGAAAAGCTGTTTCTCATCCACATATCGTATTGCATAATTAGCAGATATATTATGTGTATGGGGATGCTAAGGGATTTACCTCCCTCTAAAACATGGTTGATAGATCTTTTTCGTACTTGAGACCCAATATTCTGGTATCTGAATTTCCTCGCCGACTTAATGCTGATTGTTTTTAATCAGCAAAAGTGCATTGTTCGTAGTATTAATACATCCAGAGAAACTAAAGAAACTGAAACTGACTTTACTTCCATATGCCGTTCCAAAAAATAGGTTAGCTTATATCAGATTATTACATTCTCAGTCTAGTCAAAGGTCATTAAATCAACCAAGAAGTCACAAAGGTAGAGTAAGAACATGGAGCATCTCTGTCCTACTGTGTGTAAGATTACAGAAAAAAAATCTGTATTTGGTTGCCCCAAAAGAGTGAAGGCAAAATAGAATGAACCAAGAGAAGACGAGGGGTATCTTAAAAAAAATAAAAATAAAAATCCGAAACAAAAACAAGAAAGCGCTTTCTTTTTTTTAAATTCTTGCCTATAGATAGTACAAACAAGTACTGCAGGAAATACAAATATGGCCTTGTCTACTCATAGAAGTTTTTCTTTTTTGACCCCATAATACCTGTAGGGTGTTTGAGGTAAACTGCCTTACATCCCCACACAAGGTCTTTTTTTTAATTATCTGGCATCTTATGATCCCTCATTAATGAATGTTTTGGAAAGGAAACAGCTCTGTTCCAGAATGAGATTTTTTCTCAATAAGGTTTGTATGGACATATCTGTATTTCAGATAACTATTCTGCTTCTGAGAGTCTTCCCACTGCTGTCCCACACTGCATTTCTTTGCACCTGGATCAGCCTGTTTACCAGCATGCCTTTTACTGCTCTGGACTCATTTTGCCTGGATCAGGACCTCGGTTAAATGCTATTCACAGTCAGGTTCACCACTTTTTCAGTTCACACTTTTGGAGCCACATAACCATTACAGTAATCATATTTCTGCATGGTCCAATTGGGAAGTCCGAGATGTTTTTCCTTTCTGGGGAGAAACTTGTGTCCAGTCCCATATGAACAAAAGATAACAGAATGCCAGGCATATTCCTGGGATGTGGCGTGATGCTATTTATTTATTGGGGGGGGGGGAAGGAGCTCCAGCAGAAGTACCAGAATGCAAAGGACAAGAATGGACCCTCCATGAAGGCTTCCACTGTCTGCCCATGCTATGATGAGCTAGACTGGATTTCTGGAAGAGAGACTCCATCAAACCCCCACATGAAGTTCTGGACATTTTGGAGATAAAGCTATAGAAGCCATCCAAATGACCACTGAAGGTGCCAAAATGACCATGGACTCCAACCAGTTGGAATTCTTTCCGACAGCCAGCATCTGTCTGGTATGCCCAACCCCAGCACAGGGCCAAGTTTGAGATGTCAGCCTGAAACAGCTGTAGATTCAGATTTATGGTAAGTAGGATTTGTTGTATTACTGTACAACCGCATATGGGGATTTAGAATTACAGCTTTTTAAGGCTGGAAGGGACTGCCAACTCATCTAATCTCATACAAGCCATCAACAGCACCTGCCTATTAAAGCCAACAGTTGAAACTAAACTAGAGTCTGCAACGTGCAGGACACTAAACTGTTAAACTGCAGGCAGAGAATAGGAGGGCCAGAAGAGAATTGGTGTCTGAGGTCCCCACAGTGGTAGGGAAAGAGTATATCTCATTCAATCTGGATAACCCTGGTGAGTGACCTATACCCACATATTGCAAAGGAAAATTTAAAAGCTCCCCAAGGGAGAATTCCTTTCTGATCAGCCTAGGTGGAGTCAGTTAGGCCCAGAGCATGTGAGCAAGAATCAGGCAGCCGAACGCCTGATAGTAAGAATGCTTGTGCCACCTCAGAGTACTGATCCTCACCTTCCATCTCCAGCCATGGTCATTCCTGATGCTGTTGGGGAAGGAAATATTTTTAAAAAGAACAGAAAAGAATTTTTAGGTCTGACATAAACATGAAGGGTGAAGGAAGCCCCAGAGTTGTTGAGCTCTGCCTTCAGCCATGCAAGCAACCTCGCTGTACGCTTGCACAACCATCCTCATCCTGAAGCCCCTTAACAGTTCTCCAGATGTCAGGCCCTTCCCATGCCTATTCTCCTTACTCACCCTCCCCCCACCCCAAACAAGAACAGTCGTTTCAGACCCATCAACCTACACTCTAATTTGTAATAAATGCTTCTACAAACATATCTTGCTGATTTCATTTTCCTTGATTATTGTACATTCCTTTTCCACCACTAAATCCTGTCATCAAAGTAGTATGCAGATTATCCCTGACTTTTTCCTGACCAACAGGGACATTGTTTTTCACTATTCATAACATTCAGATAGTCTCTCTACTTCCCAGCCATCAGTGAGGATCTCCCTCTTGCTCCACAAGATGTTGTGCAAAACAAAGAAATTACCTATAAAATGACACAGATATTGCTCAAAAGCAGGGGTATCTAGCATTTTTGGGCAAGTGGCCACATTGCAAATCTTTCCTCACTTGGAGGGCCAATAAGCAAATTTATCTTACTATTAATAAAATTTAAACAGTCAAAACATAAACACCTGTTTACAAACTCAGTTTGTTCTGTAGAATTAGAAACTTGCATTTCATACCTAAACATAATTTTCAAATAAATTATTAAATAATAAACAATAATAATAACTAAATCTCAAAATTCTCATCCTTCCTACAGCAGCCTTTATATAAGTGTACTTTTCCAACTGTACGTAACAAATTTTCACTTGTTAATTAAACCACATTTGGTGAAAACTTGAAAAAGGCTCACCTTTACTTTTTTTCAGGATGCATCAGTTTGTACAGGTGGCAGAAGAGTGAAGGAGGGTGGAGGTTGCATGCGATGTGGCAGGGGAAAGGAGGAGCAGGGGCAGGATGGGGCTGACAAGGGAGGATTAGGTGGGAAGGGGGAGCATGGCATGGCAGGGAAGCAGGCCTCACAGGAGAAGGGAAGAATGGTAAAGAGGGGTGGCGTGACAAGGGAACATTGCAGGAGGTGGTGACTGTGTGGGGTGACAAGAGGGAGCATGGGAGCAGGGCAAGAAAGGGTGGCATGGGCAGGAGATTTAAAAGGACCCTCGTCAGTGCCAGTTCCCAGGCTCCTACAGCAGCACTCCATGAGCTAGATGAAAGCCCTTGATGGGCCT
This sequence comes from Podocnemis expansa, assembly GCA_007922195.1. Taxonomy (NCBI): domain Eukaryota; kingdom Metazoa; phylum Chordata; order Testudines; family Podocnemididae; genus Podocnemis; species Podocnemis expansa. Next base: position 56,676,504 of record ML681966.1, on the reverse strand, counting down.
TAGTCCAGTATGCGGGCTGCAGGTTGGACAAGTCTGCTTAAAAGCATCCAGCCTTGTCATGAGGCATCTCCACCTTCCCTTCAGTCTTCTAAATGCATGCTGTCATCACTTTGTATATTCTCACTGCATATTAAAACAGCTCCTTTTTTCTGACCACCCTTAATATTTATATTTATATTGGAAGCATAAGTTATATTTTTCACTTCAGAAAATGGCTGAATTTCTGAACACCTTGGCATCACACATTCTTGACAGCCCCAAGGGTAATGGTGATTGGCCAAGGAGAAATACCCCTTTCTTTTAATTAACTCTGAGGCCTGATGTGTGGGACAGCGGATAAGTACATGAGTTCCTTCAGTGGCCCACAAACACTTCAGGAATCCTACCTGTGCAAATCCCATCAATATCCTCCTATGTCTTGCCGTGCTTTATGACCTGGGGCGTCCACGCACCCTCAGTAGCGGTGTACACCTCCATAATTCGAGTCTCAACAGCTGATCTGCAAACACCACCCTGCTAATTACTGAGCAGTAGAAATCAGATGGTGAGTTTCCAGATAATCGTGGCCACATCCTTATTGGGACTGACATTTTGGTGTCTTGCCACTGCAACTCCTGAGTGAAGTCTTCACAGATACATAGGAAATTAATCATCCTCATCCTGAACTTCTGCTGCCACTGCTGGTCATCCCAGAGCTGCGTCACTTTCCTGTCTCACCAGTGATTGTTAATTGAGCCAAGAAGCAATGCTCCACTGAGTGAAGCTGCTTCAGGAAAACATCTGGCAGAAGTAATTACTTGATTTCCTCTTCCTCTTCCTCTTGGGATGGACTGACAGTGTCCTTTAATATACTGAACGAACCTTGTGAAATTAACTAAAGAGGTATTGATTTAGGGTGGACCTTACTGAATTATCATTAACCCTTTTGGAGTATATTGCATTAAAAATACAATTTGTGTGTGGTGGTGGTGTGGCTTTATATGTATTTTTCTGTAGCCGGGAGGGAAGAAGCTAATGTACATCCTCCATTATCATCTCTCTGAAGTCATTCCCCTTGGGGGATACCCGTATACTGGTTGAAACTGGGTTCTTCAGAGACCAACAGACAAAAAAAAATACATCTGGCTAAAAGCCTGGGATTTAATCTACCATAGGGCCTTCTTTCTGATCCAGAGATTCTGTCCATTTGCTTGTCTCCTGAGGGCCCCAGTCCTTGGGAGAAGATTGGAAGAACTTGGCCTACTTAGGCTCCATGGGACTGTATGCTTATTCTGAGCTGAAGATCTGATGAACTTGTAACCACAAGGGTGCCTATAGGGCCGGATGTTAAAAGACTGCTCATCCCAGTGCCTGTGTCAGAGTTGGGGCGATCGCTGGTAATCTTACTGGCATGTGTGTAGATTCTCTTACTGTTTTTAATATGTTTTCACCATAATACTTTGTACTTTAATTTAAGAATAACATGTCTGCGTGGTAACTTAGCTTTAGCCTACATTTAAAGGGCTTTTCAGCAGCAATCGACCAGCAGATACACAAGGCACGTAAAATGCCTGGCGTAACTGCCATTGACTTTCTAAGCTGCCAGGACATACTGCTGAAAGCCAACCACAAATGGCTTGCGGTCAGCTTTGAGCTGCGTCTCGTAGGAGGCAGCACTTCCAGAGTGCAGCAGTGAGTACATACTCACTGCTAATCGCTCCTGGAACATCGGGCTGATGGTGGCGATTTTGCCACCATAAGTGAAGACAAACCGTTAGAGCTGTAATAATTAAACTGTTGTCCGTCTCTGAAGAGAAAGCAAGCAGGTGTTCTAGGGGAACCTGTCTGTAGTGGAAATTATATGGTGAGGGGCAAAGTAACTGTCCAGCCTAGAAATAGCCTAGTCAGAATGGAGAGAGAGAGAGAGAGAGACATGTATCTTCTCCCAAGACAGGCACCACTTGGAGAGCTGAAAGCCAAGAGCGTGCCCCCTTGGAAAGCCGGGGGGGCGGGGCGACGGGGGGGGAGGAAATACAAGTGCAGTTGCCCTGAATTGTGACAGATGTCTCCAAAGCCATCCAGCTGTATGACCACTAAGACATGTGGAACAGTCTTTGTATTAGTGATGATGAGGATTGCAGCACATAGCAGTATTCCCATTGTTGCTTGATAGTAGTTAAAAAATAGTGGTGGGTTGCAAAAAAAAAACAAAAAACAGCTGAATTATGGGTTGCTAGGAGAGGAATCATGGGAGTTATTTAATTTGACCACAAGTGCAAAATTCCGTTAGATTTAAGGAGGCATTTCACAGTACATTCTTGAGAAAAAGCATAGAGTGCATAAAGCCTACTGGTGGAACATTGCAACATGGGATATTGGCTGAGAATGCTTGGTTATTTTGAAAAAGCCCAGAGCTGTGTGGACACAATGATTAACATGGGAAGGTGTTTAATCTAGAATAAACGAGGCAGTATGTACCCATTCTTTTGCTATAACTATTCAGCTTGTTATAGTGGAGAAATGTATTATGAAAAATGTTTCCGATGTAGAGCAAGGCTAAGTATTATGTATTCTATGCTCTGTATGTATTGTATAAGAGAAAAGATGAGGATAGCACACAGAAACTTAGCAATATTAACTAGCATGAAACTGTAAATGCCAGATTTTGCTAGAACTGTTACAGGTTGGCTGGTTTACCAAAACAAATATCTTCATTAGAAAATACTGGTTTGTAAGATGGGGGGGGGGGAGTATATCATGTGGATTACTCCAAGAGCGCCTTATATCTCTGTTCAGAGAAGCCCCTGCTTCAAAGTGTTCCCTCATTAATATACAAGGAGTGCAATTTTGACACCTTTAAAATCAGTGATAAAATTACCAGTGATCTCAATGAAGCCTAGATTTTCACCCGTTTTAAGTATAATGAGGTGTATGTGGTTTCTCCTTTAATTCAGCCACATGGCCATAAGCCTGAGTCTCCTCAGCCATTTAGACAGTTAAGGGAAAGATCTGACCACCTCCCAAACACAGTATGAAATGTAGATATAAGAGGTAATGTATTGCATTTATGCACATAGTTAACCAGTCCAGGCGCACACACGTACGAAAATTAGCATGTCACTTTTATTTTTTAGCAGTATTGTTTTTCCTGAAGTATGTTTCTTCCACTTCTGTTAAATTTATACAAATCAACAATAGGGCCGCATGAGGACTAGTACATTAGCCCAAGGACCGCACCACTGAAACTTTTTCATACAGTGATACAACATATAGTCAAAATGAAGACTAACGTATATATTGCAAGAGTAAGTAAGTAAGAATTACTTCCATTCAGCATGGAGCAATCATCAGGAAGACAAAGAATAAGTACTTTAAATTTTGCATCATCAATTATTTGAGAAATTCTAAGTGGTGGTGTGGGCTGCAGGAAATAACTTTAGGGGCTGCATGTGGGCCATGGGTTTGAGACCCCTATGCTAAGGGATCTTTCAGTCAACAAAGGACCCTGATTTCTTGGGAATTATGCACAGAAACAGAATTACAGCACAGGAAACTTAATGAAAATGATATGCTTTCATATGTATTTCCCCTCTAATTGGACCCTGCTTAGTTTTGCTTGTTCTTATGGTGGGATTCAGCAGTGGCAGGGAAAAGGGGGAATTCAGTTCACATATTCACTGGAACCTACACAGCATTACACGCTGAAAATTACAGAGAGTCAGTTGTGGCCCAGTTTTGCTCTGAATTACATCAGTTAACTGTAATCATAGTTCAAGTATATCCGATGGCAGAACCCAGCCTTTATATGTCAAACCATTTTCGAAACATTAGTACAGTATATTTTCGCTCTCAAGTTTTTGTTTTTGTTTTTTTTTTCCAACAGTAGAGATCGTCCTGGGTGTTTAAACATGAAGAGTTATTTTGGGCATATCTGTGTTTATTACAGAAGAAACTGAGTAACACTAATTTATTGTAAAAATATGTAAACATTTAAGTGCATGATGATATTTACATTTTAGTAGATTTGTAAGCATACAGAAGCACAGTTGTAAATGGGAAGTGGTGCCCTTGTGACTATCATGGTCTCAAGTTTGCTGCATCATTACGAAATCATTGGTTACCTACTAAAGAGGCTGCCATACATGTAGTAATACAGTGCTGTGTAGTTTTCTCAAGGTTTCAGTGATTGTAACTGCCACCACACAGTTGGTTTTTTGTAACAAGATTTTTTCCTTCAAATTGAATAATATGCTAAGCATTGACACATGCTGTTCATTTTTGCAGTAAGCGTCTGTAGATTATAGCTTTTTCCACACACTTAAGAAGTTTTCCATTATTCCTTTATAATTTGAATTTGAGAATAGATGTCAGGATGCATATGTGCTAAACAGTAATTATTTCCTTTAGCTGAGAGTGCTGCTGTGCAAAGCTGACTTGATTTTGGAACAGCACATTGCTGAAGGAAAAAAATCCTGAGGCAATTAGATTCCGTAAGCATATTTGGACATGTTTAAATACAAGAAAAAAGGCCATAAAGAAAGGACAGGCACTAACAGACTGAAGTAGAATATATAAAAATAATATGGCTGATGAATTTCTAATGGTAGCAGTAGAGGCATCTAATATAGTTTGAAAGTGAAGAAAGCTGCATCTAAAAGCATAATGTGGAACACAACTGTTAAAATGGGTTTTGCTTCCTTTTGCTTTCCTAAAGCTCATGATTCTTTTTGTCTTGTTTTAATGTTGTGTTTGATGCAACATGATGATAAATCATAGTGTGAACAGGTCAAGCTTTGTATTTCATAAAGGGTTATTTTGATGTAAGGGTGGTATTTCACAAAAGATCTGAATGTGCTGGAATTGAAACGTATCGACAGTGTTCTCTTGGTTACTGTGTTGAGCTTTTAGTTGCTATAACAACTTGAAGCAGTACTCTCAGATTTCTTTTTTGCTATGGTTTGCATCGTCATATTTGAATTTCTGTTGCCATAATAGCAGAATACAGCTTTTGCATAGCAGTTGTTTTTCTTTTTCACTGTTTGTTGGTTTAGTCCTTGTCTCTTTGCTCAACTTGACAAACTTGTTCTTGTTTGCGCTTGTTTCTCCTATTAAAACAAGTCCCTTATTGCTACTTAAATTTTATTTCTGATTAATTAGGCCTTTATATGCTGTTTCTTAAAATTATATGTAAATGAAAACTCAAAAACTAAACTTTTGGTGCCTGTAACAAACTTTAAAGCTTTATACCAAAAGTGAACAAACTTTGCAGCTAATCTAGCATTGAACAACAAGGTTAACAGAAAATGATATTTGAAATCATAAAATAGCTCACACTCAAATACTATTGAGCTAGATTCATCTCCCCTTGCATAAAAGTCTGGGGAAACAAATGAAATTTGCAGCTTTCTCCAACATCAACAAATTCTGGTTATTTCAGAGCAAGAGTGAGTGAATTCCAAAGCTGAAATATACTAGAGAGGAGAGGCGAATTATTAGCTATTTGAGGATTGGTGAGGTCCCTCTCCTGAAAACAAGTCCGCATGCGCAGAGGCCAGTAATTTGAATCAACATAGAAAATAAATTACATTCTTGCCCTCAGCATGCTCTTTCCCGGTTAGGGCTGAAGAGCTTTGTGTGTGATGCAGGGATGATTACATTACTCTTGTCAGGATTATACTGTTATAGAGAAATTCAGTATCCAAAGCAGGTAACATATTAGTACTAAATTTATTTAAAACATCTGCTGGCATTTTGAAGGTTATTGCTGGTATTGATCTTGCTGCCATTAGTTGTCATATGTAGTACCGACAGATTAGCAGGATATATATTTTTATAGTGTGCTCAAGTAAGTGTCTCACTTTAAAAAGAAAATTTGTTTTTCAAAATATGAAAATATTTTTGCTGTGTGATGAATACTTGATCCAGATCTCCTTCTAGAGATTTATCATTGTACTGTTAACGCAACATGTACTTCACTGAAATTCCCTGTTTAAATACCAGAAAGAAATCTTTAAAGTCTGGTATTTCCAGAAATACTGGTGGTCATAGTAGTTTTCCTATGCAGGAAATCTCTGTTATATTTCTCCCTGTCCTATCTTCTACAAGCAATGTGCAACTTCCTCATTTGCTTTCCATTTATTAGCCTTTTAATATTTATTCAGCAGATTAAATATTGTTCTAAGGAAGTAAACCTGGTCATTTTGCCCAAAGCAATTCTAGCTTAATGATAGAAGAGGAAGGAAAATACAAAATGCAAAAATAACTTAGCTGGTTAACTCTAAGCCAAATACTATTGTGTTCAACCAAGTAAAATTATTACTTCCAGATGGGTAGACATGTTAGTCTAAAATAGTTGTTGTTGTTTGTTGTTATGATTTGTCTAAAATTATCATCATTGTTCAGTTATGTGAGAAAACAGACTGAAATCCTGACCCTCCCCACAGCAGTGGAAACGGTGGGTTGCTTGCCAGTAACTGTCCTCCTTCGAGATGGGCTGCTTGGATTCACTCAGTATCAGGTGTCTACATGCCACAGCGCACGATTGGCTGGAAACTTTCTTTAGCCTTAGCCTGTCAGAACAGGGCTGGCGGCCAACACCCCCTGGCCTCCCCTTGGCTGTATATATTGCTGCAGCCCTGCCTCTCCCCAGCTCCTACTAGTTGCTAACTCTGGGTAGCAGGGATGGCAGGAGGGATCTAAATGAATCCAAGCAACCCATCTCGAAGGACAGTTACTGGTAAGTAACCTACCGTTCTTTGAGCGCTGCTCAGATACATTCAGTATCAGGTGACTGCTAGCCGTACCATGGAAGGTGGGCAGAGTTAAAGCCTTATCCACCATCAGCACGGCCACCCACAAATGGCACAGCACCCCAAAATTGGGTGAAGAAGCAGTGAGCCACCAGGCAAACGCCTACGGACACACCACTAAGTGCAAGATCTGAGAGAGAAGACATGCATGAGAGTGCCGAGGGATCATTTGCCATTCTGTCAGGAGACCAGAACTCCCAAGAGGGCAGTCCCAGTTCATTACTGGGGAACCGCTATATCACAATAGCAGAGAGCATCCTTGTCACCAGCAAGACTATCTAAATAAGAGGGTTGTCCTTCCCTAGCAGAATCGACTCTTGAGAAAGGCAGTCATGATCCAGAGCAACAGGCTCCTACAGCCGCAGGTGATGAGCAAGGGTGGGATAACTGCCACCTTTGCTGCCCTGACCTCAGAGGGAGGTAAATTGGGTTAAGTTACTAACCAAGACCAGGGCAGGGAACACATCACCCCTTGACCAAACGGGGGATGGACAAAAGGCCTTTTCCCATTGACATACTGGTAACAGATGCCAAGGGCAGGATTGATAAGGGCTCCCTAAACTAAGGCGTCCCGCCTCCATATGAAAGATAACATAGGAAGAAAATAATGAGAAACGAATAGGTGGGGACCCCCGCCCCTCCATCCACTGAAGCGTGGGAGTAGAGGGCCTGGGAGGGAGGGCCCCAGAATAAGACCTAGGTGCTGGGCAGGCCCATCTCTGGGGCCCAAAGTGTCAGAGACACTCTGTCAAGGAGGTTGTTGGGAGGAAAGAAGTGGGGATCCCCAGAGTGCCCTTCTTTAGAGGTGACCCTTCCATGGGTTATAGTAGGAAAAGGGAAACCTTTAGGTACACCCATCCTAGCATCAGAAGAGACGCCAAACGGCAGAGGTCATGAATGTTAAATGACCGGGAAGTGAAAACAGACTGGAGGAAAAGTGATTGAATTCCCATGTTGGGTCATCCCCGACCAAAGGGACGGGGGAATGACCTGAGACAGGGATGGTGCGAAACCATCGTGGGATTCTGGGAGGGGCTTATGCAACCTCAAGGCTAGGTGTGCGTTTCTCTCCCTTGCCCCTGTACTCTACTCTCCCGGTACACAGACTTGTGAAGGGAGAGATGTGCTGAATCGAGAGAAGGGGTATCCGACCATCTCTACAGATGGGTCAGGTCCCCCCGAGGCTTGTGCCCCCCAAGCTCCAGAATCAGAGTGTTTGGGGGGGGGGCACGTGGCTCGCATGATGTTCTCACTTCTCTTGCCTGATATTCTCACGCTCACTTCTGTGGAGAGGCAGTCGACCTTCATATCAGGGCTGGTTGACTCATCTCTAGCAGTGGAAGTAGATGTTGGGTCCTGGCTGCAACAGGCCACTACGAGGAATCTTGCATAGATCCTAATGAGGAGAGAAGATGATGACTTAGCCAAGATGCAAGGCAGATGTGGTCTATAATGCCTACTCTGAGAGGGAGGGGTGTTATTGGTGCATCTCCCCATGTATTGGAAGGGTTATGGCTTAGGCAGGTCCCGAGTGGAAGAAGGGAAGAGAGAGATCCCGGGGAGAGGGGAGGAGGGCATAAGGCAACCCCTAGTTAGGGAAAAACCAAGGGGACTGTGAGGAGACTTTACGAAAATGTCATCCATAAGGCGTCACACTTTCCAGCCTGCTAAGGGTTTTACAAATACCCTTGGGAGCCAGAGTCCTGCAGGGGAACTAACCGTGATCTAAAGACCACATGTCCTCCAGCAGGCTCACTCAGGTATATTAATACTAATTGGGCTTAACAGATCTATCTCCTACGTTCTCCCCTCGTTGTGATTCTAGGGAGGAGGGGGATGCCATAGAAAGGTCAAGGCAGCTCCTAGATGGCTGTTTGGGGTTTTCAATGGAACGCATCCCTTGCCTGGTTGGAGGGAAGCAGCAGAGCAGAGGGGGGTTCCAGTAAAGGGCTAAACGTGAAGTTTGCCTGTGCATGGATGGACTAATGAGACGTGGTGAATGTCCTTGAGCTGAAGAGGCAAAACCCCTACGATGGAGCTCGAGGATGCTTCGAGTGACAGGCCTAATACAAGTCTGAAGACCATGGCCCTGAGAATAAAAGGGGACTGCTGGGGGAGGCGAGGAGTGAAAAGGTAGAGGACAAGATGGTATGAGCTCGCCCTTTTACCTACCACCTAGGAGGTAGGGTACACCATCCCACAGTAATTTCCCCCAAGATCTGTTGCAGGCCAACAGAAGTCAGAGACATCCCTAGAGGGGCACCTAAGGGTGTGGGGCCCAGAGCAAATCGCCCACCCCACCCCCACACACTGGGGGTGGGGCCAGACGGCCCGGGGGGGGCAGACCCCTGTGCTGCCCCCCCCCATGCTAAGGACTAGGTGAGCAGGCAAAAGGGCGGTCCGCCACAGCAGCACTGCCGGTCTGCTCCCCTGCCACACGCGCTGCTCTGGGCTCCCTGCCAGAGCAGCAGGGAGGAGGTGGGGGGGGCAGCGATACTGGCTCTGCACTGCCTCCCACCCCCTTCCCGCTGCTCTGGCACGGAGCCCAGAGCAGTGCACGTGGCTGGGGGGGGGGGGGTGGCAGCCCCCCAGCGGCGCGGGGGGGGCGGCCCGGCCTTTTCCCCTTTGCCGGGGCCCCAGCATGGGGGGGGGGCATCGGGGTGGCCACACAGGGCCTAGGGTGGCTGCCCCTTCTGCCCCCCCCTTAAGGATGGCCCTGACAGGAGTAGGAAATGCTCTTGGGGCCGGCAAAGCGGAAGCATATCTGTCTCAGCGTGCCCTACTGGGGGAGGGGTTGGATGAGGTGCGAGGAGAAGGAGGGGCCTCTGGGTACAAGGATGGGGAGTGGGTATCCTCCCCTACATATCCCTACTGGGATATCACCTTCAATGGGAGAGAAGGGGGCCATCAAACACCAGTCCATGGGCCCCTAAAGAGTAACCGTTTTGCTTGTAGGTGGGGAAGATTACTGTGAGGGCCCTTACCCCAAGCATTTGTGGGGTCCCGGTGGGCTGGGCGAACGTTGAAGCACCTGGGAAATAAGCATACCCAGGGCTCTGAGGGCTGACCTAGGGTCACAGTTGCCACAGCTCAGGGAGTCAGTGGCTGGGGCACAGAGACAGTGTCCCTCGAAAGGGAAGGTCTAATGTGGACTGCTGTAAGTCCTGGTAGAGGGTACTCAGTGCACAACCACGGCTGTAGCAATGCCGCAGCTGGCCGTGTCTGAGGCATCCCACGCCACTGTAAAGGCTTCACATGAGGCCAAGGCTCCTTCCTCGACGAAGGCATCCTAATCCTCCAAGTGTTCTTATGGGAGGAAGCTGCTAAAACCCTTCATAGCATTACACAGATCTAGGGAATATCTGTTAAACAAGGCCTAATGGTTAGCAATTCTCAGTTGAAAGGCTGAAGTTGAACAGGCCTTTGACCTGGGAGGTCAAACCCCTGGGAGCCTGGCGGTAAACCAGGGTGGCACAGGCCAGTGTGTCCCAGTGATGTCAAGTACACAAGCATGAAGAGGGATCGTAATGGCAACTGGAGAGGATGCAAACTGCAAGTTAAATAAGGGGTCTTGGTTCCCCTTGAGGGGTGTGACTCTGACCCCCAGGTAGGAGATGACCCAGTGAAGGGGCTAAAGTGTGTTAGGGTCTTCTCTGTAAGACCCTGGTCCTGCATTCATGACTCTAGCCAGGGAAAGGGACAACCCCAGTACCAGGGTGTCTTCTCCTGGGCCATGGTACTGAGTTGGAACTCCCCTTCCAAGGCCTCAGTAGGAGGTAACCAGCTTTGAGTGCGGTACCGAGAAGAACCTGGTGCTGGGGACCCTTCAGCAGCAGTCTGGGACCGAGGCATGCACTCTTGGACCTTCTTGTGGTATCGAGGCAAGGTGTCGGCGCTGTAGGGGTTGGAGCCCTCAGTCCCACAGTGACGCAGGGTCAAGGAGTGAGCAGCTCCCCACAGTGCTAGGTAAAGTGAAAGGAAGGCAGACTTACCATTTGCTTTGATGGCCTTGGTGATTTCAGGAACCGAAGAGCCTCTGCCGCCTTAAAGTCCTCTGGTGTAGACGGTACCGTGTTAGGCTCTGGCCCTCACCACCCCGAGGGCAGAGCCAGAGCAGCACCGGCACTTCAGTGTCAAAGTTGACGACAAACGTGCTTACCTGTGTTCTGCTGGGGAGCAGTGCCAAGAAGGCCTTGGTGCCAACTGGCCTGAGGTGCTGCCACCAACACATGGTGCTCAGATGCTCCGGCCCTTTTCTTTGGAGAAGAGGTACTGAGGATAAGGTCACATGGCACTGAGATGGTGTTGAGTCATATGCCGATTGTGGCTGTTTATTCACAGCCAAAGAGTGGCGTTGGGAGGGTTCTGATGCCAATCCAGCACGCGGTGCCGAGTTAGGGGCCGATCGTGGCTTTTTATGCATAGCCGGAAAGCGGCGTTGAGGGGGCTCCAGTGTCAGCCTAGCACACGATGCTGGGTTAGAGGTCAGTCATGGCTTTCATTCAAATCCAGAGAGCGGAGCCAAGAAAGCTCTGGTACCAACCGAGCATGCAGTGCCAAGTTAGAGGCTGGTCGCGACTTTTATTCGTAGCTGGAGAGCAGTGCCCATCCAGCATGCCAAGCTGTATCAGAGGCCGATCGCGGCTTTTACTCATAGCTAGAGAGCAGCAACAAGAGTGCGCCGGTGCTGAGTTAGAGGCTGATTGCAGCTTTTTATTCGTAGCTGGAGAGCGGCACCGAGAGAGCTCTGGTGCCAGCTCAGCACGCAGTGCCGATGAATCCGTGGGTGTGACGGATGTACCCGGCGTCGGCTGCAGGGCCCATTCTTGGGCAATATTATGCAGCCTTCGCTCCCTGTCTTCCTGAGTCTTTCGTTTAAAGATCTGTAAATGGAGCATAATCCACCTGATGAAGTTCACCCAGGCCTTTGAGATACCTCCCATGGGAGTTGTCCCTCAGGTTTGGGTTTCTGTTGGAAGGACTGGGTAGGAGCGCTGGCGATGTCTGCAAACAGATCATAGAATCATAGGGTTGGAAGGGACCTCATGAGGTCATCTAGTCCAACTCCCTGCCAAAAAAGCAGGACCACTCCCACTAAATTATCCCAGCCAGGGTTTTGTCCAGCTGGGCCTTAAACATCTCCAAAGACAGAGATTTCACCACCTCCCTAGGTAGCCCATTCCAGTGCTTCCAAAGATCTTCCAGTGAAAATGCTCGTAAAACAGAGCAGTCAGACAGGCCCTTGTAAAAGTAAGAAACGGGCTGTTCCGTAACCGTCGCAGAGGGCGGAAAAGAGAAAACGGGGGAGGGGCAGGGCTGCAGCCATATATACAGCGACGGGGCGGCCAGGGGGCGTTGGCCACCATTCCTGTTCTGACAGGCTAAGGCTAAAGAAAGTTTCCAACCAATTGTGCGCTGCGGCACGTGGGCACCAGATACTGAATGTATTCAAGCAGCGCTTGAAGAAGCTTAAGAAACAACAGAATTGCTCTGGTTTGGGTACATGCTGCATTAGGAAGGAGAGGGCCCATGCATGCCAGCCTTATATGCCGTAAAGCAGAGCTCATTGGACATGACCTGCAGAAATGCAGGGAGAGGCTGTATGGTGGTAGCCCAAGCAATTGTCAAAGAGGAAGCCTGTGGCCGATGGTATCACAGTCTAACTAAGTCACCATGTTGATCTATCTAGCGGGTGACTCAGAGTGTATGGAGGGTTGCATATTTTACTTTTTGTGTTAGCAGCTGCATAACCAGCAAGCATCCATTACACTGGGGTGTCAAACTCATTTGTTATGGTGGGCCAGATTTGACTTAAATTAATCTGTTAGGGAGAGAGTGTAATCTTACAGAGCGCAGTCTTGCATACCCAGCACTCTGTGAGGTTACAAGACCTAACACTCTAGTGGCATCACACAACTCTGGATATGCAAGACCATACTCTCTCCCTCTCTCTCTCTCTCTCTCTGTTAGGCAGAGTGTGTGGTCCCGCGGAGCACAGTCATGGGCTGGATGGAAGAGGTTTTGCCCACGGACCACGTGTGACACCCATATATTACACAATTGTCCTCAGGATTCTGTTTCAAAGCCTTTACTGTGTTTCTCTGAATACATAGCTTGGTTACCTATTTGAAGCCCTTCAGTTGTTGGTGAAGGTGCTCATGGTTGATGCCTTCATGAATATCTGCCATCAGCTTTTGTAATCTGTTTTCTCAATTTTTTTTATCAGATTTTGACTTAAGAACTTCATTTATGCCTTGTATTTTCTATAGATTCTGCTTTATCACAAATTTAGAGCTTCCCTGATTTAGTGTTTATCATTCAAAAAATCTGTTGGAATATTTTCCAGCGAATAAATATACAATTCAAATTTCACAGATATTTTTTGGCATTTAAGTATGTATGCACTGCATTTTGATGTGAGTATAATCCTGAGGGAGACAAAATTAGCAGCTGGGTTGTATGAAAACTAGAAACTGCAGGAGAAATTTATTGTCTTGCTTGGTTTTGGTTTTTAATTTTTATTTTGGCATTTATTAGTAATACCTTTTTTTCTTGTGCTTTCAGTAGACATTTATTATAAAATATCAATTTGAATTTAAATCCAAACTTTTCCATGTGCTCCTCCCCTCACATTTAAAGTGAAAGTTCTGATAATATTAAGTATGCTGTTCTTTCCTGAACCTTGTGATAATATTGAGCATGCCATTCTTTCCTTTCATTCTTTTGGTTGCTTAATGCATGTGACTTGGTCTTATACATGGCTTGTGCCATGTGTTGATAGTTGAATCAACTATTCTGGTTATAGCGCTTCTCATCTGTACCCTGAAAAGAACAGCTAGCTGTTCTTTGTGGAGTTAATTTTCTCCTGGCCCCCTTTTATTAAACACTGCTCTCTTTTCTCTTCTCTACGCCTCAATTTCTGATTTTGAGTTTTGCTTTTCATCTTTCTTTCTAAAGCCTCTGCATTTGTAAGTTTGTTAGCAAAAGTTTGAGAATCTCACATTTTTTCACACCACTATATATGTTTAGATATTTGTGCATGAATGGAATTCACACTTTTACTGCTACTCCTTCAGACATTTCTGATGTGGCACTGAGAATAGTGAAACTGATAACATTCTAGTCAATTGCTCTCCTGCTCTTGTAGGAGAAGCCCCATTTGATAAGATTTAAAATAATTCATCCGCCTATCAGAAATCTGAGCACAAAAGAGTGCCTTTAAAACATCTTAAGCATGAAAAGTTTTAGGGTATTTTTGTTTTGAAATCCTCTGATAATTTAAAAATGTCTAAATTGAGTTTTATTTCATAGACTTAGGGCCATAAGGGGCTGTTATAATGGCCCAGTCTGACTTGCAGAACACAGGCCATTGAATTTTATCCAGTAATTCCTTCACTTAGATCAGTAACTTGTGGTTTTTCCCCCATGCAAAAAGTCATTTTAAACTAAGAAGAGATGTGGTAGATGTTGGACAGAATGATGTTTATTGAGAACCTTAAATGTCTGAAAACAAAGATTTGTACTAAAACTGTAGTCACAGCCATAGTCATTGCTGCATGCTCTGATGAAGTTAGTTATCTTAATTCATCTGATTTCTCGTCATTGTTGTTGCACTTTTTAGCAAACTTGTTTTGTAGATAACAGAAAGTGAAAGAAATGAAAGGCCCTCGGTATTAACGTATCCCACCCTGCAATGTGTAATAGAAAGACAAACTTCCTGCTCTTGAAAAATTATATATTTCCTACATGTCTGATTCTGCTATCCTTACTTATGAGTAGTATTTTACTCCATACCACTGAAACGTCCTTTGATTTTAACACTGAAGTTCTGGAAGCACAATACCACTAACTTTAGTAGGAATTGAGGTCATGCAGCCCCTTACAGAATTGGGCCTTCAAAAAGAGGTATTTTAAAATAATGTTGTTAACCGTAGGTTTATACAATAATCTGTTTTAAATTATTTAGAAGTAAAAGCCTAAACCTAAGTTTCCTCAATCTTGTTTTAATGTTCCTTGAATCATGCCATTTTATTGTGGGTTTCTTATACATAGTTTAATTTGGAAGTTTATCATGTTTTAATGTGCAATAATGGGATCTGATCTATACTATTGACTGTTTAAGTGGCTGAAATGGATAGTATCATTGTGTTCCTATGCAGGATTAGATAGTAGGGGGAGAGATCATTATAGTTAGAAACAGTATGTTGCCTACTAAAAGTGTGTAAACCACAAGATAGTCATGTGCTTTCCTGACAGCAAGCTGTCTTGCCAGTCTGTGAAAGGCATGGCCAAACTGCCACAAGAAAAATTAAGTGAGACTTGAAACTTTTTTATGCACCAAGCAGATACAAAGACAAATGGCCATTCTAGCTTGAAAATTAAGGACGATTGCAACATCAAGGTTATATGTTATGACTTTCATTAGTGTGTGCTTCACCCATCAGTTTTTATGTATGAACATTTCCAGAGGGTAGCTGTATAAGTCTGTGTACAGCAAAAACAAGAGTCCTGTAGCACCTTTAAAGACTTACAGATTTCTTCAGGCATAAGTGTTTGTAGTCTCCAACCTACTTCATCAGATGCATGAAGTGTAGGCTGACACTTGCCCTCCTCCATCCTGGCATGAGTATATATACCTCTCAATTGTACTGTACGCTTCCTGCATCTGACAAAGTGGGTTGAAGCCCACGAAAGCTTATGCGTGAAGAAATCTGTTGGTCTTTAAAGTGTCACAGGACTCTCATTTAATCTTTATGTAAAGCAATTTCAGAATAGCTAGCAATAAGGGAGAAATTTTCAAAAGTATCTTAGTGATTCCCCGGTACAAGATGTATTGAAAGTCAATGGGACTTGTGCTAAAACTGTCTCACTTCAAAGCAAGTTAGCTCAAAGCACACTAGGGAACTTTAGTATGTGGCAGCAGGGTCTACATATACACTTAGTGCATGGCACTCATGTGGGTAGATTTACACTTTAGCTTTCCATAAACTAATTGTTCATTTAAACAAGCCTGTATTCTCTTAAGTACCTTAGATACTTGACAGCTGTTGCGTGCTCTTGAAAACTTTACACAGATTGTTTTATTGTGGTTGATCACTGCCACCTCTAGTTTACATCTGTAGTATAAAAAACAACAGATTAGTAGCTGTATAAAGCACAAACCAAAAGATTATAGTTATTCTTCAAAAAAGATTTGACAGATCTTACCTGGATCACTGCGTGTGCCAATATGAGAAAAATCTCCTAAAGTATTTTAAGAGCATATTTTATAGTGTTCGTCTGTTTCCTGGAGAAAGGCAACTACAAAAATAAATCATTGGGCTGATAGTGATGTCTATAGTTAAAATCCTGTTTTAAAACTTGACACATCAGTATACAGATTGTAGAAAAGATGGTGTTATCTACTGGTGAGAATGTAATTGTAAAGCTCAGCTACCAGCAATAAATGACTTTTTCAGGCAATTAAATGCTGAAGCAAAAGTGAGATATTGGACGACCACAGCAGCCTTAGCGAGTACATTTTACAACCATGAATACAGTCTTTTTGCAATAAAAGACAAAAGATGGTTCAATGAACCACAATGTGCAAATTGGTTTTCTTAAGAGGTTTGACAGATCTTTGTTGATGCTTTCTCTGGCTTTCCATCAACATTACTTTGGGAATTGGATTCAGGACAGTAAGGTCCTAATCCAGGAAAGACTCCCTCATGTACTTATCTTTATGTCCTCTGAATGGTTCCACTGAAGTTAAGCACATGCTTAAATCTTTCAGTGGAACCTATATACTCAAAAAGATAGTGTTGTATAGTACAGTGGTTACAACTTTTTCTGTAACATGCACACTTCAACGAGACAAATAATTCCATGGCACACCCACTTTTTTAGCTAAATTAGTTGCTCATAAATGTCGCATTTAAATACATTTACTATGGTTATGGTCTTAGCAGAGAGATTTGCAACATAGTGCATACAACAAGCTAAAAAGAAGGAAGGATCAAAGGCATACATATTTCCAATCCACCAGAAAATATACATGTCATCTCAATTTGCCCATTGGCCACCTGCGTTTAGAATATTCACGTTTTAGAATCGAAAGACCCACACCTCACTTTTCCTTTGATTAATTTTCTTGAGTTTTATGAGTTGTCATTTTGGTTGGAAAGAATATTGTTTAAGATGAAATAATGTTTGCTTTATATTGATTTTCATTACCTTTGTACAAAATTTCACAGCACACTTGGACAGTTCTCACAGCACACTGGTTGAAAACCACAGGTATAGTGAATAGTTATTCATTGGCATGGATTAAATATTTAGCAATTTTTTCTCTGTTTGTCAACAATTCTCATATTTAAAATGGAGAGTTGTAGCTATAAAGTCCTAAGGGAAGTAGCAATGGAATCATTTGTCATGGCAGAGAAAGGTGGAAGCAGTTAAATTAATAATTTCAGATAATAGATTAATGTTGCTGTCCTTTCCTATTCTTGGAAGATTATCTTTTTTTTAATATTGAATAAAAGTATTGGAATTCTTTGGGCAAATAGAATTCTATGTTTAAAAAACAACAGTGCGTTAAAGAAACGAGGGTTAAAGAGTCTAGAAATTTTTTTTATCTTTCATATCATCTTTTCAGTGCACTAGACATGGATATGTATTTACAAATTACCTTCTCAGGTAGAAACTGAGTGGTGTTTGTGAGTTTTTTTCATTGTTGTTGTTTCATTTGTTTGTTTGGAAATGGTCAGCCAAATACTGGGAATGCCCTTCTTTTGCTCCATAGTAATGTTTAAGGAACAAAGAGTCACGTGACACCCTAAAGACTAACAAATGGGCATACGCTTTCACGGCCTAGAACACACTTCATCAGTGGTGTGAAGTGGAAACTTCAGTTTACTAGGTATATGAGAGATCCATTCCTGGACACAACCATACAAATAAATGATGGCAACTTAAACACTACCATATAAGAGAAACCTGCTCACCATCTGTACCAGTAGTGGCCAAACTTAAGGAACTCAAGAGCCACACAAGTTGAATATTAAACTTTCAAGAGCCATGCTGAGGCATCTAGCCATCTACTTTTATTTACTAAATTGATTTGCTGACGTTCTTCTGCGAGCCACACTTTTTCATTCAATAGCTGCATGTGGATCCCGAGCTGCAGTTTGGCCACGCCTGATCTATACCTACCTGCATGCCTCCAGTTTTGATCCAGGGCACATCACATAATCCATTGTTTACAGCTAAACCCTAAGACAGTGGTTCCCAACCTTTTCTCTGCTGTGGCACACCTTGATACCTTCAAATTTTTTGAGGCACACCACCATTAAACTCATGAATATTCAAATTAACTTACATTAATTTTGAATATTCATGAACCATGGCACAGTGTTTTGAAAATGCTGCTCTGTGGGATAGTAGGGATAGCAGAGCAGGGGTGGCAAAACAGGGGAAGTCAGGAGTCGTGCAGTGGCATGAGAGAGTGGGGAGCAGAGTAGGGCAGGGATGGCAAAAAAGGACAAGGGCAGCCATG
This sequence comes from Podocnemis expansa, assembly GCA_007922195.1. NCBI lineage: Eukaryota > Metazoa > Chordata > Testudines > Podocnemididae > Podocnemis > Podocnemis expansa. The sequence goes on along the minus strand of ML681966.1, from coordinate 56,658,183 downwards.
TGGGGAACAGCACAAGGGTGGCAGATGAGGAGAGGGGAAGGGAGAACAAGAGTGGCTTTGTAGGGGGCCGGGGGGAACCTGAGGAGTGGAAAGGTAGGGCAGGGGAGCATGGTGCAGCCCCCACTTCCCCCTTCTCCACAGTGGCTCCCTGCCGCCCATGGCAAATCCTCATCCCACTGCTGCTCCCTGCCACCCCAGGGGGTCCCATCCTCCCCTCCCCCAGCCCCCTGCTGCCTGTGATGGACCCTCCCATCACTGCAGGGTCCAGACCCAGGCCTCCAGCCCCCAGCTACACCCCGCACAGCCACCCCACCCCCCACCTACACACGCCCCCAATCAAACAGCCACCCCACAACCCCAGCTACACACCCTCTGCTACACATCCACTCCCACCCACCTCTGTTACACACACCAGCCCCGTGCAACTCCCAGCAGCACCTCAAAGCCCTTACCTGGGCTGTTTGCAGGCTGGCAGACGTAAGATGCTCCGCCCTGCAGGGGGAGATTCACACACTCCAGCCTCCTGCAGCTCTCTGCTGGCTGGGTTTAAGGTGGAGCGTGGTTTAAGGTGGAGCCACCGGAACTCTGCCTTCCAGCCGCTCATGCTGTTTGGGCGGGGGGGGCCTAGAACTCCACGTTCCGGTGCCTTCCTCTATTTTTAGGGGGCCAGAACACTGCCTGCCTAAAAACAGGGGGCCCTGGAACTGTGTTCCGGTGCCTTCCCCCTTACTTTAACCCCTGCCTTTTCCGAGCCCTGCACAGCCCACGTGGCTGGGCTGAACAGGGAAGGAACTTTAACTCCAGCTCTAGGGGATGCTTGCTGCACACTTTGGGTGTTGCCATGGCACACCAGTGTGCCCCGGCACACTGGTTGGGAACCACTCACCTAAAATACAACCACATTGGCTCCAGTCACACAGAGACAAACACCTACAGAAGATCTCTATCAGGCATTCTTAAAATTACAGTACCCACCTGGGGAAGTGAAGAAACAGACTGACAGAGCCAGATGGATATTCAGAATTCACCTACTACAGTACAGGCCCAACAAGGAAAGCAACAGAATGCCACTGGTCATCACTTACAGCCCCCCAGTTAAAACCTCTGTAGCACTTCATCAGGAATCTCCCACTTATCCTGGAAGATGATCCCTCACTCTCTCAAACCTTGTGAAGTAGGCCAGTCCTCACTTACAAACAGCCCGCTACCTGAAGCAAAAACTCAGAAGCAACTACACACCATACAATAGACGTACTAAGCCAGTAACCTATCCCTACAACAAACCGTTGCCAACTCTGCCCACATATCTATTCAAGTAACACCATCATAGGCCCTGACCAAATCAGTTACTCCATTAGGTGCTCATTCACCTTCATATCTACCAATGTGATATATCCCATCATGTGCCAGCAATGCCCATATGCCATATACATGGCCAAACCAGACTCTTTGTGCAAAAAAGAATAAATGGGCACAAATCAGGCATCAAGAATGGTAACATTCAAAAACCAGTAAAAGAGCACTTCAGTCTCCCTGGACAGTAAGTAACAAGCTTGAAAGTTACCATATTTCAGCAAAAACAAACAAACAAACAAACAAAAAAAACTTAAAAAAGACTTCATTGTGAAATTGCAAAGCTGGAATTCATATGCAAACTTGACACTGATTGGATCTGAGGAGGGACTGGGAGTTGCTAGCTCACTATAAAAGGTAATTTTTCCTCTTTAAATATTCATACCTTCTCATAAAATGTTGTGAATGGGTCACATCCACACTTTGAATTGACCTCATTAACTGTGATCTGCCACATAATAATGTGACTCACCCTTCTTTGCATGTGCATATATACACTTAAACTGAAAATTCCACTTTGTGCATCCGACAAAGTGGGTTGTAGTCCACAAAAGGTTATGATAAGATAAATTTAAGTGTTTAAGGTGCCACAGGATGAATCATATGTTTTGCCGAAAGCAGCTAACATGGGTTACCCTCCTGAGTTTTTAAGATTTTGAAATATAGATGATACACATATACAAACTTCATACTAGTTCCATGTAAAAAAGAAAAAAAACCCACCCTTAAGAATTTAATCAAGTGCAGAACAACCCTTGGCTTGAATAGAAGTAATTACGTGAGTTTTAATACAGACCTTTTGTTCTTTTGGTGCAAGGTTGTGTGTTGGCATTATTTCTTTTTAATTCAGTGTGTTTAAATAACTGTGTCCATACTCACTTAAATGACAAAAGGTATGAGTTAAAATTAATGTATTTATTTAGATGTAAGTTTGTGTATAGGCTAACCCTAAGAAACATGCAATATTAACTTGTTAAAAAATCTGTTCACATAACGCTAAGGTAGTATTAGCCTGAGATTATGTTACTGTGGTCGTAATCGTAAAGGTCTCTGAGCTCTTCGAAAATAACTTATAGAAGTGATCATTTTATGCATTTATCCACAGGAGGCTTAGTTATTGAGGGATTCCAGCTGAGAGAGAGGCAATCACAGTTAACTAACTTTGATCTGAAAGTACTGTCTGAAGGATTAATATCGGGAAACTTTTAGGGGACACTTAATATGTGAAGATGGAGGGGAGTGGAGTAACTTCTTTGGCACAATGAAATGAACAAGCCTTTTAGTTGTCCCTTTAAACCTCTTATCAGTATAGAAAAATGTGGTTCTTAATATGCCTGGGTTGTGATTGAGGCAGGAGATAAGGAAATTTAGCTTATGTTACTGAAAATACTTGACTAAGTTCAGGTGGGGAAATTTTAGGAATGTGTAAATGTTTTTTTTTTATTTTCTCTTGTAATATTGTTAATCAATCAAGAGTTACAGTGGTGTCATTTAAAATAGCAAGGCATAAATGTTTCCACAGACAAAGATTAGACAGGAACATTTACTGTGACACACTTTTTTTTCTCCAAACATTTTATTGACAAAGATGCAAAGAGAGTTTCACTCTCCGTGGTTGATACAAAAAACTATGTGAAGTCAATCTTGCATTTCAATATATGTACACAAACCTGGCAATAAATGTTCAAATTACAGAATAATTATCTCATTATAATGAACAAAAGGAAATTTCCATTAGCAAAGCCCCAGATTGTTAAGAGTAAAATAGGAACAAAATTTGAAATATTAATTACATGAGAAACAGAATAAAACTATGTGGTGAAATTATCAACTTGGAGGTATTAAAGAACACAGGATGAGGAGGCAAAGAGAAAAATAAGGCAACATTGCAATAATAGACGTACTACAATATGATATCAGCACAATAGACATGATATAAAAGATATAGTTTTAAATACAGTAAAAAGTAATCATCCTTCCATGTTGACAATTTGTATGTTTAAAAAAATTAGGAGGGTCCCATTCTGCCTTAGGTGGTGAATAGTCCCTCATATATGTAAACTTGGGAAGTTGCATTGTCAGTCAGTGAAGGGAGGAAAAGGAAAGAGGATTCTATTTCTCTCCTTACTTCACTGATTTTCCTAAGATCTACCAACGGTACACATTTGTTGTCTTGGCATGCTGTCCAGCACTTTCAGCTTACTTGTAGTCTCTGAACTGCATTACTCAGAGACAAACCGTGCTATTAGAATCTCTCCCAACTGCATTTGCCCCTATGTTCTTTAGCCTGCACAGGGTTGCATTTCAAACAGTTGGAGAAACTCGAATAAGTTACTACAACTTCTGTGAAACAACTGAACCTTTGGAACTTTACAACTTGTGCAGCTTCGCTGATGTAGTAATTTAGCAGAGCCCACAGTGGGGCATCCAGGAAGTCCCAGGATGAGGAAAGTGTGCCATGGAAACAGTAAACATGAGCGCAGGCTCCGTCTGCTGATATGCCAAATGGGGGGGCCAACATTTTTTTACAGAAATTTTCGCTCGAGTATTGTCACAATACTCCTGCTGTAACTCCACTGGTAAGGAAAGTACTTGGCAAGAACATGGAATGATTTTGCAGTGTTAATTAAGAAAAATGTGCCATCTGTATTTTATAGCTGGTAATCTGTTTTCAGTTTCACTTGTTTTTGGTAAACTGCTTGAAGCAAAATTGCTCATCTAAAAAGTCTTTGAAGCACATTTCTGGATTTTAATTTTAACTCAAAATAGTAAAGACACTAGTGTAAAAATGCGTTGAATTACTAAATAACTAAATTATTTCTCTTAGATTTTTTTAATAGTTCAAGGAAAACATTACTAACATAGTGACTCGTTTAGCAGCTTCTTTGCTTAAGAACCTCATTTTAAAATTTACTGAAAGAAATAGAGAAAAGTATAAAGCATCAAGAAATGGCTAACATTTAATCTGCCGTGTTAAACACACGATACAATAAAGGACTTTGTTCACTATTTTCTGTATCAAAATTTGTGACTCATCAGACATTGAATCTAATCATTTGCTTTTTATGCATACTTTTTAATATACATTTTTGAAAAGTAGAAACAACTGAAATGTTTGCAAGTTGTAAGACACGAACAGTCATAACAATATCATACTTATTACATATGTCCAATCTATTTCCTACTCTTTTTTTCTGTCTGCAGGTCCAGCAAGAACAAAGAAACCACACTGTAGAGCCTGTTAGAGATGACTATAAAAAGATGGGGACTCTCTTTGGTGAACTAAACAAAAGCCTTATCAGCATAGGCTTCACAAGGATGTATTTCGGCGAACGGATTGTGGAACCTGTAGTAATCATATTTTTCTGGGTTATGCTCTGGTTCCTTGGCCTACAAGCTCTTGGACTAGTTGCTGTTCTGTGCCTTGTCATTATTTACGTGCAACAGTAGAATATGTTGAATGGTCTTTTGTATGACATGTTACAACCATGTCACCTTTCAATGGATTTATGTGTTTAAGCAAAGAAGGGTGTTGTATTAAAAGCAGCAATGTTCCAAATCATCTACGTACCAAACCTGTGAAGTTTTTATATTCAGACAAACATTGCATGTGTTTCAAAGGAAGTTACCAGTCCTATGACATCTTCAAAAGGAATGAAAGTGATACGTTTTTAATAATGGTACTGTCCAAAGTCACTTATAGTTTTGAAGGGCTTGTCTACACAATAAGTTAGTGCACTGCAAACCAGAGTGTGAATCTACAGCATACCAGCTTATCAGTGCTAACTCAGTTTGTAGACAAGCCCTAACTGAGGGTACATGAACCACTGCAATATTAAGGGCTCACTCCTAGGATGTATTTTTATTAAATGTTGTATAAGAACAGCTCCATACAAATGGAGTGGGCCTCTCTTCTGTTCTGTGACTGATATTTTAAAATGACACTTTTTTGTCATTGTCATTTTCTTGTAATGGAAACAAAATGTATTGAGGACTTTGCAGATAGATATAAATCCCCACTCGTGCAACTGTCCTTTCAGTTATTGTACTAGAACACTGACCACTGCTTCTGTACACTTCACATGCAGAAGGAGTTGTACTTCTAGGATTAAATGTGGATCTGTCAACTTTCATGTCTCCAGTTTACTGCTGTTTGGGCCCAATCCTAGCTTAGATGGAAGCTTTGCTTGTCTGAGCAAGTACAGCAGGCCTAGACCCTAGTTTAAGATATGAGGAATTACGCAAATAAGATAAGTTTAGCTAGATTTCATCTGCAATTTTACTGAGGAGTTTTTGGTGTAAGATTTGGACATACACCATCTAGACATGCATGTTGTAAACTGACTGTCAGATAATAAGATATAGTATAATATAGAGTTTTAATATAAACCTATAAAAATATTTTGGCAGTATAGGATCTAATCCTGAAAAGTGCTGAGCAGAGGAGAGAACAGAAAAGATCTTCATTAAATAGGCTACCAGTTTAGCACATCTCGAAACACTGTATTTATTTTAAATACAGAATTAATCTTATCCATATGAATGTTTTCATTATTATAATTAATTAATTCACACTTTAAGATGTGAGCTTTTGAAATATTATTCTTTTTTTTTTTTTTGCAAACATTTTGGATTGTCAAACCTTAACTGTATTTGATTTTATTTACTTACAAATTATGGACTTCATCCAAAGACCATTGAAGTCAATAAAAGCATTCTGTAAAGCCCAGTTCTCCAGTTAATCAGGTCCTTAGGAAGATTCTTATGTCCACATGGAGTACAGCTGGAGTCCATGGCTTGGACATGTTGATCCAGTTGCAGAGCCTATAGATCCATTCCTTGGAAGCTTCTACAAGTATTGAAATCAGTTCGCATTCTTGGTTTTAAGCACTAAGGCCCAAGTCCTGGAAACACTTTATGCATGTGCTTATTTCTGTAAGTAGCCTCACTGCATTAATGAGACTGATTGAATGTGAAAGATGAAGCACAACTGTAAGTGTGTGTTGACTGGGGCCCACGTTAAAGAATGAGTAAAATAAGTTGATGACATGGGAATACCTATACATCATAAAATATTCATAGATATGCTTTACGCAAACATTGTGGAAAAACAAATTTCCAAAAACTAAATACAATTTGAATTTAATGGCAGGAGTTCTTGACCCACAAGTGCCTAAGGATAAACATTTGAGAAGAACCCTTTTAAAAATAATATAATATACATTGTATGTTCGTGTTTTGTTTATATACAGTTGTGGTTTTGTGTGTGTATCTGTATATGGGCTATATTACAAAAATTGCTTATTTTTTTACATTTCATGACTTTTTCCTCACATGCAAGTTACTGTTCAGACCATTTCATCTAGACCCTTTTGCCTTGTAGGGAAAATTTCAGTATCTTGTAGAATATCCCCTATTGCTGAAGCAGTATGTGCCCGGACCGTGTATTGTGGTGCAGAATAAATGGATTTCCTGAAGTGAAAAAATCTTCCATTGCTATGGTTTGTACATGGAACTTAAGGAATAGCAGCCCAAAAGCAGGTCTGCATGGTCATAGACACAGAAATGAAGTAGGGAAGACAGTGTAATTACCTGTATATAATTTGATAACTATGTATGGTAATAGTCACAACCAACATATGTATTATCAGCCCAGCAGCTCTCCCCATCCATGTTCTTAAAAATATTTTCATAAAGAGATTGCTCTTTTGGACTAAGATCAAGTGTAGTGTCACGTGTGTCTGTTCTCTTGAGAAGAAGAATATATCCTGCCCTTTATGTAAGTCTTTCTCATATCTGCATTTTTATTATGTTAAAACAAGTTTCATCTATTTATTACTGACATTTAACATGGAATAGATGGAGGTGGACATTTTCTCTTTTCCCTTTTTAAGAAAGCGAGCCTATCATTTTGACAACTATTTTTCACCCTTCAGTAATGTTCCTTAGTTCATTGCATATAATAAATCACATAAAAGGATTGAATATAGAATTGTCTGCCTTTTTTATCTCTATATTATAGCACCCCTGTTCTTTTGTTTTTGAGGCTGAGCTCAGGAAGACCTTCCATAATATTGAAAATCATTTTAAATTGACAACATAACTGATCAAAGATGTGCATAAAAAGAAATTACATTGTAAAATTATGTCAACTATTGTGAGCAAATGTATGAGTAGCCTTTGCATTGCTTTTCCTTCCCCCCAACTATAGTTTGAAGTCATTAGGAGCACTGGGTATGCAAAGAATGCAGAATAGAGTTCCTACTCCAGAAATGGAGTGAATGTAAATTTTGTTTGGGTACAAGAAATCGTCTTATATGAAAATCATTAATACATGCAACTGTCATCGTGTCTCTCTGGTTCTAATTAGATGCATCTTTGTATATAGTGATTGTATGAAAGAATTACACTATCCAAACCAGCACTGAATAATGAACTATGTAATCCTTATTGGTCTGTAGAAAATAAACAATTTCTGTAGAACTGTTACTGTCCAAAAGAGCCTTCAGATGCATAAATGTTTGAATTACTATCTAGAGTGGGGAAACTGTACATACAGAAAAATTAATGAGACCTCATTTGCACTGAAAATTCTCATACTGAAACTGACCGTAAAGGGGGGAAAAGTTGTTTCCTGGAAATATTTGTGTGAAATGTCATATTTAAAGTACTTTGTTTCTCTTTCTAATAAAAGGAATTCTGTCATCACATAAATTGTTTACCCCTCTCTATTATTCTGTCTTATAGTTTAATAATCAGTTATCAGGTAAATTTGGAAGTAGTTATATCCTGATAATCCACTGATTTCAACTAAATCTAGAATTACCATAAATGAGCTGTGGAAGAGCACACAAGTGCCCAGTGATGGAAGTGTTAAGTCAGTTATAGCAGCTGTTGGTAACTGCATACAGCATCATTTAACCAGAAGGTAAAATGTCAAAGAAAATAAACAGGCTCATTCCAAAATCTCTGTAATCTTGTTACAGCTCCTTGGCTGAAGGTTTTTCTAGTTCAGAGTGCAGCCTGTGAAGGAACTAGATTTCATCAGTAGAGCGAGAGATGCTTTAAGCCCATAATTCGTATGCCTTGAAGTGGTCATTTTTGTTTAACACTCCATTGTGAATGATACACAACTCAAGACATACCAAAATGGATCCACTTTGAACTGTTTGTTTTCTCTAATTTCTTGTTCCTCAACCCAAAAGTTATTCCACTTCATGCCATTGCAGAAAATAAGGAAGTATGTCTGCTCCAGATGAAAAGCAAGAATTGGTTAGGCAACATAGAGATTGATCCTCTACTTTAGAACAGTTGTATAAAAGAGCTTGAGGCCCAGTTCTGCAAATTTATGTAAATGGTCTTGAAGTATGTTGAACTGTTCACATAAGTAATGGATTGCATGATCAGGCCCATGCTCATCATTTTGCAGTAAAAGTCCTTACATTGTGGGTATGTTACTGATTTCCTAAACATCTTGTTTAACTTCTCTGTATAAGTATCTTATCCTATGTAAAGGGTACCTTCAAGAGTAATCTAGGTTTATTACACAACCTACAGTTGTTCCGTTTGATGTCAACCTAAATTCTATTCTTAGGGAGCTTTAACTATTTTATAACTGGGACAGAGTAGTTTCAAAAGGAAGCTTACAAGTACTCTGAAATCTGATTACTTCTAGTACACTTACATACGTACACTGAAAATCCAACCCTTCTTTTCCGTCTCAGTGGTGAAAACATGTTCATTCCTTGCTAACTTCCCATCTTGATTACTGCAATTTCTCTGTTATCTGGGCCTCTGCAATTCTCCTCTGCACTATCTGTCGAAAACTTACCTTCCTCACGCCTCCATCAGACTATACCATATCACTTGCTCCCTCTTGTCTGGCAATTCTCAAACTTTTTAAATGGAGTCCTGTAGACTTTTGTGTAACAGTTGGACCCCCTCCCCACACACACTTTCAGAAGAAAACAGGACTCACATGTTTAATTTGGGAGGCAAGGGGTAGCTGCAGCTCTGGAACCTGATGTGACCCACCAGAGAAAATGGTGGCAGCAGTGGGGAATCACACCTCAGCATTGAGATTATGCTCAGGCATCAGCCTGGATGCAGCTTTAGCCTCTGGGACCCTGCAGATTGGCAGCAGTGGGGGAAGCATGCCCAACAATGGGGAGTGGGCTGCTGCTGCTGTGGGAGGTGGGTGGCAGAATTGGCAGAAGCAACTCTCCGACTGGAGAAGGAGTCAGCTGCACGAAATGTTAAGTGTGGAGCTGAACTGACCTTCCCTCCTTCAGCAGTACTGGGCCCACCACCTGCAGCAGCCTCCCCCCACCTCTGTCCCCCTGCTAAAAATTCCTCATGCCTGCCTGGGGGCTGCCCATGCATTCCCCTCCACCACCTGCACCCACTCTTAGCTCAGTGCTCCTCAGGCATCATAAATTGGGAGGGGCTTTGCCTCCCCCTCCCCAAATCTCTGCACTTGCTTAACATGTCAGTTTCCTTGCACAAACCAGCCTTAGCCTACATCTTGGATCCTATTTGTTAGCCCCTTTGCTTCATCAATGACAGCCTCATCGCCACTCTTACTACTTTAGTTGTCTTCTCTTGTCTAAGTTTATCCCACAGGGGTGTATGAAAGAGGAATTCTTTCAAAAAGTTCTCATTTCTCAGTGTTTATCTTGTTTAAGTCTGCCTTCTAGGGTGCAAACACCATGAAGTAGAAATTATATTCATTTGTCTCTTGTTCAGCCCTGCTCACATTGGTGTTCAGCATATTAATGCTGTGCAGCTGCAGTGTTTAAAAATTTGTTAATATCAACTGTTTGCAAAATATTTTCCAAGAGTGAATAAAATAAAGAAATTGAAAGAATAGTCATCTGTCCAAGGGAAAGTTGCATTAAAAGGTCAAAACCTTTTGAATCAATTGGAGAATATCTTTCTGGTGAGGTAGTTGCTCTCCTAGGTCCAGCTGAAAATGAAGTAGCCACTTTCCAGGCCACTATCAGCAATGAAAGACAGCTGATGGGGAGAAAGGACTTTCACTCTACAAGGCCCATGGAATCAGTGAAGTCTGCTTTAACAAGATGCTGGTGGCAGCTTGGAGCAGAAGGGTATGGAAAGGGAAAGATTGCCTTTCTACTGTCCAATGACATTAATGGGAGATGGAGAGAATTGATGCAGCATCTAAACTTTGTTATGGCCATTAATCTTATATTTACTTTCTGTCAGGGGTATGAGTGCAGCTCTGTTGCTTTACTTCTTGTCTTCACTTCCTAGTTTGTGCCAACAACAAGCACTTACTTGCAAGAGATTTCTATGTCTGCTTTTTTAACCTGTCCGGTTGTGTCCACTGTCAAATTATTTTAAATATATCCATTACTGTGCAACTGTTTTAAAGCATTAATGGTGATTGATCTCATCTCTCAAACCTCACTCATTTGGGAACTGGGAGTATTGTTTGTTCTGTCTGTAAGAATCAAGAGAAACTACTGTTGGCTTCCAGCAAGGAATGGAACCAATTATTTCAGTATGAGTATGGCAGCCTGGGCGTCATAGCACAGAAGGTTCTTCTGAGGATACCATAGGGAAGAGCGGGATGGATCTATACGGGTACATCAGGACAGGAAGTGGACAATGGCCTTCTCCCTCAGTTCATTGGGGATATCAAACATGTGCCCCATGGGCCAGATGTGGCCCACAAACCTCTTCCATCCAGCCTGTGACTGTGTTCCATAGGACTGCACTTTCTCCCTAACTGGGGGGGAAGGCGTCACATACCCAGTGCTCCACAATGCTACAAGAATGTCAGGTCTCATGATATCATGGCACACTGGGTATGCAAGACTGTCCTCTATGAGCCCACATTCTCTCTCTAACAGAGAGAGTACGGTCTCGCAGAATGCAGTTTTGCACATGCAAGAATGCCCTAGTATTTTGATTTATGGTATGTACGGCCCACTTGAAGTACATTTAAGTCAAATCTGGCCTGCCATAGTGAATGAGAAGCGGTATTCTTTTTCACACACAAAATTTGCCTCAAAAAAAACAGCCATGTCTTCCTCATGTGCTTACAACAAAAGAAGATGATATGAGTAACAGTTTCAAAAAATGTTAGGAGCAAAAGTCCCATTTTCAAAAGAGAGAAGCTCAGGGCTTGTCTTCACTGATGCTGCCAACAGTTTGAACTTCCTGATTGACTGATCAGAGCTGTAAAGACTTGTTCAGCCAGTTAGGAAGTTCTATGCCTGAACACTAGCAACTGGGTAGCACTGACTCGAAGGGAAGTCTACTCCTTTTGACTCAGCACAGTGGATGTGCCAGGAGTAGGGAGGTCGAGCACAGATATGCAAGTTATTTTTAAGTAACTTCAGTATCTCTGTTCAGCTGCCAGCAAAAAGGGCAGATAATGTAGACCTGCTCTCAGGAATCTTGGGGCTTGTCCACACTAACATTTAGTTTGTGGCAAGCAGGGACCTACCTCTCACCCACACAAGCCTACCATGCTTCACCGGTCCATCCTGCTGGCGCAAGTTAATAGTTTGTTACTTTAACAAGATCCATAGAGACATTGTGGGAAGCTACAGTGAGGTAGATTTATGGTCTAGCTGGCTTCAAAATAAATGTTTCTGTAGATAAGCCCTTTGTCTCACTGACTTTCAAGGAGACTTGAGCTCCCAAGTCACTTCTGAAAATGGAACTGTAAGCACCTAAGTCACATTTTTGAAAATTTTACAAAGCAGTGAAATTAAATCACGATAAACTGGCCCTGCTTTTCATTAAAGAGAGTGGAAATATAGTCTAGCAAATGATCCTTTTTTCTGGTCTTAATAAGATTAGTAAAAGCATATGCTGATGCAATTTTTTAATAAAATTAAATCTTTCTGTGCCTTAGATTGCAATTAAACTATTGCTGGAAAAAAGATTTAACAGTAGTAATTCTATTACCTATCTCTGATTTCTAGCCCTGTCATTACTTATGTTACATGGTGGCTATTTAGCATCAACATAATTAAATATTATTCTAAGTTATTTGTACTCTGTTAATTATGATTCCTAGTTCCTTATTTACCAGCAGAAATCAGAAAGGTAAAAAGGAAACAATCTGTTGCATTTTCAGTGATCCATTACTAGTGCCTCATATTTGATGGATTCTTACTCCAGCTATTCAGAAACGCAAATAAAAAATACTGTGGATGCCTTTGATAACTTAATCTTGTAAATCGCTCCCTTATTCTTCCTATTTTCCTTACATTCAATCTGCACTTGTAACAACTGCTGTCTTAGGGATTCAGTTCCCATATGGCTCTTTGTCATGGTTATAACACAGTAAAATAAGGCAACAGAGGTCTTACTGCTAAACTGTGCTTCAGCATTGGATTTTTATCATTGATCTGCCCTGACAACAATGCAAGCCTTTGTCATGTTTCATCTGTCTTGGGTGACTACCATGTTAAAAGCATATGAGTTACTATAGTATAAATAGGACTGTAAAACAGTAAGAACATACTTGTGCAATCACTGTTCAGTTTCCCATAGGACTGAGCAGTCCACCAAAATGGCAGGTTTTTTTTTTTTTTCAGGAATCAGCAGCAACTAAGCTAAAAAATACTTTTAGATGAAAAGTGATCCTGCACTGATCATTATGCTCCACTATGCTTTCCTTAAATTAGTTTCAGGAAAGTTAATTTTCTGGTTTTAGATCTTTCATAGTGCCACAGGACTGGTGTAGTGGCTAGCAGCTCTGCTTAATATGCAGAAGGTCCTTGGTGCAGGCCCCAAGTGGTTGTACTTGATGATCTCGTGAGGTCCCTTCCAACTCTGTGATTTGGTTCTATTCTATTTGTGTTTCAACGTTGGTAATATTGTATCTTTAGTAGGGAATAAGGTTGCCCTTGTCTCTCCCATACGCAGGATGAGCCTTTCTCTGAAAGCTTCTTTATTGTCTCCTTATTCTTTTTCCTACTATTCTCTGTGGATACGAACATCAGACTGTGGAGGAAAATCTCTTCTGTTCTCCTTCACTAGAAAGCAATCGCTTTCACCACAGGCGTCTAGTAGTGCTTGTTTCTTTCTCCTCTGTAAAAGCCCCAGATGCCTCATGGGAAAACTCAGGATGTGTCTCACTTAGAATCAGGTTTGCTCTTGTATAGTTACATGCTGTGTATTTTATGTTTTTATTACTGTTATTTAAAAACATTAGTATTTGTTTGAGTTCATCTCCTGTTTCTGCTTATTTCCCATATAAAAATCTTAGAACCAAATTCGTCTCTGGTGAAACTTCATAGAAGCTTGTAGAGACCCCCCCGCCCCGGATGACTTTGCCTCATATTAGTGCCTGATCTTGTAATTGCTACTCAGGCAAAACTCCCAGGGACAGATTCAGCCCTTAATGGAAACAGCATAATTCTCTCTATTGCCTTTAATGGAACTGCTAGTAATTCAACCTTAACTGAATCTTGCCCTTGAGTAAGGCTTTAGCCTGAACTGCACTTAGATCCAGCTTTCTGTTTGTTACATTTACAACCCTCCCTCCCGATCACGAACACAGCACTGTGACTTTAGCCTGCTACAGGAGCTGATAAGAAACCAAAGTCCTAATGAGTAAATAATGCTTTATAAATATTATCATTAAGTATTGGCATTCAGTGCCAAAAGTTTTCACTCTCCCCTCATTTGCCACTGTTTGTGCTTTCATTATCATGTTCCTGGTATTTTGTGTTTATAGACGACAAGATTGAGAAGTGCTGACATTTGTTCTCTGAGTTACGTGCAACTTCTCCCCATATTTCTTCAATTTTTCTCTATATTCATTTCAGAGTTTGCTATAATTTGTAATCCTAGCCTAACTCCTTTGCATGCTAATAGTTTTTTAGGCCCTTGTGTAAAGGGGACCACAGGATAGTGGTAAAGGTCCCCAGGTCCCCCAAGGTCCTTTATGCTGTCTCCAAAGCAGCCCTGAATGCATGGGCATTCCAGGATGGGCTAGGGCAGAGTGGAAGCATAGGTGGCATAGGGGGACCAGAGGAAGGAAGGTGTGTGGTTGGGGCAGACCCATACACTGGCTATTCTGTACCCCTGCAATGATGCACAGGGGTGATTGGATCAGGAAAGCATGTTAGAGTCACCCTCAAGTTGCCCTAGTCTGTAGCAAGGGCCACACCAACCTCCATGACCTTGAATAGAAGGCACAAGCTGCACAAGGCATTAAGTCCTTCTCTCCCTTTGCTGGTGGCTACACAGGAATGATTTTAGCTTTATATTGGGTGTTAGTGGACTGTAAAACTTGTCCCTGAATTTCTGGCTGATGGTTTGAGATAAATCCTTTGCCAAGTGCATATTTTCATGGATTAAAATAGAGTAGAAGCTGATCTTTAACTTAAAGGAAGCAAGGAGAGTTTATGTAAAAACTTTTTCCTTTAAGGCTTTTTAAAGGACTTTTGAAGGCTTTTTAAGCCTCTACATTTCTCTGATAAAGGGGTTACATTTAAACCATTTTTAAAAACAAAACTCAGTGACTCTTAAAATAATCCTACATCCCCAATAAAATACTGCAGTACACATACATCTGAAATTTGCCTATAGATGTAGAGCCTCTAAAGCCACAGAGGTTGTTACGTCTTGCAAAATGACAGATCATCCCAAACTGCATTTATGGAGCTCCCAAGTCTGCCTCCATCCCAGAAGTAGAAGTCTAGTAGAAGCCTTGACTCTATACTCAGTCTTGTTACCATATGGCAAACAAGGTCATGAATTTGATGCTGAACCTCCCCTGACATTTTTATCAGGGCCTTGTGGCCAGAGTTGATATCTCATTGCTAGCTTCTGAAGCATCTCAGCTCAGTTGGTGGGGGTAGAGACAGGAAGGGGAAATGCATTGGACTGAAAAGGTACCTCAATACACACAAAGGTATTGAAGGAATGAAGGAAGACAGTGTCTCCCTATTCTGGGAGCCCCTGCACAACTTTCATTCAACCATTTTACACCCCACTGTCAGCTCTGCATATTCCTGCAAAGGTCTTTTATGAGTACTAGCCCTGCACAGCATGTAATCATTCTGTTCACTCAGAGTAGGTATCTCCAGCAAAAAAAACAAGGAGTCATGTGGCACTTTAAGACTAACAGATTTATTTTTCACATGAGCTTTCGTGGGAGAAAAATCCCACTTCGTCAGATGCTTCGAAGATGGGTGAACTTACAGAATGGAATGAAAATAAATCCAGCCTTCAAATGCCTGAGTGTCCAAGAAGAGGCCATAGAATTTATTCTAGACAGGATCCAAAGTGTTTAAATCCCTGCCAAAAAATTGTGTTTTAATTGCTGTACTGTTCTGGGGTAATTTGAAATGATATATTTTGTCTCCTCTGTCATTAGATTGGTTTTTAATGACTCAATTCATGTATACCTTTGAGTGTCTTTTGTACAGGATCTTCTATTTTAAATATATGATCTTGGAATATGTGTGAATTAACTACATGACTACTGAATTATTGTCTAAAATACTTGAAATATCAGATGGAATGATATAGCAAGGCAATTGCTCTGCTTTGGTTTAGAAGGAGTTAAAAGACCAGGAAAAGAGGAAGAGCCAATGGGAGCAGGTGGCTGCAGGGCCAATCAAGGCTCAAGAGCCGGTATAAAGGTAAGGCTGCAGCCCTTCTTCCAGACATTTTGTCTCTGACTGTAGAAGAGACCATGTAGGATCTTGTCTGGGCAGGAGACAGGAGCCTGTGCAGTAATGCACCGCCAGCATTCAGTAGGAGTGCAACCTAGAGATAAAGACAACAGGTACCTGCAGAGGCAGATATGGTTCATGTGAACTGCTAAGGTACAAGCCAACAAAGTCAAGGGGGCTGAGGTGGAGCTCTTGTGGAGTGCAGAGGGTCTCTGGGCTGGATCCCAGAGAAGGGGGTGGACCTGGGTCCCATCCATCTCCCCAGGCTACTAATAGGTGGAGAGGCTGTGGCTGAGTGGCAAATGGACAGTGGCTGCCATTAATAAAAGTGGGTGTGCCAGAACTGGACTGTACCCTGGAAGGGGGAACTGAATGGACTCAGCTGGAAGACTGAGGTCTTGCTTAATACTATAAAAACAGAACTGTGAGAGAGATGACACACTTATCACTGGATGGGGCTGCTACTTCAGCCAATTCCCAAGTACCATCACCAGGAACAGGGCTGGATTAAGTCAGGGACTTTACAGACTTCAGCCTCTGACCCTCGTCTAAAGGGGAGCTCCACAACCCCCCAAAACCTGGCTTGGCTGGCCTGAATGGTAAGCTACAACTCACCTTCAGGATCCCTGCTCAGCCCCCAAGTTGTCTGGTCTGCCCACCAGCCAGCCCAGAGACAGGGTAAAAGTATCATGGCTGCTGAACCACCCCTCCTGCCTCCCTCAGCAGCACCAGCTTGTGCCCTCTTGTGGACCACCGACCCCCACAGACCTTCCCCACAGGCATCCTGCAGCTGTGCTGCCCCCTACCCACAGCAGCAGCAGCAGCCCGTGGTAGCATTGGCTGTGCCCCCCCAACCTCATCCACAGAGCCAGCCAGGGCCCCATAGCTCCTGACCCTGCCTGCCAATCCAGGAAAGGGCCTACCAGGGTGGGCAGCCCCAGCTCCTCCCCCCCAGGAGCCACCTGTCAGGTAGGTCATGTGCTGCCAATCCATCTACAAGTAGAAATTCTGGTATTTCATTCATCTCCATTTAGTGATTCCTCTCCTAACTAGACTCAACATCCATGTCTACACATTTTAAGATTGGTTTCATTGTCTCGTGATGTTGTGTTTTTTGTCCTTTAAAGACTGCCAAAGTCAATCCATAAGCCCTAGTCTATGTTCCTTACTATTTTCGGCAGCAGTGGAAGGGAGATACACAAGTTACCTAAAATAACTTGCATGTCTTCTTTTGACTTCTTAATGTCCAGCAGGTCCTGTGTGCTAAGTCAAAGGGAAATGCCCTCTCTTTGACTCATGCTACCCTACTTGAAGAGCTGGAGTTAATGGATCAATTCACTGATTGAGTGGGTCTTCAGAGACCCTTCAATCACACTGGGAAATTCAATCTGATGACAAGCTTTAAGAGAAGGAAAGCCATGAGCTGATATTCCTAATGTAAAAAAAAAAACAAAAAAAAATTCTGAAAAGTAAAAAATTAAACTTTAAAGATTTTTGTCATAAAGAAGCAGTAAGTAGCACAATGCTATTTTTTAATTATTACTCACAGTTCACCTGGAAGATACCACATAAAGATCTGAGTGAATTTTTAGTGGTAGCTGTACTGATCCAGATGTAGAATGTCAATAGCTAAATAGTGAATTCATGGCTTACTCTTTTTTAAAGAATGCATAAACCACTTCAGTATTGTGTTTGTAATCTCAACCTGAGTGAGGTCATGAGAAGTGGAAATGTCTTTCATTTTTGCCTTCTCTTGACTTCTGTAAAAAGCCTTCATCTATGTTTTTTGGTGTCTTCCATTCTGATATCAGTGTGTATATGCCTTAGTGTTCTGGGGCTTATTGCTGCCTCATAAAACAAAAATCAAGCTGCCATGTGTTCCCCTTCTTCAGGAAGAAAAATGTACTTCAAAAACTTTATAGCTGTTGTGCCCGGTAAAAATAATTGCAATAGTTGGCTGAACTGGGTTCACTTGCTGATCGTATAGAACAGTCATGAGGCATAGTGCAGAAAGTATGTAACAGTCAAAGCTTGTATCATAAAGCCCACAACTCTCCAGCCAAACATAGGTGCTCACACAGGCTGTGTTCAGCTCCCAGCTTTTCACTGATAACATTGCTGGCTTCAGTCCCACGATGCCATTGGCTCCACTAAGGATAACGGCACCTATGTGATCCCTCCAGTAGGGTTCACATAGGACTGATCGGGAAGAATTAAATCATGTAACATATGCTGGTATTTGAAGGCAACATGTCCTACAAAAACTGGGGGGCGCGCCCCCCCCCCACCAGACTACACTTCTCCTAATTCACATTACCTAGATAATGTACAAGTGCCATAGCAGGCCTGTTGGTCCTTCCTGGTTAGTGTTTAATCACATTTTCCCTCTGTGTATCCTGCTTCTGTTTCTCAGGTGATTTCTGCTCAATTTTTCTATGTTCATTATATAAGCGTAAGGGCTGAAAGTGTAATACAAATAACTAGGTTTAAATAGCAAAATAAAACTGACTGTAGCAGGAAATTGAAATGTTCTGGCTAATACTCTGGCATCTGGTCTCCACTGTGTGCATTAAGGACTGGAATCAGAGCCATAGTTCAATTTCCTGACACTGTGAGGTTGTCGTTTTTGAACATAGCTGTATGTGTTTAGTCCATCAAAGAAACCATCAAGTCAAGAGAACCTGCCATTAGCATGACTATAAAATGCATTAGAGCATCCCACTGGAAAAATCAAAATTCCTGCTGGCTAAGGGTTTATGATATTTCAGGGGTGGTCTGCTAGCTGCCATGCATCCTGATCATTATCTGTGTGCACTTACTCCTACTTCAATAACTTTAGTATTAGCTGATGTTTGCAAAATTATAGCCATTCAGATTACTGATTTATAATATTGCTATTACTGCTGTGACTAAGATGTTAATTGTATGTTTATCGGGGATACAAACTTTGGTAAAGCTTAGTAGTGCCGCCCTTCTCCCCAAAAGGCTCACTTGCTGCTTTTCCTTTTCATGGACTCCTAAAGGGACAGCAAGAATTTGTAAGTAAATAAGAGTGTACATTATTGGAAATATTGACACATTAGCTCTCAATTCTGAACATCCATTTGCCCACCAAGGCTTAAAATTTAAAAACATTTGTGTGCAGTATCTTATGAAATTCATTCAGGATCTTACTGCTTGCTTCAAATATTTCATTTCACATAACTGAGAATAATGTCTACTTTTGCATCAGTGCCTCATATTTCCTAATTTTTCATTCAAAATTCTTATTCCCAGATTTAAATTTGGGCCTGCATACATCTCCTTTAATACACCTGATTCCAAAGCATCTTTACAGACGCGAGCCGAAGTACAGCAGCACTGTTCATTCCTGGCCATGACCTGTTCCTCAATTAGGCCTAGTCTGGTCATGTCCCTGCATACAATGTCCCAGTGTCTAGTCAGTAGTCACCTTTGGGTCGGAGTGACTTTGGTTGTATTTGCATAACTTTTTTTGGCATGCTGGCATCTATTTAGCTTCTACAATATGTCCACCATCATAACTTGTTCCACTGTAGTCAGTTCAATAGCCTGACTTCACATCATACCCTTTCTAGCTTTTTTCTTAAAATAATTCCACTTTATACCTGTTATCAGCCAAAGAATTCACTCTTCTCTACTGCCTTCAGCTTTCTAATGTGTCATTTAGTGAAGCTACTTCCAGGCCATAGAATAATACAGTTAGTACACTGGTTTAGAAAGATCCACTATCCAGCAGATGGATCCAACAAATTTTTATTAAGGCAAAACAGTAAACAGTGATCAGATATTTACAAATGGAAAGGTACTCAGGACCGTCTCATCACGCAGTTTCATTCAGCAGCAGACAATTCACAGCATCCCTTTCCCTTTGTTTAGACTAACTTGTTTATAACTTCTATTATCTTTTCCTTACATATATATTAGTCTCTCATTTCCATATGAACTTT
Organism: Podocnemis expansa; assembly: GCA_007922195.1. NCBI lineage: Eukaryota > Metazoa > Chordata > Testudines > Podocnemididae > Podocnemis > Podocnemis expansa. The sequence continues at coordinate 56,638,193 of ML681966.1, read as the reverse complement.
CCTCCCCTTTCAGTACATGTTTTGTGTTGGCCCAGAGTGGTCTTTTCTAGCTCTATAGTCAGTTTTGGTTTGGTTTTTTTTCTCACAAACATAACTTTCTGCACTTTCTTACACATGCACAGTTCTGGTATAGCTGCTACACATTATCAGCACAAACTCTTTAAAACCATAGCAGGTTTTTATTAGTCCAAATATGGCTTTGCTGTTACAGCAATATAAATTGAGATTTACTCCACCTTAACACTGTTAAGTGAAAATAGACAATTGGCCAAAATAATGTGTGGATTCATAGGGTCCCTTGTTCATACACTATATGTACCTGTCTCAATCACTGTACAATATCCAGTGAGAAAAAGTAAGCATCCCAGTTCTTTTCTAACCATTCCCCTGCTGAGCAGGTTGAAAACCAGTCAACGGGAATAACATTGCATGTCCTGTATTTTATTGCTCATCGCTTGATGTATCACCTTTGTCTTCTGTACAGCTCCAAAAGCAATGGTAAACTAAGTAACAATCTTCCAAAATTAGGATTATTTGTCTGGTAGTAGCACCTAGAGACCACCAGCTGAGAATCAGAGTCTTACTGTGGAATGCAAAACAAAAAACCAGTTCCTAGTCCAAAGAGTTTACAACTCCTTATTATAGCTCATATTTTAGGATGATGAGTTGGTAGAAAAGGGGTCCTAATTTACAGTGCAGAATTAAATATTTTGTAACAGTTCTAATACATACAGACAGAGCAATTGATCAGGTGAATGTTGTCTCTCACAACTGGCATCTGCCTGAACTCAAATATCAATGTGGATGCTATATGGGATTCTGTTTTCTCCTTGCTCTCTGATTATCTCTGAGAGCAGAGTCTTCTGAGGATACTGTATGCATTACAGCTTCAACATTTATTTTCATCAAAACAGCCAGAATAACTGGTGTCCAAATAATAGACTCTCATTAAACAATTCTGGTTGCGGTGTTTATTGAGTTAGAAATAATACATGTTTTTATTATTGTTGGTAGTAGTAGTAGTAATAATAATAATAATTAATAATCAATGAATAAAATATTTGAACACAGCTTAAATCCCCTTTAAATCAGTGTAATTTATGCATGTGAGGGAGACAGCCTTTTGCTTTGATATTTCCAAAGACTATCTAGCTATCAATCTAGATTCTAGAATATGGTGACCAAATAGGCCTTTGCACTGAATAAAACCAGAATCCTATGGGGAAAAAAATGTGATCATTTGATTATCACATGCATCATCATGCATAAGCATAGGGAGGTCCTATCACACCTAGATGCTCCCCTTCTGGCTCTGGAGAGTCCTAGCTAATACTAAACAGCCTTTCCCTAGCACTTTGCAAGCAAATGGTGCACCCTACTGTATTAGCATACTAAAGGCCGAGGAAGGGACTATTTGCATCTTCTTTCCCCTAAGCACTGTTGCACAAGGCTGCCATAATTTGCTATAAAGCACATGTTAATGCTGTGGGAGGAAATGTTTATGCTGTTCCCACTATTCTATATTTGTGCAGAGCTTAAAGAGACTTTGCCATGGCTGGCTGACATAACATTATACTCAATACCTTAGGTTTGGTTGAGGAACGCCCCTTTTCTTGTACGGGGAAATATTCCCTTGCTCTGCTTCTATATGAATAGATAGGGTATGGAAATGTATAACTATCCTATATTTTACACTTCTCATACTTTCTCATATTAATTTTAAACTCCCTTATTGCCAGTCAGCGCTTCATCTCATCTTAAATTGAGCTGAAAATGTGTCTTTGCCTGTACCTTTTAAATATCTATCATCAACTGGCATACAGCTCTGTATTGGTATTTTATGCCATAAAACACTGAGTTTGTTTTAAACTGGTTCTGTTTATATTGTTGCCATGCTGAAAAGAATTGGATCTGTTTGGCAGAATCTTCAGACCCCGTACCGCTTAATGCATTATTATTTGTCTCTAATGGTAGAAGGTTGTGATATTTGGAACAGGAAATTCTAAACTAATTTTTCCTTTTTTTGAGTTCTAATCTTGATGTTATTTTCAAGTTCTGAAGGGCCAAGGTGTCAGGACAATGGTATCTCTCAAGTCTTCAAAGACCATAGAGTTGTCACGGTATGACTGATGCTATACAAAATGGAGTTGCAATGTTGAATTATTGTAAACTGAATGTTTTCGTTCTGACATACTGCAGGAGATTATCTCCCCAGTTTTTTGAGGACCGCTTAAAATTTACAAATGCCTGTCAGTTTTGAGTTACTACTAGAATTCTCTCTAGAGGATTAGTCTATGCTCTGCTAAAGTGCTAATTCCATAGGCAATATCAGCATGAAGATAAATTCCAGCAGTTCCTTTTGAAATCTACCACACAGTTCTCCTGAGTCATGCTGATGTCTCATCTCTTCTAATTTATTTATGGTTTATTTTCATTTCTGTGTCTCCTCTTTTCTACCCCTTTCTTCTGATTTGTGTATGCAATCACCATAATACACCTTCAAGGCTGATTCATATTTCAAGGAAAAAAAGCATCAGGGACAAGTTGTCATTATTTTATTCCTCATACCTTCTACTACTCATATGATGTACCTACTTCCTTTTCTAGAGTTGTGTTGAACTTATGAAAGGTGGATTTTCCCACTTGTATCTTGCTATGGCTATGGGTTATTGCAATGTAGCTTGTTAGGCCCCTGATCAAAAACATAATTATGTGGTGTTATCTTCCAGGGTCAGAAAACAGCAGACAATAACAGTTTTCTTAGAAAACTACTGCAAGTAACCCCAGACTGGTTCAAACTGGACCCAGGAAAGTGATAAGAACATCTGCAGAGCTCAAAAGAAAAAGGGGGAGCTGCTACTGACCAAGGTCAGCAAGCTGCCAGGCAAGTGAGATGCTGACTTTGGGGGAGTTCTTTTAGCCATAAATAGGGGGCTTTGTTTCGGAACATGTTGGAAAAATGATAGGTCAGCAGCCTATCATGTCGCCAAGGGACCTGGCCACCCCAAGGCTCTCCCCACCATCCATAAGGGAGGCGTTGAACTCCTTGACTGATCACCAAGGGAGCCTGCAGTTCTTTTCTTTTTCTCTTTTTGCAGATCTTTTTCTTTTCTTTGTTTATTTGACTAATTTCTTTTTCAGCTGGTCACCCCGGATTGCAGGGCCATACACCTTGGCAAGTCCAGAGGGGGGTGGCAGGAGGTGTTCATCCATTGCAACTAGTTGCGTTGGGCTCTGATTTTTATGGCTGCTTATAGCCACAATGGGCTGTAAGTTTGATCGAGCCATTTGAACACTGGGCTGGTCAAGTGTAGGGTTTTTGAGAAGCATGCAGTCGGTTGACACCAGACCAGTAGGCTGCTGATTTTCAAGACCAAAGGCAGGCTCTGTAAGCTGCAAGCTCAGTCGCAGCCATTTTAACACCGGGCTGTTCTCTCACACTTTATCTTAAAGAAACAGGTCTGCTGTCTGTTCCTCCAGAGGTAACATCCAGATGTGGTAAATATAACCTGGTTAAATTTGGGATTTAAATTGGGAAATGCTTTTTGGGGTTGTGTGTATATGTATTATCACTGCTCTGAACTTACTAACTACACAGATCAAGATCAAGCTGGTGTTTGTTACTTCTAACTCCTCTCCCACAATCCAATTTGGACAACAGCAGAGTGGAAGAGTGTAATGAAAGAACAAATCCACTTGTATTGCCCACCAGGCACCCCAGCTGACCCTTGTAACTCCTAGCCACAAACAGCCCATGGCTTACCCCACCAGGCTGTGACCCATGGTGTCTGGAGAGCAAGGGGGAGAAGCAAGGTGTTTGTGCTGTCCTGGGCTGCGCGTGATGTTTCAGTGTGTGTAAATAGAAAGGCTCTTTCACCCATGGATTGTGCTCTAGCTCTGTCTCCCATGAATCCCATTCTGCTAAATTGCACCAACCAGGATTGGCACTGGGGTTTTACTTCACGGTTAGGCACAAAGATTGAGATCGGTTTGTATGGGGGATTGGGATAAGTGTGATTTAATAGAAGTTGCAAGATTTTAAATTTTAGTAATAGGAATATTAGTAATTGAACAATATTAACTTCTCATTTAACCTATTTTTTTCTGTAATCCTATTTACCTCAGTAAAAGTTACATAAATAGTGGTTAACCAAAAAAGAGTGGTCTGGTCTCTTACCTTTTGATTGGGACACACTCTTGCAGTGTGGGGTCTGTGCCCCCTGTGCCCCACTCCCCCACAACAGAACTAAGTTGGCAACCACTTAATCCTTCACTAATGATGGGCCATACTTGCTTTTTAAGAGAACAGCCATCCAAATGCATGAAATACCAGAGCATATGATAACTGTATACTAATACTCAATCCAATTTGAAAAGCCTGTTTTGTGAATTTACTTGGCATATCCTGCAATATTGAAAAAGTTAATTCTTCACAGAAAATAATAATACCAAGTGCTACTTTAACTGTTGGCATTAGAAAAAATATGAAAGGTGCTGTCCTTCCAAGCAGAGGCGGCTTTAGGGGTAGGTGAAGCAGGCAGCCACTTAGGGCTCACAAGCAGTAAGGGGTCCCATCCTCAATTTGGTGAACACAGGGCCTTCCCTAGGGGGTTGCAGGGCCCCAGGCGAATCACCCTCTGTGGGCCCCTCTGGCACTGGGGAGCGGGGGCAGGCCCCTGCACTGGCAGTCCCATGCCAGAGACCAGGCTAGCCAGCTGAAAGCGGCAGCCCAGTTCAGCACTGCTGATCCACCCCTCCCCCCCACGCTGCCTTTGGCTGTGTGCCGGAGCAGTAGGGAGGAGGCAGGGGGCAGCATGGCCGGGGCTGGGAGGTAGCAATATGGGCCCCGGGCTGCCTCCTGCCCCCTCCCTGCTGCTCCAGCACAGAGCCAAAAGCAGTGCAGGGGGGTGGAATCAGCAGCGCCAAACCAGGCCACCACTTTTGTCTGGCTAGGCCGGTCCCAGCATGGGGGAGGCAGCAGTGTGGGCCCTCCCCCAGGGCCCCGTGAAGCACAGAGGCCTGGGCGGCTACCCCACTCGCTCCACCCTAGGGACAGCCCTGGGTGAACAGAAATCAAAATATTCCCTTACTCTTCTTCTATATGAATAGATAGGGTATGGAAATGTATAACTATCCTATATATCCTATAGGAGGTCCTTTGGGGGCCCCACAATTGGCCTTTGCCTAGGGTCCCCAATTGCCTAAGGCCACCTCTGCTTCCAAAAAAGACCATATCTGTGCCTGTAGCTTCACAGGCACTCTGTTGATCTTCCAGACAGTTGCTCTCAGTTTTAAGAGGGTACTTACTTCCCACTCAGTAGCAAGCATGTAATGCCTGATTAGGTTACTTTCTGTAATCCCTTTTCCCTTGTTCTAAGTTGCTCTGCCCAGCTTTTCTGCCATACAGAATGGTGAAGTGGCTGATCGTAATGACACTGGGAGGGAAGCTGGGCAGTTAGTGTGCTCTTTGCATGCTAACACAGGGCTGTTATTACTGAGAAGTTATCAGGCAATGATGCAGTGAGGGCCAGAGACCTCCAAAATGTGAGCCACATTGAGAAGTTGACCCTTGGAAACAAATGTTACATTCTCCCCACTTTCTCTCTTTCTGTATCCCATTAATACTGTATCCCCCTAACTCTACAGTTGCTAGTATGACTGACTATACAAATGAAATCAGCATGGGTGTGACTCTGCTGATTTTCTTGCAGACCCTAGCAGAAGTGGATGAGGCTTCAGCAGGTTTTTTCTGTTCTCTCTGAGAGATCACAGTGGGTAGCTGTACACAACTGCTCCTCTTCTTGATGAGTTCTCATGTATTAGGTGTTGCAAGATGTCGTTCTGTCACACTCTTCCTGTTTGACATGTGTATGGGGCTGCTAGCAGCATTACTGAACAGCAGGTCATAGCTATGTCTAAACTAGCAAATTAGTTTGAATTAAGGAGCCTTAGTTCAAACTAATTAGAATCCTGTCTAGGCTTTGCCTAGTTCCAACTAAAAAACTGCTTAGTTTGAACTACTTTGCATATTTAGTTTGAACCAGCCCAATGGAGACATACTAGTTCAAACTAAATAAGTTCAAACTAATGATTAGTTCGAACTAAGTGCACTTTTTTAATTCAAACTAACTTTTAGTTTGAACTAGCTGCACTTTTTCAGCTTGAATTAAAAAGTTAGTTTGAAGTTAAAAAAAAAAGTGTGGGTAGTTTGAACTAAAAGCGCAAACTAAAAAAACACTTTTCGTTTGAACTAACTTTTGAACTAAGATTTTAGGGGTAGACATAGCCATACAGTTGGTCACTATGCTGAGGACACATACATGTATATCTGCATTTTGATCAGTTTCGGTGACATGATTCAGCATCACAGCTGCTAGTTGAGACTGGGGTATGTATGGAGAGCAAGCTGGCAGAAGTTCAACACAGGCAAGATTGAGATGAAGATGCGCTGGGCAAAGCAACCAGAGGAGATGGTGGAGGTGATAATTCCTTTTCATTTAGGGAGTATGTCTGCCACTAATTTGAAGTGTTTGCAAGATGGGGTGATTTTGGATCTGGTATTGCTATCTGATGATCAAGTTACAACAGTAACCCAATTACCTCTTTCCAATCTATGCTGGTTAGGAGACTGCAGTTTTTCCTTTCGGATGCAGGCATTACCATTGTTGTTCTTAAATCTGTAACAAGATTAGACTATGGCAAAATGGTCTGTGTGGGCCTACATCATAAAGAAGTTTAGAGCCTGAAGCCAATGTAGAATGTAACAGTTTGCTTATTAAGTGGGGCTTTTTATTAGAGTATAAGACACTGGTGTTCTGGGACATGCACTGGCTGTTCATTGGCCTCCAGGTAGCGTTTAACATATTGGCTATGATGACTTAAAAAGCACTATCTGAGGCTCTCCCTGTGCCAGAATACCACGGTTGTGGTCAGTAGTAATGTTCAAGCTGGATCCGCTTTATTATAAAAGAAGGGGAGACTGAGCAGGCTCTGGAGTTCTAGAACTTGGTCTGATGATCTGAAATTGGTGACCTTCTAGGTATGTGACCACAAAAATAAAATAAAGAATCCCATTGCCATCTTGTTTGATAGGACATAAGAGAAAACTGAGTGGGATGATAAAAGGAAGAAAGGAAATTTGTATGGCTAGCTGGCGCCACTGTTTTGCTGATCATTTCAATGCTGTTGAGATTTAAATTGAGTTCTTAGCGTGTTAATGATTACTGCTATGGATAGACACATACCCCCCACCATTTTTCATTTTTTATGAGCGTATAGCCACGTGCTAGGTTAAATCTATATGTTAATATCAGAATTGCCATTTTTTTTAGAAAGCACGTTGAAGCTCAGTGTAAAGCTAAGTATTCTCATTGCTAGTGTTAATACATTCCTATGCCTAACTGGCACTGAATCAAAAAGATAGTTCTTCTTCAAGCAGCTACTCACATGAGTGCACTCCCAGTGCACAGTCACCGGAATGCTTTTGCCCTAGCCTACCCCCATAGTGCCAACAGCAGAGCCCCCCTAGAGTTGTGCCTAAACAGCCTAGTATAATAGCCGCTGCTGGCCACGTTCCCCCCAGTTCCTTCTTTCTGCACCTAGGTGATGGTCACTGGAACAGCTTATGGTGTATCATTAGTTCCCTAGTAGTTTCTGTGGTTTGGTTTTGTTTTAGTTAGACTTTTAGTTTAGTTTACGGTTTAGTGTTAGCTGTTTTCTCAATTAGTTTAAAAAAAAAATTGGAGAAGAATATTGGCATGCTGCGGTCTCTCGATTTCAAATCTTGTGCCTCCTGCGGGAAAGCTTTTCCCCTGTGTGATCCACACAGTGAATGTTTAAAGTGCCACAGGAAAGCATATCACCCTGATAAGTGCAAGATATGCTGATCCGTCAAACCCAGGACAAAAAAGAATCGGGACACAAGGCTCAGGATATTGCTGATTGAGGCTGCCCTGCACCCTGCTTCTGACCCACTGTGGGCACCCTCTGCTCTGAGTTCAGCTGACCAGAGTGCTCAGTCAGCACCCCCAAGGGACAGATCTCTGTCCAGGAAACCAGGCAACAAGCGCAATACATGCTTGGTACTGGCCACGCCGACGGTAATGCAGCAGAGTTCCTCACCCTGGGCAATCTCCAGCAATGGGACCCCCGCAGGTTCAAGATGCATCAGAGAAGGATTGTTGCCTCCCCCACCAACTCCAGAGGCATATGAAAACACAAAAGCCTTGATGGCTCTTCCTTCTCCTCCTGTGGCTTCCCAGGAAAGGAGCCGCCCCCCCCCAGGAGAAAGCCGCCTTTTTCGTCCCTGGTGTGGGGACAGAGAGCTTAAGCCTCTGCAGCTGCTTCCACTTCCGCTACCACCCAGCCTCCAGCTTCAGAGTCTGAGCTGCAGCAGCTCCTCCCCGCACTGGAGCCAGTGCGGAGCTCCAGGTCAGACTCTACAGGGTCTGTCTCCACCAGCCAGCACAGGGCTGTTTCACCGAGGTCTCATGGTTTGGCCTCTCACTCCCAGCTCCAGGGGAGGCACAGGAGGTCATCGGCTACTAGAAAAGGACGTTGTTCTGCCTCCTCCTCCTCCGGTTCATCAACCCCATCCAGCGCCACTGTCAGTACCAAAGCTCCTCTTCAGAGTCAAGGGGGGCCTGTCCCCTGAAGAGGTCCCGTTATAGGAGGAAAGTGAGAGAGGCTCTCTCATCCCCCTCTGTCTCACCCAACTGAAGGGCCCTAAAGAAATGATTCCTGGAGATGCTGGGGTAAGGTCTGATTTGCCACCTCCCCACCCTTCGCAGGCCCGGCCGCCCAGCTGGCCATCTTGGGGCCCCTGCTTCTACCCTTCAGGGGCCGCCCTGCCCTACAGTGCATCTTATAATAGGTCTTCTCACAGCTTGCAATCAACTGAGTCCTGCAACCCTGGGGAGGGAACGTCTGAAGTCCTACCATCCACCCCCCCCATCACCAGTAGGATCAGGAGCTGATGACTCCCCTCCACCTACCGACAACTTCAAGTTGCATCAGAATCTACTCAGGAGGATGGCCTTAAACCTAGGTCTGAAGGCGGAGGAGGTGGTGGAGAATTCCGACTCTCTCTTTGATGTTCTAACCTCCTCGTCCCCTTCCAGACTGGCACTTGCAGTCCATGATGCTGTCCTAAAGATAGTGCGGTCCCTCTGGCAATCGCCATCTTCTGTGCCCCCCCATCTCCAAGGCATCAGAGAAGAAGTACTACATTCCTGCTAAGGACTTCCAATACCTCTATGCCCACCCTCCACCTTCTTCACTGGTGTGGACGCAGTAAACCAATGTGAGCATCAAGGACAGCCTGCCACGAGCCCAAAAAATAAGGAGGCAAAGGTCCTGGATACCTTTAGCAAAAAGGTTTATTTGCCAGCAGCTACGCAGCTTAGAATAGCCAATCATCAGGCCCTTCTAAGCCACTACAGCTTCAATTTATGGAACTCAATAACACACTATGCTGACTCTCTTCCTCCTGATCAGCGTTTAGATTTCTGGACTCTTCTAGATGAAGGCCTCTTCTATACAAGACCTACCTTTTGATGGTGGATCTCTTTTTCTGACCAGACCAACCACAAGCTACACGGGCTGAAGGATTCGAGGGCTACCCTTCGGTCCCTCAGTCTTCAAGTGCCCAGTCAACAAAGGCATCCATTCTGTCCCCAAGTTTATCAGCCGCATCAGTCTTAACTGAGAATATCGTCTAGTTTCAGACCTGTAAGGCAGAGGGAGAGAGAGAGGTCCAGGCCGCAAAAAGAAAGGCATAGTATTTCCTCCTCAGGGTCAGGACACGGCTCCAGCTGGAGGTCCTCAAACTGGAGGCAAAATTTTTAACTTGATGCTCAAGGACAGCGAACCAGTTCATTTCCGCAACCCAGCTCCCCCATTCTTAGACAGGCTTGTGGGTTTCCCTTCCCAGTGGTCCCGTATCACTACAGACCGCTGGGTACTCGACACCATCTCAGCTGGCTATGCCTTTCAATTTGCTTTGCACACCCGCAACCTTCTGCCCCCTTCCCAGTCCCTTTTCAGGAACCCCTCCCATGAACAACTTTTGGACCGGGAGATAGAGAATCTGTTAACCCTGGGGGCCATCGTGTCTGTCCCCGAGGGGGAGAAAGGGAGGGGGTTTTACTCCCAGTATTTCTTAATTCCCAAAGCAAAAGGAAGTTTAAGACCCATCCTGGACTTGAGGCATCTAAACAGATTTTTAAGAAAGCAAAAATTCTGGATGGTATCTCTCAATCATACCATCGCTGCCCTGTATCCCGGTGACTGGTTCGCTGACCTCAATTTAAAAGACGCCTATTTCCATATAGCCATAAGGCCAAACCACAGGCGCCACCTTCGTTTTATCAAGGGGTTCGAAATACCTCCAGTTCACTGTTCTCCCTTTCGGTCTTTCATCAGCACCAAGGGTATTCACCAAGTATAAAGCAGTGGTGGCAGCCCTCTTAAGGAAGAGAGGAGTACACATTTACCCTTACCTGGACAACTGGCTCATCAGAGGTCAGTCCAAGGAGGAGGTGAGATTCAGCGTTTAGCTTACCATGGATGTATGCATTTGTCTTGGTCTTCTGATCAACCTGCAAAAGTCTCAAGTCAACCCAGTTCAAAGAATAGAGTTTATTGGGGCTATTCTGGATTTGGTCCAAGGAAAAGCAGTCCTACCTCAAGGGAGGTTTGATGTGATTTTGGGCATGGTCTCAGCTCTTGCCAGATGCCCAATGACGTCGGCAAGAAGGGTGCCTCTGTCCTTTAGGGTACATGGCAGTGGCCACCAGCATTGTGCGCCTCAGGGGCGTCTCTGGCAGCTAGCACATGGGCCCCGTGCCCCGAATGCCGGCGTCAGTGCCCTGGGTCCTGCTAGGGCCCCACCTCTCCCGGTCCCCAGCCGGGGATCCGGGGCCCGGCCGCTGACAGTAGCGGCGGCCGCTTCCAGCCCCTTCAAAGACCAGGCGACCCCATGGCCGTGACTGCCACTCCCCACCCTGTCCCCGGCCGGGATCAGGGCCTGCTGGCAGGGGGTGAAGCCTGAGCCCATGCCCCGAGTCATTCCCTGGGGCAGCGACGCCCCTGGTGTGCCTAGCTTGGCTTCGGCTCAGACCACTCCAATCCTGGCTGAAAACTGTACACCAAACCAGGAGGCACCCACTTCACAAGGTGGTGACAGCCCCTCGGCAGGTCCTCCAGCAGCTGCGGTGGTGGCAAGATCCCAGAACTGTCTTTCAAGGGATCTCCTTCAGAGTATCTTCCCCCTCCCTCACGCTGATTTTGGATGCTTCAGACTTGGGCTGGGGAGCACTCCTCAGCCAAAACCTTTGCACCCAAGGGAGGTGGTCAAAGAAGAAGGCGGAGGCTGAGGGCTGTCTGCCTGGTTTGTATGGTTTTTATCGAAAGGATACAAGGTCAGACCCTCCAAGTCTTAATGGACAACACAGCGGCGATTTATTATATAAATCACTGCGGGGGTGCCCGTTCCCCAGCCCTCTGCTGGGAGGCCATCCAGCTTTGGGAGCTGGCAGTGGAGCACAATTTCTTCCTGATAGCCTCCCATCTACCTGGAGTCAGGAACAACGAGGCAGATGGCCTCAGCAGGGTCTTTTCATCCCAACACGAGTGGTCCCTCCATCCCCAGGAAGCAGTTTCCATCTTCCAGAAGTGGGGATTTCCCCAAGTCAACCTATTCACGACCCACAAGAATTGCAAATGTTGTCTCTTTTGCTCACTGCAGGGTCAAGAGTCCGGGTCTCTGATGGTTGCCTTCTTGATGGACTGGTCCGGCTCTCTGATATATGCCTTTCCTCCAGTCCCTCTGCTCCTCAAGGTGCTCCTGAAGATAAAGACGGACAGAGCAGCTGTTATTCTAATTGTCCCAGCTTGGCCCTGTCAGTTTTGGTACAGCCTGCTGGTCGACCTGTCGTGCACACCACCTATGGAGCTCTGTCTGAGACCAGATCTTCTCATTCAAGAGGGAGGTCGCCTTCTCCACCCAAACCTGAGGTCCCTGCACCTGAAGGCGTGGAATCTGCGTGGTTAACCAGTGAGGAGAGGGCTTGCTCTTCACAGGTTCAAGAGATCCTAGTGGGGTCTAGAACAGTGGTTCCCAACCAGTGTGCTGCAGCAACACCCAAAGTGTGCCGTGAGAATCTGGGAGAGCTAGAGTTAGAGCTCCTTCCCTGATTAGCCCAGCCACATGGGCTGTGCAGGGCTGACAAAAAGCAGTGGTGGCTTTTGGGGTAGGTGAAGCAGGCAGCCACCTAGGGCCCCAAGCAATAAGGGGTCTGTCCTCAATTTGGTGGACAGAAATGAAAATATAGAAAAATATAGAAATTGTTCCCATCTAGCAGAGCTAGGAGGGCTGGAAGCCTAAGCACTTTTCACTCTTGGCTCATCAAGGCAAACTATCATTAGGATCTGTGCTTCGTCTGAATTGCAGATTTCACCATTATTTTCCCATGACCTTCACATTGACATACTAAAAAAGCAGGAGCAAGCAACAGACAGCACAATAGTAGGAATTTTCTCTTGGGCTCAGCTTTTAATTCCTCAGTGTGGCCATTTATTCTGCCATTTTTTCATTTGGTGAAATATTGCCTTTTCCTTTTCTTTTTTACCTGTTCTTTTGCCTTTTCCTTTGACTTTGTGACAATTTTTAGTTTGGCTTTGGTTAGAACAGTTTACCAGGTAGGTCCATATAGGCTGCTATTCAACACTTTAGTTTTTTTGTTTTTTTTTTTTTTTTGGGGGGGGGGGGGGGAGTTGCCCTTACAAAATTTTTTAATGCAGTGTTGTTAGTTTTGACCCATGAATACCACCATAGGATAGTGAAATTAACTGAAACAGTAAAACTGTAGTCAAAATCATGTTGCAGTGTTTTCTGGAACTTTGCAAAAAACAAAATGACCCTTTCTTATTTGTGTACCATTACTTCACCTTTTGTACAGGCTTATGGCACTCCTTAATGTTGCGTGTTAAGTAAACAAACAGGTTGTCCCGGAGGCAGATTGGGTCGAACATTACTCTTTATTGCCTGCTCATTCCTCTCGACGTCTCAAGTGAGCGAGGAAAGGCAGTTTTACAACTCTTTTTATCCAAAAAAGTATGGAAATACATACATGCTTGACAACATTCTATAAACTTCTTTACGGTTACATTAACATCTATTTAATGCATATTAATGATTATCGGATGCGTATAATTATCCTCGCCTCTGTTTAACGTTGATAGATTTTGCATACATTGCACAGCCGCTTTTACGTCAAACTAATTATTCTCTGCACAAACGCTGACTTCACATTCTTAATGGGGCATGATACCAGGGAGGGTAAGAAAACGATAAGAGGTAATTCTACCTCTGCATTAAAGATCAAAGTTAGGACAGTCCAGAGCACATTTCTTGCCCTAATGGACAGCAGAAAACAGGAAAAGGAAAGACAGCATACTTTAACTATAAACTTATGCTACTTTCAAGGATACATAGGTATGCAACTTGCCCGAGAAGCAACCCTGTTACCATAGTGACCTGTGGCTCTAACCTGGCCTGTTAACTTTGATTCTCTTACACTTAACAGTGCCTTAGCATACCATATTTAAATGTAAATAGAATGAGCTTTCAAATTATATATGAGATGGGGGTGTACAGGTTTTTGGGTACCAAAATTATGGTTCTTTTTTGAAGAGTACCTAATACAATGTTACTGCACTGAACCCAGGACCTTGTAGGGCTTGTCAATGTTGTAATTATCTGGCTTTCTTTATTGCTCTTTGACAGATGCCAGAGCATCATAGTGGATAACTGCTCTTTCTCCTGGAGAGATTTCACCCATGAAAAAACAGGACATTTATTTTCAGGAGTTGTGGGGAGCACAGTTATGTATATAAGACAACATGGGCCTGTAAATCCACCTCACCTTCCTATGGGATGCTGTCCAAGGGGGGGAGGGCTCAGTGCAAATATAGCCCGCAGGTGCCAGAAACCAATGGTACACAACTGCTCCACTTCCAGGCTGACCAGTGGCTGTCCAGGGACCCACAAAGTGTAAGGGACTGGGGCCAGAGGGCATTAATCTGGTCACTATAGCAGTACCTAGATCAGTGTTTCCCAACCAGTGTGCCATCAGGTCTGAGCAGGTGTGCCGCAAAATTTTTTTGAAAAAGTAGTGAAAGAGCTCTGGATGGGCTTAGTGGCTCATGAATATTCATGAGAGTTCATTTGGAAACTATATGGTGGTGTGCCTCAAATTAATTAAAGGTAGCAAGATGTGCCGCTGCAGAGAAAACGTTGGGAACCACTGATCTAGATGAATGACAGCCAGTTAAAGTCAAAGCTGGGGAAGATATAAGTAATGCTAGTCACTACTGGAAAGGAGAAAGCATGCTGGAGAACTAACATGTATCATAATCAGAGCCTTACAGCAGAGAAGCCCTAATCAGGACTGACTCCCCATCATGTTAAGTACTGTGCGAATACATAAGAAAAAAGGTTCCTCACCTAAAGAACTTAAAGTCTAAGAAAAATAACAAACGGTCAGAAGAGGGTGACAAACATATACCACTATTTTAAGTTTGGTTTTGTATTTAAATAATTAATTATATTTGCCCCCTCATACTCCAGATAGCACTTAGTCTTGGGGTAGTTGTGGATTCTTCATTCATCCTAGACGCTTATTTATAATGTCAGCAGGATTCCCTTCTTTCCATGTCACCTAGCAAGATAACCCTGAGCAGCCATGCTATAGTCACGATGGCTCAGCTCATTACCACCAGCTTGAACTACTACAGCAACCACTACCTGAGATTAAAACCCAAGGCCACACCAAAACTGCAGTTTTTCCACCATAGAGAAGCCAGCCTTCTTCGAACCGTACATGGGATTTTCTTTTAGGTTTGGATCAAGTCTGAGGTAGAGGTCCTGATCTCTGAAGCATTCAGTAGGTGAGGCCTGTGCTAACACTGAGACCACCTCCCCCTCATTTGCATTTATGGGCCCTGCTCCCCATTCATCTGTAACAACTGACTAGCACACTAGCGCTGAGGCTTCAGTTTGAAATCCAGGCACCCTTAGGGGAGCACTTTAGACAGAGGTAACCAAGCACTGGTCATAAGGATGAGCCCAAATGTTATGACTGACCAGTGCCCACTCCCTTTGTGAGGGACATCCCTCTCTGATGACCATTATCGAACATCCAATCGCAGCTATGCAACCACATAAAAGTTCATTCACTATGTGTGATTTTTTACAATATGTAAAACATGCCAGGGTGTGGTCTCTTAAGGATACAGTTTTTCAAAGTGGATCTTCATTTCCTTGGCACAGTGTATATATATTTATTATCAATTCTCACAGTTTTTAGGGCATCTCACAACATGGCATTGAAGACACTCTTCTTTTTTCATTTTAAAACAGTTCTTGGCCTCTTAGCCTTCAAGAGAAAAAGCTTGAAACCCCATAAAGCAGACATAAAGGAAGGTCAAATGTATTTTAATTTTTTAAAGGCTTATGAGGTCTTTTTTTAGGCCTTTCTTAGGACCTTTGGGAGCCCTGACTCGTGATTTGTTGCCTGGTTGCATAACCGCTCCCAGAGAAAAAATGAGAGTCTGCATGGATCTGATTAAGTGGGTTGGAGCCCATGAAAGCTTATACCCAAAGAAATCCATTAGTCTATAAGGTGCCACAGGACTCTTGTTATTTTTGCAGTACACAGACTAACACAGGTGCCCTCTAGAAATCAGGTTGGTTTTGGGTCCAGTTAAGTATTTTCATCAATGATTTAGATGATGGCATAGAGAGGAACCTATAAAGTTTGCTGATGATACCAAGCTGGGGTGGAGGGGGGTTTGCAAGTGCTTTGGAGGAAAGGATCACAATTCAAAATGATTTGGACAAATTGGTGTGAGGTAAACAGAATGAAATTCAATAAAGACATGCAAAGTACTCCACTTAGGAAAGAACAATTCATTGTACACATACAAAATGGGCAATGACTGCCTAGGAAGGTGTACTGTGGAAACGGTTCTGGGTGTCATAGTGGACCACAAGCTACATATGAGCCAACAATGTAATGCTGTTGCAGGAGGGGGCAAGGAAGCAAACACCATTCTGGGGGGTGTAAGTAAGACAAGTAATTCTGCCACTCTATTTGGTCCTGATTAGGCCTCAGCTGGAGTATTGGATCCAGTTCTAGCCTCCTCAATTCAGGAAAGATGTGGACAAATTGGAGAAAGTCCAGAGAACAGCAACACAAATGATTAGAGGTCTGCAACACTTGACTTACGATGGAAGATTGAAAGAGCTGAGTTTGTCTAGTCTGGAAAAGAAGCGTCTGAGACGGGCCATGGTAATAGTTTTTAAGTACCTAAAAGGTTGTCATGAGGAAGAGGGAGCAAAATTGTTCTCCTTAACTGCCGATGACAGGACAAGAAGCAATGGGTTTAAATCACAGCAAGGGAGGTTTAGATTGGACATTAGGAAAAAAGTCCTAACTGTCAGGGTGATTAACTACTGGAATAGGTTGGCTACCCAGGGAGGTTGTGGGATCGCCATTATTGGAAGTTTTAAAGATCAGGTTAAACAAGCACCTATAAGGGATAGCTTAAGAGGGTACTTGATCCTGTTGTGAGTGCAGGGGGCTGAACTTAGTGACCTCTCATGGTCCCTAGTTTCTATGATTGTATGAATGTATTTCGATTAGGCATAGTCCTGGAAGTTTCACCACATGACGATCTAAAATTAAAGGTTAATCTTTAATTTCTGGAGACCAAGTAATCCTGGAGGGCTGGCAGTTCTGCTTGGGACAGCACTACCTCCCCTCCTAGGGAACGTGGTGAGTGGCTCTAGGGCAGTGGTTTTCAAACCTTTTCCTTAGGACCCAGTTGAAAAAAAATCATTTATACCATGACCCAGCAAGGACATCTTTGAGCAACGCACTCCATTCTTTTGGCAGTGGCAGCAAAGAGTGTCGTGCCCATCTTTTGGCAGTGGCAGCAAAGAGTGTTGTGCCCAGTACTAGGTCCCAACCCCAAGTTTGACAACCACTAGTCTAGGGCAAAAAAAGCAAGGAGTCTTGTGGCACTTAAAGACTAACAACAGATATACTCCCCTGCATTTATTTTCATCCAATTCTGTAAGTCCTCCCTCTTCAAAGCATCTGATGAAGTGGGATATTCTCCCACAAAAACTCATGTGATAAATAAATCTGTTAGTCTTTTAAGTGCCACAAGGCTCCTTGCTTTTTTTGCTTTACTAGACTAATACAGCTGCCCCTTTGGACCTGGTCTAGAGCAGTGGTTTTTTTAACTTTTTTTCTCAGGACCCAGCTGAAAAAAAAGTATGCGTGTGTGCAACCCAACAATTACATCAGGGGTCTCAAACTCAAATCACTATGAGGGCCGCATGGGGACTAGGGCAGGGCTGCATGAGGCCTCAAATGTTAGCCTGAGGGCCGCACCCCTGAAACCTTTTCCTGCAACAATATTGCAAATATCTGTAACAATAGTGTTGCGGGCCACAGGAAATAGCTTTAGGGACCGCAGGCAGCCTTCGGGCCGTGCGTTTGGGACCCCTGAATTACATCTTTGAGCAATGCATTCCAGTCTTTTGGTGATGGGGGCACAGGCACCATGACCAGGGACCCGTCCCAACCCTAAGTTTGACAACCACCGTGCTAGGGCAGCGTTTCCCAACCCATGTGCCATCAGATCTGAGGAAGTGCGCTGCCAATTTTTTTCGAAAAACGACTCGAAGAGCTCTGGATTGGCTCATGAATATTCATAAGTTCCTTTGGCAACTCAGTGGTGGTGTGCCTCAAATTAATTCAAGGTAGCCAGGTGTGCTAGGGCAGAGAACATGTTGGGGACCACCGCCCTAGGGGACTGTTTAGAGGAGGCGGTAGCAGGGGTAGGAGAGTTGCTGGGCGTGCATCCAGGCAGGAGCGTTACAATTTCCAAAGGGATAGCTGTGTTAGTCTAATCCAGCCAAAAAAACCCCAAGGAGTCGTGTGGCACTTGAAGACTAACAGATTTATTTTTCACATGAGCTTTGGTGGGAGAAAATCCCACTTCCTCAGATGCTTGGAAGATGGAGGGGGACAGGCCAGCAGGCGGGCTGGCGCTAGGGCTCGGCCCCGCGCGGGCTGAGCAGGTGGGGCGGGAACAGGTCGGCCCTACTGCGCATGCGCGCACCTGCCGCCTCCTCCCCCGCCCGTCACCGCGGGTCGCGCGCGCGCCACGCCGGGGGCAGCCGTTGGCCGTTGGGGCCTGGCCGCGCCGGGGAGCCTCGGCCCGGCGCCGCTTCCTCCCCGCCGCACGCGCAGCAGCCGCCCCCCCCCCGGCCATTGATGCCGCTGGCGTCGGGCGGCGGTGGCGCGCGCCGCGGCGGGGCCGTTTCTTGAGCGCGGCTGGCAACGGTCGCCAACGGCCGCCCCCACTATGCGATGGGGAACTGCTGGGCGCGCTGGTGCTGCGGCCTCGTCTTGCGGAGGGACGCGGGGCGGATCCAGCGAGGCGGCGGGTAAGGCGGAAGGAGCCGCTCGGACCGGGCTCGCTCCGCCCTGCGCCGGGCAGGGGAGGTTTCTCCCGGGGGCCGGGCCCGGGCGGCTGGGGAGAGGCGAGGGCGCTGGCCAGCCGGGCTGCTCTGGCCTGGGGGGCCGGGGAGTTAAATGAAGGGGCCGTGCCTCGCTTTGAGTCCGGCGGGGGGGGGCCCTGCGGGATTTGGGAGCCCAGATCCAGGCGGGGAAGGCGGATTTGATGGGGTGCTAGGTGGTGCCATGGCCTGGACCAGGAGCTGCTCCTCGCACCGCTGTCCAGGGCAAGGGTCTCAAGCCTGTGGCCCGTGGGCCGCAGATGTTGTTTTCTGCAGCCTGCAATGATGCTTATTTGTTTGCAATATCATTGCATGAGAAGGTTTTGGTGGTGCAGCCCTCGGGGTAATGCACTAGTCCTCGTGAAGCTCTGTGCTAGTCCTCGTGTGGCTCTCGTGGTGATTTGATTTTGAGACCCTTGGCGCAGGGCTTCCAGCCCGGGCTGAAGCGCAGTGAGCAAAGCCGTCTTTTATTGATCTCTGTCAGGCGATCTGTTAAGCCTCTGTCAGATGTTGCTAAGACTCCTCTAACCTTGGGAGTCTCAGTTCAGGCTTGTTTAGAAAGAGGGGGCAACCAGACAGCTGGAAATGGTAGTGGGAGATCTTGATACCCATGTTTTCAATTTGAGATCTGAGGAAGATCACGTGGAAGACCCGGGTGGGGTTGTCTACACTTGAAACGCTGCAGCTGTGCTTCATATAGACCAGGGGTCTCAAACACACAGCCCCTAAGGCTGTTTCCTGCAGCCAGCAATGACACTAGTCTTACTGATACTTGCAGTATCATTGTATAAAAAGGTTTCAGTGGTGCGGCCCTTGGGCTAACTTACTTGTCCTGCTGTGGCCCTCATGGTGATTTGAGTTTGAGACCCCTGGTGTAGAGCTTCTAGCCAGGACAGAAGCTCAGTGAATGAAGCTGTCTTTTATTGATTGCTGTTGGGTGATCTGTTAAGCCTCTGTCAGATGTTGCTGAAACTCCCCTAACTTTGTGAGTCTCAGTTCAGGCTTGTTTAGAAAAAGGAGGAGCCGAACAGTTGGAAGTGGTGGTGGGAGTTTGAGATCTGAGCAGAATCTTGTGGAAGACCCAAGGGGGTTGTCTGCACGTGAAACACTTCAGCTGTGTTTCATATACAGCAGGGGTCTCAAACACACGGTGCGCAGGCTGCATGCGGCCGCTAAAGCGGTTTCCTGCAGCCTACAGTGACACTATTGTTACTGATATTTGTAATATCATTGTATGAAAAGGTTTCAGTGGTGCGGCCCTCAGGCTAGTGTACTAATTCTCACGCGGCCCTCATGGTGATTTGAGTTTGAGACTCTGATATAGGCATTGCCTACACCAGGGGTCTCAAACACATGGCCCACAGGCCACATGCGGCCCCTAACGCTATTTCCTGTGGCCCACAATGATGCTATCATTACTGATATTTGCAATACTGTATTGTTGTATGAAAAGGTTTCAGTGGTGTGGCCCATGGGCTAATGTACTAGTCCTCATGCAGCCCTCATAGTGATTTGAGTTTGAGATCCCTGGCCTACACCAATGGGGGCTTTTCTAGTTAGCAGAGAACAGGGATGGTTAAACTTACGGAACTCAAGAGCCACATAAATTGAATATTAAACCTTCAAGAGCTGCACTGAGGCATATAGCCATATACTTTTACCTACTCCAAAATTACTAAGTTTAAAATTCATTGCACACTTTAATTTTATCATAAAAAGAGGGCAAATATTGATCCTACGAATGTCAGATTCTAATAATTACTTAAGGTTACCATGAAAATTAGGCCTATACAGTAAAAACTTAGCTGTTGCTTGATGTAGGAGACTGCAGCCTAGTGGAGAGTTTTTTAAATTTCCAACCATGCTGCGCTTCTCCCCACCATCCCCAACCATGCCGTGTTTCTCCCTGCTATCCCTGACCATGCCACCACCTCTCCCTACCGTCCCGATCCCCTGCTGAACTCCTGGGCTGGGCCTGCTTTCCTAAATTGATTTGCTGACTTTTTATTCCGGGAGCAACACTTCTCCATTCAAGAGCCACACGTGGCTCCCGAGCCACGGTTTGGCCACGCCTGGCATAGATAATGCACCTTCCCCACTGCTGTCTATACTGTATAGGGATTTAGATCGGTTTAACTACATCACTCGGGGGTGTATTTTTCATACCCTTGAGCAATGTAACAAGCTTGATCTTAATTTTCTAGTGTAAACGAGCCCAAGGACTCTAATGTTGCTTAGGTTTGATCTACCGTACACTACAGCATCTTCAACCATCTGATGAAGTGGGATTTGCTCCCAAGAAAGCTCGTGAGATAAATAAATTTGTTAGTCTTTTGAGTGCCACAGGACTCCTTGCTTGTTTTACTGAACTAGACTAGCACAGGTATCTCTTTGGAACTATGTAGGGCAACATAAGTTAGTTTATGTCAAGCTATTACATCGGTGCCTATACTACAGTCTTCATCCTGGCAACTGCTACACCGTCATAACAACTTCACTTCTACACCACGCATGGAGTTAGGGCAACACAATGTCTGTGTAAGGATTACATGGCTTGTGTTGGCTGTCAGTTTTGTTGCTGGAGCTGTGCAACTGACAAGAAAGCCAGGCAGTTAGAGCCCAACTATTGTTGGCTCCCCTGGGCAGCTGAGAGCAGTGGGAAGAAGCTAGGCAGCTTTGGACCCTGATAGGAGTGGTGCAGTCTTGTCAGTTTCACAGCTTTGAAATAGGAGGAGGAGCTGGGGCAGCCCAATCTACTCTGGGGCTGAGGAGCACCAGGCAGGTTCCCCCACTAGCATTGGGACAGCCAGGCTGTCAGCTCCCCACACTGCCATTTTAGGTTGTTGGAAGCACTCCTGGTGAGGATGTGCACCATCAACACTTGAAGAGAGCAATGTGGACCTGTAGCGCCACAGTAATTACTGCAGTGGCTGTAAGTCAGTGTTTCTCTATTGGTGGCCCAGGGACATGGGGAAGGTGGTCCGACTCCTCCCCATTGGGATGAGGGGGTGGGAATTGAGTGGGGAGGAGGGAAGGAGCAGTGTGGGAAGCTAAGAGATTTAAAATGCCCAAGCTACAGCAAAGCTTTCAGGCACATGCTGGCATTCGCTACTGCCTTGCTCCTTTGCAGGGGCATTTTATATTTCCTGCCAATGTTACTGTCAGCATTGAAATCATTTGGACGCAACTTCCACAGTATGGGTATGTCTATGCTGGGTGACATTTAAAGTCAACATTGAGCCACTGAATTAGTAAAATTGGAGAACACACTCCTTGCACCGGGTCCTTGTGTCCCCATAGCTTGCTGTTTATTTGAAAGTATTGCACTGTGGGTAACCAGCCCGTAGTACAACAAAACACAGTGACTTGTAGGAGGTCAGCTGCCCTCCTGGAGTGCAGTATGCCCTCTCCCCCTGCCTTTTTCTCACTAGTGAACAAGGAAAAGCTTGGACATCATTACTTGCTCAGGTAAAAAGCTCTCCAGACTGCCCAAGCAGGAAGTAAAATTTAAACCTTCCTGGGGCTGCAGTCAGGGGAGAAACTATTTGCTGGTGAGGTGGCCAAGGTGCAGCAGTCCAGTAACCAGAGAGTTGCAAGAACAGAGAATCTGGGATAGATCCCAGAGGCCAGTAACATCACATTAAACTGCTCTCTGTCTACATTGACATTAATTTGAATTATCAAAATCAACCAAAATTCTGTGCCTCCTGGGGGGCAGAGTTGCTATGCTGACTTATGGCATCACTTGGTTAGGGTTACCAGACACCAAAGCATGGGAAGGAGGGCAGGGAAGTGCGAAAGGAGGACATTGAAGGACGCACACACATCCAGGGCCCTGCCTGGGCCCCCTTCATCCACAGAATTCACTCTTATTGTTTGACACACAGAGGAGCAGCCCCTTGACTACATGAAGTCTAAAAGAATTTGACGTGTTGGCTTCTAAAGGAAAAGTAATCTCTGTCAGCAGGATTCTCCCCATGATTTGAAATTAGGGGTATGCTTATTAATTTGGTATAACACTGTTACTAGCTGACAAGGGGGGGGTGGAGGAGGGATGTACAGAAATCCCTGACTAGCCTCAGTTTTGAGCCTCACTGTGCAGTATTTAAAAGAAAAATCACAGACAAGCTCTTTAAATTTTACACACACAGGAAAGGAGAAATCAGAATAAGTGAGAGCTGCTGATTTTTATGTGCAGCCCTGCCTGAAACATACCCTTTCACCTAAAATGCAAATTTCTGGAGACATCATACCCTACTATGTCTGCCATAAACCACAGAAGGATATATATCTATTTTATGACAGTTGACATTTTCTGTTTGCTTTTATGTGAAATATACATGGGGGGGGGTAGAATTAGATGTTTGTAACTATCAAATGCTCCACCCAAGAGGACAGCACCTATTCTTAGATGCAATAAACAGTTTTTTCCTAAATATACCAAAAGAAACATCCCCCCCAAAAGTAAAATAAAATAAGCATAGAATATATAAGCAAAAGACAAAACCAAGCTGCTATTTTCTGTGATTTGATAAACTGCTAACAAAGGGACACATATTGCAATCCTTGCTCAATCAGATTTCCCACTGACTTCATTTAAACTATAGGATCAGGCCCGGCCCAGCCCAGCAGCTACTTTAGAATGTATAATACTTCCACATCTGTGTATCTTAATAAAATTTAAGGATACATCTATAGTGGGCTAATCTCATCTTGGAAAGGAGAAGCAAATTGAAAAAATCACATTGAGAAAAGGAAAATCATATGGATTCAAACCTCCTCTTTCCTTGACCACTAAACAAAAGATTTGTTGGCAAAAGCCAAAGTTCATTAGGAGAAATAAAGATCTGGCTTAGTCGAGCCATTAGAGAAAGAAACCGCCTCAGAAACTTTAAGCAGGGCAGCAAAGCAGAAAGGGAAGCAGCAGCCACAGGTTTGTCTCTGGCCACCACAGAGACACCATCAAGCTGAAGAAGAAATAAAATCAAGACTTCCCCAAAATCAGGTGGAGGGGAAGGGGAGCACACCTGAGCTGGAGCCTGGAAAGAAGCCAGGGGTGAGCAACAAAGCCAAGCGAAACCACTTCCCTGGCCCCAGCCAGCCCTCTTCACTCTCAGTAAAGGTGCAGGAGTCCAGCAAGGGATCCTCTCCAACTTCCCAACCCCACAGCTGCAGCTGGGCTGAGGAGCAGAGGAACACATCCTGAAGCTGCAGGCTTGTATTTTTAGAGCGCTGCCCCAGCCTCCAGCAAAAAGCCAGACAAAAGGCACTTATACAGGAATGCCTGGAGGACGGTAGGGCAAAAACGTGTCCTCCTTTTGCTGGACGTCTGGTAACCCTACACTTGGTTGACTTTATAGCTGCATCAGTGTAGATGCAGTCTGGCAAGTGACACTGAAAACTTGCTGCTGAGAGTTGGTGCCTTCTAGTAACTTCGCAAGATAAATCCTTTGTTCTCCAACAGTAATTATTACCCAGGAATAAAAGTAATCTCTGGTAAAAGTATTTTATCGGTGTCCAGATAAAGTATCAGGTTAGAATTCTCATGCACAGGTGCTGACCTTCCCTACCCCCTTTTTGATGCTTGCTTCTGTTTTGGCACCTGTTCTGGCACTCATTTTGCCCTTGTACTTCAGAGCCTATCCCTTAAATCTTTGTATTCAGCAACTTTTATTGTGTTTCTTGATGCCTGTTCATTACGTTTTCAGCACATTGTTGCCTGAGTCTAAGGCTACAGTGCATAAGTTTATTAGGTGCCTTAGCACCTTACAGCATATTTTATGACTCAGCTGCTTTTTTGGCTATCAGGCAAATACTTTCCTTGATAAACTGGTACCTGTTTATTTGGCTTTATTTTAGTTATGGTGTGAAAAGAAGGGTCAGTCAGTGATTTGAACCTGTCAGCATAGCAGAACAAAGAACAAAAATGATAATCATTATATCATTGTTAGTCTGAATCTGTCATGATGTTCATGAATGTCAAATATTTCATTTGGAGCAATAAAGAAACATGAGGAATGCCTCCAGTCATTTCTAGTAGACTCCAGTAAGTCTGGCATGAAATCTTAGGTGAGTATTTTGAACGATATTGCCCTCTAAACTGGAACTTGAGTCAGCTGTTTTTACTGTGTATGCTGGGACTGTGCTGGTGCCACCCATGTGAATTCAGACCGGGCTCTGCTCTAGTATAGTTAGTGAGGTAGTTTGACTCCTAAAATGCAGTGCATGCCACTCACTGGCCTGTGAGATAGTTATCTGAAAAATGACAGTGTAAGATTGTGCCAAGCACAGGCTTCCAAATTCCTGATTATTTGCTTTCATTTGGTTGCCAGGTGACTTATTCTGAATATTGCAGTTGCTACGTTATGTGGAGGGATCGAGTTCTTCCTTTACACAATGCACATCTGACTAACCTGCAAGTATAGATTGATCTGTTTGTTTGGCAGTAGTATCAGTTTGTTTTAGTGCTGGTTGTGAATCTTGTAAATGTTTCACAGAACTGGTGGGGGAGGGAGTATGAAGCTTTTAGTTGAGAGGGCTAAGGAATTCTGAAAACCTCTTTAGCAATTGCCTTATGAAGTGAATTTTACTGATAAAATTGGCAGAAATCCCATGTTCCAAGCCATAGGATTAATGTACATTACTCCGTGTGCTTGAGATCTTAATGCTGTTGCCTTTGAAAGTAATGGTAATGAGTTCAGTGGCAGAAGACCATGTTCTGACATATCTAATTTTAACAGAAAAAATGCCCCAGCATGAGTACATAAATGAAATCCTATATAGCTTGTTCACTTCTTCCATGGAGGTGTAAACATGAACCCTGTATGTCTCCTTTTTTTCCCCATACAGTATTTTGTCATTCTTCTCTAGGTATATCAACTTTAAGTTTAATCAGCTAATTCAGTGGTTCCCAACCTTTTCAGTAACATAGCACACCAGTGAGAAATAATTCCTGGCACACCCACTTTTTTCAGCTGAACTGATTGCTCATAAGCATCATATTTACTTACAGTTACTATGGTTACAGTCTTACCAGAGAGGTTTGCAACATGGTGCATACAATCAGCTAAAGAAGGATCAAATGCATTCATGTTTCAGATCCATCAGAAAAAAATACACATCATCTCAATTTTGCCCTTTGGCCACCTGCAGTTAGAATGTTCAAGTTTTAGAATTGAAAGACCAATGCCTCGCTTTTAATTTGATGATTAATTTTCACAAGTTTTATGAGTTCTGATTTCAGTTGGGTAGAATATTGGTTAAGATGAAACCGTGTTTGCAGTCATACCCTTTGTACAGAATTTCACAGTACACGTGGACATTTCATGTGACACCTTGGTTGAAAACCATTGAGCTAACCGCTGTTTCAGAAGGTCATGATTTGTGTAACATTCTTGCTATTAACTGCAAAAGATGGAGAAGTGAAGCAACACTGTAGCCTTTTCTCTCGAAACATTCTTCAAAAAAATAATCAAATTTATCAGTATTTAAATATGGAAAATCAGAATATAATAAACACATGCACACTAATGACATACTACGCTTTTCTTTTATGTCATCTCAATCTGATGCATAAAGTGAGGGGGCAATGAAAGCAACATTTTCTCCACTCCTTCCTTTTTACTCTAGGCCCTACCCTGCGAGGTGCCCAGGGCCCTCATGTCTTCCATAACTTCAGTGACATTTCAGTGGACTGTGTTTCACAAAGGATGAGGCTTATAGTTGTTATTTCCGCATGCAAGAGTGATCAGTGGAGCCAGGTGGCACGTGATGCTGCTTGTGTTGCTTTTTATCCATTTCTTTATACAATTACTCAATATAAAACAGGTGGTCTGCATTCGGAAGACTCTTTTTAAACATACTGCTATTCTGAGCTGAAAATGAAAGCAAGATGGGGGAGCAATTTAAATTGTTCAGTTGTTTTTACATATAAAACATCATTAATTTAAATCTGTGGCTGTTTAGAACTTATGGTGCAATGGCACAAATTTGTAAATTGGATTCAAAGGTAAACTCAACAACAAAGAACTAAGTCATAAATGCTGTTTTTTAAATGCCACTATTCATAGGATATCTTTCTTGAATTTTGCAAAATTGGTATCGGCAGAAATCAAAATTGAAAATTAAGGTCCTGATTCTGGGAACACTTCAGATGCATTTACTACATTCGTGAATAGTCCCACTGACTTCAGTCAGCCATCTTGTGCTTAAGGTTAATCATGTGCATATGTGTTTACAGCATCAGGACAAGAAAGAGAACTTTTTAAAATTTTTTTTTTTTTAAACCAAACCAAAAAAATCCCCAAATACTTAGTGGCAGGAACGTCGCTGCCCCCGGGAAGGACCCAGGGCACCGGCCCAGGCCCCGCCCCCTGATGACATGCCACACTCCGAGCCCCGATTTGGTGCTCGAGCCCGATCCAGCCTCTGGCGCCTGGTGCACCAGCTGGGCCCTGGATCCCCAGCTGTGGACAGGGCAGGGAGTGGCTGCCGCCACTGCCAGCAGCCAGGTCCTGGATCTCCAGCCAGAGACCAGGAGAGGCAGGGGCCGTACCAGGACCCGGGGCACTGGCGCCGGGATTCGGGGCACGGGCCCCGTGTGCCAGGTGCCAGCGGCCCCTGCTTAGTGGCATAAAATCTGTTAATTCAAAACCAAAATTCCTTACATGTTAGCTATGAACAGTTATTTAGACTTTAATTTTAAGTTTAAAGTGAGCTTTGTAAAACACACAAGCTAAAAATTTCAAAAATAGAAGGTCAAAGTTAGGCATTTAATGATTTTCAAAGTCACTGAAGTAACTTAAGGACCCATTGATTTCGAACTGCAAATCCTGATGGAAGCATGTAACCTAGTCAGAACAGTTCTTTTTCATTTGTACAATATCAAGAAAGGGGATTGTGCTATCCTAGTGAACACCATCTATTTGGTAGCTAGTACTCCAGAGTCTGTACCTTACTTTATTGTCAGTGGAGCTTCCACAGTGTTGTATATTGTCCCTTATATCTTTTTCTCTGAAATACCACTCTTCATTTAACTGTTGACTTTAATTTAATCTATTTTTCTCCTATAGTCTGCTGTCAGTTTGGCCAATGTGACTATTTGTTGCTGATTCTTGGCTGAGGAATGGAAGAGTGGGGTTAAATGGTAATGAGGAGTTCTTGGCTTCAGCATATTGTCTGTTCTTTCCAATCTAGTTGCATCACTCAAGGAACTGGGCTTTATTTGGGTGTTCTCAAGTTTGTTGTAGCTATGGGGCTTGTTTTCTCACAATGCTTGGGAGACCATTCCACAGGCTCATAAATCTCATCACTCTAGAAATTATCCTGATTTTTGGCCCACATTTTCTTTTTCTTAATTTCACCCTGTCTTTTTTAAAGATGTATGCACATGTCTGTTCTTTCTCTGTGGTGCAACACATTTTGGGAGTTGAAGGGCTAGAAAAGTTTCTCCAGCAATGAGTAATAACAGTAACATTTGTCTTACCCTGGATGATGTTTCTGGACAGAGCAGTAGTTATTTACTTCTTTGCAAGAATTCATAATATATCAATACAACTGTACCTAAATCAGCAACAGTATGCCATTTGAGAACCTAAATTCATACTTAGGGGATAACAGCCTGAAAAAAAGAGAGAAAAGAAAAGGCTTGGTTTGAAAGCCTTGGGTAAACATCATATTATACTCAACCTGAATCGTTACTTTAGATGTGCTTAAGTCAATGAGTCAAAGAAAGACTTACATCTCTGTTGTTGCTATGCCCCCACCTCGCACTGCCAAAAATGTAGTTAGTTCCCAAACTCAGATCCATGGATAATTGGCAGATCAGATGGTGCTGGTTCATTTTCTTGTTTCCTGATGTGCGTGTGTGGGGAGGGGGATTGTTTTTTGTTTTTTTTAAATAAATCAGTAGTCTTTCTGCAGAAACAAAAGGATATAAAAGCTTAGCCCTCCAGTTACATCACTAAACTGTCAAAGAATGACCGTCTCCAGTCTGGCGCTTGGTACTTAGAACACTGCCAGCAGGTGTAATGAGTCATAGCATGAGCAGTGTATTTTCAGGAGCTAGCCAAAATGATCTGTCTTGAGGGAAATAAGTAAAATGTACTAGAACTGGTTAACACAGTTCAAAAAACAAAAATGTTCAATGTTAGCAAATGCCAAGTGACCAGAACTCCAATAAATGAACTCTTTCCCCAGTGGAGAAGTAGTGATTTTTACATATTCTTTTTAGTTTTAAAAACTAAATGTATTTTTCATATTCCATTTTTCTCCCTTGTAATATAGTGCATAGGTTAATGTACTGTATTAATAATTGAATGTAATAAATTGGCTTAGGACTCAACATTAAAATTAGCTCAGAAATGGCTTTTGAAGTACTTTGCTCTTGAACTGCTTTCAATTTTTCAATTAGAATTGTAGTAATGTAACCTGACTTCATTCTGTCATAAATACAATGTTTAGTGTGTTTTGGGAAGACATTTTAACTGTAGAATTATTACCTTGCAATGAAGTTATGGGTTTATTTTCTAGATCAAAATATTTTAGAACATGTTCAACTGGAGAACACTTTACTATAGAGGTAAGTAATTTTTTCCCCTAAGCCTTGAAACTTTTTAAAAAGTTCAGTCCTAGCCAGACTTTCTGGCAGTTGTCATGGTTTGCGCAAATTGGAACCTCTTAACACTGTATTACACTAAAACAATAAGGGAGCCATGGCATAGTAATTGTCCTGTCACTTCAGTTGATCAGGTTAAAAGACTTAGATGTGCCAGTGTTCTAACCTAGTGGTTCCCAAACTTTTCAGTAACGAGGCACACTTCAAAGAGATAAACAGTTCCAGGGCCCACCCATTTTGTTCAGCTGAATTGATTGCTCATAAATATCACATTTGCTTACATTTACTATGTTTATGATCTTACTGGAAAGGTTTGCAGCATGGTGCATACAACACGCTATGGAAGGATCGAATGCTTTAATGTTTCAAATACACCAGAAAAAAATACATTTTATCTCAGTTTTGCCCTTCTGTCACCTGTGTTTAAAATGTTCCTGTTTTAAAATCAAAGGACCTATACCTTGATTTTAATTTGGTGGTTAATTTTCATAAGTTTTATGAGTTGTAATTCTTGTTGGATAGAATATAGTTTAGGATGGAACAAAGTTTTATATTGATTTTCATTACCTTTGTACAAAACTTTATAGCACACCTGGATAGTTTTCACGGCACTTGAAAATCACTGTTCTAGCCTACAACATATATAGGAAACAAAGTATTTTTTAGGCCCCATCCAACAGTAGATGAAACAGTAATAAAAGTTCTCAAATCCTGTCTATGGTACAGTTTCCACCACTGCTACATTGGAAATGAAATGCATCACAGTTTTGCCTTTGTAAATACATCCAAATTTAGCTTTTTGTCTGCGGGATACAGAGGACGGATCCCTAAGAGCCAGCAGCAGTAAAGGCTACTCTGTAATAACAAGAAAGTCCTGACTTTCAAGCAAGAAAGTATCTCTGTAGTTGCACTATCGAAGACTATCCTTTTTGCATGGGGTAGAGTCTGTCCTTTGCCTAATCTGTCAAGCTCATGGAAATAATGGGTTTGAGTGTGTTCGTAGAACATGTCTTGTCATCTATAGCACATATGCTCTTGTACCAAGAACTTGAGGACAGCTCTTTCCTGAGGGGTGGAATTTGTCATTGTTGAGGAGAAATTTGTCGCTGCTACAATTGCTAACTAACTTGGTTGTCAGCAAGGAAAACAGAAGGTTATATGGACATAAAAATCTCCTCTCCTGCAGCATAAATCTGTCAGTGTGAAACTCTTCCCCACAGCAACAGACTGGTAATGGAAAGAAGATCCTGTCCTTTTCCTAACCTCCTCTGGCTTAGCCCAGTTTTTCTCTTCAGAGGGCCATTTATAGCAGTTATTCTGTACCTTATAGGAAGCAACCCTGTAGCTTCTGATGCCCACCAATGCAAGTAGATTGGAATCAGTGTGGAATCACATCTGTTGGTTTTCTTTTGATTTCTGTCATAAGTCAGCTTACCACAGGGCTCTTGTGTAGCTTATAAGGCTGCATATATTTTGAAGTCAGTTTAGGTTCCTTCGTAAAGTATCCTGCTGTTTTTATCGGCACTTATTCCTTGACATGCAAAGTAGTTTTTCTTAGAGTTCTGTTTTTGGTTTCAAGTAACTAATTGTTCTGTCTGAATTTATTATGGTACATAACCAAAATGGAAATGAATCAAGAATTCTCTGTGGAAGAGGGATATCTGTACTCCAGTTTTCAGGAGGCAGACTGTAGCACAGGGAAATTGGGATCAGTTTTCCATCTTTGGCTGAGGAAAGCTTGTATTTATTTCTTCAGAGATGTCTAATGTGCCTAGAGTGTTTGTGTAGGCAGTTGATATTTTTTTTATAAATTAAAGTAACTTAACTATTTTTGCACTACAAATATTTTTCAGAAAACATCTCATGAACATCATTTGTTTTAATATTTTAGTGTTAGCTTGCACTACAGCCTTCAGCTTTGGTGCACTTTTATACCTAAATACAGTACTTTTGCATCTCTAGTGCCTAGTGATAGTTTTACATCTCTTATTCATATCGGAAGATGTGAACCTTAGAGAATTTGTCAGTCATTAGCAAATAAAATAATTTATCCCCCTCCCCCAACAGAGTTGCTCAGGGTACTGTTTGGTATGAAATGAAACAAAGCTCTTTAATTTTAATTCTTACCTTCTTAAGCATTACATCCTTTTTAGGAAAAGACAACTTACAGTGTTTGTAGGGAAGTTGGCAATACTCCAAAATAATAGCTCTACACAAAGTAAAGGATTTGATCACTGAATGTTATTGTCTTCAGTTTTAATTGGAGGACTTCCCATGTGCCTAATATGTAAAAATGCTGTAAACGTGCTGATTTTATCTATGCTCATTGAAGTGTTGTGTTTGTATCACAGTGACTGTGCTTATCAGTAACCTTGTATGCTCTTTGTTTTGTTCTTTGCAGTTTGAGAACCTAGTGGAAAGTGATGAGGTAAGTACTTGAGTTTCACAGTACAGTGCATAATAATTCAACGCACTTTCATACTTCTAAAAAATTTATTTATAGCCTCAAAATCTGCATTTTGTTCACCCTTCTTCCTTCAGCTAACATGTCCATTAATCTCTTCCTAGAGGAGTTGCTGGTATTTCTTTGACCCTGCAGGGGCTTGATTTTCCTCCTTCAGAGTGGTAGTAACATTCCTCTTGTTGGGAGGAATGGAGGGGAAAAGTGGGGCTGCAGCGGGAAGTGCAGGATTATTATAATGGGAATTATTAAAAAATCATACCTGATGAAGATTGTCTGTAGAAGTATCCTTCATAACTGGAAATAGTAGGAAACCTTGGCTAACTTTCTTCTTTTTGTAGAAGTAAAAATGTTGCCCTTATTAGTCAGGGTTAGCAGTACAGAATGCTTTTATATAGAGAGCCTGAGTTTGGAACCTGAACAAGTATATACTATAACTTGAACTGGTATACTCTCTGGAACCAATGTTTTTAGCCCCCAGCTAGGAATGTGTCCCTTGGAGTGGATTTCTGGTAATACTCCACTTGATTTCTGAAGCCTAACACAAGGAAGTAGTTCACTAATGCTACAGGAAGTTGCTTTTAGTTCATCCATCACTGTAATTTAGAGCTTTTGAAGGAAAGTAGTAAAGAGGGGATTTCTGTGTCAACAGGCTTCTTTTCCTAACTCCCTTGCAACTCCTCCAACCCCACCACGCCCCAAACAAGGCAAAATAAATGCCATACAGGAGATACAGTTACAGGACTTCTCACCTTGAGGCAGTTGGACACTGTCTGTATGCCCCATAATGCATTCACACATGCTGTCACCTCGCACAAGAATGAAATTACTGCATACACTAGACTTGCTGTGCCAGATTTTGCTATCAAAGAATGAACTTGTTTAAATTTTAGTACAACAAAATTTAAACAATAACTCTTACTGGTCTGTTTTGCACCTTCAGTACAGGATTGGCAGCTTTTGTCATTCAAATATCTGTAAGCAATATGCCATATAAGTTTATAATGGCTACCAGCACAGTTGAAGTATGCTGTGGCACTCGGTCAAAGTGGCGTTTTCGAACAGCTCTGAAGTGCAGATGGTAGTACTCTTGAAATGTCATTTCTCATCATTTAAAAAAAGGGGGGGGGAGTGGCGGTGTTAAAATGCAGCCTGTGTGCCACATTGGTGATATGTGTCACTGACTTCTGAGCAGCTCACCAGTTACTCTGTTGGAAAATGGACCACATGTTGCAGAGCTTAATGTTTTCTCTCATCAAATTTTAAAAACATAGACTTTTCTAAAATTAACCTAATAGGCTCTTAATTGCCTCTAGAGGGATAGTAGCCCTAGAAATTGGAAGAATTTGTGCACTTTTTTTGGCTGGAGCAAAGCTCTCTCAAGAGCTGTTACAGTGGCTAGTTTTATTGCCCTGCCTCAGTAAAGAGAGTTATGGTGGACAAAAAACAAAGGAAAAAGCCACATACAAAAAATGCTTCTGATGTAATTCTTCCCTAGTGAAATGCTTGGAGTGAAAACTGTGCCTTTCAGTGACTGAAGGCAAGTCTACACTTAACATACAGCAGCCTCACTTTAGTGAAAATGCTACTTCATCAGTGGCTACTTCTCCCATCAGCATAGTTAATCCACCTCCATGAAAAGCGGTTGTGTTAATGGGACAAGCTGTGCTCTTGATATAGCATTGTCGACTAAGGGTTAAGTTGATGTAGCTGAGTTGCTCAGGGGTGTGGATTTTTTCATACTCCTGAATGACTTGGTTATGTTAAAGTTAGTTTGTAGTGCAGACCTGGCCTAAACCAATCACTTAGGCCAGGGGTTGGCAATGTTTGCCGGCCCCTGTGCCAGCCCTGCTTTCTCCCCCTGCCCCCTGAACACTCAACGGGTGCCGGAGGTGGAAGGGACAGGAGCTATGGGGTCCTTTTCCCTGCTGACTCTGCCCCCGGCTGGGGAGCGGGGCCAACAGAGAACAGGAGCCATGCAGCAGGGGAGCAGTCACTGTGCCACAGAGCCAAGAGCCCTGTGTGCCCCTGTGCATAGGCCCATGTGCCAGGTTCAGCACCAATGTTCCCTGTAAGCTGCGCTGGCGCACTGCAGCACAGCCCGCCGCAGCCGCCAGCGCAGAAAAGGCTGCTGGCAGCACACTGGCAGCAGCCGGAGTTCTTCAACGGAGCTCCTGTGGAGCAGGGAGTTTCGAAAACTCCCGCCCAGAAAAGCTCTAACAGAGCATGCCCAGATTTTCTGGGCATGCTCCGTAGAGCTTCTCTGGCCCAGGAGTTAGGGCTGGGCCCTGCTGCTCCAGTCCAGCCCCAAGGTAAGTTTGTGGGGGGTGATGTCAGGAGCGGGGGGGCGATGCTGGGAGCGGGGGGGGGGCGAATGGGAGCGGGGAGTGATGCCGGGAGCAGGGGGGGGGGCTGTTCCCCGGAGCAGGGGTTGATGCCGGGAGCAGGAGTGGGGAGTGGGAGCAGGGGGGCTGCTGCCGGGAGCGGGGGGATGCCACCGGGAGCAGGGGGGGACTGCGCAGCAGGCCCTGGGGGGGGGAGCGCAGCTGAGCAACAGGAGTTGCTCAGCTGCCCTCTCCCCTTAGAGGGAACATTGTTTGGCACATGTGCTGGGGGTTGCTGACCCCTGACCTAGGCAGTAGCCTTTTCTGGGAGGGGTTGCCTAGGCCTCCATCTTCCAGGCTGACACAGAACGAGGTAAGCATGTCCCTGAAATGGTTGGTACAGCATGGAAGACTTACCTAAAGACACTGTGTCTGACCCATACAGGAGTATGAAAACATGGAAGTTACCTGGCTGAGCAACACATTGGGGAAATGCCAAACAAAGTGTTACCCAGTTGCAGGGTGAGAGACCCACATAAATTGGGTCAAGATAGAATTCATTGAAAGGGATCAAAATAGATCTTGCAAGTTCACTTCCAAACAACCACATACTGATAATAATGGATAATACTTTGTTCCAGCCTTCCCTAGGTTCTTGGGGCTGCAGAGGGAAACTATTTTTCACACGCGGTAGAAAACACCCTTTTGTCAGCAAGCGTGCTTCCTATCTGAGAGAAGCTTCATTTAAGGGAAGACTAGTAAAAATGGAATCTTCAACTAGAGAAATCTAAATCTGTTCAGGTAGCAGCCAGAGAGCTCTCTTCATTCATGAGCAGTATCAGAGTTTCCCAGCTTCTGCTCTTGGATAAAGATCAAAGAATAGTGTTAAGTTGTGCCATTTGATATATGACCCAACACAGTGCTCTAAATGTCCCTTGTGGTTGCATGTGATAGCCAGCAATGTGCAGAAAGGCAAGTGAAGATGGTGGGGAACCTGAGATTTTTTTAAAGGCCAAAACAAGATAGAGAGCACAACAGAATACCTATTTCATAGTCAACCTCTACAAGAAAGACCCTCCTTTCACAGGGTGCCAACATTCTTTCAGAGTGCTGATAGACCACTAAGTCTAGCTGGCTGTAACTTTTGAAAGGAGACGGGGGCGGGGGGGGTAGTTTGGGACACTTATAGCTCATTCAGTTGGCATTCAGGAAATTCTGGTGCAAATAAATTACAGTAAACCCTCAGCCTTACAAACACCAGAGTTAGTAACTGATTAGTTAAACATATGCCTCATTTGGAACCAGAAGTACATAATCAGGCAGTGGCAGAGACCAAAATAAGTAGCAAAAACAGTACAGTATGGTGTTAAATGTAAACTACAAAAATAAAAGGAAAAAAGAAAGCTGCATTTTATTTCTGCATAGTAAAATTTCAAAGCTGTATTCAGTCAATGTTCAGTTGTAAATTTTGTTTTGTTCAGAGTTGCACAACCCTCATTCCTAAATTGATCAGAACTCTGAGATTCTACTCTCAGTGTAACAACACAGATGGATGTGTGAAATAAAAATTTATCTGAAATAAGATAGTGAACAATAGTTATTTTAAATTGTACCTTCCTGTCCCGTATCTAAACTGGTGTCTTGAAAAGAAAGGCTTATAATTGGATCCATTGGAAATGTAATTATTTTGATTTAACAGTGAAAAATTAGTGTACTTACTATATGTGATTTTTATCTGCAGTTCATCTTGTTATAAATATAAGCAGCCTTAGGATCCCTAATTATATTTGAGAATTGCTTCTGTTCTTAAAATTTGTATATGGGAAGATTTGTTTTTTTACGTAAATTACTTCATTTATATTTTAAGAAGTAGGTAATTGTATTATCATAATTACTTTGATTTTATTTATAATTTAACAGGGAGAAAGCCCAGGAAGCAGTCAGAGGTAAGACTTGGTGTTTCAAGAGCTTTTTGTAGTAACTTACTTAATGTCTTCTTCAATCATGTCAGTCAAGCTACATATGACCAGGAAAATGCATGCTGACCTTTCACTTAGCAGATGCTTGAAAATTCTAGTGCCAGCCTGACTTAAGAGGAGAACTGTATACATAAAAGATTTTAATATTTGTAATAGAGCTTTATTTTAATATAGCTTAAAATAATTTTAATGAAGTTTAGCTGACAGTAATGTCCATTCAAAATTTTTTTGTAACCCATTTGACTTTTACATTTAATTCTGAAACAATGAGTCTACATCTTACACCTACTAGTTTTGCAAAGCGTGCATTGTATGACACTCACCACGCTTTGGATCTGGACAAACACAGAGATAGCACTACAGTTATAAGGGCATGTTCTTCTCCGCTGCCTCTGGGGCACACGTACAGACTGTGTATTGAGGATTAGAAATAAGATGCATGATTTTTGAATGGGCACGAGTGGATGAACCCCAGAACTGAGTCCAGTCTGAGCCCAGATGTCTACACAGCAATTTTTTAGGCCCACAAGCCTATGTCAGCTGACCTGGGTCAGCACACCTGTGCCACAGATCTTTTATTCCTGTGTAACTGTACCCTCAGAGTCCTTTGTTCAGTCTGTAGCTTGGGTGTTGAACTCAGGATCCCAAACTCCACTGACCATCGCTGTAGCTTGCCTGCTATCAGACCCTCACTGTGCAACCTATCAAGGAGGGAGAAGCACGAGGAGCAGGGAAAAGCAGTGGCAGGGGAGGACAGAAAGGTAATGTGATGTGGAGGGAAGGGGGTCAAGACCCAGCTCTGGCCAAGGTAATTAAGGGCCCTAGGGAGCTTTGCCAGGGCTGATTCTCCCCTTCTCCATACTTGAGGGTGGAAGTGAGGAATGCTACAAATAGGATGGCAAGGAGGTCCTGGTTTCACGGAGGTGTAGGGGAGAGGTTCCGGACTGGTTTCTGTAGTACCAGAGAGTGGGGGAGGTTGCTATTACTCTGGCATGCACAGAAATGCACTAAAATTGAAAAGAAACATTCAAAATATTCCCTTAGACCCTCTACCTATATTTGGCTTAGCACCTTTGGCACCAACTGCTGATTCAAGCAACCTCATTATTTTCATAAACATCCCTAAAAATCTCAAAGCAAAGTTGTCATGTGAGTTAATAGAAGACCTTCAAGTAAATCAGAATAAAGCAAATTTTTTTCAGTAGCATAGAACAGAAAAATCTTAAATATCTTGACATGTCCGTATAAATTTTAAAATAGAGAGGTCCCAGACTCTGTGCTAGGCGCATGTGAAATGTGGACGGAAGGGTAAAGACAATTAGTGTTAAGAGCACACAAAGTATGAGTGAGGAGAAGGAAGAGAAATATGCAATGAGAAAAGATTGAGAACCTCTTTTTTTAAGGTTTCAGGTTCTTTAAAAGGCTGTGGCATTTGGCGCTTTTTTTTTCCCCCCCCATGCAGGTATTTAATTTTGTTGACTATGTATTTCTAAAAGCATGTTTCAGTGGTTATGCATACAAATATTTTTAAACTTAATTGCATGTTAGTAAGTTAACTGAAGGTGGATCTGTATAATATACAGCAAGATTGCTGATGTTTAAGATTATTAAACATTTACATTATTTAAACTACTGGTGTAAATATTAAAACAAGTAGCCTTTGTTTTGGTACACAGAGATAAAACAGTGCAGAAGGTTTGTCTGCATTCCCTTTACCTGACTTTCTAAAATGTCTTGCCATTTTAAACTTGTAGCTTTGGCATTTGTGTTTGTCACACCTTGCAAAGGTTTTTCCTTTTCTGCCGTCCCATGTAAATTACTTTCTTGACTGAAAGTCTACCAGTTATGGAGAGAAATCTGTACCTATGTTCCCTCTAAGCTGTGCGTGTGTGCGCGCACACACAGGTTGTGAAACCTGCGCACACAACAAAATAGAGCGTGCACAAAAAAATTCAACAGTGCTAATATTTTTATACTACTTTTAAGAAGGCGATTTCAAGTAGCATGTTTCACATAAGGTTTTGTAATTTATCCATCATCATATCAAAGTAAAATTTAGACATTATTTGCATCATACACACTTACTTTGTTGCACTCACAAGTTTGACCACACTCACTGGAGTGTGCACAAATTTGGATGCTGGTTCCAAAAATTTGCACAAAAGACATTTTTTGCGCACACAGCCTATAAAAAATCAGAGGGAACACTGATGTGTACATGAACACATTTTCAGTCAGTTTTCCACTGCTTAATCCTGCAGGCTCATACCATTCATTCAATCTTAATTTGGTCCTCTAAACTTTGCAAGAATATATACAACAGTCAAAACAACAAATTACCAAAATAGTAAAATATTCCTGTTCTAGGAATTCATATCCAACAGTCTATAACATTAATATATCCTACAACATTAAGTCACGATGAGGGAGACTTGGGGGGTGCGGGGACTGTAACAGCAGGGACAAAAGAGAGAGTAATCAGAACTGGGGGCAGGGGGGATCAAATCTTTGTCTTAAGTGTCCTAATGAAGCCATAATACTTGAGGTGAGTAAGAAAGGAGGACACCGGGAGAAAATGCAAGGAGGAAAATGCAACATGGGAGATAATCAACAGAAGAAAGTAGGGCAATTGGCCCATTATTTCAGGTGCCTGTGCACAACTGCATGGAGCCTGAGAAACAAGCAGGAAGAACTGGTAGTACTGGCACAGATGGGGAACTATGATGTAATTAGTATGACAGAGACATGGTGGGATAGCTTGCATAACTGGAGCACTGCCATGAATGGGTATAAATTGTTCAGGAAGGACAGACAGGGAAGAAGAGGGGAAGGAGTAACGCTATATGTAAAAGAGCTGTAGGACTGCTCAGAACTCCACTATGAAACCAGAAGCACGCCGGTTGAAAGTCTGTGGGTTAAGCTTAGAGGGAAGTGCAACAAGGGGGATGTTGTGGTGGATGTCTGTTACAGACCACCAGACCAGAAAGAGGAGGTAGATGAGGCATTTTATGGACAACTAGCAGAAGTTTCCAGATCACAGGCCCTGGTTCTCATGGGAGATTTCAGTTATCTTGTCATCTGCTGGGAGGCCAATACAGCAGTGCACAGGCAATCTAGGAAGTTTTTGCAGATTGTTGAAGACAACTTCCTGGTACAAACGCTGGAGGAACCAACGAGGGGCCTTGCATCTCTCAACCTGCTGCTCATAAACAGAGAAGAACTGATCAGGGAAGTAAGAGTAAATGGCAACCTGGGCAGCAGTGACCATGAGATGGTAGAGTTCAGAATCCTGGTCAAAGGAATAAAGGAAAGAAGCAAAACGCAAATCCTAGACTTCAGAAAAGCAGATTTTGGCTCCCTCAGGGAACTGATGGGCAGGATTCCCTGAGAGGCCGATCTGAAGGGGAAAGGCACCCAACAGAGCTGGCTATATTTTAAAGAAACCCTACTAAGAGCACATGAAAATAGAATACAGATGTGCAGAAAGAACAGCAAGTGTGGAAGGCGCCCAGCATAGCTTTGCAAAGAACTCTGCGGTGAGCTGAAACATAAAAAGGAAGCTTACAAGAAGTGGAAGCTTGGACAGATGACTAGGGAAGCACATAAAGATATTGCTCAGGCCTGCAGGGATAAAATCAGACAGGCCAAAGGACAGTTGGAGTTGAAACTAGCAAGGGACATGAAGGATAACAGGAAGAGGTTCTACAAGTATGTCAGCAACAAGAAGAGGATCAGGGATGGTGTAGGACCCTTACTGAATATGGCAAGTATCCTCATGCTAGAGGATGTGGAAAAGGCTGAAGTACTCAATGCTTTTTTTACTTCAGTCTTCACAGGTGGTGTCAGCTCCCAGGCTACTACACTGGGTAACACAGAATGGAGAGAAGGAAAGCAGCCCATGGTGATGGAAGGTCAGGTTAGAGACAACTTAAAGAAGTTAGATGCGCACAAGTCTATGGGGCTGGATGAACTTCATCCAAAGGCATTGAGGGAGTTGGACGATGTGATTGCAGAGCCACTGGCCATTATCTTTGAAAACTCGTGGCGAACAGGGGAGGTCCCAGAGGACTGGAAGAAGGCAAATATAGTACCTATCTTCAAGAAAGGGAAAAAGGAGGATCCAGGAAACTACAGACCAGTCATGCTCACCTCAATCCCTGAAAAAATCATGGAGCAGATCCTCAAAGAATCCATACTGAAACACTGGGAGGAAAATAGAGTGGTCAGGAGCAGTCGCCATGGATTCACCATGGGCAAATCGTGCGTGAATAACCTGATTGCCTTCTATGATGAGATAACTGGATTTGTGGATGCAGGAATAGCTGTTGTCATGATGAGTGTGGATGGGTGAACTGTAAGATGGACAGAAGACTGGCTAGATAATCGGACTCAGAGGGTAGTGAATCAATGGCTCAATGTCTAGTTGGCAACCAGTAACAAGTGGAGTGCCCCAGGGGTCAGTCCTGGGGCCCGTTCTGTTCAACATCTTCATTGATGATCTTGATGATGGGATAGATTGCATGCTTGGTGAGTTGATGGCAGACACCAAGCTGGGGGGAAAGGTAGATGTGCTGGAGGGCAGGGACAGGATTCAATGAAACTTAGACAAATTGGAGAAGTGGGCTGAAAGAAATCTCATGAGGTTCACCAAGGAAAAGTGCAAAGTCCTGCGCTTAGGACAGAAAATCCCCATGCACTACTGCAGGTTGGGGACTGATCAGCTAAGCAGCAGCTGCAGTACTATAGAAAAGGACCTTGGGGTTATGGTGGATGGGAAGCTGGATACAAATGAACAGTGTGCTTTTGTAGCCAAAAAGGCTAATGGCATATTGGGCTGTATCAGTAGGAGCATTGCCAGCAGATCAGGGGATGTGATTATTCCCCTCTGTTCGGCACTGGTGAAGCTGCATCTGGAATACTGTGTCCAGTTTTGGGCTCCCCACTACTTAAAGGACATGGAAAAATTAGAAAGAGCCCAGCGGAGGACAACAAAAATGATCAAGGGACTGGAGCACAAGCCCTATGAAGAAAGACTGAAGGAACTAGGCTTATTTAGCCTGCAGAAGAGAAGACTGAGGGGAGATTTGATAGCAACCTTCAACTATTTGAAGGGGTGCTGCAAAGAGGAGAGAGTTAGGCTGTCCTCAGTAGTAACAGAGGACAGAACGAGGAGCAATGTTTTCAAGTTACAGCTGGGGAGTTTGAGGCTGGATATTAGGAAAAACTTTCTCACTAGGAGGGTGGTGAAGCATTGGAATGGGTTGCCTAGGGAGGTGGTTGAATCTCTGTCTCTGGAGATATTTAAGGTCCAGTTAGGATAATAGCCTGACTGAGATGAGTTAGTGAGAGTGGCCCTGCTTTTAGCAGGGGGCTGGACTAGATTACTTCATGAGGTCCCTTCCAAGCCTGCAGTTCTATGATTAGGCTCCTTGTTGTTTTTTTACTGGACTATATCCTGCAACACCAATGAGCTCCATATTGGCACAACAACTTGTCTTCAGGAGCCTGAACTGTATCACTGTGAAATATTGAATGCTGCTTGGTTGCTACATAATACAAAACAAAGAAGGAGTCCTGGGGCAGTTTTAAGTAAATTTGTTAGTATTTAAAAGTGCCCCAGGACTCCTTTTTTGTTTTCCTGAGCTAGACTAATGTGGCTACCCTGCTGGAACTTTACATAACATAGTGTTCATATATGATGATGTAATTCTGCAATACTGTATAAACAATTCATAACATGAATCAGATTCCCTTCTCCAGTTCTCTTAATAAAAACATTGTTCTGCTCCTCCAACACTTTGATATAAGAAAATAATTTGAACTCTGACTAACTTTAACATATACCCTGGGACTACTTTCCTTTTGTAATCTTTGCTATGTCTTAACTGTGTAATCATATAGCCAATATTTCTATTACAGATTATGAAAAGGGGACACAAATATATAAAAAAGAAGGGACAGCAGTGAGTGAAAACATGGAGAAATTAGCTGGAATCTTTAAATCTTAATTTTTAATCTTTTTAAAAGAAGCATAGTTTTTGTAAAGTGGGGACTCCTTTTGGGAGAAGTAGGATTTTATTTACATACTCTTTAATATTACATTGCCTTTAACAAAATATGGCAGGAGGGTTGGGGAGGGGGGAGGGGAATATAAGCTATGTAAACAAAAATAAATAGTAATGCTCATGTAAGGGAAGGAAGAAATAGAATGAGTTAGTGTGTTGGTGGCTTGTCTACTGTACAGATAGTGACAAGCTGGAGCATAAGTCTACGTTGTTGTGCATTAACTGTCTGACTAGACCCAGCTACCATTCTCTAAAAGTTTGCTAGTGTGATTTCTGCACTAGAACTTCAGAGTTACAAACTGACTGATCAAATAGATACCCCGTTTCAAACCGGAAATGCACAATCAGACAGCAGCAGAGACCAAAAAAAAAGAAAAAAGACAAATTCAGTACAGCACTGTGTTAAACATAAGCTACTAAAAATACAAGGAAAGTTTAAAATAAAAACTCACAAAGTAAGGAAGCTGTTTCTATGGTGGTTTCATCTAAATGAAAATGGTTAAAAGCAGCATTTTTCTTCATTATAACATTTCAAAGGTTTATTAAATTGGTGTTCAGTAGCAAAACTTTTGAAAGAACAGCAATAATGCTTTGTTAATAGTAACACATACCCTGGGAGTGGAGTCTGTTCTAACTATAATGTTTTATTCAGAGTTGCACAGACCCTGGGACTGGAGGGTGTTCGTAACTCTGAAATTCCATTGTACTCACATTAGGAAACTTTTAATTCCTGGCAGCAGGGTCCCCGTTAGTGTACAGCATACTATTGTTAAGCAGATTTACACCCCATCTTGCTGTGCATTAGTTGATCATTTAGGTAAGCCCTATCACTTTAACCCTTGCTTTAGGTACAGATTATATCAGTTTGCTCCTGTGTTTGGATAAAAGGCCAATCAAGTTAGAACTTCAGATCAGAAGGCTGGCTGAACAACTTGGAATTATTAATTTACTGCTTCCTTCATTAGTGTACTTCCACTTAGTAGGCTTGTTTTATCAGTTTTAAAGTCTCTAATAATTTACTAAGGAGTGCCATTGCTTTTTCTCCCTCTTTCAGACCTCTGACGGAGGAAGAAATAGCTGATCTGAGAGCGAGGCATTATGATTCCATTGCTGAAAAGCAAAGAGCATTTGATATGAAACTTCAGTCAGAGGTAAATAGTTGTGATGGTTTGTATGATTTGGGTATTTTTAACATAATAAATAATTGGCTACCTAAAAATCAAGCAAACCTAGTTTTCCTTCGTGGCAAGAAAAATCATCGTTCTTGCAATTAGTGGGTAACTGGATTTTTAGCTGGCCAGATGCTGGAACTGTGCAATTACATTTGTATCAAAAATGATTGCTTACTTCTTTTGTTGTTCTTTTTGTTCTTTCTTTTGTTGCTGAATTAAATGCCAAATGTAATAAATAAAGGAGACAGTCCTCTATGGAGACCTGTTAAATACTAACTGTGCCGGCTTTTTTCTTTGAAAAGAAAAAATGTGCTTAGTGTTTTTATTTAGCTTTTTAGTGGGGAAAGGTGAAAGCTTACTTTAAATGAGAGATATTAATTCATCATTTCTGCTTTTAATATATATATGTATGTATGTATGTAATGGAGAGTAGAAACCATTTCCAGGTAAACACATTTTTACATGTAATACAAATGCATCTCCTGTTTAAAATTAGTTTAACTTGCCATATATGATCCTTGGTAAAACGCTTCTGTGTATTTAAAACAGCTCACTATTTTCCCAGTAGCAATCTTTATTAAATAATACATGTCTGATTCAATTTCATTAGTTGTTTGAAAGAAGAAACTTGCAAACTTATAGTACTTTGTATATAATGATCAAGAAAATCATTTTGGACTATACATTCTGTGATTAAAATTTGCTTTTTGTTTGTCTTTTTATGGGTAACTTTTTTCTTTTAATTTAGTAAATTTATGTTTCTGTTCATAGGAAGATAGATAGGTTCTGCTTTTGTTAACCCTTATTATTTTGTTCATATACAGTTAGCCATACAAGAGGAGAAGTTAAGAATAGAAGAAGAAGCTTTATATGCTGCACAGCGTGAAGCAGCCAGGGCAGCAAAGCAGAAAAAGCTCTTGGAGGTGAGGGGAAGAAGACCCCAGTTAATATCAGAGCTTCTCTTTTTATTTATTTCTTTATTTATTTTTGTATGTAGACTATCGTAGTTTCACTCATTTTCTCAGAAGTAATTTCTGAGCTGCAGTTTGCTTTATAGAAGCATCTATTTTTATGCCTAATCCCAGAAGTCTAGTATTGAGTATTTTTATAGCAAAGTAGTGCATGTGTTGCATAAAATATCTGTGCCTGTGAATAGTAGCAGTGTTAAATGCCTAGCGTCTGTTGGTATTGAGATGGGAGTCAGCAGTTAACACTTAGCTCGGATGTCTTTTTTTTTTTTTTAAGTGTGTTGTTTTCTGTTTATCTGATAGGCAGTTGATCATCTGTTTTCTGTGATACTTATCACTTTAACTTCTTCAAGCAACTGTAGTTATATGAATAATAAAAACTCTATTTTAACCTGTAATTTTTAGTACACTTAATATTTTCATCTCAATTCTTTAACTAGAAGAGTATTAATTTGCTAATCGTGTATAGAGTCTGCAATTTTAAA
Organism: Podocnemis expansa; assembly: GCA_007922195.1. Classification (NCBI taxonomy): domain Eukaryota; kingdom Metazoa; phylum Chordata; order Testudines; family Podocnemididae; genus Podocnemis; species Podocnemis expansa. The sequence continues at coordinate 56,593,529 of ML681966.1, read as the reverse complement.
AGAACACCTAGAATTGTACATCTGACTTTTTTTTCATCATACATTTAAATCCCACTTATGGTGGTGGTTGCAGTATGTCCAAGAGAAAACAACTTCTCAGATGCACTCTTCATGTTAATGGCAGGCAGTTTTAAAAGCCCACGAAAAGACTCACTGAAGAGAGTTACATTCATGAAAAATTAGTCTCTGAAATCAGTGAGACGTTAGGTAGGAGCCCATTTTAGGTCTGACTACCATTTTTCTTGTGGCAAAGTTAGTGGACTAGTGCAACCAGGAAGAATCTGATTTGACCATCATGGTCAGCTCACAGTGTATGGGACACTGTAGGGCAGTGGTTCACAACCTTTTCCAGGCTGGGGACCCCTTGGTCATTTATAAAAAAAGTCGTGTCCCCCCCTGGCTGTTTTTCATCCTCGTGGCACGGCTGTAATCCGCCAGGGGGATCCAGCCCCCAGCGGCAGAAAGCGGCCCTGGCGGAGCAGATCCAGCACCCACCAGCAGAAAGTGGCTCCGGGGGAGGCTCCGCCGGGGGGGGATCCAGCCCCCACTGGCAGAAAGCGGCTTGGGGGGAGGCTCCACTGGGGGGGATCCAGCCCCCGCCAGCAGGACGTGGCCCTGGCGGCTCTGGGGGAGGCTCCGCCAGGGGGATCCAGCCCCTGCCAGCAGAATGCAGCCCTGCCACTCTGGGGGAGCCTCTCTGTCCCTACCCCTTCCCTGAATAGCTGCCTGCCCGCCATTCTCCGATCCTCTCCCTGGTTCCCCACTACCCCTCCCCAGAGCCTCTTTCCACTCTCCCTTTACCTGGCAGGAGCTGCTGTACCTGGCCTGCCCCCAGGCTACTGTCCTGAGCATGATCTAAGCATTTTCAGGAGTTGGGAGTTTTAAAAACTTCCTGCTTGGGGGAAGCTCCCTGCTGGCCGGAAGCCTGGGTCTCCATTGATCCCGGTGGCATCCAGCCCCAGCTCCTTGCCTTTCCATGGATCCCCTGCAGCCAAGCTGCGACCCCCCCCCCCAGGGGTCCGCAGCCCACAGGTTGGGAACCACTGCTGTAGGGCAAAGACAGATTTAGTTTTCTTCCAGTGTCAAATGTTCCCGAATAGTTTTGAGGTGCCTTTCCACTCTGAATTTCTCTTCTCTTTCTTTCCTATTACTGTGTTCTCTATTCTTTCTCAATGTCCCCCCCCCCCCCTTCTGCTTTTTTCAGTTTCTTCTGTTCTGGTCTGTGTAAGGTCATCAGCAGTTATTTGTTTTATTACAGGATTTTAAAAGTTCTTTGGGAAGAAACCTACAAAATGTCTTCTTCACCCTTTTTGTTGTTAAAACTGGTCTTTCTTATAGGTCCTAGACTGAGGACATCTTTAATGCCCCTTTTTATTCTTAAACAAACTACCTTGTCTGTAAAGATTGATGGGGAGGAAATCAGTTATCCCCAAAAAAATCTTTTTTTTTTTTTAAGTACAAATATAATCACTTGGCTAAAATTAGAAGAAAATGGTGTAGTTCTGATGTCGTTGAACTATTATAGAAAGCATGTTTCAAGAATATGACCTCAAGTTCTAACATAAAAGATAAAGTAGAATTCGATTAGACAGACTTCACAATCTAACTCTATGTCCTCTTGAAACTCCATACTTGGACCAGGTGTCAGTCAATCAGCAAGCAGCAGATGCATCATTGAGAATACAGCAACATACGCACCTGATTTGACCACTGTTTTTGTGTTTAAATACATCTTTATATATACCATTGTTATTTTGGTTCCAATAGAAATACAGGCTAAGGTGCTAAGTATGAGTACAGATGACATAATCAAGCTCTGTGTAAGCAGAATGGTAGTTTTGAAATACCTACATGTCTTGGGATTTACCTTCTAATTTGTAGGATAAGTTTAAAGATGGATCTACTTCATAGGTCAGAAATCAAGCAACTTTGGTTAATATGTTTTATTGTCAGAATCTTATAATTTACTTTCTCTTATTCACCTTCTCCAACCCAACAAGTTGCCTTCAGGGATGCACTCTGCTTTCCTGTAATTTCTCAGTTCCTCACTAGATTCAGAATTTAGTTGTGCTAGTACATTACCTTCCAAATACTCCACAGTTGGAAAACGCTTGCATGCCAAGAAAACCCATTGTCATCTTGGAGTATTGTATTTAATAAAATGTTTCGCTGCATCCATTCAACCCTGCAGAAGGAACTCTACTATAGTCATATTAAAGTGTTTGAATTAATCTTTCGTTCCACCTTCAGTTTTCTCTTACCCTTTTTCTCCTTTGTATGCTTGAGAAAATATATTGGCTACATATATGGGCTCTAACTACTAAAAATAAAATTTGCTCATTTCATTTCTGCTTTCTGTGTAATCAATGAAGTCTCCCAAATTTATTTAATTAAATGTGCTGTTAAATGTTCATGTGATACATGGCTGGCCTTAAATTTTTGTCCCCCAGTTTTTGTCTGTAGGATTTTGGAGAAGCATATGTTAGTCCCTGTTAAAACTGTTAAAAAATGAGTGAAACCCTATGCCATACACATAAGGATACAAAGAAAGCTAAACTGCAGAACTTAGAGGCACCAACAAATGTTAGTCCCATCAAATCAGTAAAAGTTTTGTTCATGCGAATCAAACAATTTATTCTGATGTATAAAAATAGAAAGATATGTGGCAATATTCCCTTGTGGTGAGATAATGTAAGGATGTAAAATTACTTCTTTAAAAGTAGATTTTTTTTCTTTGTCAGAAATGCTGATTAAAGGCGTTTTCTATTGATCACATACTAAGGACTGAACAAAACTTCCAAATGCAAGTATCTCAGCTGCTTTTAGAAAGCACTGTGCTGAGATAGGAATAACTGAGAAGGAAAGATGCTGTGGTGAAGTGCTGCTTTCATGTTTACAAGTAGCATGGTACCTCTTCATCACATTTCTTGTGGTACAATGAGTTAAAATGAAGAAGGCTCTTGCACTTCTAATTAGAAGGGACTGGTAATGTTGTGGAGAGAAAATACATTTCCTCTGAGGCTAGGAAGAAATAGTTAGTTGCGCATGAGAAATGCTTCACCCGCTTAAAGATCTGTGTTAATACATAAATCTATCAAAGTCCCATTTCTTTTCTAGGAGATATTGTAGCAGCTCTGAGGTGGGAGATCTGGGATAGCCTTTTTAGGCTTCTCAAGAAGGAGGTGTTCAACCCCGGGAAGGTTGAAACTTGTGCTAGTATTTTTAAATGTGGTACAAATGGTATTAAGTCTGTTTCTTTGTTCTGAGTGATTCTTGAAAATTTCCTGGTTCATGACAATTTACACTTTGTTTGGTAGCAACATAGACTACAGAGGATTATGCAGCGAGCACAAATGGCTAATAATGGAGAATATCAAAGGTAAGATGAAACAAAAAGTTGTCTTTTTGTAAATTAATGATTAGTAGAGAGAGTAAGAAATAGCCACTCTTGCATCTCATCGTCATACTTACACTTCATGTAGCAAGGATAGATTGCATTCTTACAGCCATATTCTGGGGTTACTAGAATAATTCATATAAAATTGTATTCCAGTCCATAGTTTCCTGAGCTATCCCTTTCATCTGAGGTGTTTCATAATTCAAATTCGAGATCTGCATTGTAAATGTTTGTTAATCAAACATTTAATAGAAGGATGGCAGAGCTTTGTGCTATGCTGTCACAAAACATTTTGTGAATAAAGTTCATGAGTTTATTTCAGTAACACTACTATGGGAAGATTAGCAGTTTTGGGAATCGGAGAAATGATTAATATTGGGAGCAAATGGGGAAAGAAAGTGAGCCATACAGCCACGTTTTTTGATTGGATCAGAGGGAATGATAGACTTTTTAGGGAGACCAGAGAGAGGGAGGTTGTAATAATCACAATGAAAGATGAAGGGGCTGATCTTTAGTTACAGCTGTGAAGATGTGGGGTGGGAAGGAGACCAGCTTTTGGATATACCATGGAGGAAGAAAATGAGGATTTGGAAACTGGATACAGAGAGGACAAATGAGAGGGAATTCAGAGATAAACTCCCAGGTTTAAGGGTCTGAGTAACCAAAATGAACAGTGTCTATGTGACAGAAAATGAGGAGGGAGGAGCAGATTTGGGAGGGAAGGTAAAGGGAGCTCTGCTTTGGCCATGTTAAGTTACTAGCAGGTTATCCAAAGGAGATGTTAGGAAGTAGATTTGTAGAACTGGAATGAAGAAGACGTGAAGTGGACGTGTCATTTTGCAAATGATCTGCATAAGGATGGTAGCTGAAACCATGTCAGCAGTTATGATTTCTTAATGTTAACAAGAGGGTACCATGTGCAATGCTTCATGGAATCCCCATGAAGAGTGAGAGAGAGAAACTTACTGAAGATGCTAATTCAGGCAGACTTTAAAATGCTGAATCTATAAATATTTTAGAAAACTAGAGATGCAAGGCTTTACACTAATACCTCTAGACATAATAAGCAAAATACATTATTTTTACAGCTCAGTGGCAGAGGAAGATTTTGATTCACATTTCAGAAATACAAAACTCCAATATGAAGCTTTTCGGAGTAGCAGTAAGTGGTTTTCAAAATGCATTTTGAAATTAATGTTCTGTAAATGCCTGGGGAAAAGTATGTTGGATATCCTTCTCCAAAGAAAATCTCACTGGTTTTGCTCATTTGAGTCTATATTTCTGTATAAGATCAATCGTGAATGTCTGTTCCTTCTGGATTTTTTGAACCCTGGGAACATCTGGAGCTGTTCTTCATGTAAGCTTCAGATGTGGCTGAAATGTACCCAGCATTCAAAGTTTTTTCCTTTAATAAAGCAAATCACTTTTGAACTAGCACCTGAACTGAGCTCCTCAGGCTGATTTCCACTGACTTATCCCAAGATCTCCAGGCGCTGTGGCAGCATCACCCAGAGGCAGCCAGAGGAAACCTAGTTGTCACAGGAGAAGGTGCTATGTATCAGTGGTTTTCAGCCTGTGGTCTGTGGACCCCTACAAGACTGTCTAACGTTTCCAAAGTGGTCCACGCCTACAGTGGAAATTCTGTAATGTCTGCAAATGAAAAAAGCTTGAAAGTCATTGTGTACATGGTAGCTTTACTCTTAAGTCAGTTCTCATCCAGTATGCTGGTATCCTATTAATGGGCACTGCACTGTTGGAAGGACAATCTTGGATGTGAAAAAAGAGTATCTGGCTGCTTGTAATTAAGAAATATGTAGAAGGGTTTGTGTTCCTGGCCAGATTCCATATTGGTAGATTGCAGATTGTGGCTAATTCCCTGTGTAGTTCCAATTGGATAGAGTATTATTTACTATCCTACCTTAATTGTAGAATGTTGTGCACTGCTAAAATGCTGCTGTATGCTCTTCCCAAAGGAGGATACACTTCATTAAATTAGTGAATGGAATAATTCCTCAAATAGTGATGCTGAGGCTAGATTTTAGGTGGTGTGCAAGGCATTTAGATTCTAATTAAAAGATGGGGATATGCGATAGCTATGCCTATTAAATCTTGAACCCCAATATATATGTGAATTAAAAATACTTTCTTGATCTAGGACTTTCATCTGATGCTACCATTTTGACACCAAACACAGAGAGCAGCTGTGACTTAATGACCAAAACAAAATCAACAAGTGGAAATGATGACAGCACTTCTCTAGATCTAGAATGGGAAGATGAAGAAGGTACATATTTTTCTCAGTACTGTTTGTCATACAAACCTTTGTGTAGTTTAGTTTGTTGTTTTGTTTTTTTTTAACACTTGAGCATTGCATATAGTTTGGCAAGAAAATGGCTTAAAACATTGAGAGCGTGTGTTTTTTTTAAAGGTGTGTTTCTGTCTCTTTTAAGATCACACTGTTGGTGAAGATGATGATGATTTTTGTCACAGGAAGATTAGCTTAATAAGCTTATGAGAGTAACTCTAATATTTTCACCTGTCTGCAATGAAAACTAAGTTCATTTAATTCTGTTGCAAATGTGCTTCGGGTTTCACATTGCCTGGTAACCTAGCTAGTAGTAAATGTGCAATAAAATATATCAGTAAAGAAACACTGCCCCCTTGTGAGCAAATAGCATCAGGAACAGCTTACTACTGCTTGCTTTTGTTCTTTCACTACCTAGAATGTAAAAATAATTGAGTATACACAAACTTTCCATTAAAAGTAAGTATATTCCTTACGACTTGCATGTGGGTTTCTGTTCTTCACAAATAGTCCAAAAGTGTGATCTGGAGAAAATCTACAAATTTGATCTTTAAAAATTCATTTTTGGAAGGCAGAATTTTCTTTTGGCTCTGTCTCTAAAATTATCCAGGTTCACATTTGGACATTTTCTTTAGGGGGTGAAATTCTGCTAAAGTAACCTGTGTCCAGACAATGAGTTTTTTGCATATAGTGTAACTACCTTGAATTTTACCCACTAGTGGGTTGGCAACCAGTGTAGACAGTGAATGTTATGTTCTCTCACTGGTCTGTCCCACACAGAAAACAAGAGAAAGTTGCACTTTGGAGCTTCTGAGTTCCTTTCACAATCCTTGGTAAAGGCGACTGGAGTAGTCCTATAAAGTCATTACAAAAACATGAACATGCTATATCACATTTGAAAGGAAGTGCAGTCTTCCCCAGTCACAGTTGAGGGTGAGAAATGCTGTTGTGGTGACTGAAGCAAGATTGGCAATCTCAAAGCAATAAATTTAACTACCGTAGATCACATGCATGTGGACTGCAATGGTTGGTAGACTTCAGCTGTTCATAGAATCATAGGGTTGGAAGGGATCTCATAGGTCATCTAGTCCAACCCCCTGCCAGAGGCAGGACCACTCCCACTAAACTATCCCAGTCATGGTTTTGTCCAGCCGGGCCTTAAACACCTCCAAAGATGGAGATTTCACCACCTCCCTCAGCAGCTCATTCCAAGGCTTCACCACTCTCCTAGTAAAACAGTTTTTTCTAATATCCAGCCTCGACCTCCCTAACTGCAACTTGAGACCATTGGTCCTCGTTCTGTCCTCTGTTACTACCGAGAACAGTTGAGCTCCATCTTCCTTAGAGCATCCCTTCAAGTAGTTGAAGGTTGCTATCAAATCCCCCCTCAATCTTCTCTTCTGCAGACTAAATAAGCCTAATGCTTTCAGTCTTTCCTCATAGGGCTTGTGCTCCAGGCCCTTTAATCATTTTGGTTGCCCTCCTCTGAACTCTCTCTAGCATGTCCCTGTCCTTTTTGTAGTGGGGAGCCCAAAACTGAACACAATATTCTAGATGTGGCCTTACCAGTGCAGAATAGAGGGGAATGATCACATCCCTTGATCTGCTGGTAATACTTCTTTTGATGCAGCCCAGTATGCCATTGGCCTTTTTGGCAGCAAGAGCACACTGCTGACTCATATCTAGCTTCCCATCCACCATGACCCCCAGGTCCTTTTCTATACTGCTGCTACTTAGCTGAATGTTTCCCAGCCTGTAGCGGTGCATGGGGTTTTTTCATCCCACGTGGAGGATTTTACACTTGTCCTTATTGAAGCTCATAAGATTTTTATTGGCCCACTGTTCCAATTTATCTAGGTCTCCCTGAATCCTGTCCTTGCCCTCCAATGTGTCTACTGGTCCCCCCAGCTTGGTGTCATCCGCAAACTTACTGAGAATGCAGTCTATTCCATCATCCAGATCATTGATGAAAATGTTGAACAGAACCAGTCCCAGGACCGACCCCTGGGGCACACCACTCGTGACTGGCTGCCAGCTAGACATGGAACCATTGATTCCTACACGCTGAAACCGTTGATCTAGCCAGTTTTCTATCCACCTTATAGTCCACCTATCCAACCCATACTTCCTTAACTGTTAAAGCATTTACAGATTAAGCTCATTTCATTGCAGCCTTTGCCAGTCAGCATCACTTCATTTTGATTGTGTTGATTTCTTGCAAGCTGATGAAATAATAGAAAGTTTATTCATATTCATATTTATATTTATATTTTCATTTGATAAAAAATTACCAACATTCAAAAGTAAGTATTCAAGCAATTCGAATTGAGACCCAACTTTCTGCAATTCATTGGATGATTCTGCCAATGGTGGCATCTGTGCCATGTGAAAAGGGAGCATATGATTTAACAGAAATTAGTAGTTTTTGTGTAAATCTCGTGGAACAAGAATTTTAAAAATATTTCTGTATGTGTTCAGAATACACATACACCTGTCAAATAGAAAGAGCAGCTGTTTGGTTGCATAGGAAAGATTCTCAGCAAAACCTGACCCTATTTAGCCATGGTTGTTGCCTTTAAAAATGAATGCTAGAAAATAGTTTTATAATTAAATAGCGAATCAGTTTCCTACTGAAGGAGGAATTCATGCCCTTGCATGGACGTGAACAAGACTGCTTGCAGAGTGAGATACTGCTCAATAAGAGCAGAAGCATCAGAATCTGGCTCTAAATGTTTTTCGTTGTTGGCATTTCATATTTTAGAAAAATATGGTGACACATTTCCTCCCCCACGCAACCCCCTCCAAAAAGTTACGGGGCTTCTAAAAAGTCCTCTTAAATTTCAGGCATGAACAGAATGATTCCAATGAGAGAGCGCTCTAAAACAGAAGAAGATATTCTCCGGGCAGCACTAAAATTTAGCAGCAAGAAGACAGGAAGTAATCCAGCCTCAGCTTCTGATGATTCAAATGGTTTGGAGTGGGAGAATGATTTTGTTAGTGCCGAGATGGATGATAACGGCAATTCAGAGTATGCTGGATTTGTGAACCCTGTAATAGAACTGTCTGTGTCAGATATAAATAAATCCAATTCTGATCAACAAGACAGATAAGTGACATTGTGTGGCTGTTATCAGTGACCAAATATTTTAAAGTTAAATGGAGTGTACGGAGAATTGAGCCTTTTATGTAAGAAATGGAAGCAAACTGTGTTGTAATGCTCGTTAGCAATGAATGGGTATGATTTGTTATCTGAGTTACTTCAAAATTAAGTACTTCAGAATTAAGTGCAATTTTATCATCTACCTTATAAATTTTTATGAAAATACTGGGGTGATTCTATCTTGTATATTTCTGGAAATTAGGGATTAGTATAAAATTACCTGCACTAATTTAAGCTTGGCATATCTATGGTTTAGATAGCTACTTTGTTTCAATATATTCTTTGTTTTGCATGTTGTCATTGGCCTAATATTTTATCTTGAAAACAAACATCCTGCATAAGTTATATTAATACTTGAATTTATTAAGTGTCTGGGTGAGGTTCTGTGGTCTGCAATGTGCAGAGAAGGTCAGACTAGATAACCAGGATGGTCTCTTGTGACATTAAAGTCTATGAATCTATAAGAATGTGAAAGCAGTGAAGGATTACTTTTGTAAACTACCTTTTCCCCATTATCTGCTGTTTGATTTGTTGTTTGACATTTGGGAGTCAGCAGTTTATCACATGTGAAATTGTCTATTTACAATTGATTTATTATCCTCTAACTTATTTTTCTTAACTTTTTTAATTTGAATTATTTTCTTGTACCACGCATAATGATTTGAACAGCATATCTGTTAGGAAAAAATAAGTTTTTTAGACAAAATTGGTCATGTAAAAGGAGGTACTATGTTTAGTGAAAGTATGCTACATAAAGATTTTTTTACATATATATATGTATAGCTGCTTCTCTGTACTTCAAACAGGTAATTTTGAAATTTGGAAGTTAACTCAGAGGAAAATTCAGAGGAGCAAAGGTTCAGTTTTTTCACTTACAGCTCATCAAATGCTGCTAATACAAGAGTGTTTAACTCATAGAATACTTATAATTTCTTCAGCTTTGTATGAATAACTCTTAAAGGCAACATTATATGAACAGACTTGCAGTATGTGCTGGGTTTGGAAGAATGAGATCCTGAAAGAGAGTTCCTGTGGCTATATTAACCCACAGAGAACGACGTCTCCTTTCCAGTTACAAAACACACATTGAATTTTTCAAGCTTCCCTGTGCTTCGTAACTGAATACTTGCCATTTGCTTGGTGTGGGTTGAAACTTACGCAGGTCTTCAGTTACTACTGACCTTGTGAAATCTGATACATATTTTCCCCTTAGGCTTTGATTATGAATTATATAAAACAAAAATTATCTGGAGAGACTGGAAAAAATTTAACTGAAAATGTTTTTCCTGAGGTTTCAGTAAAGCCTTACTCTCCTAATGTAAATTGTGTTCCCCTATAGTGTCTTTTCAAATAAGAGTTTTCATGTGTGACACTATTTTTAGGCAATGCACTTCCTCAAAGTTACAAAAAGCTACATCATCAAAAATAACTAAGTATATATTATCTAACATGTGTAACCCATTTACACATTTGAGTCCTATAATATGGCAGGATCATGGTAGTTTGATCTTCCTCATGCCTTTTATCTAAAATTAAAATACCAGATACTTTGACTAAATATGTATGTACAATGATGCTCTAGGAAACAGCTAAATCTTTTCATGTACTTAACATTCCATTTTTTAATTTATGTTATTGGAAATATTTTAATGTAATATCTGCATTTGCAATGCCTTTAATAGTTTTTTAAGAGTTTATATACATCAAATGTATATTTTTGTTTTGGTGGAAGCAATGACTGTGTAGTATTTTTTTTTTCTTGACATATATTCATATACTGAACTCAAAGGGAAGGTAGCTTTCTCAAGAAGTAAATAAACTTTTTTTTACACACAAACTTAACCCATGTAACTTTTGTCACTCTTTTCTGCTTTCCACTTACACAGTTAAATGAGTCATAGTTGTTATGACCTAAAAATGACAGTGGGGTCAGTATTGTTTCTTAAAATAACAATTTTTTAAAATTGCTGAATGAGGGTTTGCCTACACTGGCACATCAGCAGGCATTGATTTAGTTTACTGAGTTAGTCGATGAGAGAGCAGTCTCCTGTGGACTGAATACCTTCCCCAAAAGGTGGAAGGTAGTGTCAATAGGAGACGTTCTCCCGTCAGAGTAGCATCATGAAGATGTTGCACTGCATAGTGATTAAGTACATCAACATGAGATATGCTAGTTATGTGGTATAACTAGCATATTGCACATCGACCCAGTATGGCAGTTTAGATCAGACTGCAGACAAACTGATTTTAAACAGGAAATAACTCTGTAATATATATGCACTCACCTTTGAAAATAGTATAAATGTACATAAGTATAATTTGTGATAATTTTTGAAGGATGGAAATACTTTTACTGCAAGATCTATATCATGCTCAGTTAACCTTCCTCTTTTTGTCTGTTGTAATTGTTGATTTCTGCTTTTTAGAGGAGTTCTCTTTTCTTTTAAGTTACAAAGTGACCTCTCTATATGGTTCTTTGATAAAAATGTGTGGGGTTTTCTACTCAGTTTGGAAAATGAAAATAAAGTAGCTTTTCATATTCTTTATAGGTTATTTCAAGTCAACTGGCTCCACTTACTGTACAACTGAAAGACTAGTGACTATTGTAAACTTAAGGGTTGTAACTTATAGTTTGTGGAAGGGTTTTAAAAGTGCCTGTGAATTTTCGTTGTAATGGAAAAATTTCTGACAGAAGTCGTGAACTTGAAAACACACTACCAATTGAAATTTGACTCCAAGACTCTCTCTTCCTGCATGAGTCCTTGTTGGTAAATCAGCTACTGCAGATTAAGAAAGGACAGAGGGATTTAAATGTGTTGCTTGAATTACACAGAAAATAAGCACTAGAGCAGAGGATACACAATTGCCTTGACTTTGTCATCTTATTCAACTATTTGACAATACTGCCTCTCAAAGAGAGCTGTTTCTGAAAGTCTAAAAAGATGCAGTAGTAATGTGATAAGGAACATGCAGAATCTTAGCTTGCAGCATGCCTTGGTTCTAGCCACTGTTGATATATGTATGCATCATACTTGCTAAAATTCACTATTGGCCCATTTCTATTTGGTCTGGTCTACTAAATTCTGTCATCACTTGTCATCTCTGCTCTTACAGGGTATTAGAAGTAACCAAGTTTATGGATAATCTTGATCACATGAGGCAAATGTTACACTGCCCTTAACTGTCTCTTCGCAGTAAAATGAGAGGCTCACTGACTTGCATAGCTCGCTCATAGAATTTATGTTGGAGGTTAGCGTTTTAACCAGAAAGAGGTTTGTTTTCAATAACTCATAAGGGGACAAGTGATCTCAAATAATCACCACCACCCCAGTTTTTGAAGATCATTTTTAGTTGGTGGTTCAAAGGCACTAGCTTTTACAACAGAACTATGCAGGCAGTCTCATGTGGTTTAAGAGTCCCTCATGCCATACTGTAGGATCAGTTATATCACATTTGTGGTCAAGTTGCTGCACAGGATGTTGCAAACACTTCCACCAGTAAACTAAACCATTTCCCTTCAAAAGCTTACACTAGGGGATTAAAAATATCCCGCAGATACCATTAAACCACTGATCACATAAGCTGGAAATGTTCAGCACTCAACTAACCTTTGTGTGAATGAATATGATGCGGTGATGTAAAAAGGCTAATAGCACTCAAGAGCGTTTGAATAGTGGTGTTTTCAGTGTTGCAACACCATTGTGGCTAAACCAAGATATGACTAGTGAAACTGTCACCTGTATTTCAGCATATGTAGGCCAAAAATGTAGTGCAAAGGTTTGCCTCAAGAGGCTCATGGCAGTCTCTGGGGCAAAGAGAAGGAGGTTGCATTAATCTTCCACAAATCTCTAACAAAGGCTTTTCAAAATCTATTATTACTGTTTTACTTTCATTATTTTGCTCTGTGGAAAAAAGTTCATATACTTCTGAAAGAATAGAAAGGTACCTTTAAAATAACCATGCACACAACTCCAGGACAGAAGTTTGCAAAGATTCTTGGGAGCAAAGAAAAGGTTAAGCTTCTGGTTGATATGTGGTCTCCTGGTCTGTTAGCCTCAACATCATTTTTTGCTTTAGGCCCTCTTTTTGGTATTTAAAAAAAAAAAAAAAATTGCTCTTATCAGTTAAGGTACTTCTATGGGCTCTGTCTTCATAGTAAATGAGCACCTTATAGTATTCACAGTATTTATCCTCACAAGACCCCTGAGTTAAATGAAGGTAAAATTGTACTCTCTTATAGATGGGGAACATGAATTTAAACTGGTACTGGTACAGAAGAGAACTGAGGGTGGTCAGGGAAATGGAGAGCCTAACTAATGAGAGGAGGCAGGAAGACTTATCAAAAGGGTGAATGAAGTCCTTGAACAGAGTCACATGTAATCATCTCTGTGCTGTTGTTGAGGTTTTGGGTACTGGTGCATTCCAATCCCTCCTATTCTTTCAGTGATTGCACATTTGAATTCCACTGTAGTTGTGTGTGCACCTCATGCACACTTGTCAGAGAACTTTTCACCCTCAATGGTACTGGTTGGAGCAGCTCAAGCACCTTCTACTGCAATGCATCACTATGTGCTGATATAGAGTGTGGAGCCACCCTGATCTACCTCAATTCCTTCTTACCACTAGTGATGGTTTTTGAAGCACTTCCAGTCTTACCATCACAAGTTTATTTCATTCATTGTTTATATGTAGTCTTTCTCATTTAGTAGTTAGTTTAGATAAAGTGTATAGTTTGTGGTGGTGGTTTTTGTTGTGTGACTGGGACCAAAGTCATACCCCTCTCTTCAGGGTTTAAATATTGCAAGTCATGTGACAGACTGATGCCAGTTAGTGACCCATACCCTAACTGCCTAAAATGTTTGTGGGAGTACCACATCAATGACATGTCACATTTGTAAAGGGTTTAAGCCTTGCTCTAAAAAGAATAGAGCAGGGAGACTCAAGCATTTCCTTATGGAGGCAGCATTTCACTCTCTAACAGAGTGAGTGGGTTCAGAGTGTACTCTGAGTATGGCATCATCAGTACAGTGCACTTCCCACAGTGTTTTCGGCATCTTATGTTATCCAGCAAGATCTTCAGTACCAAGGCCAGCTGGAAGCAAGATCTCTTGGAGGGGTTCTGAGAGAAAACATTTCCGAGGGGACTCTGTTGTGGCAAAGGGGGATTCATCAACTTCAGAATCTATGGTGGGTCTGTTGAGGCCAACCCCTCGAGTACCTATACATCAGACCCAAGACCCAGTTCTGGGAATGGCATCAGAAGCATATGCTAATACCAGAGAAGTGCTTTCCCTCCCAATACTGGTGTCCCTTGTAGGGTAAGAAAAGTCACAACCAGAACTGTGGTTCCTATAGCATATCTGCAAGACCATGCATTAACAAAGTAGCTTCTGGTAGCTAAGAGGGCAGTATATTCCAGGGACAAGCCACCATTAATATCTTTGGTACCACTCCCTCTGTGTTCAACTTCTGTCTCTCCTGTCCACTGAGGCTCTGTTCTGCAATTATTGCAGGACTCAGAATCATCTTCAAGGATTTTGGATGGGGTCTTTTGTATACCAGGTGGGAAGCTTACTTCATCAGAGCCATGGGGTCTCTGGATGTCACAGCAGTGGGCACATTACAAACAGCAGTGTTCTCTGCAACCATGGGGTTCATTACCCCCATATCAGTTATGGAGACTGTGGAGTATTTGTGCTTTCTGCCCCCCACCCCCACCAGCCAGAACATCTCTTCGCACATCTGAGTTGAGATCCTCAAGGGTATACTGAGGTCATTGGCACCACATGTAATGTTCTTTGATGACCAAGACTTAGCAACTGGAAGTTGTCCAGACAGCTCGTCCAGCATGAGGTAGACCTCTCATTGCCTCAGTGTCCTAATGCATAATCTTCCTCATCACCAGGTGAAGCTATGAAGATGTTGAGTGATTTATCACTGCCAGAGAATTACAAGGCTCACCAAGAATTGTCTGAGAGCATGGCCTTGGTTTTGGACATTCAAACAGAAGTAGTCTGCAAAAAATCCCTGCTAAAATTCAGAGTGGCACTTCTAGTTAACAAGTAATTCTGGAACTAGTTAAAACACTGTGGCAGACCCCTTCTTCTTTCCTTCCTGATAACAACATAATGAACAGAGAGGAGATACTATGTCTCATCTAAGGGCTTTACCTACCTCCAGCTCCTTGGTGGTGGTAGCCATTGATGAGCAGAAGAGTCAGGGAAAACAAATATCAATGCAAAAGAATAATGAATTGAAGAGTTTGGACTTGGTTTTGGCTGTGACAGGTGACCTGCAACTAAGAATTGCTGACCAGCAAGTTCTCCTAAATAGTTACATCTTGACCCTCCAGGAAGACATCATGAAGTTTAAAGACAGATTACTAGGGGACTCCAAGCAGGAGTTTGCTCTCATGGTAGAAGGCGGCAAGCTGATTACAAGGATCACTCTTCAGGACATCTTGGATGTGGCAGACTCAGCAGCTTGAGCCATGGCATCTGCCATATCTGTGAGGAGGCATTCCTGGCTATGGTCTTTCTGAAGTACAACAGAACAATCAGAATTTGCCATTTCAAGATCCATCCTTCTCAGAAAAGACAGATGACAGGATGCATAGCCTGAAAGATTCCAGAGCAACAGAGAAGTCATTTGGAATGTACACACTGCTGAGAAAGTGGAAGCAATTCCAGTCCCAGTAGGCTCACAGATATCAGAAACTATAACCTCAACTTTTACAACTCACCAGGAAAAAGGAGCAGGAATTGAAGGAGGTGACCACAATCGCCATCATCATCTGTGACAGCAGATTCTTCTCAACTACTGACCTAATCTAAGCTTTGTGACAAGTTTGTTGAGGTCAGCAAACCAGATACTATTTCTACCCATATCTTTGCCATTCATCTATCCCACTTCCTTCATGCTTGAACTCCCATCACATTGGATAGCTGGGTCCAAACCATGAAGGGTTTGAAAAAACAGCCACCTGGTCATCTGTTCACATATTTGCTGCTCATTATGGCATTTCCTGTCCAGGAATGATGCTAGTTTTGGGCAGGTAGTTCTACAATCACTTGCAGTTAGACTCTGAGCCCTCCTCCCTGTTAACCTGCTTGTGAGGCACCCTCAGTGGAATGGACATATGCATCACTGTTGCCTACCTTTTTAAAACTGTTGTGCTTGGAGATGTGTCCATTCCATGACCTGCCCTCCTTCTTCTCTCTATCAAAGCCTATCTGGTAAGAAGGAAACGAGGGGACTCCAGGGCAGCTTTGCCCTCGTATGCTGCCATGCAGTGGCACATGGCAACAGGGTGCTCATGCTGTCCGGATTAGTATCATTGAAGAGAAGATTTCTGACGACAGTGCACTAGGTGCACACCCAGTGGAACACACCTCAAAGAACAACAGTTACAGAAAGGTATGTAACAATTTTTTTTTCTGTCTGTACCATATAATAGTCAAGTCTCCTATGGGTTATAATACTTCGGTCTCATTTTTGTAGTTGGATGAGTGTGCATGATTTGGGTGGTGGTGGTGGCTTGTGCTATCCAGGTTAGACCAGATGATCTAGTGGTCTCTGCTGGCCTTAAACTCTGTGGAACAGAGAGACCAAGATAAATGCCTAAGGTCATGCTGGGAGACTTTCATAGACCAGGGAATGAAATCAGATTTCCCAGACTCTCTCTGGCTACTTACATTAAGCACTGGATGATCCTTTCTTGAGATAGGATTCTAGTGAATTTGACTTATTAATACAAGTTAACAAACCATTTTTTGAATGATCTAGAGATATTTGATCAGCTGTCCATGTGGATATGGTTTTCCTCACTTAACTTGGTGAAACTCAGGTGTAACGCTGTTGACGTTAGGATAAGCAAGCAAGCCAGGCCTCATGAGCACAGAAGGTGTCTGGGTAAGCAGCATGAAGGCTGTCTGCTGTGACATACACTCTCCATTCCATGCATGTCTCAAGTCACACACCTATCAAACCCCCCCCCTTGCCTTATATGGAAGCTAGTATTTCCCAACCTGTTAAGACCACCCTTCACCACCACCCTGAACCTCTTCCCATATTTGGAGTTGTTTTTCCCAAAGTGTTAGGAAAACTAGTTTAAACCAGTAAACAAGCTGCCTGTGTATATAAGCAATTGCTGTGCTATTTCCATTTTGAAGCTGATACTGTTTTGTTCAGTGTTCCCAGTACTGGTACTGTAAATAAACCTCTTCAGTGTTGCCTGTATTGCCTGATCCTTCTTGGAGGGACCTTTCCAGATTTACAACATCAATAGAGTAAAGCCAGTGCCCAGGGAGAATCAGAGCTTGGGTCTACGATGTGAGGTTCTGCCATGACACCCAATAAGCAAATTACATTCAGAACATTCTTGTTCTTTTAATACCCTGGTTCAAGAACAAATTAAGTCAAAGGAAAGACTCAGGGAGTGCCTAGATCCAACCCTAACGTACATCTACACTGTAGGTATGAAAGAGTTTCCCAACTCAGTGGCTATATCTACACTAGCAAATTAGTCCAGATTAAGGAGGCTTAATCCAGACTAATTTGGTCCCTGTCTACACCAGGCTTTGCCTAGTTCAAACTAAAAAAATGTTTTTAGTTCAAACTTAGTTGCCGATGTAGCAGTGCAATGTCAAACTAAATAAGTTTGAACTAAGCAGTTAGTTCAAACTAACCACATTTTTTAGTTTAAACTAAAAAGGCAGTTTGAACTAAAAAGCCGTGGTTAGTTCGAACTAACCAGGCACTGCTAAATTCAAGCTAAGCAAATCTGAACTAAGCTTGCTAATGTAGGCATAGCCAGTTAGACTCATGCTAGTTCAGCTCTTGCTTGGCCACTAAAAATAGTGGCGTAGACATTGTGGCCTCTGCAGAATTTATGGTAGCTTCCCAAGCTGAGATGCAGGGATTTGAGTGGGCTTGAGAGTTTCTGATGCAGCCCAAGCAGCAACATTTACTTTGCTCTATTTAGAGCATTAGCTCAAATTGAGCTAGAACGTGTTTTTCTACCCAGGCTGACTGACTTGCTCCCAGCTGCACAGAGGATATACCCTAAGACACAATATGTGCTAAAAATCCACACTGCTGTGCACCCATCTTACCTATAGAAATGGAGGGTATAGATTTTCTTTATTATTGCATTTATGTTTTAAAACTTCAGCTATTACTAATAAGAATGTGAATATTAAAGATCACCAGGGCATCTAGCAGACAAAAGAACATGCCACAGGTGATCCTAATTTTTACTATGAGACTTCTGTAACTACACCCATCTTGTGTGCATCCAGGAATGTAGATACTGCTGTGAAGCTTCATGAAGAATTACAGGTAAATGTTTTCTTTTTCTTACTCATCTGGCGGTGCAAAAATACAGTTTCTGCTACTTTTTTAGTATTACCATATTATTGAAGCTAAGTCATATTCTAAAACTGGCTCACTTTCAAAACAGTTCCTTCTTATGCATACTATTTTGCTACTGAATAGATCAGTTTGTTTATATTTCATAATTTAATATCAATTTCCAATCTATGGCTAATCTTCCAAAATCAGCCGATGGTTTTCTTCCTGTGGCATTTTTCATCCAACTCGTTCATGCAGTCTGTTCTTGTAGTAAGTTTTGGGTAAAATGTTCTAGGATGATTATGAAATCTTTCTCATTCTGCACATAAAACTTTTATTGAACTGGGTAAGTTATGTAAACAAATGCTATAAACCTAGACTTAAATCCTATCTTGTCTAGTATAGTCTTTGCATAGTAACTCAAACTAGCCCAAACATTTCCCAGACCACATAGATAGGAACCCCCTCTACTAAATATTGTATTTTATCTGAAGTGGTTTGCCTATTTTTAATGTGGCTGGACTCTGAAAATTCACAAAAAACAGCATGCAAATATTCTGGCTGAGGAGAGGGCACCAGAACCTAAGACACAGATGGAAAGACGTTTTGCCTGAGAGAACTCTTTTCCCCCTTGTATCTCTCAAAAACCCATTCACAACGTGTCTGGTTTTTCAGCTCAGCTTCTGATGAAGTCTATAAGCCTTGAGATGTGTTGATGAAAAGTACCTAGCTCTAGTTAAGCTGTGCCACAGATCTTGTGCATACTAGCTAACAGTTGTCATCTGGTAATTTGTAGCTGTAATGGTGGGTTACCGATGTAACCATCCTTTTTCAAGATGGGCCGCTCACATACATTCAGTTACAGATATCTACATGCCACAGCACACCATAATCCTGAAGGTCTTTTAGCCCTAGCCTGTCAGCTCAGGGTCAATGTCCAACGCCCCCTCCATGCCACAACCATGGCTATATATCTGACCCTGACCCTCCCAGTCTTTCCTTTCGCCAACTCCAAGTAGCAGGGACAGAGGGAGTGATCTGAATGAATGTGAGCAGCCCATCTCAAAGAGGACGGTTACATCGGTAACCCACTGTTCTTCAAGAACTGCTCACATCGTTCAGTTATAGGTGACTGCTAGCTGTACCCAGGATGGTGGGCGGAGTTACAGCTTACCCACTTTGAGTACAGCTCTGCCCAACGTGGCATCCTCTCTCGCCTGTTGGACAAGAGCATAGTGTGTCATGAAAGTATGCACAGACGACCACATGGCTGCTCTGCAGATCTGGATCAGGACCTGTGCAAGGAAGGCTGTTGAAGATTCTTGCACTCTCTTTGAGTGCTCCCTGACCCTCCCGGGGAGGGTGTGTCCGACCTTCTGTAGTAGTCTTTAACACAGTTCACTATCCATTTGGAGATGCACTGTGTTGTCACTGGCTGTCCCTTTTTTTGCTCCATGATCACAATGAAGAGTTGGGAGGCCTTGCAAAAAGGGCGTGTGCGCTCGGTGTATGTCAGGAACATACTTCTGAGATCCAGAGTGAGCCACTTCCTCTGTTTTTACATAACCTAACAATGTACATGAGTCTAAGGGTTCGTAAGGTGGCTCCATTAAGCAGTGGAGCACCACAGTTAAGTCCCATTGTGGTGTAGGATCCCTGGGATGTGGGTGGATCCTCTCAATACCCTTCTGGCACAGGTGGGGTGAAGGAAAACTGCTACTCCCTCCACCTTATCATGAAGGGCTGAGATTGCTGCTAGATGAACCCTGAGAGAGGGGGTCGACAAGCTCCTATCTTTGAGGTCCAAAAGATAGTTGAGTATTGAATGAATGGAAGCTGACTCTGGCACTATCCTTTTCCCCTTGGACCATAGGGAGAAGGGTCTTCTACTGCCTATCATACCTTTTTGAGCCTTTCTGAGCAGAGTTTCTCAGATTCGTTCAACCATGCAGCCTCCAAGCTGTTAGGTGCAGTATTCTTGGATTCAGGTGCCATTACCGGCCTGAGTTCTGTGTTAGCAGGTCTGCCCTGAAAGAAAGGTGGAATGGAGTAGCTATCGATAGATCCCATAGGATCGAGTACCAGCGTTGTCTGGGCCAGTCCAGAGCTATCAGTATCATGTCTGCTCTGTCCCTTTTTATTTTCAGGACGACTCTATATATTAGGGGAATTGGTGGGAATGGATACATTAGTGGCCCCTGCCCCCCCATTGGATTAGAAAGGTCTTTGCGAGTGAGCCCTTAGAGAGCAAACGCTGTGACACTTCCAATTCTGACATGTTGCAAAAAGGTCCACTTGGGGTGTGCTCCACCGACTGGTTACATGGGACACCATTTCTGTGTGCAGAGACCACTTGTGATGAGACAGGAAGGTCCTGCTGAGTGAGTCTGCTGTGCTGTTGTCCACCCTCAGAAGGTAGGCCGCTGCTGGAGTGAAGTTGTGTCTCAGGACCAATTCCAAGAGGTTGGTAGACTCTGCACAGAGAGCCGGGGAGTGAGCACCCCTCTAATTATTTGTGTAAAATATGGCTGCCATCTTGTCCATCAGGACCTGGACTGCTTTTGCCTTTATCAAGTCCAGAAAGGTGATGCAAGCCAAATGGATGGTTCTGAGCTCTTTCACATTTACGTGTAGGAGTCTGTCTCTGTAGGACCAATTCCTTTGGGTCGATAGTCCCCACAAGGTGTGGGTTTCCCACCCCATGTCCAACGCGTCAATGATCAGGGTTATGGAAATGTTTGATGCCTTGAAGGGAACGCCTCCCCCCATGGCAAAGAGTGGGTCCTGCCAAATTTCCAGTGTTTCCAGGACAGTGCGGGGGACAGACAGTACGTTGTTCAGAGGATGTCTCTGTGGATGGAAGGTCATAGCTAGCCAGGGCTGAAAAGGCCTCATTCTCAGGCGGCCCATTTTTATCACAGAGGTGGAGGCCACCATGTGACCCCGAAGCTGGAGGCACCTTCTGGCCATGGTGACTGGGGCATTCTGGAGTTCTGAAATGATGGTGCAAATGGACTGAAACCTTGACTGGGGCAGGGATGCTCTCCTGTTTGAGTCTGAGAGCACCTATGAACTCTGTCCTCTGGGTTCGGGAGAGTGTTGATTTTTCACAGTTTACACACAATCCCAGTTACTCACACAGCTTTTTTGTAACTCTGACACTGTGTTGAACTTGGTATTTTGACCTCCCCTTTATTAATCAATTGTTGAGGTAGGGGGTAGATCCCTATGCCCTGCCTTCGCAGGTGTGCTGCCACTGCCACCATGCATTTTGTGAATACCCTGGGGGCTAGGGAGAGCCCAAAGGGGAGGGATGTAAACTGGAAGTGTTTTCCCGCCACCAGGAATCTGAGAAATCTCTGATGGGGTCTTACCACTATGTGGAAGGTAGCGTCTTTTAGATCAAGGGCCGCGAACCAGTCCCCTTGGTCTAGAGCTGGGTGATCTATAAGGAAACCATGTGGAGTTTTATTTTCCTTAAGTGTTTGGTTAGGGCCCTGAGGTCTAAGATAGGCCTCAGGTCATCGTTTGGTTTGGGGACCAGGAAGTAATGGGTATAGAACCCTTTTCCCCCCTGCCTTCTTGGGACCTTTCCTATTGCCCCTCGGGAGGGCAGCTTTTTGCATTCTCTTTGTAGTAACAGGTCGAGGTCTGGGTTCCCAAGATTGGAGTGAGGGGGCAGTTTTCTGTGTCAGGGTATAGATTTTAATTGTATGGAGCACCCCTTGGATACTGTGTTGAGTATCCAACGGTCGGTTGTGATGTTGGCCCAGTGGTATAGAAAAGGGGCTAGATGATTGTTGAAGACTAGGGGTTGGGTGGGGGTATGGCAGCTCTCTAACTGATAATCAAAAACACTGTTTCTGGCCAGCAGTCCCGGAGGGGCCATTTCCCTGTTGGGTGGTCAATGTGCGCTAGGACTTTGAGCCCTTGCCTGGCCAGGTTTTCTCTCTGTCAGGACCTCCATTACTGACGTTGAGAATATTGGTAGGACCTCAGGTGTGACCCTTGTGGTTGATGTTGCTGCAGCTGTTGGGGTTGCTGCTGCGTTTGCTGAGGGCTGAAGGAACGCCTGGTTGCTTGAGAAATGTACGTGCCCAGGGATTTTAGGGTGGCCATAGAGTCCTTCATCCCATGTAGTTTGGAGTCTGTGGACTGAGAAAAAAGTGCAGGGCCTTCAATAGGGAGGCCCTGAATTGTGAACTGCCTTTGCTGCGAAAGGTTGGACCCTTGCAGCCAGGCTGATCGCCGCATTGACATGGCGGAAACTATATTGTGGGAGGGGGAGGCCAGCATGCCCTCCTTGACCATTGTCTCTTAGTCCCAGAGGTTTTCTCTGGGACTACATCACGGAAACATTCCATAGGTTTCCAGAGGTTGAATACGTATCTCCCCATGAGGGCATGATGGTTTGCTATGCGCAGTTGGAGAGCTGAGGTGGAGTAAACCTTCGTGCCAAAGAGGTCCAGTTTCTTGGCCTCTTTATTTCTGGGAGTGGAACCTGGTTGGCCCTGTCTCTCCCTTTGATTAACAGCATCCACTACCAAGGAACCTGGGGTGGAATGGTGGAAGAGAGAAGCAAATTTGTCCAAAGGGACATGGTATCTCCGATCCGCTGCCTTGGACACAGGAGGGATCAAGGATGGAGTTTGCCACCATGCCCTCAAAATACTGTGCACTCTTTCGTGCAGGGGAACCAAAACTTTAGCTGGTGGGGCTGCATATACCATGTCAAAGAGGGGATTATGCTCCTCTTTGACAACCCAAAGGTCCAAGCTCAAATTCACCGCCATTCACCTCAGCAAATCCAGCTGGGTGCAGGGCTTATCGCTGTATGCCAGGGGCCTTTGGTAGGTCACTTCATCTGGGGAAGATCACGAGGGAATCTGGGATCTGCTATGTTGAGCATGGGGGTCATGTTCCTTATCCGAATTCTCTGAAGAGCAGGGGGTCCTGGTCAATGGCAGCACTTAGGGTTGTGGGGAAGCAGCCTTCTCATCACTCAGCCAGTCCATCCACCTGCTGGACCACTTTTGGAAGGAACGTGATGCCAAGTCATAGCACACCCGGGAACGGCCTCTGTCCTTTCTGGGGCCATCAATGGTGCACTGGGTACTCCTGGGCCGGCTCTGCAACCTTACCAGTGCCGGAGGGGTGAATGGAGATGGGGTTGGTGCCAAGAGTGCCTGCTCTGAAAAACTGGGTGACAAGTCCTCCTGGCGTGGGCGAGTCGGGGAGCACTTGTGGTGGTGTTTTCCTGCAGGCTTCTCCACCGCGGAAGTCGGTGCCAGATTCAATGGGGACATGTGGTGCCAAGGCTCGTCGGGGGAAGAGGTGGAGGAAGCTGTGGTAAATCTCATCCATCTGGATCCTCGTGAGAACAGTACTGAAGGCCTGCGGGAGGAACCGCAGGAGGAACGGTCTCCATCTCCAGCCCCATGCTCAGGTTCGGGCTCAGTGCTGTTTTCTGGTGCTGGGGAAGATCCTGTCAGTGAAAATGGCGCTGGTGCCAGTCCATTTGGAGGGGCCATCCACTCCTTGGATGAGAGGGCCGGTTTGCCTTTTGACCAGGTCGAGCTCCGCAGCTCGGGAGTCAGTAGCTGGAGTAGCACCTTTGCCACAGCAAAGGCCTCTGGAGTCGAAGGCACCAGGAGGCACTCCGGCCCCTTTGCTCGGAGTGGGGTTGCCGGATGCAAGGTTGCACGGTGCCGAGATGCTGCCAAGTCTGATGCTGATCGTGGCTTTTTGTTAGCCGGAGAGCGGTGCCGGGTGGGTTCCGGTGCCAACTTGGCATGCGGTGCCAGCGAGTCCTTAGGCACATCAGGCATGTCAGGCGCCGGCTGCAAAGCCTGTTTGTGAGCAATATTGTGCAGCCTTCGCTCTCTGTCCCTGCGCATCCTCTGTTTGAAGGACTTGCACATGGCGCATTTATCTGCCAGGTGTGACTCACCAAGGAAGAAGAGGCGCTTCTCATGAGGACTGTCAATCAGGAAAGCGTTGCAAGTCACACAGGGCTTGAATCCTGGCAGGAAGGAAAAACTGAGGATGTTTGGTTTATCGCAAAGAAATAGGACAGGCACTTGCTAAGCAGCAAGGGTGGGCTTTTCTAGTACCGTCGCTGAAGGCGGAAAGAAGGAACTAAGAGAGTCAGGGTCTCATATATAGCAACAGTCGCAGCATGGAGGGGGCGTTGGCCACTGACCCTGAGCTGACAGGGATAGGGCTAAAAGACTTCCTGGATTACTGTGCGCTGTGGCATGTACACCTGTAACTGTCAGTGTTGGTTGCCTGAGGTGGACTCCCTACCCTTTGAAATTTGTTAAATAGAAGTGATGGCTGCAATTTCTCCATATTGGGGGCTTCATGTCCACCATGTTTGCCTCAAAAAAAGAAGTGAATATAATTCTTAGACTCTGGTGACCCATAATAGAAATAGAAGAATTTTTTTCTATGACCTATAGGCTCATTATAATCAAGTGTGCTAGTTTCCAATGACATAGGTCAAAAGGGCACCTGAATGGTTAAGAGCATATAAGAAAAACTGGTGACTTCTGATTATTTTAACATAAATATCATTTTAGATTTTACAGTTACATAAGTATCGGATCACATTCTGCACTTACTGGTGCTGACATGAAGCCACTGTGACTCTGATGAAGTACAGTCCAGACATACAGCAGTGGATGTAAAAGGAGTATTTGCCCCCTCCCCCATTTATTATTTTCCTGCATTTTTAAGGCCTGATCCAAAGCCAGTCAATGGGAGTCTTTCCATTAACTTAAGATCAAGTTCTTAAATATTTTATCCCTGCTGTTCAGCTCTTGCCCTCAATGGCAACCTAAATCTACTCAGTGGTAGCCTAAACCTCAGCCTGTTCTCTAATTTATGCCAGACCATTGCACTGGCACAGAATTGATGTGATCAGAGGAGCAAAAAGATGGCTTTAAGCAATCTTTTACACAGCACCCGAGTTTCACTGTGCACTCCTGGGCACAGCAGCTTTTGAACTTAATTGTCATAAGCAAATGTAACTTTAGAGTGTTTGTGTCTCAAGATTTACACAGCACTTGCATTTTTGAAGTTTTTGGCATCCTTGAAAGGGGTAGTCATTGGCCACAACATGATCTTTAAATGGAACATTTTTCTAATGAAGGTCACTGGAATACTAAGGATACATTTCCATTTTGAGTCAAGATATACATAGAACCAATCAAATATAGCCATGGAGGAAGGTGTGTCCCCTGGGCCTGGAAATGAACTCTTTTTCTGTTTTCGGTTAGTGGGATTACCACCTCAGTTAAACAAAACCTTTCAAATTATTTGGATTTAGGAATGTTGTGTCCCCATTTCCGGTGCTGAATTCTCCTACTTGCCCACAGAGCTCGATCTCTACTGAATATTCTGCTTCTGTTCCACTGAAATCAATGGGACTCCTCTGGTCAAAATGAGTGAGGAATATACAAGAGCTCTGTACTGCATTTAAGAGTCTGCAGTATGCATAGGAAAATTTTTGAGCCAGCAGGTTTTTGGAACAGGAAGTAGCCTCTGTTTTCTCTTTATATAATCTATTCGAATGATAGCAATTGGAATGTGAAATATGAGTTTTCATTTTGCTGAAAATATTCACTTGGTAAATGTGACAACTGGTCAGCAACACCACAGGGCTTCATCTTTGAGTGAAGTCTACAAAAACTGTGTTGTAAATTACAGTTATGATAAATTTATAGGAAAAAATCTAATAGGAATACACTTGCTTTTTGAGGATAAGTACAAAACCAACACATTCAGGCACCAGTGGAATTTTCTCCCCACAAAAGCTTATGCGATACATTTGTTAGTCTTTAAAAGTACCACAGGTACTCCTTGTTTGTTATAACTGACAGTAAATCATGTGCATTTTATGGCAAGAGCTAAGAGCCTGATTTTGACAGAATCTCCACTAGCCTTCCTTTTTGCATCCAACTACAGATACTTATGAATTATTTGCAAGTGTATTTGGGTGGCTGTGTTGCATGTCTATGCCAAGATGTTTAAAAACTGATGATTGGTTCCTACAAGGTAAAGATGAATAAAGCAAGGTTTGTGCCATAATTGCCAGATAAAATCTTGCTGTTAGGCTCCAAAATCCATACTTATGGAAGCTGCTAGGTATTAAGTACAGGTGCAAAGAAAGTGACTTATTTAGATGTCTGTACATGGTTTTAGGAGCCTGAATGGTAGGCACACATTTTTAAATGCTTTGTTTAGGTTTTAAAATTCTGGCCTTTGATATGCACCCAAGCGCCATTCTCACTTCTCTTCACAGTACCATAGATAGTAGCTGTAAAGGCAAATTTGTATCCAGGCAGATAACACATGCAATTCTGAGAACCAAATGTTTATGGTTTAAGTCTCTCTGCTAAATCATAATATCCTTGAAAGCCACATGCAGAGTTAAAAAAACAAAGAATGCTGCTAGGTATTTATCTTCAATTTAGCATTCAGTGATATTCCACACCCACCTAATCCAGTTTAACCCTAAAAGCATCTTTATCAGCTTTTCATGTAACATACTGAGTTAGCATTGCACTTCCAGTGTCCTCTCTACCTAAATCTTTTTAAATGGCTCATTTAATCCCTTTAAAATGTAGGAATGCATTTCAGTGGTATACATAATTGAGTGAAAATGGAATCAGTCTTGAAAAGAGGGTGGTCAGGGCTCCATTCTAACAAAGACTGAGCATTCACAAAGACTGAGCACACTTTCCACACTAGCAGACACAACCATAGTTGATGGGAAGCCCTGGAAGGAGCCATACTAGACACTGAGATCCAAATGAGATTCCATAAGGTGTAACTATAGAATTTGACCCCATGTTTCAATAACGGCTCAATCCTAGCATTGACACTGCATACAAGACTACACCCCAGAGCCTGCAAAAGAGCAGATTTCAATCAATCTGTAGTGTACTCAAAAAATCACAGCTAGGAACTGTCAGCTACAATTATCTATAGTGCAAATTTATAATTGTTCAAACATTCCCTTTGTTGCTTCTTGGCACCACAACCATGCTTTTATCTGAAAGGTGCATCTCTGAAGTGAGACCACACACATATTCTAGATAAACCCATTCACAGTCACTGTAAACTTTCTGCATCCTATTTTACCCTACAGTCCCTTTGTGCTAGCTAAGCTTTAGGGGGGACCAGAATAGGCATGAAATCCACCTAACACACTGAGCTTCTGTACCTCCTCCGGAGGATCTGCAGGCATAGGAGGTATGCTGTGCAGGGGGGTTGCAGAGGGAGGCGAACTGAGACGTGGCTGTGGTAGACCTGTTCCCTGGCAATTCTGTGCTCCTGAGGAGAACCCAGCATTTATTACAGCAGGGGGTCAATTTGGGGAGGAACTGAATTGAGAAAAGCCAGAGCCTTGGAGTTTGTAGAATAAGAGAAGCAACTGTTGGGTAGGGGATTATTCACTCTGGTGAATTAAATTTTAAAATGATGGGGGAGAGGTAATGTTACTGTAGGGCTCCAGATGGCATTATGGCAGGTACCCTTCTTCTTGAGGTACCCTCAAGTGTGATGCAATTCCTTGTAGATGCTGAACATATTGCCAGCAAAGCTTGGGACTGCTTTCAATTTTTTTCCCACATGGCTCCTTACAAGCTATGCTCACATAAGATGACAAAATATTTAAGCATGCAAACATTTTTAATAAAACCAACTGGACTTCCACATTTTATTTACACTCATCTCTCATGATAGAACAGCATTTTTATTGTAGCACAGTGTTTTAGAAGAAAACTTATGTTTCTGGGAGGCTAAATGCACCAATTGAATATTTCCCTCTCCACAATATATGAACGCCTCGTTTTCAATCCTAATGTAGAAGTTAGGATTGAAAATGGTTCTCAGTCTGAATATAGATTGTACATCAATCCCAAAATGAATACTACAATATAACAAGTTTATATATTAATCCTGACCATATGTGGTTTATTTATACAGAACCAGAACTTTGCATAGTGCTTTACAAAGATGATAGAAAGAGCGATCCTGAGTTACTGAGTCTGGCCCTTCCAGGGGCATTGGAGGCCAGCCTACCTATGACAAGCTTCTGTAGTGGAGAACAAGTCAACTCAAATCCACTTGGAGGTAAGGAAATCCCTATGTGGCTAATGGACAATTAATTAGATGATGAGCCTGACAAAGGATTACCAGTCCTCAGCTCAGGCTGTTCACCTGAGTAAGGAGCCCAGAAGGAAGTTCCTGAGGAGAGTTTACCGCAGCCGGAAGCCTAGAAGGGGTGCTTCTAGAGACAGAGAACACCTACAACAAAGGCAAGCTCAGTGTGTCAGAAACCACCTGTACCTACAGCCTCTGGGGAAAGGATTCTTCCCAGAGACCAGAACTAAGGTAACTGTCAGAGAGGAGTGGGGGAGCGTAGTAGGAATGGATAAGCTAAGACTAAGTCTCTCTCAGCTAAGACGCTGGGTAAAAGTTAGGTTGCATTTTCATTGGGACTCTTGTTAATACACTAGCCCCCCTCAGAAGAGGTACAATTACCAACATAAAACCTAATTTACTGAAGGGTCACTTGGAGAAAGTGAGGCAGGGAGCATTTCCAGCACCACTCCTGGCTAAAAAGGACACTACGTCAGATACACACTGTCTGAAAGGCCTTATGATCTGAGGCTTTAATCCTGCAACTGGATCTGCTATCGTGGACCTTTATGCCTAGGGCTGGCTTTAGGGGCAAACAACCTAGGTGACCAGCTGGGGTACTACATCTAGAGGCATTGGGCTTGAGGTGCTGTTTTTGTTAACAATAAAGGGAAAATAGAATATTTGAAGTAAAATGTCCTAAAAATCCCAGCATGCCAGTTTATTATCTTGTGTGACAGGGATAAATCATTGATGCATAATTTGCATGCAAGTCATGAAGCAGACTACAACTGCAATAAAACATAAGGTATTTGAAAGCTTAATATATGGGAGAACACCAAAGCTGTTACTTGTCGGGATGTCATTTGGTCTGGGGCCACCTCTGTTTGTGCCCGTGCAAAGCCCTACTAACCCTGATCCGGGTTTATAACCAGGGGGTTAAAGTATAATTGGGGGGGGCCTTGGAATGGTCCCACACTGGTGGGCTCCCAGACCCCACCCCCTGTCCCCCAATACCCCCCACAACATGAGCTAGGCCACCCCCACACTCACCGACAATTGCATGGCTGGGGAGGAGGGGTGGTAGGCCCTGGGTCCGGGCAGCGGTGTGGCTGGGGCAGAGGCAGCAGGCCCCAGATTGGGGTGGGGTGTGGAAGGGGAGGGGTTTGAGGCTTGAGCCCCTCAGCAATGCCCCTGCCCACTGGAATGCTGCTCCAGGGCTTGCTATTTTTAGGGGCCCAGCATTCGGGACTGGTATTTTTAAATGGTGGGCCCCAGACCGCAGCGTTCCAGCTCCACATTGTTTTTAGGGACCCCCAGAATAGAGCCCCTAAAAAACAGTGGGCTCCACAGCATTCTGGCTTACTTTAAAACCAGCTGTCTCAAACACGCAGCCTGGGGGCCACATGCTGCCCCTAAAGCTATTTCCTGCAGCCCACAACAACACGATCATTACCGATATTTGCAATATCATTGTATGAAAAGCTTTCAGTGGTGTGGCGCTCAGGCTACCACACTAGTCCTCAGGGTGATTTGAGTTTGAGACCCCTGCTTTAAACCCTGTTTATAACAGATAAGAGTGGAAAGGAGACAGGATGAACATCAAAGATGAGACAGATCTAATATTGTAAATGAGTAAGTTCTGATATGTTTGAACAGTGTGGGCAAGAAGGGAAGAACTATGCAGAAGTGGCAACTATGACAAAATAAGACAAATGCAGTGGGCTGAAAGAATAAGATTTGGTCCTCTTAAGTCATACTGAATTAAGTATTGGACACTTGAAAGCAGCCTTCTTTTCTTCTCTATCCCAAATCATTTTCATCGATCTCTACTGGTTTTACTCCTTGGGAATACAACAAAGAAGAATTGCCATACTCTGGTATTGGCTGCAGTGATGGCAGGTGTCTCTCTTGCAACAGCGAAGTTTGGGCCAACTCAAAACAAGTCTCAAAATAATCCACTGATTCTCCATCTTGTCTGAGCATTAAGAATTGGTAGTCTCCAAAGCGAATCATACACTTCCGGGGCAGGTCAATTTTGTTTAGGTAGTCCAGTTCCACATTGTCCACAATCAGCTTGGTCTTTTTGCTCATGTTCTTTATCTCAAAAGCAAATTCTGAGCTATTGAGCTGCCTGAAAAACTGCAGAGTAAACTGAACCCGGGAAACGCGGGAGTCCATTAAATTATAATGGCAGATGTTACGGTCTCGGCCAAATTTTGCCACTTCATCTACCCTAAGCTGCTCTCGCCTGTGGAAGTTTAAGCTGCGAA
The DNA here is from genome assembly GCA_007922195.1 of Podocnemis expansa. Lineage (NCBI taxonomy): Eukaryota > Metazoa > Chordata > Testudines > Podocnemididae > Podocnemis > Podocnemis expansa. Next base: position 56,562,894 of record ML681966.1, on the reverse strand, counting down.
ATACCTGTTTTTCTTCTTGGCAAGGATGATACAAAGTTACATGGAGACAAGTTATTGTCTCTTCAGTATCAGCATCGTCAAAGGAGGACATGATGGTGATTCTTCTCAAAACTGCAAGAAATAATGAAATTATGGAATTGCTGATAAAAAAAAAATCAACCTAGAACTGGCATCACTTAAAGAACTTTACATAATACTGATTGATTAATGTGTATAGGCTAGCAGCTAGAACACAGGATTGGACATGAAGAACTTCAGGTCCATCACAATAGTTGTATTTTCAGTTCTGCTACTGACTTGTATGGGTTTGAGCTGTCACAAGCCTCTCTGTGCTTTTGGTTTCTCATCTATAAAATGAGGATAAAGTAGAGAGAGAAGGTGAGAGAGGTCTTTCATTGGAACACTTTAAGCTTACATAGAGCCCATATTGGAACTACCAAATAATACCTGGCTCTAATTCTACATCACTATGTTATATTCCTTTGGCAATATGAAATGCAGCAAATACCCTTTAAATGTGGTTTGTAACCCATAGTTACCTTTTGGCAATAAATACCACAAGCCAGTTGTGCACTGTGTGGAATTGTATTTCCTTCTACATCCATATGGGCTCATCACTTAGTAAATGTTATACCTTTCCCTGTGAGGTGTATAATCAATGCTATTCATTGCATGAGTCATTACATTATTTACAGTTCATTTTATTGCTACATGAAACATCACTGTAATATGAACTCTGACATTCTATTGCCTTTCCATGCATAAGACTGCACAACTTTTAGCAATAACCTATAAACACATGAGTGGATTGCTGGTACTACACAACTTTGTGATGCCAACATTTGGAGATATCAAATCTCAAGGCCTCTGGAACTATATTCCTCCCTTGATTGATATCCAAAACAGGACAATGCTTTTTCTTCCACAGCAACAGCTCAGGTACAGAACATGTCTCATTTCACTGCTGGGTAAATCTGACCAGGAAAGCCACATTAGCAAACTGTACAGAAGGATGAGTTGCTGGAGTATTGCTGATGTGGCCTTCCTAGCCCACATAAGCAAAATTTTTAAATTTTAATGAACAAATTAATTTCAAATAAATTACGCTTTATAGTCTGTTTATATCAACTGTAAGTAATTCTGCTGTTACCCCTGCCCATCCTGAAAATAATCTAATTGATGGTGGGTAAACCTATAAATAATACAAAGATGCAATTGTTAGTTCTTTCTAAAATGATTTTGATGCTTAAGGAAAGTAGTTAACTAACAGCCCTGGCAACCATGGCAGGGTGAATGGGGCTTTGCCCCAGGTACCGCGAAGCAGCTCCATTGAGCCTCTCTATCAAAGAGTGTGTTTTGCACTGCTCGTTCAAGGCATCGATCATTGCAAGAAGTGCGTTCTGAGTGGAACACACCCCAGACCCCAAAATGACTAGTTATGGTGCTGAGCCCTGGAGAGAAATCCCTTCTATATAGCCACAAATCTAGTACTGCATAGGCAGTGTGAGTACCATACCTTCTTCACCAATTTGCCCTGATTAATTGGACAGTCTCAAAGTAGAAAGGACACTTCAGTCTTCCTATTTATTCAGTTCTTAGTTCTCTGAGGTATTTTTGTGATTCAGTGGGAAAATCAACTCGTTATAGGGCATACAGTGTGAAGAGTTTAACAACTTTGTTGTGTCTGACCTTGGAATGGATCTGAATTTATCATTCACAAGTAGTCAAAAACTCTGGTATCTTGTCTAAATCGGTTTGAGGTGGATCAGCAATGTTTGCTGTTTTTCAGTTATCAGAGCTGAGCAGTGCATTCAGAATTTGCAGAATGTGGTACGCCAATGCAGGCCTGTATGTTTTGTTCAAAATATCATATGTCAGACTTTACAAATGATCATTTGCTTCTATTAAAGGATTAAGGAGCAATGAGGAGGATGTAAAGAAGTTCTCCCACACAGAGAAGGCAGTTCTTAGTTACTGGATTACATTTCGGTAAGTGGATAGCATCCACGTTACACGCATCTGTGACAGAAGCAAAATCTTCTCTACAACTGCCCCTATATGAAGGTTTTTTAAAAAATATGAATTTTGCATTTTTCACAGAAAACTTATCTAAAGTCTTGCACCTTTGGGGCCCAAGCCCCGATGGGAACAAAAAGCCCCTAACTTTTAGAAAGAGTTTTACATGCAGTAGAACCACAGTGTGAGAACTGTTGGTATCATTTTCATATTTGGAATGTGCGTGTATCCACACAAATCCCTCAGCAAAAAAAACCCAAAAAACCACCACACCACCAACTTCCTTGGGGACACTGATTGTTAGCATCACTGTTGATGGAGACCTCCATGGATCTTTTACTGGAGTAAGACTCCTCCTGCACACCCACCACCCAGAAGAAAATTGCTGAGAACAATTTTTTTCTCTAATAGAAAAGCTTTTTTCTCGTGACAGAAACGGAGAGACCATAAGATTAGAGAAGTGAAAATACAGATGATGATTCTGATTTCATTAAATCTCACAAAACTTCAACAGGGAACACATTTGTTAAACCATCAGGTCAATCCTCCCATAAGTACATGACTGGCAAGATCCAAAGGGGCAGCTGTGTTAGCATAGTTCAGTAAAACAAACAAGGAGCACCTAAAGACCAACACATTAATTTTTTGCATGAGCTTTTGTGGGAGAAAAATCCCACTTCCCTGTAAGCCCCTCATCTTCAAAGCATCTGATGAAGTGGGATTTTTTTTCCCATGAAAGCTCATGCAAAAAATAATTTAGTCTAAGTGCCACAGGACTCCTTGCTTGTTTTGTTTTGTTTTTTTTAGTAAATGATGTATTTTCCCAATAGCAGAGCTGTGACTAGGGCAGGGTGACTGGAGCTTTGTTCCAGGTACCCTATTTTAGAGGGTACCAACATTCTGGCTCCGCTGTGACTCAGCTTTCCCCTATGCCACTGCCCACAGGCAGGAAGCAAGGCCCCACACACCAACCCTTTGCTCTGGCTGCCGCTGCTGCCACCCTTCCCCTGCTGCTTTCCAGTAGTGGCTAGGGATGGATCCAGCTTCCCACTGCTGGGATTCCTAGGGATGGATTGGGCTCTGGGCTAGAGCAGGGCCCGGGTTGGTGGAGGCTGCCTTTGGGGCTGCTTGCCCCAGGCGTAGGGTTACCAGATACCAAAGCATGGAAAGGACGACTGGGAAGCACGAAAAGGGGACATTTGAGGACACATGGAGAAAATAGGGTATTAATGTTATTATATTCTGTTTTAAGGGAGCCCTGGAATGCTTCCCCCTAAAAACAGGGTGTTCTGGGGCATTCCAGCATCCTTTAACCCCTGTAAGTAAAATGCCAGACAAAATCATGTATTTTTAAGATGCCTGACAGATGGAGGACATGAAGGTAAAAAGGAGGACATGTCCTCCTTTCACCTGACATCTTGTAACCCTCCCCTCCCCAGGTGCCAAAACATCTAGTTCCAGTGCTGCCCAAGAGAGGTGATGATAAATGTTTGTGCACATTCATGTTATAAAGACTTTTTCCCCTTTCTGTTAAATTCACATTGTACATGCCAGATCTTCGGCTACTGTAATGATGAGTGGAGCTACATGGCAGCATATCTGCATTCCATCCTCAAACACACCCTTGCAACTCTCATAAAGAAGTCTGTAGGGAGCTTCCAAACCCAGAGTTGTCTGGACACGGACACTAGAGAAAGGAAAATATGTCCCAGTACATATTTTGTGGCGTCTCTTCCTTCAATTTTTTTTTAATCTAGTGAGAAAATGGACAGTCCAGTGCACATCAAGTGACAGCTAAAGGCTTGACCCTGATCCTGTCGAAGACTATGGCAAAACTCCCCTCCTCTCCAACAGCAGCCCTAAAATTGCTGACAGCAGCCAACACTGCTTCCCCAAGACACATCACATGCCCAGTGCTGATGGGGGTGCATGGATCTTTCACAGGAGGAGCCCCCGCCTCACCCACGCAAAACCAAAGCTATGCTGAACTGGATGAGGAGCATAAATATGAAGACAATAAGGCTGCCTGTGACCACAGCAGGCAAATGAGGTCTTGGCCAGTCCTCTGGCTTCCCAGTCGCCGGACAAATTTCCCCTGCAGCTGGGAAAGTCCCAAGCACTCAGCTGATGGGGAGCTTCCCCCCACCCTGCAGTGCATCCCAGTATTCTCCCCAGGACTTGAAACTGGGGGGAATGTAGGGGGAGGTTTGGGGTGGGGCATACAGGGTGCTCACTAATTTGGTCTACTCCTTACTAGCTGACAAGTGGGGGTTGTCAGAAAATACGGGGGGTGTAAGGGAAGCTCACTAACTTGGTCCAACACTGTTAGTGGCTGACAGCTGGGGGTGTTAGGAAATTGTGGGGGGTTGTAAGGGCAGCGTAGGGAGGGGTGTGTTGGGGGAGCTCACAAATTTGGTCTAACACTGTTACTAGCTGACAGCTGGGGGGTGTTGGGAAATTCTGGGGGCGTGTAAAGGCGGTGTTGGGGGAGCTCACAAATTTGGTCTGTTACTAGCTGACAGCTAGGGGTTGTTGGGAAATTCAGGGGGTGTAACAGGTATTGGGGGTGCTCACTAATTTGGTATAACTGTTACTAGCTGACAATTTGGGGGGGAGGGGGGTGTTAGGGAAATCCCTGACACATCCCAAGGCAGCACCGCGGCGCATCTTGGCCTTCTCTCCCATGCTGGACGGGACCCTCCATCCACGGATTTCCTTACCACCACCTGCCCCGTACTCCCTCTGACTTTCCCAACACCCCCCAGTTGTCTGCTAGTAACTGCTATACCAAATTAGTGAGCACCCCCCAGTTGTCACTAATAACTGCTATACCAAATTAGTCAGCACCCCCCAGTTGTCACTAATAGCTGCAATACCAAATTAGTCAGCACCCCCCCCAGTTGTCACTAATAACTGCTATACCAAATTAGTGAGCAGCACCCCCGAGTTGTCTGCTAGTAACTGCAATACCAAATTAATGAGCACCCCCCAGTTGTCACTAATAACTGCTATACCAAATTAGTGAGCACCCCCCAGTTGTCTGCTAGTAACTGCCAT